>JADNRZ010000024.1:0-600000 GCA_015501605.1 Panaeolus papilionaceus | reverse complement strand
CAAAATCGCCTCGAAAACCCTACTCACCGACTTGAATAATCCATAATCTGATAGGATTGCTGGCATTGTAGTGAGTAGGTATGTCTCCTGAAATAACACCCCCCTATGGTTTGTCTGAGCTATGGGGTTTCAGGAAGACATATGGAATATCATACCTGTTCCGAAGCAGCCCTGGCGAAGACTTGGATCAGCTGGTCTGTGAGTTCGCCCATGGAATTGGGGAGGTTAGAAAGAACAGTGTTTTCATTCTTGAACCTAGATATAATGGTCCGGATGATCGAAACATGACAATACACAAGACCATGACATTCGCCCAAACCAAGCGATCTCACGATCTCACGGTGGTTGCCCTTTTCCGCCATCATGATGCCCGTTCCTTCAGGGTCAATTATCATTTATCGTCATTGGTCAATGATGTTTGGGACAAACTTAGTCGCATCGCACCCACCATTATCATTTCGTTGTTCAAACCACAGCCATTCCACGGCCTGGGGCATTATTTTTGGGTTTCAAGGAGATATACCATTATTCAATCAGTGCTTGCGTGATACGTTATTGAGGGGAGAATGCTTGGACCATGGATGGAAGTCTAGAAACCTTCATGGAAGCATATTCAATGTCTCTATCCACAAATCAGGGTCGACTCAGTCGGTGTGGAGCAGTGTGTCAAAGAATTATTATTCATTTCATTTCATGACCCTCTTCGTGTCTAATGCTTGATTTTGCTACGTATTGTCTTCAAAGGCATTGTGAATAAAACTCGTTCGAAAAAGTGCAAGTGCTGCCTGACGCGCAAGTCTTGCAACCACTGTAGCCAGATCCTCCACATTGACCATACTTAGCAACACTGCATCCTCCTCCTCCAGACGTTGTCGTCGGGGCAGGCTGCTGGGTTGTGCTAGGAAGAGTCGCAGACCCTCCGCCGCTCAACTTAACAGTAATGACAGAACGAGCGGGAAGTGACACTGTCACCGCTCCACCAGACAGGGTGGCAGTCGTCGAGGCAACCTGATGGCTGTTGTCCGTAAGGAAGGCCTGAGCAGCCGACGGCGTGAAACCGCTGAAGCTGACTTTAGCGCTCTGAGCACCGCTGCCAGAGTTGGTGAATACGACGACGACGGTCCCATCGGTGTTCTTGAACGCGCCGATCCCAACACTCGAGATTGACCCCGATGTGCTGAGGCGCCGAGCACCGGGACGGATGAACCGGGACCACATGGCGAACGCCCAGAAACGTCCTGAGGGGGTGACATTGGTGCCATCACTGGCGACAAGATATGAAGATGCTTGGAACTGGTTTACTTCGACACCCTCCCAGTAGACGTACGCCGAGAGGTTGGCGTTGACGATACCGGTGAAGATTTTGTTGGCCCACGTCAGACCCTCGCACAGTCCACCATTGCTGTACCAAGTCGTGCACCATGCCGAGTCGAGGTCTGCAGCCTCGGTTTGCCAAACCTTGAGCTTGGTGCTGAGCGGCGAGTTGGGGTCACCACTATAAGCGTGAGATGTGAAGACGCTGAGGTACTGCTCTATTCCAGATGAAACGAGACTGTTGGTCATGGTGCGTTGGTTGGGCCAGCCGGTAGCGTCGCAGCAGGTAAGCGCGACGTTGAGCCCTGCAGCTTTGACGGTGTTGTACAAAGTAGGAATGAAGGACGCAGCCTGCGGGCCGTCAGATTGCATGGAAGAATAGCCCGTACTGTGGGTATAATTATCTCTGTCAGCCCCTATCTGATATTTATAGAACGCGGAGAAACATACACGAAATCGGGTTCATTCAAGAAGCCCAGATGCGTCACAGTGATACCTTCCTGTTTGTAGTACTTGACGTACTGCGTCAGGAAGTTGGCGTATGCTTGTCTCCAATCTCCAGAAGAGCAAGATTTTCCGGTGACACCGCAAAGCCAGCCACCATTTCCTTGGTTGCCGTTCGTCTTCATGAAGCCAGGCGCACTCCATGCGTCAGCATAGATGGTCTTGACACCGTAGCCAATAGCCTGCTTGCTGAACCAGACCTGACCAGAGTCATCTGAGTCCCACTTGTAGCTGGGGGTGCCACTGGGCGAACCAGGACTGTTGGGCAGGATGCTGTCACCAGCGCCTCCTGAACCTATGCGGTTACGGATGATGGTGAAACCAGCGCCTGTTGATGTACTGAAAAGGTAGTCGAGTGCCTTCTGGCGAGGTCCGGAGGCCATGTTTTGGAATTCCTTGGCTCTACCAAATGCTTGGGAGACACCGAATCCGTCGATTTCCTGGAGAAGAGAGCCGGCATTGACGGTGATGGCCGTCTGACCAAGAGCGAACTCGAAAGACGAGACCAGAAGCGCGAGTGTGGTGGCTAGTTTCATGTCGAAAGGGAGGACGGCAGTCGTTGAAGTACGTAGAACATAGTCCCCGCTTTTAATGCATCTCTACGGAAATTAGTCTGAAATGTGTCGGATAAAGTATTAGGGTTTGCGTTGCACAATTAGCGCGGGTCTGCGCGGGTGCAAAGAGGCGCACGCCTTCGAAGTTGGGTAGTGCATGAGCTTGAAAGAAATGCGGGGAAAATTAATTTTAGCTCACCTCCTATCCTCCGTATAGAGCTACAAACCCCTATCGAAGGTTCGGAACAATCGCCTTGCGCTTCCATCATCGTCACCTGTCTGGAGAGTTTCTGCACTGCGGTCCGAGAGCGGTATCGGGCCTGTGACTGTTTTGAAGGAAGGTATTGATCATCATGTATAGCCAGCCTATGCTGCTGAGCAGGTCTTGTCAGAAAAGTACTTCCGTCATGAATGCGTTGGTGTGCTCACATAAACAAGTTGAAATACCCCGGGTCAGATGTCAATAAATCTTGACGAGGTTCTTCCTCAGCCGTCATCTAGAATGGAGTCTACCCATGTGCCTGGAGGCAAGTCGTCTTCACAAAACGCGTCCTAAGATAACATGCGAGCTGTTTCGAGTTCTACCGCGCCTAATGGCTGCGAAAGGACGTGAGAGCTCAATCAAGCGCAAAGATCTGGACCTGCTTGGATTGCAAGTCAGCTCGTAAGGGTCAAAGAATCTCGTTATGGTACAGAAACTGAAAGCGTTGTCGTTTGGTTGCTGGCAACCCTATTGATGTCTCAAAATCTGCGTACCCTGGGCCGTCAGTACCGCAAACCGTGACTGAGACTTAAGAATGTATATCCTTGTAATTTTGCGAAATAATTTGTATCAAGATGTGGATGATTGAGAATGACCACAAGTCGTGTATGGAATGAAGACCATGATGATTGTGGGAGGAAAAAATGGCTGAGTGGCTGTGCCCTATTGTTTGAAGTCCAAACGCGTCGCGTCAATGCGTCATAATTAATCAATGTAAATGATCGACAACAAACCCCTGAATTAACTGTGGAAGGACGGGTGCAGCACAAGACTCAAGTACAAGTCGACCTAACGAATACAAGGAAGCACATAAGGGTGTGAGTGAGGCTAAACCTCACTCTCAGAAGAAAGCCATGCACTCGTTATGTTGAGAAGAGCAATTTATGACTGGCATCACTATCGCCTCCATGTCTATCGATATCTTCACTCAAAATATTCGACTGTGATGGATACTGCAGTGATTCACGTTCCTTTCAGGCTGTCTATAATAGAAACATCATATCTCATAGGTGCTTAGTTGAGGGGTTGATGGGTACATAGCGCTCGGGAATACGCTGGCTGAATGATCATTAATAGCCCCTGTTTGAGTTTCGAGAACATAAGCATCGGCGGGTCTACATTTAAGATAATTTAACCGGGACGTGCGACTAATGAATATTAATGTTAATCAGTCCAGAGATCATTATTGCAGCTCATTTATCTATCACCACATTGTATTCTTGATTTTTTTTTGTTTATCAAAGCCGATAGACCCCTGCATACCACCATATAAAACAGGATGCCATAGGTCATCCGATGCCGCTCTCATTTGTCTCTCGAGCCCAATCCCTCATCCGTGGTCTTAACTTCCGCATATCTCCCCCAAAAATACTACTCCTAGTCACACGTTCGAAATTCTCACGTCAATTAACCCTAATATTGCAGCGTTGACAGCTCCTTCGCTCTGGTCTTGAATCCAGAATCTACGCGTAAATGCCGGGAGGATGTCCTGCTAAAGAAAATAAACAAATGATACCCCTTTGGAATCCGCCTCGACATGTTCAGGAACACGGAAGTTATGGGATGTTTGGAAAAACACTTCATTTATCGCACTAATTATAATTAACAAGTTCACTATCGACAATTGTAAGCATCGATTGTATCTGAGAAGGGTATTTTGAATTTACTTGAGTTAAAGCTAGGGTCCCAAAGCTTCCTAAAGCTCATAGCGTTAAACTGGATATGTTCCCGAGCGTCCGAGGCTGTAGATAAAATAGGGCAGAAGTCGAGTGCAGCGTTGATATCTACTACTCCCGAAGGTATATGCATGATCCAGGCTCTGCGACGTCGGTAACAACCTTCCAGTGGCTGGCCATGGCTGACCTCGGGAACGACACCGAATAACATTCGTAATCACATTCTGAGAAGGAGCCAGTTCTCTAACGCCGCGTGAAACTCTTGACTGAATACTCTCACCACTGTCAGATATGAGGATTCTCTTCCTGACATCACAATTTTCTACGAGGGTACCAGTATTCCCCTGCTGCTAAACATTTAAGCTATGTATATAGGTGGTTACGCAACACACGACTTTTGTCTACCCTGGTCCACATTACTTCAATGATGAGGTGATGTGAAAAATGCATCCTCGAAAACCCCACATGGGAAGTTCGACGAGGTGTTGCGTACCGACGAAAGCATCGAGAATCACCTTCGAGCCGTTAAGCTGCATATCCATTCAACTCTTTACACGATCGATTAAACTTTTAAGAATGTACTATTCACATGGAGTGGTGTATAGCGAGCTTTGAGTCCCGATGATATTTATATATTCTCGGACAATTCATCCGCTTGCGAACAGGAGTGTTCTAAAAATAGTGCTCGATTATTATGCTCATGGTACTTCATCAACTACCACTGACATTTCCGATGCAGAAGAGAACGAGGTGGAATGGCAGATGCTCCATTTTTCGTCGCTTGCTAGTAATCTTTCTCAGAGCAAAGAGGGGGAGAAGAAAGCGGGGAACCTCAGAGAAGCTCCACAGAGATATAAAAATGGCTTCGAACCGACGACGATAGTCCACAGCACCCTCATATTAGCTGTTGTGGTATCATGGGGCGATTTGCTATCCTCTATTTGTTACTTCTCTCGATTCAAGCCTTCGCCCTACCCCAGGGAGACCCCAAGCTACCGTGAGCATCGAGGTTTATGCATATGGTCTAAGTATTGACTAACCAGCGGCTTTAGTGGTCTCGAAGGCATTGGTTCCCTACTAAATCCTTTAAAGCCTGTGGTGCTGCTCGACAAGGCGACGGTGGTTGGAAAGCAAGATGGCCTACTATCAAAATTCTTGGGCATACCCTTCTCAAAACCCCTGTGAGTGCACCTTCATAGTGCAATCCTCATCAATCGAAACTAATAAAATTTCCTCATAGTGAGCGATACCGGGTATCTGAGCTAAATAACCCCTATAAAGGGACTGTTGACGCGAGAAAATATGGTCCAATCTGCCCACAGCAGAAGCTTACTCTACCAAAGACGGGGATCCAGCAAGTGACCGACGTTATTAGTGAAGCTCCTGAGCTTAACTTTTCGTCTGCGGTTGAAAACGAAGATTGTATGTGTTCGTCTCTTTGTAAAGATATCTCAGTCTTCTGATTATGCATCTCTCTAGGTTTATCTATCAATGTCATCTCTCCACCAGCGGCTGCTCTCGCCCCACTGCTAGGAAAGAAACTACCAGTGCTTGTGGTACAAATCAAGTCTGTAACCCGTATGACAGTATAACCAATCTCTTTTTTGTTTCTAGTGGATACACGGAGGTAAGAATGTTGCAGCATTCATTCGAATACATACCTTAAAGCTTCAGTGTCGCTAACCTACCATTCGACTCAATAGGCGCTGCACAAGTCGGTGACACTGCATCGTACGTTAATCGTCACTCCGCTTCCTGTAGGGTTCATCTGACTCCATTTTATAATAGTTACGACACAATGGGATCACGTATCGTCCTTCGCTCTCTTGCACTTGGTGAACCGATCATCTTTGTCTCGATGAATTATAGGCTTGCTGGTGAGTCGACTGCGTGGTTTGTCACAGGAGCGAATACTCAAAACGCTCTAAATTAGCGTATGGATTCTTGGGTGGAGCGGAAGTAGCGGATGAACAGGTTGGTAACCTCGGACTTCGGGACCGTAAGTATCGCAGTTCAGCATCCTCTTTTTGTTCGAATGCTTACGATATCATGCAGAGCGCTTAGCATTACGCTGGGTGAACAAGTACATAGGGGCTTTCGGAGGAGACAAGAACAAAGTAGCACTGTGAGTTCTCTTTAATGCATGGGTTACAACCGTCTAAAAACTAATGTCGAACTGCTTAGATGGGGACAATCATCCGGGGCGGTTACCGCGTCACTCCAAATGCTGTCGAATGATGGCAACAACGAAGGGCTCTTCAGAGCTGCAATTCTCCAGTCAGGCTCCCCGATCCATACAGGAAACGTGAGAGGACCTGCCCAGGTATGTTGATGTTACAGCTAGTTATTCGAAGCTCTTCGAAGCTCTTCTGATCCTTATTAGTTCAACTACGACCGTCTAGTTACTCAGACTGGCTGCACAAACACTACGAGCACACTCGATTGCCTTCGAAAAGTCCCCTTCGAAAAGCTCAAAGCAGCTGTCGATACATTCCCCGATTTCTTCTCATATCAGGTGTGTTATATTACTATTCGTCGCTTGGAACTGCAAGCTAAAGTCTATTGTCAGTCACTCGTCCTGTCCTGGCAGCCTACGGTAGACGGTGTCTTTCTCTCGGAGAGCCCAAACCAACTCATTCCGGAAGGCAAAATTGCACAAATCTCAGTCATGTCTGGAATGAGTGAAGACGAGGGGACTCTCTTCGCTCTATCTTCATTGAATGTGACGTGAGTCAATCGCGGGTGTTATAGGAAATTCTCGTCTAAAATTGACGAATTTTTAGCAACGAGGAACAGTTCAGAGGCTACATCGGAGGTGTCTGGAATCCTTTCAACACACCTGAGGAACTCGAGCCTCTTTGGAGCTTCTACCCACCCAATCCTGTCGACGGGGCTCCATTCAACACCGGCACTCGAAACGCTCTTACCCCCGAGTTCAAGCGTGTTGCGGCGTACATCGGCGACGCCATTCAAACAGGACCAAGACGCGTGTTCCTTTCGAAATTGGCACAGACGCAAAAGGTTTGGGCCTATTGTAAGTCTCCTCGGGATGATTTGGATTTAGCATTAATTATTAATGATTGCTTCTAGTTAACCAGAGAGATAAGGATATCCCTGCACTTGGTTCAGTGAGTACCTTAACTACCGTTCGAATGAGCATGGAACGCTGAACAACACCCTTCGAATCCTAGTATCACGGATCAGATCTAGCCACTGGCTCTAAACCGGGATTTCTGGATGACCACATTATTAACTTCGTCGTCAAGCTTGATCCCAATGTCAAGTCAGGACCGAAGTGGCAGCCATACAGTGCTGCATCACCTGAGCAGTACACCTTCCCCCCGACTGGTTCTCCTACCATCACATTAGACAACTTCAGAACAGACGCTGTCAACTTTTTGCTGAACGTCTCCAGTCTTCACCCTTTTTAAGTTATAAATGAATGGTTATGATGCGCATGTAATGACAAATGTAGGCGGCCTAATCTCTTTTACACTTTTAATGAAGTAGTAGAATGTTCAGAATCAATGAAACAAAAACTCATACCCTGCTTGTGGACTAACAAGAGAACACACTGACCTCCTCGATACCCCTGAAACAATTCACGTCCTAGAACATATCCAAACGTATAAAGCATATTAAGCATGCTATATACGGCATTCAAGATCGCGAATGGGATTGTCCAGCAGCTATAAATAGCTCGCAGTTCCTTCCAAGCGTGTATCGAGAGTCCCAAAATTGCCATCGATTATATTCAAGGTTCATATAGGTTTCAAGCGAGGCACTCTGGCCATATTCCAACTTCAGAGATAGGGTGAAATCGGTGGGAAATGGGGAGACCAGTCCACGATAACGAGGCCGCGAGATGGTCCAGTTCACGTCTGTAGGGCCAGGGCCAGATCGTACCTGAATGTTTGCCCGAGAGTGTTTGGGCTTGAGATGTGAGTCGCGGACAAGATCGTCGAAACTTTTGGGAGTGTGATCTACGACTTTGGGAGGGGGAAGAGGGTTTCCTGAGGTGCGGATGGCGGAACACTTGATGAATACGGCTTTCAGGGACCGGTCCACTGCTCCGTCAATGTGGAAGGCAAGTTTCATGATCGATACGCCATCTGCGATTCGCTCAAGGCTTTCCAACTTCAGTGAGCACGTCGCGGAAGACTTGTAGGGCAGTTGTATGATAGTCGACGGGATGGCTCTCTCAGGGTATGGCCATGTAGGAGCAGCTGCAGGAAATATTATGGGTGGGTCTTCCGGCACTTGAAGCTTGATCTCTGGCACAGAAATGGTCGGTAGCCTCGCCTTCATATCGGTATCCATTATTTCTCTGTCAAACCTGCTGGTCCACAGGAATAGTTCTTTGTATTCGATGGCGATGCAGATCAACTGAAAAAATATGAGTACTGTACTACGAAGTGGCCAAGAAAGGCTCACATCTAATTCGGTACTCAAAGTGTCGTGCCACAAGCTTTGCCAGACCCCTACGGGATTCGCCGCCCACACAGGGATCGACGTCAATGGCTGAGCCAACGAAATTTTCTCGTCTTGTACGAATAAAGTAAGCATCTTATTAACCTCGCGAAGTAAATTCACAAATTCGATGCATTTGCGCTGAATTTGTTGAAGATGTACAAGTGTAGCATCTCCAATGCTCTGAATAGTGTCTTTTACGACATGTGCTATGATAGGCAAGGTCAGCACGGCACAAAGTCATACTGAATTTCAGGCAATACACGTACTCTGTCTGGTAAGAGGATATTGAAAAACTCTCTCTAGTATCGCGTTTGCACCGTAAGTGTCTATGACCTTGCGCAATAGCTATGATAGCACACCGGAAGCAATGCGTAAGTAGCAATACAGTAGGAGGTTGCGGGTACTGACTACTTCCATGCTTCCTCTCACACAAGAGTACGCCTGCGATGCGTCCACCGCGCTTGCAAATGCCAATGCGTAATGTTTCAAAATTGTTTCAATTGCCCAACGCTTACTTGACGATCTGTCTTCATCCCAAGATTCCAACAGTCGACGCAGGTTGTTCAGCGCCAACATGGTGTACTGTACTGATACGTAACAGTATTTGAAGGCCTGCATGAAGCTCTCAAGGAGAGATCTTAGCTCCAGAGCCACAACCTTATCCAGCCTGATGAGGGTAAGATGAGGACCCAAAAAACATAAGTCTTGCACACTTACAGACCGCCAGACCTCAATACAGGCCACAGGTCTTCGACGATGTTTTCAGCATGAAAAGCGAGGGGTTTGAGGGTAAAACCTTGTGCCATATTTCTCAGAAGAAAGGACGACGGTTTATTAGACATGGATGAGGTTCAAGGTGATTCATGGCCGTGTTATCAATTTGGAATGGATTTTGACAGACTACGTTATGTAAGCAAATCACTGCCAAGCGACCTCGTCAATCATGATCCCGTCACGGGTGTCACGGTTCGGCTCGAAATTAAACGCTGAGCTGGACTAGGCTGGACTTAGTGCGAACCCTCCTGAACTGAACAAGATTTCTCCTAACTTGGGACTCATAAATACAGAGCGATTTGTGTTTTTAAAATCCAACCAAATCCAACCATTCATCTCTACCTCAACGCCCAAAAACGCTCGCCAACCAGACGTCCCTCCATGCCACCCTCGAACCCTAGGCCGAGGCCATTTTCTAACTCCCAGCTGGTCCTCTCAAGCCACTTGGCCACTGCGGCTATACAATTAGCAACGACAAATCAGATACCGGCAGCTACACAACCAGAAGCACCATCCGCAGAACCTATTCATTATAAGATTGGATTAGCTATAGAGCGAGCTTCTAACTTCATCGTTCCTTTTTTGAACGATGGAACACAGTATGCATGAAAGCAGTTTTTAACCTCATGAATATCACTAATTGATTCCATTAGCATCGAGCATTTGAACAACGAAAACCTAGCGCTTTTACAACAAAGGGTGGCGACATTCTACGAACACCTAGACGCCAGCTTCGACACGGCTTTTTGTGCTTTCATGACAATGCAATACTGTGCATCCGTCTCCATCCTCAACCCTAGCGAGCAAAGTCGACAGGATCTCGCTCGAGGTTTAGGTTGGTTAGATGCAAAACTGGTTGAGACGCGTGATTGTTTTTTAGCCCTCAGAGGGTCCATCCGGAAGGTGTCGTTAATACATAATGAATGTCCTCCCACCGCTCATTGAAATGTTTCATCAAACAGCTGTTGATGGGTGTGAAACCTCCATCCTACCCGCAGGGGTGCAACACCCTTGGGCAGGGATTCAATCCCCTGATCCGGATTGCGGACCTCGCCCAAGGTACGATATAATATATTAACCCTCTTCATGGTTCTGACTTATTTAACGTGATTGTATAGGCGACGTCTTGACAAAATATGGTTCCCGCCCGCCCGAGATCTTTCCACAGCTGGACGATTCCATTAGAGACATGGATATATTTGTGGGCGATATCAAGAAGCTCTGTGAATGGTGGCAAGCTCTCCGTATAGATATCCCTGCCATTCTGCAGACCGGTGAATCCAGCCTTAGCGAACATATGAAGGAGGTAAACCGAAGGAGCACTGCAATTAGGGCACGCATGTTTCCATATGTGGCACAGGTGGGCAGAGAGCATCTGATGTTTACAAGACCTGTCTGATTGTTTTATACCTTTAAGATGGGGCGCACGGTGTCTATCGGTGCAGGACAAAACGAAGTCCTGGAATACCCAAAATCCAGCAAAATACTCCGAGCGATATTGGACAACACCAGGAAGTGGACCACCATGTCCGTCGACGAGCCAGTACCATCTTCCCAACAAGAGCGACAAGCGATCCATTGGCTTCATGTCCAGTCATACGTCTTCTTCAGTAAAACTATTCCGATCCACGTCGCCGGTCGCGAATACAAACACTTGATTGAGGCTCGGATCGTGGCTATCGAAAGCTACAAAAACGAAGACTTCGGGCTAAAGCTCCTAATACGGTCCCGAAACGCGGAGAAACCACTCGACCCAAAACCTAGTAGTGATAAGAAGGATGAGAAGGATAAGGAGGAGACTGTGAAAACGGGTTACAGGTGTAGTGGTTTGACACTGACATGGTCCTTTGACCAGCGTCTACCTGGGGATATCCCTGCCATTCTGGACTTCCAACCATGCATTTCTATCACAAGCGTCACCGAAGAAATAGGTCATGCGTACACTCTTCCCTTTGCCACGCTGGGTGAAGGGTTTCGTACACATGACGATACTGCTTGCAGGTGGAACGTCGCGGTAAATCCGAGTCGTGTTTTAGACTCACGCGTGTCTGTCGGCGATTGCTGCTTTGGTGTTGTTATCGGGCTGGGTGCTCGGGACCGTTCGGCCTTCACTCGGATGCGTTTGGATGTCACAGCATGCTTTCAAACTACTTGGAAACACAAGGGACTGAGACTATTCAAAAGGGGCCGGAAATCAGGGGGAGATTATCACGAATGTGATCTCTCGGGTGACACTGCTCTTCCCCTCTCTTTGCTTTCAAAGTTACAACTTGTTCCGACAGTTGAGAGCTCAAAGTCCCTTCTGGATGCCTGTGGGCTTTTACCCCCTCACAAGATCTAATAGTTTTTGTCATCATTAGTCAATTTAACATGCAACTATCCGAGTCTCCCTAGTCCCTGTACTTCTTCTGTTTATGATCACAAATATGCCCAGTTCATATGATATGGTGGATTGTCAAAACATCTGGGATTGCGATCTGCTACTACACCCTTTCGAAAAGTTTCAATTAATTCGGCGGGGGTTACCCGTTTTCAAGGACGGCAGAAGAGCCGATGCGCACTGATTTTAGGGATCCATCGACTGCTCTGCGTCGATATGGAAAACAAGTTTCATAAATGAACCCGGCCTGATAATTCGAGAACGATGTTCCTCGAAATGTTCAAAGATGTGAATGCTAAAACTACATTGTAATGGTAAATATATGTGTACGAATCAACGCCGCAAAGGCGAATACAGATATCAGATGAAGACAACCAGAGGAAATCCTAGAAGCTGAAAATATAATATAACGCGAGGGCTGTCGTAGAAGGGGTTGGATTGAAATAACCCAATATGCAAGTTGAAAGAAATGAAATGAGAAGCCAAAGAAGCGGGGCATCACAAAGACTAGACACGGTATACCGGGGCGAAGGACAGGGGTCATGGAACGAGTTGCAGGTGGCTCGTCATGTCGACACGCGTTGACCTTCTCCTTTTTTGTGACAGATAGGGCAGCCTCTATCGAGTCTCGGTTTGATCATTGATTCGCTAAAACAAATCACCATTAAAATATGCTCAAACCCAGACGAGAATCCATGAAACTCACAAAGCAATGCTACTGCTGGTACTACCCCCTTTGTAGGACAACCCTCGTGTACCCTCTGAGTAACGCAAGTCAAAGATGGGGTCGTCTGGTTGGAGCAGGGGCTCCGACGAGTCCCCTTTCTGGATACATGCAGCATGGACGATGTGTCGACAGAGGAACAGCAAACTTAACGACTGAGGTGTTGAATGTAAGGTCTTTGAGCAGATCTTACACGACGTGCCAGCTATATGATCGAAATCCATGAGACTCGGCAAGGCGAACGAATAGGGAGTAAAGAAACGTACGTGTAAGGAACCATCCCCCTGATTGTCCTTTATGCAACGCTTTCGAAAGATCATTGCTATCACCGTTAAGAATAGTTTGGCACCCTTCCAAGAGAGAGATTTGTAGATGGAAGTCTTGAAGAATCTTGATTAATGCTTCCTTCAGACCCGGAATTTCGAGTCCGTTCTTGATGCGTCGGATGAGGCGAATTGGGCTGATTTCCACGCCAACGTTCTCAAGAAGACCGCGAATAAATGCTGAAACCAATGTCCAGTTAACATTAAATGTCAACCTTTGGGAGAGGATGATATACCTGGTCGCGTTTCAGAATACTTCAGGAGGTCTTCCCAGAGGTCATCGTCACTTTGTTCTTTGGCAAACTCAATCGCGCGTTCAACATCACCAAGTCGCTCAATGATAAGCATAAGGGCTTTCTTATTGTTGCCCATCCGACCAAGTAGGAAGACCATCTCCGGGACCAGGTCTCGTTCCTGACAGACATTGTAGGCCTAAGGAAAAAATATGAGACGAGAGGTTGAGATGTATGTGACCTGGACTCACGATCTCCAGATTGTAAGAAGTGCTTGCACGCAAGAAATCGATCAACCGTACTGTCGCAAACTCAGCGTATAGTTTGACCTAAAGGCACAATATAAGAACTACAGATAAAAACAAAGAGGGGTTGAGACTGGAGGTACCTGGCGGTCAGCAAATCCGGTCACATATTGCGGGTCTTTATGTAGGAGCGCGTCCAGGTACAAGAAGAGGTAATACGGCTTCTGTTCCAGTTGTTGCACGACACGAGTAATCTGGTAGGTCGATGAATGTTAGGAATACCCCTCCTTATTTAAATGAGATATTATAAAGCTTACGGGAATTGAATGACTGTTATTGACGAGCAGCTGGATAGCTTCGCTGTGGACCTCTCGCCCAGTGGTGACCCACCCCTCAGCTTTCCGCCGCTCCATCAACTCGTGGTCAAACTCCACGAGTAAGAGGACTTGGTCTTGGACATCTGTGAACAGGTTGTTTTCTTTGATGAGGTCGAATACATTGGGTCGCCGTAGGCGGAGATAGAAAGGAAGTGCTTTTCCAGGTTGACGATTGGCCGTGTACCTATAGAATAGGATTAGTTTGAGGGTATGAAACCGGTAAACAGGACTTGCAGTTCGGCTAGACACTCCATAAGGATTGTTGAGCTTCCATTAGAAGATATGGTTGAGGATGTCGATGCTGTTCTGTCGAGCTCTGCACGGACGGCAATAATTACTGCTGAGATATTGTAGATTTCTCGTGGCCATTCTTTGACTGTACGCAGAAGGGCCTGGATAAATAAAATAATTAAAGACCGTCTGAACACCTTCCCAAGGTACCTACATCACGATCATGCGTTAAGAAGTGCCCTAGCATCATCTCATAGACAACATGGTCCAATCTTGGGTTAGTGATAGGGACGTAGGAGATGATGGCCTGGTGCAGGGTCACGTTTATTACAAAGGGGGTTTTTTTTGGTTAAAAAAATACAATACCTGAAGTTGGTTCTTTCCTGCAAACTCGAAAATCCATTTCTCCCATCGTTTGACATCCTTACCGCAAACTTTGGGACATAGCGACGCAGCCTTGACGAAGTCACCTTCATGAATGAGGTGTGCAATGAACTTCGATCCAATTTGCTGGGAAGTCAAATACATCGACGGATGATCCTCAGATGGTGTGGCCGCGCCGTCAGTGCTCGCTGCTGTGACTTTGATGCCTGCAGGACCACCAGTAACGCTTTCCTCTTCCTCCAGTTTCTCTACCTCCATCAGCGCCTCCTCGTATCTTCGTTTCTCCAGCAACCAAGCAACGTGATCACGTCTGTCCCGCATTCTGACACGAACAAGGTCCCTCGGGCTCATTACCACATAACTCCTATCCGCATCTTGCATCAACGGGTCATCAGCTCCTCCAACATCTGCCAAAACATAGTCGTTACATCCCCAGTGCTGGAAATCCGTGATACTGAGTGCATCAGCCGCTAACTCTTCTCCTGCGCGGGATATAATCCGTAGCTCTGGTCTTTCAGCAGCTTTGCGTGCTTGTCGAGCTCTGTCTTCTGTGATTTCATCAGCATCGTCAAATGCTTCGGGTGGTGAGTATGCGATGACGAGGAATGATGTTAAGGCAGCCTGTTTTGGTTTCTTTGCGCCTTCTAACTTGGGAAGCGTGTCTAGGGCGGAGGAAGGCGGTGGTGCGGGCGAGGGATGTGGTACAATCCCAGAAATCATACAATCCAGTTGGAATACGGCCGTGACTTCGGGTTGGAGTGGTGATTCATCGGAAGTGGGGGATTGGCGGGTTCGCAGGCGGACCACTTTAATAAAGTTGGCCCAGGCGATGAGGAGGGTGTAATCGTCTTGCCAGTGTAGGCTGCATTTGAATAGATCTGCGCGTGGGCTGTCCGCAGGTCTGTCAATGTAGGCGATTCGCGTTTGCGTATTGACATCATACAATTTCACCCCCTATTTATTTCGTTTTAGTGTTTGGCACGTTATCACTGGTTAAATGGAGACAGCGCACCATGTCGTTCGCCCAAGCAATAACATTTCCCCTCCACCTGACCTGCCATATAGGGCCTTCGTTTGAATGAATGGTGGTTTCTTTATGACCCAGCCATCCTTTCGATCGTAAAACAAGAGCACCTGATAATCCACCGCAAACGAAAGACCTGGTACCGCGTTTCGCGAAATTGGGTTCCATTGCAACTGTCCGCATGGGTCGCTTCATGTCAAACGAGTAGGACTCTGGCGTTGAGAGAGAATGTACCACGACCTGCCCTGAGGAAGATGAGTCACTTTCAACGTTGAAGCAGGATGAGTGGATAACTGACCATCTATTGACGCTGTTGCGACAAAGTCTGAAGTCGCGTCAAACGATATGTCTATGATGGAAGCAACATGCTTCTTGTACGATTTTAAACGTTTCCCTGATAGATCCATAATGTGGACAATACCAGCATGAGTACCCATGGCCTGCCGTTTCCAATATGGTCAATCGTTTGTAGGAATATTAGAGTGTAGCACATACGATTCGCTTGTTTGAAACCGCAACACCAGACGCCGAATCCTTGCGTAGTAAATCCGGAATATCGCCCGTAATTCTGTCATATTTCAGTGATGGTTCCTCCTCGTCTTCATCTTCGTCCTCATCCTCTGCGTCATCTTCGTCGTCCTCTTCATCTTGAACGACTGCGTGTTGTGCAGAGCCATTCTGATGGACTTCGTTGTCGTCCTCCGTAGTTGATTCAGAACTGCTATCATTATCTTCCTCCTCGTCCTCCTCCGAATCGCTCATTGGTGTAGGACTCTCAGAGACACGGACTGCTACATCGTCTTTCTCGGCGTGCGGCTGCTTTCCATTTGCTGATTCTGCATGGGTTTCAGACTTGGCTGAATCGCCCTCAACAGAGTTCATGCTGCCAGTGTACCCTCAAGATAAAGCAGCGTGCCTGACAGAGGATTTAACCTGGTAACTGGACGGGATGATTGGGGTAGATGGTGGCCGGCGAGTTGAGCACGCTCCAAGCATTCAACCGGACCTGGACATTGCTGAGGTCATCATGTGGGAAAATATTTCCTTTCTACTGATCATCGTACTCATTGACCTCCTCGACTTTCTTGTCTTCCGTCATCATCTACCTCGTTCTGCTCGAGCAATCGTACATGGTAAGTATCTGGATTCACTCTGGTGGTTATATTTTATTTGATGATTATATTGATTACAGGCAGTTTGTCAATTCTTTTTACGTGGAACCTGTCGCTTCGGTGATAATTGTAGGAATGAACATCCTGCAAACGCACGGCAATCTGGGTTTGGAAGTGCGTTGTTCAACTTATGAAGTCGAATTGTAGACAATAACTATGGCTTAGACTCATCATGGGGAAATCAAGCGAGTACGAGCAACGATAAAGGACCCCTACCATTCAAGTGATGCGCTTTTTGTATGGCCTGAGACATGATGCTGAACCTGGTCACATCCTTTGTAGTGCGGGCACAATAGGGAATGACCTGAATCCAGGAACAGATAAACCACTATGGCCTTTATCCTCTTACGCTCCAGCAAAACACGAACCTCTTCTTATATCTGGTCTGGACGAATCACCAGAAGAACTTCGAGTGAAGGCGGTCACGGCATTGAAAAACGGGAATATTAACGAATATGTGAGCTTAAGACCTATTTATTCAGCTCAATGACACCTAATGGACATTTAGCTGCAATATGAATCCACTCAAATAGCTGCAGCAGACCTAGCACACTCAGTACGTACTATCGATGTTTAAGATTGTAGCATCATGTCGCTCAATATTTCTCAGAATGCACGAAACAATTCAGCTCAAGCATTTGAACAGGCAGCGAAGCAGAGTAGAGTACCCTCACTTCTTGCTGCAGCCAACACCGACACCACGTCGGCCTTTGGTTCTAATACGACATCCGCCTTCCCCTCCACATCTTCTGCGTTTGGCAATACCTCAACCCCATCTGCATTCGGCGGTGGATCATCAACATCGGCGTTTGGTTCCACCGCTACACCATCGGCGTTCGGTACACCTTCAGCGTTTGGGAGTACAACTTCAGCTTTTGGGAAACCTGCTTTCGGTCAATCTTCTTTTGGCCAGCCCTCCACTCTTGGGTCATCAACATCTGCGTTCGGCCAACCACAGGCAACTTCAGCATTTGGACAGCCTGCTCAACCTACAGCGTCTGCTTTTGGACAACCATCTGCGACAACTACTTCTGTCTTCGGGCAGCCCTCAACGAGTACAAGCAGTAATTCTGTCTTTGGACAGCCGTCATTTGGTCAACCTTCTGGAGCAACAACCACATCGGCTTTCAGTCAGCCGTCTGGAACGACAACCGCATCGGTCTTTGGGCAGCCCTCACAGCCTGGTGCAACGACGTCAGCCTTTGGACAACCTGCTGCAACAACCTCGGCCTTTGGCCAGCCATCAGCTTTTGGACAGGCGGCGCAAGGTGGCTCATCCTTTATAAAGCCTGCATCAGGTGCTTTTGGTAGTTTTGGCGGTGCGAGTAGTACACCAAGTGCTTTTGGCAATACTAGCACCGCAAGTAGTAGCACAGGAGGGGGCTTCTCAGCATTCGCAAACCAGCCGTCGGCATTTGGCGTGACTGCTACAAATTCACCAAGCGGTGGGTCCGTCTTTGGTCAACCGTCATTCGGGCAGCCTACTGCACCACCTGCCTTCGGGACACCCTCAACATCGACGACTGCTGCTCCCAGCGCTTTTGCTGCTCAATCAGCGTTTGGAAATACATCATCACAGCCTGTTCAGTCTGCGTTTGGAAATACTTCAACCGCGCCTGCGACTTCCTCCTTCGGCCAAAGTGCATTCGGGGCACAATCGGCTTTCGGGAACCCTGTTTCAGCTCCCGGGATGTTGTCTGCTGTATCCATCAGCATGGCCACACCAACAGCAACATCGAGCCCATTCGGGTCGACCTTTGGCGCACAACAAGCTTCTATCATCCCGAAGCCTACCGCGGCATCGCATGCTGCCCTGGACTTTACGGAGATACTTTCAATTCAACCTGGCGGAGAGAAGCCTCTACGATTTGCCTTCTATCAAGCTGGTATGACGCCGTATGACTCTCAGTTGCCGCCGGGTTATGTGGATATGCTCCCAAAGCCAGCTGCAGAAGCATTTAAAGCGCAGAGATTTGAGTGGGGGAAGGTACCAGACTGGGTCCCACCTTTGGAGTTGAGATAGCGAAAATTATGGTGGGACTGATTGGATCCGGGTGTTCTCGTTGTGTTTTGTACTTACTATGTAGGCGAGTTGCTTTACAGGTCATTGCTATCTGTTGATATTATTGATAATGCTTTCTGTCTGTTAGGATATGTATAATGTCATTATTGAACAACCAATTGTGCTAGGAACTATAGACCAATTTCATAATAGGTCTTCAAAACCCTTGGACAGTACCAAAGACTTTACGACTCAAAAGCTCTCGACATCCATCTCTGGCCTCGCTGACCTCCACTGGCAGTGAATGACTGAATCGCAGAGTCGCACACTCAGAATCTCTGTCCTGCTGCAGATGAATATTAGTCACATGACCGTGTTTCTTTTTCTCACGCTAATTAGCTTCAACGTGAACAATGGCACGAATGTGACTCTTCAGCACAACCATCAACAAACCCAGCTCTAACATCGCATACTAACTCGAGAGGTTCTGCTTCAAATTCATCACAATCACGGCGATAATACCATGGATAGGCAACCAGTGCTCAAGAAACCAAAACGGGAGCCTAGTCAATCCCCCGTCGACACACATGCAACAGAGCGGACTGGAAAAGGAATAAACTTCGCTGATCTTCCGGTTGATGCCCTTCTTGAGATATTTGTACATCTCCACCCGTTAGACTTGGTCCATCTCTGTAGGGTCTCAGTTGGGTTGCGCACACTCCTTGCTTCATCCAACACACAGTTCATGTGGAGGGAGGTAAGCATGACTACCTTGTAATACTCAGAAATGATATTGGAGAATGACAATATATTACTTCAGTGCTATAACAATATCGTCGAACCATTCCCTAAACCTCCCCCTTGTCCTCCAGATCGAAACATTGCGGCATATACAACTTTTGTGTTTTGCCGCACTTGCAACGTGAGTTGGACACGTCACATTAAATACCACACACCTAATGTCATTCATTAGCTATGCGGTGCCGATCTCGAGAAACCCATGAGCACACATCATCCCGGACCAATGCTCGCTGCATGTTGTTCTGGATCGAATTCATGTGCATCCGCAATGTAGGTCGTCTTTTATGACAACATTCACCTAAACAGGCTCGGTTAAACAAAAACTCAGAGAGAAATATCTGGAATACGATTATCGAGTTTGGAATTGTATTGGGATCTGTGAAGCAGATCCTGCATATTCCCTCGTTAACTGGTTTCCACCTGTACTCGAAGCTTACACATGGGCGGCGAGATGCTCAAGAGACGAGTACGAGACAATATCACAAGATCTTTTGGCATGTTCATCAGAAGAGGGGAGGTTAAACAAAATACAGCACTATTCCGCGAAGAGGGACCAAAATTTACAGGTGATGATACTTTGTGCACAACATTTTATCCGTGGCTAAATGTTGAGTATTTGTAGCATTACAAGGCCCTTGAGACATTCTTTTGGAGACAGCAAAATATACAAACAGACTATTCCGCGATGATAGCGAAGCATGGATGGGAAACGTGAGTGGTATTTCCGTTTTTCGGGGGAGATATCTATGCTAAAGATGATCTAATGAGTCTATCTGAGCTTATCAAGCGCGAAGGTCAGTTGATTGTGTATACTCTATTCTCATGCCGACAACCAGTCTCAACGGCTATCAGGCTATGAGATTACCCAGGGTCTGACATTGTCGAAGGCCTTACAATGGATGGACTTCAGATTTTTTACGAACGCCGGGGGGTGGCCTCCCAATCTTACTATCGATCAGGGTAAGCTAGATCTGACTATTACCCGCTGTCAATTCTCAATAGACTAATACTGGCTTCTGTCATTCCAGTCTGGGACCTTGTGCGGCCGAAGGTCATTTGGAATCTGGAACAAGAGAGACTCAAGAACTATGAAACAGAGATGATGGATGCTCTAACTTGTCGCATAGAGAGTTTTATTTCGACGCTGAAGGAGACACTGGGCACAGCTCGCAATAGAGGAATTGAACCTGCCTTCATGGATTTCGTCATAAACTCGCCCTTTCAAGAGGTTATTCGAGACGTCCTAAACCCAGCAAATACAGATGTCGCCACAGAGCTCAGGTCGCTTATGGTACACGTCCCGCAATTCATTGACGAATGGCGAAAGTGCTCGGAAGACTTTCTTCGAAACTTAGTCTCTGAGGCATTGCCTACGAAAGGGGATTACGATGATACAGCTTCGC
This sequence comes from Panaeolus papilionaceus, assembly GCA_015501605.1. NCBI lineage: Eukaryota > Fungi > Basidiomycota > Agaricomycetes > Agaricales > Panaeolus > Panaeolus papilionaceus. Next base: position 579,144 of record JADNRZ010000024.1, on the reverse strand, counting down.
TGCACCTTGCCACCACCTTTTTTGATTGCCATTGGTGTCACGAGCTTCTCACCTTCCCTAGGGTCCTAGCTCACAAATGCCTTCGAACACGGTATATTGCGGTGGAAGACGAAGAGTATCATGCTGTCAGCATCAAGCCAGATGACGAGGAAGCCACGATCCGGACCATCTCAGATCGTCAAATGCTGCTAGATTTTTTGTGGCGAAACCTTACGGAATGGTACTCCGGCACACGCTGCTGGAATACATATGGAAATCAAGTCACCTTCCACAATGAGGCTTCAAGATGCGCAAAACAAGTTATTGAAGCAATGGGCTACGACCCCAAAACAGTGGCAGCAGAATTCATGGACTCCCGGGACGAGCGTGTGGAGTGCTTGACTTGCACTAAAGCCTCCAAAGTGAAGCTACGTAAACGTCTAATTATGACATGGCGAGCAGCGGTGAGAAATAGGCTCACTTCCTCTTGTGGTTTTTGTTGACCACATTGATTCGATGTAGCTTATCCATAACCAAGAAAAACACGACGAAGAGGGTTCAGCATCGAGCGAATGGGGCTCAGTCAGCCAAGAAGACACGAAGATTGCAATGGAGTTCGAAAGCAAAAACAAAATGGCGGCTGCTTGGAGCCCCGGTATCTATACATGCAAGCATTGCAATGAAGATGTCGCGAGAAATGACCTTTCTCAACATCTCCTTGATCAGTTCAGTGCTCATCTCAACGTAAATTCATGATTGTCAAAACTCATCTCTTTTGCAGACATGACATCAAATGGAAAGCAAGCAAAGTGGGCCCGAGGAAACGTGATTACGCCATCTCTATCGACAATCGAATGAAGAGGCCTCCATATCTTGTCCGAATTTAAACATAATGAATCGATAAACCCAAGACCCGCGTAATTACACCATATGGTATTTAAATTTTATACACTTGTACTACCTGTGTATGTTAATTTCGTGCACGGTGATTGGGACGTTTTTCTGGAACTTGTTATCCTTGTTGTTATATGTATCTCGATGCAGAAGCCTTGCATTCTAATTGTAATTTTATTATCTATGATCCTTATCCCGTACTGTTTAACTGTTAGAGTGGTAAGCGCCGGTAAGTAACGACGCGACCTGAGCTTCGAACTGTTCACGACACCTGACCGCGTGTCGTATTTCTCACATTCATTTATTTTCAGCTTTCAGAACAGTGAACGAGTCAACATCGGCACCATGACTATAACTCTGACGGCAACCAAACCACTAAACCCTCAGTTCTCTTCATCAAGCTATATGATGACTTTATAGAACCACTATAGCGATATAACTACGAATTACGAAGGTCGCTTGACAGTAACAAACGAAGATAGACTCGGATAAGCAGTCAATGCGCAAGAAGCAGAAACGTATCGACCAGTCTTGCGATAACGTGGCTCCAGCACACTCCGGAACAGAATAGGATTAATGTATTTGGCCTCCTTTTAGATAACCTCCTCAAGACATTTGTATATCTCCATCCATTAGACCTGGTACATCTTTGCAGGGTCTCGGTTGCGTTGCGTGCACTCCTTACCCAGAGCAACTCGCAATTCATCCGGAGCAAGGTGAGCATAAGCTTCTTGGTATCACTGTGACATACATAGTCATGCTATTGAACCCTTTAGAGCGACAAAATATGTAGCCTCACCATTCCCCATACCCCCACTTGTCCTCTAGAACGAAATATAGCGGCATACACAGTCTTTCTGTATTGCCGAACTTGTAACGTGAGTATATAGCACGCCGTCACATTGTTTGGAAAAGGTGAACTACTATTATTGGGACTGAATCTTTACCCAGCTATGTGGTGCTGCTGTGGAAAGCATTCCGGTTACTCACCATCCTGGAACCATGCTAACAACGTGTTATTATTCTCCGTGTATGCCTGAAGAGTGAGTTACCTCCTTTATCACTTCCACAGCAAGACACCTTTTCAGAGAGAAGCTTCAGAGGCTCGATCATCGACTTGTGAAAGACCAGGAATACCGTAGAAAGGACCTCGTCTAGTCAATACGGAACTTCCCACTTGTGCATGGAGCCGATCAGCGCGATACATGAAAGATGAATATGAGACGTTAATACAAGATATTGCTGATCCATCGTCCCAAAAAGAGAGAATAGACATACTATCAAGCTCAAAGAAACCCAAATTTACAGGTAAAGAACCTTCGCTAAAGAATATTTCGTTCCTTGCTCAATGTTTGCAGCACTACGAAGACCTTCTGGCCTTCTTTCAGCAATTACAAAGCACTCAATATAATCATCCTAAAACGTTTGAGGAGTACAGATGGGGAATGTAAGCGAAGCCTATTTTCTGTTGACTACGAGGTCGTTTAAAAATATCCAATGTAGCATATCGGGTCTTTTACAGCGAGAAGGTCGGTCGATCATTCAATTGGCGTATTACCTTTCTATATAAACGATCTTAGGTTATGAAATTACCCAGGAGCTCTCATTACCCAAAGTGATGGATTATGTAGATGGATTTTAATCATTATTTTTGGGAGTAATAGGCCCCTAATTACGAGGCCCCTTTGGGACTCGTTCTTATAATCCCGATTTTTGTGCAACTTTTCCCCATTGCATACTTGTGTTTGGCGATGGTGGCTATCTCTGCCACTGGGACGGCGTTTGGTTTTCCCCATTGTATGGCTCTGCTTGTCAACAGCCCTTCTGAACAATCTTATGTATCTAATCTAAACCGGTAATACGTATCAACAAATTGATCCTGAAACCGACTCAGGAGGGCCTCGTACAATGCCAGGCCTGCATCGCAGGTCATGGCCCTCATCCAAGTTTGACAATTGATCAGGGTGAGTGAAAATTCGTTCCTATGTCTGCTAGTCCTTGAACTAAGTCCTGACCGTCAGTCTGGGATCGGGTGCGGTTTAAAGTCATTTGGAACTAGGAACAGAAGAACCTCGGGAACTTAGAGGGAGAGCCGAAGGGTTTGTTAACTCTCCGCATCGATACTTTCATGGCGCAGCTGAAGAAAACCCTCGATACATCGACAAATCGACAAATCGAACCGGCACTCATGGACTTCGTCACAGGCTCGCCGTTTCAAGAGGTCATTCGAAACGATTTCAGCGGTTCAGATTAAATGACTGATTTATAGTCACTTATGGTGCACGTTCCACATTTTATTGGCGAATGGCGAAAGCAATCGGAAAGTTTTTTTTGACCAACTTGGTGTCTGTAGAATTGGGCACCGATATAGGGCATGATAACTTTGGGTCCTTGGACCTCGCAAAAATATTTTTCGAGTGCCACTGGTGTCACCACAGAGCGAATGGGGTCTGGCCAGTCGAGAACATAAGGAAATTGCAAAGGAATTCGAAAGTAGCAACAAAATGGCTGCTTCTTGGACGCCTAGAATCTACACATGCAAGCAATGCAATGAGGATGTTGCAAAAAGCTCGCTCTCTCGACATCTACTTGACCAGTTTAGTCCCAACCTATACATGCTTTCATTGTAGACCTCACTCGTTTTGTTAGACACATCAGATGGAAAGACAACAAGGAAGACCCGAGGGAGTGCGACTACACCATTTCCATTGGGAATTGAATGAAGAGGCCTCCCTATCTTGTTCGGACTTAATCGCAGTATGTAGTATGTATCGAGAGATCAAGGGTCGATCGGTTTGATCGCGATACGTTCGTACTTGTAGTCAACCCTTTGGTATAAGAGTGCTGAATTGAAATGTGTATCCAACTAGTCTGTAGCCCTCAGGGTTCGTTCATCGAAATCTTACTGAGGAGCCACCACACTTAGCATATCTTGCTTTTACTGTTTCAGCTATGGACTTATATACACCGAACCCCGTGGAAGAAGCATGCCAGTAGCTTAGCCTCTAAAACCCTGAACGCTTGTTAAACAGTCAACATACCAGATCGAGTCAGCGATTTGACAGGATGATCTGTGGAGAGGGGGGGCTATGACTTAATACTGGCTTCGAAACAGGTCTTCTTCGAGATAAATAAATTCATAATATGTGTAAGCGATAAAAACGCAGGCATGAGCCTCGATGTAATTCTGCTACCCCTTCAGTCGCATTGCTACCGTATACATGTTTGGACGTTCAAACGTCCAAACGTCCAAAATGCTACACCACAAAGGTCTCCGCTGTCATTTTCAGGGAGCTTGATGACTAGGCATTGCAGATGAGTCCATTGATCCTGTCGCTGTTCAAGCAACAAGTCTATCTACGAATATCTTATCACTCCGTCATTCATGATTGGGACTTCGAGCATGTGTATAGTAGCTTCGTGCACCGTGCTGTACAACTTAGAGTCATTGAGAAGCTTCAAGATTCCGCTATCGATATTTGCTGTAACAGCAAACTCAAGGTTTCAAAAGTAACAAATGAATTCGAACATCTCGTGTTGAAACGGTTTCCGATCGTATTTGTTACCCCAGAGAGGACAGGGCATCTCAGCTGGCAGATATTTCACATGCCAAATCCTTTTAGGGCTTGACAGGGCTTGTAGCTGACAATGAGCTTTCAATTTAGCACCCGACGCAAACCTGAGTAGCACTGATAACAATATCTAAGAGAATCGAATCCGATTCGAAGTCGGACCATCGAATTTGTGACTAGAAGTGTTCGTCAATGGGTCTCACACCGCTTTCTGCGCAGTCTTTCTCGTAATGAGTCGGAAGACCCGGGGATCGCAGGAGCAAGCAGTTACGCTGGATATTCCGAGATTTATGTCAGGTATCAACCTGATACGACGGTGTAGTTTTGTGAGATTCTTACGTACAGAGTTGGGATCTGAGGACTAGGAACTCTAATTTTTTGTCGTGAATTTTGCATGGACTACACATGTCAATTGCTCCAGAAGGGGGGCTATAGACGTCCCTCGGAACTATTGTTGTCTCTTCTGATTTGTGTTTTTAGTATCTTAATACTTTGAAAATCGGTGACTTGGGTGGGTCTTATATGCATCATTGCATCATACTGGTCGTTCGGTGCCAAGGATTTCAGTATTTGGAGATAACAAACCATTGGCATGCAGTCTGTTGTCATCATGCAATCGTACAATCTGAAGCTCGAGCGGCCCTGACGGTTTCGAAAGCTTGAAAGTCGCGGAGTGGGAAAGTCGGAGGAGGCATCTGATGCCAACGAGCGCCGCTGAGCCCCCAATCACCCGGGGGGCTGAACCAAGAGCGCGAGTTTCGTTGCGTGACTATACCTATTATAAATGGGACAAAGTGATATTCACCCTAGAACGACATCCAACCAATGCTATTTACCATCTACATCATCCGGTTATAGGGTTCCGTAGATTCCCTGTCGAGTAAGTTTAATGACCACGCCGCAAACCCTTTTGGGTCTCGACATAGAAAGCAATGCGTGGGTGGAGAGGTCGTGGAAGGCTCAGGGAAAAAAGTCGACCGCCACGGGTACGCATAAATTTAATATCAGACTGTCTCTCGATTAAAGTTGTTCAGCTCTCGATCGTAAAACAAGGGTGCAATAAAAAGGATGCGATGCACCTGGTCGCGTGGTCGGAACTACGTGTATTCTCACTCCGGTTGGAGATTTCGAATAAATGACCGTTGTGTTGTTGATCAGAAGGATAGAATCAGAAAAATAACCCCGAGACTGGATCCCTTGCGTTCGATTCTCTTAATACATCCTGTGGCCAAGAAGTCCACAGTTCTCTCGAGGGCAAGACAGTTGTAGTCTGAGATAATCAGCATAGGTTTATTACCCGACGAAGAAATCATGGCATCCGAAATTTACCAGCCTCACAGACTTGGATGTAGCTTGGATCTAGCAAGTGTAGGGTGTGGATCTACTGGTCGGTGGCCGCCTGGTGTGTGATGGGGCGCCTGTCAGTCGGAAGCAGTAGGTTCGGACCCATGATATTTCCTGGACGGCGCTTGCCCTGCCTGGACTATAATCAGGTGCCTAATTGGTCCTTTGAATGCCGATGGGGACACAGATAAATATTCGAACGACCTCCCATGAAATCTTAGTTGATCGTCCAGTTTCACAAGTAGATATCGATGTGCATATCCAGAAATAAATTAAGGATCACCACAAGGCTTGCAGGCGCTCATTAGCAGCATCCAAGTAGCTGGACAGGATGGTACACTCGGTGATGGCCGCATGAGAGAGAGTGAGATAACATCTTTAGATGAAACAGGGATTAAATATTGTTGTCGAAAGGCAATAAGTAAAGGAGTCAGGCGGAGCCACATTGCGTCTGAGCATATCAATCTAGAGACCCCCTTAGTCTTTTATGGTTAGAAGTGCTCTAGTTATTTGCGGAATTCAAGGATGAAACGAAAGAAGTGCCCCAGGGAAGAATACTATATGGTGAAGAGGTGAGAAAAACATTGCGGCTTCAGGAAGTGCAGATATAGATGTCGGAGTTAAAGGCAGGAAGTGACCAACAAGTCACCGAGGGAGTCAAGGGCTGAGATTAGTCCCTTACGCGTGGCCTTTATTTGCCACAGGTCTCGAGGTAGGCCTAAGAGTTCGACACTCTCATTTCAGGTCTAATCGTCAATGAAGTTCGAGCGTGCCTAGAGGGAATGTAACCGTATTTCATGCCAGAAACTGAGCCATAGAGTGCGTGGAAGAGCACGACAATTGACGCTGAAAACCGAGGTTCAATGAGGGATGAGAACATCAGACGACCAAATCGAGGGCGAAAATGAAAAGAACAGCCTCGAAAAATGGTGGCGACTGGTGGCGATCAGCCAGCCTCGAGATGGAATTCCTCCAGTGCTTTTGCAGGGTAGATCGTATGCAAATGAATCCCGTTGTGAGAACTAGGCCAATAGAAAGGTACCTATGGGGAAGACGGTCACCAAAGTTTTCACAGCAACCATGAATTGCGTGGTGTTGGAAGTGTGAATCTAGAGACCTCAGAAGACAAGAGGGTGTATAAATCGGCTAGTAATCTGGTAGAGAGAGGCAGTGTCTCCTGCAGGAAAACTAAGGGTGAGCGAATCAAAAGGTGGTAAGCATCCCTTGTTCATCGATTACAGGTCGCGTGGTTTGTCCTACGTCAAAACCCTGGAATGCGCCAGGGGTCATGCTGATCCTCGTACGAGGAGGTCATGAGGTATCGATTTCCTATGGGGGAGTCATTTGAACAGAAAAGCCCTAACAGACGGCCATTCCGCAAAAATGTAAGTTTATCGGTCCAGCCTGTTGCTCCATTATCAGCGACGGTCAATACTTTATCGATATCACCATGAGCACAAGTCTTCGAAGTCCCAAGAAAAATCAAGGCTTCCATATCCAGAGAGAAGCGGTCCCGGTTTCAAAATTAGGTTCATTGTACCAGGACAAGGTTTGACCAAGATTGTTATGCCGAGATATAAACGAAGGTGAGGGAATCCAACACTTTGGTATCAACGGCTACCCAAAGGATTGGAGCCTTCCATATCAGAGTGCTTATACAGACCGCTGTTTGAAGCTTTTTCACATAGACTATCGGATACTTGAGAATAAAGAAAAACCTTTGTTCATTCGAATTGACGAATTTCGGCCTGAAAACCTGGATATCAACGCGGCTGGCGACCATCACTGCCAGTGGTTGCAGGATTGACTAGGCCTGCGATGGGAGTAAATGTTTTCCAGGCACAAATCATGAGGGTTAAAATAACTCGTCTGTAGCCTTTGTTTTCAGCAATTTTTTCAGGGCGGGAGACAAAGCAGAGTGTGAATGAACGCGGGTGTATAGAAACTGCTCGAGATGACACTCCCTCTGATCCACCCGTGACCCGTGGGAATACATTCCCTAAAATTCTCACCCTTCACAAAATTCGGTTCAGTTGCTCACGTTCTGGTCATTGTCAACATCGCGTCCATAATGTCCCAAGCTGTTGGCAATGTATGTACTCAATTTCAAAGTTAACTCGACGAGTTCCTGACGACACATACTTTTGTATAGACCGCGTTAGGCTATGCTCGAGTCTGGCATCATGTTGATGCTTCCGACCGTATTCTGGGTAAACTTGCGGAACGAATAGCTCTTGTGCTCATGGGGAAGCACAAACCTATTTATGACCCCAGTGGTAAGCAAATTCCCTTTATTCTTGAAAAAATATGACTTCTAAAACGCGTTAAAATGCTATAGTGGACTGTGGAGACTATGTTATTGTGACCAACTCCCGGAATATTAAGGTTACAGGTCGGAAGGAGGAACAACTGCTCTTCCGCAAGCACTCGATGTTCCCAGGTGGTTTGAAGGAGACACCATACAAGGACATGCAGAAAAAGAACCCAGATGAGGTGCGTTGCTGTGCACAACAACATTGAATTTCTTCTAACACCATATTGCAATTTCAGATTATTCGTCACGCAGTGTCCGGCATGTTACCTAAAAACAAATTGCGAGAACGCCGTCTAGAACGTCTCAAGATTTTCCCCTCAGACAGGATGGGTATCATGGGTGCAAACATCATGCGAAGCTGGGAGGACGGAACACTACCGCCGGATTTCAATCCCTCAATACCCACCACAGGAACCACGCTCAAAATGCTCAAAGAGTCCCATGCTTCCAAGGGAATGCCTTTCTCATAGGTGTTCAAGTGCCTGATCTGCTTGCAACCCCCCTGATAATATTGTATTTTATGACTTCATTACCCTTGCACTAATATATATATTCCCCCATTCCTGTTCTTCCTCGTCTGGCACGCGTTCTTCCAACCCCCCTGAACCGTATATACGGCGATAAGACGAGTTGTCGTTCCCAGGAAGTCAAGAACACAACCTTCACCTTCCCTTCCCTTCATGAAATACCTAACTACAGCCTCTCAATGGTGCAAGGATGGTTACCCGGTGTGTCAATTCTTGCGCCTCACACCTCCTACATTGCTCCGAGGAAACTCCCAGAATATGACCTGGGATTTTCGAAGATGGATGTGCTGAAGAGGTGTGGCTAGGCGTGGAAGTCGCGGACCTGAGGCACCGAAATGAATTCATATTGTAAGGCACGATGAACACGGACACAAACACCCACACAAGAAGAAAAAACAGGACAAAGTGGGTTAAGAATTCGAGAAATACGAGGGTGCAGATTGGCTGTGTGAAGGCAGAAACTGGCGCCAGCAAGCCGGGATCTGGGAACGCGGTCTTTGTCTGGTTCAAACACACTTCATCTAATGATAACGGGACTCCCCCGCGAACGAGCTCCTTTTGGGTGCAGGAGTGTTGATGTCTCCAGAACATCTAAAGGTGGTCCAGGGATTTTTTTTCTGTCTGGGGTGTTCAGCATTTAGGAATCGTCATCAAGATCTTCGCTACACAAACCCCTCACTGACTGGGGAGATGCAACATCTTCAGGGTCCGAGTCGTCTTTGGGGGTGGAAGGTTTATTTTGGCCGTTGGGTTCCTCACTTCCACGAGCATCATCGGGCTGTGCTGCTTGAGAGTTAGCTCCTAATGCTCCTGAGAGTGGTTCTGGATTAAGCATTCGCAGAGTTGAGATAAATTATCAGTTACCTCCGATATTAGATTCCTCCGCGGCCTCTTGAAGTTGCAAGCCACGTTCCCGCCCTTCGTCATGGTCTTCATCCAACGAACCGTCCGCGCCATCCCCATCATCAGCGTCATTTGAATCGTCACTGGCTTCATACCCGCCGTAAGTACGTTTCACTTCGTCTTCCCAGCCTTCTGGAGGCTGTGACATCAAGAGGCATGCGATCTGCTCTTGAACCAGCATGCCTGCGACCAACAAGTGTTCCGTAACGAAGAGAGGAAAAAACAAAAGGAAAATAAGACCCCAGTTAACGAAAGTGGCATCTGAACCTTACCCAGAGCAAGCAAAGCTGACCCGTCAAACATTTTGTACATGTCTTTGTAGAGCAGCTCCGCCCGCTTTCGACCCTTCCACCGTAGCCGTTTCTTCGTGCTCGTTTTGCCTTTCTGGACTTTGGTACTCGTGCCTTCACTCTTGCCAGCCTTACTTGGCCCATTTTCTGAGAGATAATCAGATTCAGAGTCCGTATTTGCGTCATCGTTTTTGCCTTCGCCTTCACCGTCTGATGAAGACGACGATTCTTTGTCCTCATCATTTTCTTGTTCAGGGCCTGAGTGCTCATCCTCTTCTGACACGTTGTCTGCTGCCTTTCCTTTGCCTTTTGTCTGTTTAGAGACGTCCTTCTTGGCTTCGCGTTTCAGCTTTGCTTTGGCGAGCTTTTCGAGCCGTCGAGCTTTCCTCTGTTTCCTGAACTCCCTCGAGATATTCAACAATTCACCTCGTTCGGTATAAAATTCCGCAGCAAAACGATGGATATATTTGAGCAGATCCTAGATAACACGATAGTAAGCATAATCTATCCATTGCATTCCCGTTCCCAAATTGTGTATAAGTGAAACGAACTGCAGGGGAAATAAAAACTCACCGCCGATGGCTCAAATGGAAATGGGTCGTGGTGGGGCAGCGGAGTTGTTGCTGGTTGTTCCATTGGAACAGCGGGTTTAGGAGACGCAGCTTTGCTTTCATCACCAGAGCCAAGAAAGCTATAGTCCTGAAGGAATTTCCGGCGTTTAATCGTCCTGCCGTCGACCTTTTTCTTCAGTTTGCGTTTCTGCCCTGACTCGCCTTCTTCGTCTCTCGATGACTCGTCCTGTTCTGCGTCATCCAGGCCACCCACATCGTCCAAATTAAATTCTTCGCCTTCTTCGCTTTCCACTGCTTTCTTTTTCACTCTCCCTCGGAACTTTCGCACTTTCATTGACCCTCCTGCATCTGTTGCGATCCATGTTTTATTCGCGGTTTGCACCACCTTGTTCGCTAGCCAGAGCTGCCTATTGCTGTCTTTTTGATAAACACGCGAGCCATCCGGGTGTAGCCTTAGATCTGAGTAGTCATACACGGTACTTCGACGTGGTTCAGTCATAATTCCCGACGTCGAGGAGCAGAGAGGTGGTGGATTGGACAAACATGGTGTACTTCCATTTTGGGATCTATGAGGCCTTGGCACGTGATCGTCGTGACGAGATACTTAAGTAAATAAGTGGCAGATAGGGGCTTGCGTAGATTAACTCGAAGGTTCGCGATCTTCAACTGGAGAGCGAGATCTAGGTTCAAAAAGAGGCATGATAGGTCTTAAAATACCTATATTCTATTAGTGCCTCATGTATATATGATGTGGGGCAAAGGGTGATGCGCGACCTGCCAATTTCGCTCAGCAGATTTGAGACGGTCCCAGTGAATCTGTCAATAAAGTGTAGGTCTTATTCCTTCCGCGGCAGACTGGGATATTCCGATGTCAGTGGAGCGGTAAGTATTGGCTTAGATGAATGCGCTGATGATATTAAGCCGCTACCCATTCAATGCAGTCTATCCAGCACCCGGGTTGGACGACATGTGGGCGCGCTGGTCTCCGAAGCATTGTCTACACGGTAGAATCCAGCAAGTTGACATCTTTCGGCCGGATTAGCCTCTTGGAACAACTATTTTGGCTGAACTGGCTTCTAAAGGTCTGAAAGCGTCATTAGTTAAAATTTATGCAAGATGCACACTTCGCAGTTACCTTAGGTAGTTCGTCGACCTGATCAGTCTCTGGGCTTCAGATAGGAGCCAGAATGACAAAGGAAGATTGTAGTAAGGTACATCTAAGACTGATTTCTCCGACTGGTAAAGGTTCAGTAACTACTAAGAACAGCAGAGTACGTAATGCGCAATAAAGACACGGAAGACGACAGACGCAAGGTACACGCCGAGCTGGACATGCTTCCTATCGAGAGACCCCCCCTCCGGCTTCAAACCGAGAATTCATCTGAATAGATTATGAGAGGCAGAAGCAGCGAGCTCAATTCGCGGATGCATTACAGTATTATCTTGATCTTTTGATCACGAGTTCCACATACACGAATGAAATTAGCTCTTTTGCCACTGCCATCGTCTGTCACCGACATCATAACAAGTCTGACGTGCTTTCGTCAACCTCGACTAGAGCTTATATTTACTTCTAAATATGCTGCCTATTTCGAAATGTATAGGTCCTAAAAGCCCTAAATACGGCACATTCGAATCATCGACAACACTCCGTTCGGATCATCGCAAAGCGTCCGAAGCATCCCAGTCAAATCCATCACCATACGAGCGCCGTATAACAGAAGCGGGGATAGATAAAAATCACATTTGTTGCCAACCTTCATACCTGTGTGTTACTGCGAAGATAAGATGTAGCAGAACCTAGACTCAGGCTCCCGGGCCCACTTCCAGGACAATGAGACGTTGGTTACACAATAGACACCAATGGCAGCTGGCGGTTGGAGTCCTTCTGAGGACCTTATCTCTCCATGGGTCTTTCAGGTTTGGCAGGACATTGTAACGGGTCCTGTAATGAGTGACTGCTTAACCGGCGCCATGACATACCAGGTACTCACTCCGCGAAGTCAGAGGTCTATAGTGATTGGATGATTGATAAAGATTTCCCTCAAGGTGGTCTATTTAGAGTCCAGGTGCGTCGATGGTTTACTTAATGATTGGCATACTTACGGCGGCCAGTAGCCCAGAAGGTTACTGATATCTTATTGAAATTTAAATTGGTCGTAATAGAGTGCCATTGTGCAATACGGTGAGGTGAGAATTGGACCTGATAGAAAATTTGGGTATGTCCAGGGTTGGGGGTCGTTGGAAATAGCAGGATGGATGTGTTTTAAGTGAAGAGCAGGGTTCAGTGGCGTTCCTGCCTGTTCCTGCCTGTTCAAGTCCGCATATCGAGTGGGAAGCAGTCGACTATGCAGTCAAGGTAATTTTGATCCGAAATCAACACCTGGAGTTCAGTGGCATGATCACGAGTGAAGATGAGGATAGATGAAAATATCATTTGCAAGTACTTCTCCCGCTTTTCCCATAGCGAAAGGATTGCTCACCTCTTCCGAGCTGCGGCCGCTCTATGTGAAGATCTGTGTCGAAATCAAACCAACTCAACGCAGCTAATGGCATTCCAGCACAGTTCTCTATGTAGAGCGCTCTCTTCATTAATAGTCATAGATCCGAGATCTAAGTGTGTATTGAGATTTGAATGCTACCTATATACAAATCATAGAAGGATAATTTGAGACCAAAAGAAGCTTACAGATTCGCAGAAGTACTGGTCGAATACAGCAGACGAGGCACAACTCCTACCTGATACCTTCATCCCATTGGGACTTTGGTCGTCGTTGTATTGAATCGGACCGGCCACCGGTAAAGCGAAGGACAGAAAGCACACTTCTGTGCCGGAGGGCTAGCAAATGTTGCGATCGCAGCACTTCCAACTCTTTCGTGATTGCGGAGCCAAGTGGATAACACAAGGAATGAGATCTTATACGGTATCAATGAGAAGGATGGAGTGGTTCTTGGGGAGATAACCCGAGAAATCGGTGCGAAATTGTTTCGCAGTATATTGACATTGACAGTTTCGACCTATAATAGGCCACCACATCACGCTGTATGATGATGCGTTGTTATACGATCTATTCCTTCGAGAAATTCATGTCAAACCCCAGGGTGATGTAAACTATAGAAATTTTAACCCAAATTGATAATCAGCTTATGCACCTGGGCACGGCATTCATTTTGAATTCCATTGTCTGTTCGAACGAATATATCAAACAACCCTGGCTGACGGCAGCTGAGTTTCACTCTAGTTCGATAGGATACCGGCAAGGGTTGGGTGGTTGGCATATTTGCAGTCATAGCTATGAATGACATACTCAGGGAGCTGAGTTTCAACTTTTCCTTCCTTTCAGCTCCACTACAACATGAGAAGGAGGCGTTTTCAGCTGCCGCTAAGGTCGCGTCTAATTAGGCTCATTCGGAGATGGTCCTAATGCGGTAATGATGGATGACATACACGTGAGCACGTGTGCGTAGATTCCTAATTCTAAAATCTATTGATTCTTCAACGTCGTCCCCTGCGATAATCTTTGCTAGACGCCCTCATCATGTCGTCCTCAGACTACAACCTGGTCGAAAAGTCCTTAATCAGAGGTAAATGGGACGCACACATACCTACAAAGACGACAGTGGCTATCGATAGCGCAAAGCTCGTCGTTGATTGCAACTTCAAGGATGTGTTGACGTGCAAGGCGTCCACCGATCTCTTCAAACCTGCTTCTCGGAATTACACCCAGTCTTTGAACAGGATTTTGGATCTAGAGGCGAAGGTTCGGACGGACGACTCCCCTGAGGCAGAGTTGACGCGACTGGCAATAGCCGTAGCTTGTCTCCAAGCTTTTGTTCAGGTGAATTGGACAGGGCCAGATCTCGATGTCAAACCTTTGGATCTACTGAAAGACGACTCTGATACGGAAACTGGCATCACGGAGGACACGTTACAATCGAAATCAATTTCGGAGCTTGCCTTTGCGGGCGAACCTGCATACCATCTCGCTAAACACACCGCTTTCTTGCGTTTTTCCCAACTGCTGTTGAACCTTCCCTACAACCATCTTCAGACAGCATCGTGGTGGAGACTGCGTGCCTCTCTCATACACGAACAAATTCTTGATGAGCCCGTGTCTTTCCCAGAGGATTTTCGAACCTCTCTCGAACCCTTGGCCTCCAGTTTCGTCAGCGAACCTGACCTCGCTGCTCGAATTTACCTCGAAATTGGTCTCCTGCACCACTATCAACGTCAGGATAGGACTTCGGCGGAGTATTTCATAAAGGCGGCCAGGTCCACGGGTCTCCAGTATGAATTAACCGGTGCCCTCGGTAAACGCACCAAGTTTCAAGTCACCGAACTCAGCCAGCTTGTCCTCCTGGCAGAGAGCAACCTGCCGCAGGACGACGTTGTTTCAGACCGGGCCTCTCCACAAAAGGAAGTTTTGGACTCGCAAACACACCAAGATGACCCTGCTGCAACATCTTCCGCCAATAAGCTTCCCGAAACCTTAGCTCTCAACGACGATACCCTTCTCGAACAAACCGAGTTCACTTCTTCCAAGCCATCAGAAAGAGGAAGCAATCGTCTTAGCCATATTGACCCCTCTTCCCAGCCTGCTCTGCACCCGCTCGACCAGTCCATCCTCCTCTCCCTCTGCCTCAATGTTCGGAACACCTCCCCATCGCACGGTCTCACAACGGAGCAAATGTCCCCTTACGTATCCCGAGTGATATCCCACCCCCGAAACTGGTCCGTTCATACGATGGCCCTGTTACTACGATCACGACTCGAGTCAACGAGGACCCGCACCGTGGAGCGATCAACACTTCAATTACAAGCTTTGATTGACCAGATGCCGACCGCCGATTCGACCACGCAGGAACGCCTTCTCTTTGTTTATTCCATCCCCATCCCCAGCAAATGGGAGATGGAGAAGGAGCTCGCCGCGCGATACCTTAGCTTGGGTGTCGTCAAATCCGCCCTCGAGATCTTCGAACGACTGGAGATGTGGGAAGATGTCGTCAAATGCTACGCCGTGTTGGAAAAGCCAGAGAAGGGTATCGCTATTGTTCGCGATTTGTTGGAGGGAAGGAAGGAGGAGGCAGAATCTGTTCTGGCGCGCGCCAAACCTACGACCGCAGAACGCAAACAGACAGCAGATGCTACCCGCGAAGCAAAGCTGTGGTGTATCTTAGGGGACTTGGAACCTGCAAATGCACCCGAGCATTATCAGCAAGCGTGGAAATTGTCGAAAGGCACATCCGGACGAGCAATGCGTGCCTTGGGAGGCCTGTACTTCAAGCAGGAGAAATACAGCGATGCGATCATCTGCTTGAACAAAGCTGTGAAGATCAATCCGCTGAACACACGGTCGTGGTTTATTCTTGGCTGCGCGTGCATGAGAGTTGAGGATTGGGAGGGTGCGAAGGACGCGTTTTCACGTTGCGTTGCGATTGATGAGGAAGATGGGGAAAGCTGGAACAACTTGGCGAGCATGTATCTTCGAATCACCAAGAAAACCGACAGTACGAGTGCCCCCGACGAGAATGCGGATGAGCAAGGGCCGGCATCGACAGAGGTGGGTTCGCTCTTCCTGTTTATGGAATTATTTCCAAATCCACTCATTTCTCGCTCTCATCGACTAATTTTATCCCACCTCTTTTTTCCATCGTTCTGTCCTTCTCGCTCTTCTCTTCTGCTTCTGGTGCTTAAATTTATTTGCTTTATTTCAGATCGACGTTAAGAATGAGAATAGCACGACTGCGGACAACGATTCCAGCGATAAGACGGCCTCGCTCAAAAAAGACTCGACTCTGAAGGATTCACCCGATTCAGTGCCATTCGAAAATAAATTGCTTGCGTTCCGTGCTCTCAAGCAGGGCCTAAAGTTCAGCTACGACAACTGGCGCATGTGGTACAACTACATGATCGTTGCAATGGACGTCGGCGAGCTGCAAGAAGCCGCCCGTGCCCTGAGCCGCGTCATTGAGAAAACGGGAGAAAAAACGGGGATGATGATCATCGACGAAGATGTGCTCGACCGCCTTGTTGAAGCTGTCATAGGCGCCCCTGCAGACCCCAAGGAGGCGCTCGCGGCCCTCCCTACTGGACCCGACGGTAACCCTATTCAGAACCCCAACGAGGGCCATGGGCTGTTCAGGACCGTCGCTGGGCTCTTCGAGAAGACGATCCTCCCTCGTGCGTCGGCGCCGCGGGTATTCCGCGCCTACGCTCGGATGCATTCCTGGCAGGGCCATTGGGCGGAAGCGCTCAAGGCGTATTTGGATGGATATCGCTGGAGCATGGGTGGGACGATTGAGAAGGGAGAGCAGGATATTGACAAGTGGAGAGAGGGTGTTGTGGATGTCGAGGATATTGTTGATGTGTTGAGGAATTTTGGGCCCAAGGTGCAAGGACAGGATGAGGGCAAATGGCGTAGTCAGGCGAGGAGCCTTGTTAGGACGTTTATGGGCCGCACGCGGGACTTCGAGGAGGAGCCAGAGTGGGAGAAGTTGAAGGATTTGGTGGAGGAACTGAAGTGAGAAAACGCCACTGGCATGTGGTGGTGACGGTTCTGATTAGGCGGGGTGAGGGGGAAAGGGGGCGTGGCTCTGGAGGAATGAGCGTATTCTCATGGTCTCCGCACTTCCTAAGCCAAATGAAAATCGTGGGCGAGTCCCAGTGACATATCCCGTCGTTTTGGGGTTGATAGAACTCAGAAAGAAAATAAAGTTTGCGCCAAATGAACGGCCAGGGATGCTTAATAACTAAACTGGTTTTGTATCTTGGATAAAAATTAGTACCAGATGAAAATGTGACATTGCGAAAACGGATGAGAAATCGTGGCAGCCACAACTGAAATAGATTCAGAGGAGAGAACACATCCTTAACGGCGCCGCGGGGTTTAGACCGTTTGGAATCGGTGTATAACTGCATCTTTTGGGTACCTTTTTTTTGTTCATTCATATAGGACACCCTGATTCTTGGATTCGCAGTTATCTTGATGTGATGAACGCGTTTTGGGGGTCTGATGATACGACTTGCAGTACTGATTTCAGATTCATGATTTCATCAACTGAATATTAGTTGAAGGGGTGGGGCTATCCCAGGCCAAGTACACAGAGAGCAGGATAAAGTTCAGTCTTTGGGACATATACATATCAACAATAAATATCAACAACATTTTTTTGAACCCTTTTGAATCGTAAAGGGCAGGTGTCGCAAACACGCATTGACAAGGCGGTGACTCACAGGCTCAGTCAGGAGTATGTACCCGCCCAATTTATTTATTTTTTTGAGTTTGATTGGGGATGACATGCCATGATAGTTACTAACAGTAAACGTCAAGGTCCAACTAACGACGTAAGTGATAGACACTAGAACGGGCCTGAAGATTTATGACTAGGTCTTTCCCTGGGATTCCTGTATGGTTACTCATGACCACTGGCACTAGGAGCGCCAAGTCAACACACTCTGGGTTTCCCAATGCCTTTGGGCTTTTGGTCACGGTCATGAAAACGCGGTGTTAATGACCTCATTAACCATTAAGGTGCCAACCTATTTGGTACCCGACTTCGCGCTATGAGAATTATGTGGTACCACTTCAGTGAAAGCTGCGTGCATCAGTATGACTGCAGTGAGTCATTGACAGATGGATGGCCTGAATGGCTCTTGAAATTCGGACTGACATGCACAAACTGAACTAAAACTCCGAGCTTCTTGCTTCTGGCTCATACTGACCTCGTAATAAATTCAAGTCTGGATCCATTGACGCTGTCCGTGCAGCTCAAGGTGACATAGATCGGTCAGAGTCTTCAATGAAGGCAATTAATCAGTTGGCCAAGACGAGGCGAGGCAAATTATTACACGATGAAACGAAGCGAATAAGAAAGAGGGGGGACAGAAATACGGGACCACTATGCAATGCATGAAGATTGTGGGCCCAAATAGATGCCAGACGAGTGGCAACGAAAGAACGAAGGAATGAAGACACAAGAGGGGGGGGGATGCAAAGAATAAATTGGTATGGATACATGGATGGGTAAGTTGCCGTAGTGGATATAGTTAGAGCAGTGCGATAATTGAGATCATGGGCGATTAGAGTCAGTGCAAACATTTGGAATGTCATGCAAGGCTTGGGTTGGATGGGCAGTGTCAATTGGGTAGATGAGTGGGACAGAGCCGTGGGTCGTAGAGTCGGAGGAATCGGATAGTCCGTCTCGTCCTTCCTGCCTTCATAACAATGATGGGAGGGGGGTCAGACTGCGGACGAGATACGGATTGGAAGAGTAATGTTAAGAGGTCAAGGGCCAGCTTAGGGCAAGTGCCATGCGGTTTAGTATGAGAGCCGTGACGATTTCAGTGATAAGAGGTAGGGCATTTTGCCTGATATGTAGGCGAGCGTAATATTCGTGTTCTGGTGAGCTGACCTCCCATGTTGCAAGCACTGTGCGACCATCGAAGCACTGGTCAGGCGGATGGTTGGTGAGGAGATGGTGATTTTTTATTTATTTTTCGAAGCACAAAGGGAAGCAGGTGAAAACGAACGATATGTTCAGCTACGGCATGATCTTGGGACACAAGATAAACACGACGAACCTCCATGCGATGTGAACCAATTCTCCATTTATAATCCTTCCCGCTCTGAGCTCTGAAGTATCTGGACCTATATCGGGACGAGGAGAAATACATCGGCGTCAACACCAATAGATGGAAGATACGATAAAAAATCGACCGGATAAAGTAAATTGAGAAGTGCGGGACATGGACTGATGAATAAACCGAGAACATGAAATAAAACGCAACACTTACAAGCTCTGTTCCCGCTTGCCCGGTCTCAAGAAGAAGTTCATTGGAATGTTGCTGGCATTGTTGCCGTATATGATGAATCCTGCGGTGCTTTCTGGGCCAAGGTAGAAGAAGGAGTTGTCTGGACCCATAATACTTGGATGTTGACTCGACCACGCTGTTTCACGAGTAAGCCGGAGGACAAGATTCGGGTCCTGTGCAACCTGAATTAGGGGGATATTTTGATAAGTAGTCTGTTCCAGTGTCGTCGAAATACCACACATACCTGTTGTCTGTAGATATGACGGTAATAAAACAACATTCTAGTTAGACGGCAACGATGACAGAATGAGTCGGAACACTAACATTGAGAAAGCAGGTCTGTTCTCTGTATCAATGAAGTGATGCCTGAGAGGATCATCACCGTATTGAAGTAATGTGTAAGTGTTTGAGGAGGACATGTTGTTGTCTGGGGAAAGGGGAAGAGAGAAACGATAAACTTGAAGAGATTGGATTGAATTAAATAAAAAGGACTCAAGTGAAATTGTTAGTATGCCCTTGACCAAACTCTGACGGCTTCCTTTTTCTGTTTTATGGAATAAAATGGAATATTGAGACCCCCCTTCGCAATGTATCTAACGTCAAGGAGGCTCTAAAAACGGAACATCGCACTGCCACTTTCCATACACGTGGTTGCTGTCATGGTCCAACGCGGTCGCGTGGTGGTCCATAAACATTTCCCCACGTGGCGAATCGACCCGGCAATCTCGACGTTCAACCATCTCAGATCTTTTACCACCAACACCACCTCTGGCGCTACAGGGTCTATCAACAAGTCGTTCGATATATATCAATTCAAATAATTCCAATTCAGTTTTTATTTACTTTACGTTTGGAGTATTCAGTGGAGCTACAGCCACAATTACTGTCCCAATCTTTTGGAGACAGTGCCTCCGAATCACATATCTTTCAACCCATGTTCACCCTAATCGAGGAGATACACACCCACATAGACTTACCCTCTCATCTCTCAGAATAGTAGTTGATCCTTAGATCTGGGTCTGTCGTGTCCAAACTCTCAGCTGCTGTCCAGTTGTTGACTACTCCGCATCCCAAGCCCAGATGTCATCGACTCGTTAGTCCTGGCTGAGAGCAATGACATGTACATCGGGAACGGGGAAGATAGATAGATAATAGGCTCGTAGAATTTTGACCATAGAAGCGCCAAAGATCCTTTCCTTTCACTTGTTGCTGTCATGACCTGTCTGTTGACAACATCTTGTGATGTCTGCATCGATCTGCTTTTGTATGTTTTCTCATGCAGTATGCAGTATTGACCCGGTTTTCGCCCCATGATCCTCGGAACGTCCTTCAACTGATACCTAGAGCCGTGAAGTATAGGGTGTCATTTTAGTCTGTGAATGTTGCGACACTTATAGCAATTGATAGCGGCTACTCTAATCCCTTAGGTCTGTGGGCGACTAATCTCCTGTAATAGTACTCAAATGCATATGGTGTATCATCCTACTCCCGGCTCGTTGTCATTCTGCGACATAGAAACCCCTCACGTCTCATGAGTACACGAAAATCTCAAAGCAACCCCTACAACGTGTTACCCGCTGTTGACCGAAAGTTTACCTTCATGACACATTCGTAATTACATGTAATATGCACCATTATTCAGGAGGGCGCTCAGGGTTGACTCTGCGACACAGGAAACTATTCAATTCGATCAGGGAGACGTTAATTTGAAGAGGCTGTTGAGTGGTCTAAACTAAACGGAATCAAAAATGCATTGCGCTTGGCAATCGGTCCCTCAACCACGTTGGCTTGAATTTATTGCTGCTACACTAATTTTGACACTTCGACGCGTCATGACAAGAGCAAACGTGCACGCTTGACCTCTTAAGTAGTTTCATGTAGGCAGGAGCTTGTAGGGCCACCGCCAATCCAAATGAAGTCCGACTTGTCAACGTATCCGACGCAGTCAGGAGCGCCAAATTCCCTTTTTTGATAGCGCGTTTATTGATTGAATGCCGGCCCGCGGAGATCAACTGAAAAAATTTGAAAAAACGAGCAGAAAAAAAATGCAGGTATGATCAGACCATCCATCATGCCTCGAGGCCTTCCAGTGCAGCAAAAACTGAATTGAAATCAGCATCGGCGGCGGATGAGTGAGGCCAACCTATGTTCATGCCCATTTTTAGGGTTGTTCAACGTTCGAATTGCTTGTTTTGTCTGATGATAAATTTTCGGGTACAATTTTCAAGGCGGCGGAGATTACAACGAGTAGAAGTAGAGAAAACGATTAGAATAAAAACGTCATGATGCTTGCATCAACAACCCGATGGATTGGGGAACAATTTACACGGCTACAAAAGTACTGCAGACGCCGCTTTATACCACCGAAAATTTCTGATCTCACAAGGGGTCACATAGGAGTATCAAGTGATGTCGAACGACGAACATCATGTCTCGGTACCGAATTATGTTGTGAGGGTGCATTGACGATCCTGAATGCCATAATCATTCGTCTCTTCGATGGACGGTCACCTTGGCAGCTTATACTTCAACCGCATGACCGGCTTTTGTGGATAATATTTTAAGTTTGCATCGCTGGTACCTCAGCGCTTATTCCCAATAACCATCACCATTGGTATCAGCCATGCGTTGCATAAGCGGTATCTACCCCGAAGTGCCTGTTGATCACATCCTCTTTGAGGCTCATAACCTCCCTAGACACATCCCTGACCCATTTTTTACAAGTACCTCAGTCAGCATTGTGCTCGTATTGATATGTTATGACGTGCCCACAACGATCCCCCTATCAGACCCATCGCCTTCAAACCCGGGCAGTACTGAGGACTACTGCTTCATACAGGATGATCACGACACCATAAAATTAAAACTTTCTGCAAAGAATCCGTCAGCAATATCCCCGTACCGACACTGTTGACATCCTCTGACATGCCCATTGAATTTAAATTACATTTGAAGTGTGATGCGATAATGTCATGCCATCACTCAATTCCACGTGGCAGGATCATATCGCTAGGCTAAATTACGCTCAGAGAATTGGATTAGGCGCTGACGGCTACGCGGCGTGTTCTTTCTTGGCACTTGGGGTTAAAACTCTCGTGTGCAATGCAGCGGGATATAAACCCGGAGCCCCGCTCCGATGCAAATTTTGCAGTAAAAAAATTGCAGTAATGATACACTTCAACTTGCGTATATAACGCTTCGTTCCCAACACGGCGACGGTTTTCATAATCTAACATCATTCCTCGAATCGTTGTGTGGTCTTGTGTATCTGTGCATTTAAAAGTTGCGAGACATCGGCGGTGTTAATATCAAGAAAGAAGACGGGCTTGATTTTGAAAAAGGGTGGCAAAGAGGGTGTAACCTGACACGGTTCACGAAGCTAAATTACCACCGCGTCTGGCAGCAATGAAAGTAATTCAAGAGCGGACACATTACGAACGTACTATTATGCCTATTCCACAGGACCAAGCTAAGGTACGTGCTTCTAATCTTCCACGAGCGAGAGTTCCCAGTCTCTAGACTCCCTGAAAGACTCCTGCCATGTTCCAGCTTCTTCATTTCATGGGGACGCTCCAGCCTTCGACAACCTAGCCACCACATGGGTGCCACGCGAGCGAGAATCCCAGGAGGTTCGAACTGGAGAACTCCCATGAAATGCAAATGATCAACCGGCTTCTTGGGTTCTATTATATTAACATCAACATCAATGCCACCTTCCAGTGAGATTGGGACGCGCAAGTACCAAATAGGAAACCCACGAACCTCGGATTCCTCCCCAGGTATTCCCTCGATCTTACGCACCGGCTCTGCTACCACCCGTTTTTCAGTGGCTCATATAGCAACTGCTCTCCACGATCGGGCACTTGGGCGGCTTCATGACGCCAACGGTGAGTATTTCGATGTCATAGGCCCGCTGAAATTTTTGAGTTATAATGGTTATATGTGAAATGTGGAGAGTGACCCCCGTCTTCAACGCTTGAATTGAATGGTTGAGACAAATCATAATGCCGGTGAGAGAGAAGAGAATTCATTAATAGCCCATTGTATAGTCTCTAGCACCGTGCCGACATTTTACTGCATCTCGCAATGTGTAGTGCAGTACACAATCCCATATGTTTGTGTATTTCCATGTTCTGCGGACATATGCTAAGATAATCAAGTAACTCGTATCCACGCTATGAGAAAACCGTTGTCAATTTGACTCTAACATTATTTGGGGAATGCAGTATTAGTATGACTGCAAAAGATAACATTGACGTTTGTCCTGCGCAGTACGTCGAAATCCATTACTTGCTGAATCACACCCTGAAATTCCGTAAACGCTGGACTTTCTTGACATCAATGGCGGAGATTGCAGTCCTGGCTGCGGCGTTAACAAGAAGAGAAAGCGATAATCCGACATGATTCGACGTGCACCCATGTTCGATTAGAATGCTCAGTGAGCACAAGTAATTTATTCAATAGTTGAATATATTCTTCTCGCCCGACATCCCCTTGCGACGTCGACTGACTTGCTTAAACCCTTGAAATCACAGACCTGGTTTTCTATTTTGGTCTTGATGGTTAAACTGCCAATACGATGCCAAACCCGGGGGGTCCTTGACTCATGATGCATGATCGATAGTTGTTACTATCCCTCGATAGTCCACATTCGTTGACACAGTCCCATCGAATCGGGTTCAAGAACGCGTCACTTATGAATAGCCTTCGAAAAGCGAGACTGTAGCTTCGAGACACGATCAATCATCTAGCCTCCATCGAAAGCCGGTTCATCTCCCATCATCCCCGTTTCCCGATCGAGGAAGCGTCTCTCTTTTCGCCTCTAATGGGCGTCCATCTAGACTTGAGAGAATCCGGTACCTAGCACTTAGAAGAGCCCTCAAGGTGTACCAGAAGTGGAGTCGGAAGTGCGATACCTATGGAACTGCACCTTGTTGAACAGTCGTCAGATTTGATGCTCTAGTTCGTCACGACTGGGTTTCATCATATGGTCTGCCGTGCCATCATCGAACACTATATATATTCTCCGGGTGTTGCTCTGAAAGCTTTACCCATTAAACGCAAAAAAAATAGGTAAAAGCAATTGGAACCGATGGAACCGTCCATGATCCATGTTTCGAAGCGTCATACAACCCCCAGACGGTACGATCGGATGTCGATTCTCACACAATTTAATTTCAGCGATACTTGAACCCATGCACTTCTCTTGGTACATGGCACGTTATGATGCTTATAAGAGAAAGACCAAGTGAGCACCCCATATTTGTAGAGTGGGTGTACACGTACAACAATCCCCGCATACCCGTATTTACTCCCTTGGAGTCTAGACTCACAGCCAGGAAAATCATAGGAGTACAATTGATTTTCAAGTCAACGGATGAGAAAGCGTTCCGAGTCCGAAAGGAAAACCTTGGGGCAAGACTTCAAATAATTGATAGGCATCTCCAAGTCGCCGAGTCATATCTTCACCAGGCCTTCTCCGGCAACTTCTTTTTCGAATTCTCTTTTTTTGCAACCTTGCTTATTCCTAAGGGTTGTCTTCGTTCCTGTCGGAGCTGAAATAGTCGGGGTTTCAGGATGTCGCCAGTGCCCTCCCGATATCATGTGGACATTACCCCCCAGAAAGTCAGGTTATCTTACACTCTTTTTAGGAAAAGAAGGGTCCCGCAGCTACACAATCTGCCCACCCACGGACAGACGATTCTCCAAGTATTTGCTTGCGGCAGACCCCATCGCTTGCACCGGATTTGAAGACCTGGTATCCCCGTTTTATAATGCATAGGGTCGCATTGTTTGAAGAGTATCTGTGTGCAGATCCTTACCAGGTTGTCTTGAATGGCAAGCTAACCAACGCCATGGTACGAATTTAATTGATACCCTAATCCTGGATGGGGGCGTGGTCGTCAGTGGCCGTCGAATTGAGCTCCAAGCTCAAACAGCTGACGGAGCGTTCAAAACGACATGCACCGAGTGCTGCGCTCCACAAGGCAAAGAAAGAAAGATAAGGTCTCCCAAGCAAGGAGTGTGACTCAGCGACGAATAAAGAATTGGATTAAGAAGGGAACTTCGTTGGAAACGACTGCTAGGTTATGCGTGGCGTCAAAGGTGAGAGGGATGGTTATGCAGGGCAAATTTTTTGATTTAGTGTATTGGTTCATCATTAATCAAAACCGGTTATAATGCGGGTGATGCGAATGGATTGCAATGCGACGACAAAGAAAGCAGCAAGAGTAGTGCTTTGATGACAACTGGCGGGTTTTCATCAAAGGGAAAGTGGGGGATGTTTTAGATATTGAATATATAAGCGCCATCTGCGGCAAGCTCGCGAGAATTGAGCGCCGTGGATTAATGTAGGTAGTCGAGGGCGTCGAGAAAACGAAGTTATCTTAAACAATAATAAAGTCGATGGAAGTCGCTTGGAATCCTTTATCGGCCCCAAGGTCATAGATCGTTCTCGGATGAGAGCAGAACGAACATGTGATTTGACATATCGCACAGCTGAACGAATTCAACGATATTGTTGCCCTGGTGGATATAAGGAGCGATATCCAAACCCGGGCCCTGAAGGTTTTAAATAAATTCATTCTCAAACGCCAATAATTGTCAAAATGTCGAGGACGTCACTCACTATCTCAAAAGATAACCACGTTTTCTTCCCAGGTAATTTAGGATGAATTGTGATGACCAAATCTCGGGTAGAGGGCCAATTTTGTTCAAGACTAGTTATCTTGTTGGCCACCTGTTGAGGACTGATACCTGGTTGTAAACTCTGCATTAGTGCTTCGATTTCCGGCTTTAGATAGCTGCATATGTGGATGCCGAGTTTCTGCTTAGGCATAACCGCTGGTCGTCGTGGGTCAGTTGCTATCCTGTTTCCTCTGTTAATATGGTATATATATGCGCACAGATAAATTGCTTGCCTCGGCATCGAAATATCCCACTTCTTAGCTGTTAGATCATCAATCTCAAATACACACTGAAATGTGCTGATGCCCTCATTTCCAAGTCTGGCAGACCAAATACCAGGAACGTTATGGCAAGGCAATGGTCGTACAGTCTCTTGAGCCTCGGTCGAGGGCGCTTTTGCGGGCACTGGCTCAGCTGTATGTTGAGTCGTTCTGTCCTTGGAACGGGATGCTCGCGGCGGTGTTGATTCCCGTTTCTGCACCTCTTGTAATTTTTTATCCTCGGGCTTTTCAGATACCCTAGTGGACGCTTCCGAGCGGGGTTCTCCTGTTTTATCATCCCTTTTGCGGTCTCGGGATGGTGTCCTATCCCTGTGTCTTGTCACTGAGGAATGTCTCTTCTTTCTCCGCTCTTCTGGACTCGGTGTTCTGTGCTTCCTCTTTTTTGAGGAATATTTGTCATCTCGAGGCGAGACGGACCGCGATGGATATTTTAGTCGATGTTTTTTCTTTTTATGACGCCTTTCTGCCGAACGAGAACGAGACCTTGAGGACGCTATCGATGACCGTGATCGGGAACGGGAATGTCTCTTGGAATGTTTGTGCGAGCGAGAGTAATCAGATGCTCGACGACGACGCGGAGAAACTGAATCATAATCATGTCTTGAGCGATATAATTTAGTGCGGGCCGCAGGGGACCGTGATCGTGAATAACGAGGGCTCCGGCTTCTGCTTCTGCTTCTGCTTCTGCTGCGGTACCGGCTTTTGCCCTTTCCTGGACTCCGACTTCTGCTCCTGCTTCTGCTGTATTTATCGTCATAAACATGTTTAGGGTAAGGATATTTGGAATATGGGGATGTTGAGCGTCGGGGGGAGAAACTGCGATCACGATGATAGTCGTCAGATCGGTCATAGGGTCCGTACCCACCATCGTAGGGCGCAAATCCTCTTCCCCTACCCCGTCCTCTCCCCCGTGCCCTAAACAATCCCCTGCCTCTACCCCTTCCCCTCGGCGAATAGGGTTCGTGACGAGAGTGATAATAACGATCGTCGTTATATTCTGCTGATGATCCACGATCTCTACTCAGCGCAGGGGATGCCCGGTCACTGTGATTGTTTCT
This sequence comes from Panaeolus papilionaceus, assembly GCA_015501605.1. Classification (NCBI taxonomy): domain Eukaryota; kingdom Fungi; phylum Basidiomycota; class Agaricomycetes; order Agaricales; genus Panaeolus; species Panaeolus papilionaceus. The sequence goes on along the minus strand of JADNRZ010000024.1, from coordinate 551,911 downwards.
GGAATGGCCAGAAGTATATTCGTTTGCGGGTCCTTGAGACGTCAACATTTCTGGTGGAATCTGCACAGGAATACGCGATGGTGATGATATTGAAGATTGGGTATTGGGATTGAAGGAGCTAGCATCAGAGACTTGCTTGCCAGCCGCTGCTGCTTGAATTAGAGACTGGATTTGAGGCGAGGCAAGTATTGCATCTATTTCCTTTTGAGCCTGGCCCATATTTTTCGCCACTGATTCACAGACTTCGTCTGTCAGGACGGAAGGCGGAATCACTATAGGCTGGGTTTGTGCGCTGGACCTCTGGTCTGCCACTCGTCGGGCCGTGTTTTGCTCAACAATACGGCCCAGCAGGGATTTCACCTCACTTGAGCACCCTTCTCTTGCTTCTCCGTCTGTCTGCGACGGTATGTTGGTAGGAATCGCCACTGGTAAAGCGCTTGTACTTGAAATGTCAGATAATGGTGTTGATGACGGTGGGGTTGGTAAGTTCGTCGTAGTAAGTGCTTGAGTGGCATGCCGAGGGTTTTTATGATGACCATCAACACGAGGAGGGCTTCTCCTCGCAACTTCCTGCTGTTCTGAGTGGCCCGGCCCTTGCTTTTCCAGATCGATGACATGAGGAGAACTCGTTTTTAATGAGGTTATGACATTTGGTTGGTTCTGATACGTGTTGATTAGCATGATTAAAAAATCAAAGGAAAGTTTAAACGCACCTGTTCACTTCCTACAGACGACAAGCTAGATGGTACTATCTCTGATCTTGCTATGAGATACGAAATGACATAGTGAATGACAGAATGAATCTTACCAGTGTTTTTATGCCCTGCCTTCTCCAGTTCCTTCTCTGAGCCCTCAGTACCTCCAGATGATAATTGAACAGGTTGGGTAGGTAGTGTCGTCCTAGCTGCTGGCATCGTCGGCGTCGGTTTCGCGGATTTGAACGATACCGGGGTGGATGGAACACAGTCTGCAGGTACGTCCTTCGGAACCGTCTGTGAAACCTCTTCCACCTTTATGCCAGGACTTAAGCCCATACGAAGCAGCAGAGAGGGTGGGCTTTGTGGTCGATGAATGGAAGCAACATGTGGTTCCCATGATATTTTGTCGTCACGATCGTGTCCGTCATCGTGACCTTTACTGGAAGTATCACTGTCATGCTCAGAATCATCCGCATTATAATCATTCGTATTCCATTGTTGTCTCGTCTTCTTCACTTGATAACCTTCTCTTACCCATGTTTTGTTAGGGAAGTATTTCACTGGTGTTCTTGAAGTTAGGTGAAAATCATCGGGAGAGGAAGCTTTAGGCCCGATCCTTGCAAAAAGATCAGACATTTAAACTTTTCCCCCCGACGAACAGGACGCTAAAATTTGGTGGCACTGGCTTCACTCGAAAAGAACGACGAGGACTGTAAAGTTGAAGATGATGCAGTGGCAGAACGGATGATGGCAGACACTAATGAGCTCTTCAGGGTCGTTAAATAAGCACTCCGAATCACAGGCAGTCTGACTTCGGTCCGGCACAGCAATTGAATTGGCAAAGCACCCAAGTTCAACAATCATGCACAATGGTTGATTGACAATGGGTACTCGTAGGGAAGAATGTATAATGTAACTATAAAGGGCCTTTACGTAGTCTCCTGGCACCGCCGTGCCCACAAGAACGCCTTTTCGCCAACATCTGCACAAGGAATCGCTAGTGCGTCACAAGGTAGACTTGGATGACACCGAAAATATCAAGGGCGAAAGGATGTGGACGAAGCTCGAGCGACCTGAGCAAGGGTGGGGCGAGTATTCATTGCAATCTCAACTTGAAAAGGGCGTCCCGTCTCGAAACAAGTGTCAGGTAAATACTCCGGATACAGAAAAGTGACTGAAGGCAAAAACGGCGACATGGTACCAACAACCAGGCTTGGATCCCAGGTCCACATGTTTTATTTCGACTGGACAAGTGTTAGACTACATTGAAAGATAATGTCATCAAGGTAAGAGACGGCCGCTCATACTTTAAAGGGGCAAGTAGTTCGTATACTCAGACGAGGGAAAAATGATGAGATCATCAAGAAAAGAGTCCTGAGACCTTCATAAGCAGGCGAATTTCACCGCCGCTTGACACACCACGCGACCGTATGTTAAGGTTGCGGGTAAATTATCGTCCCTTTGCAATAGATGACTGGTAGTTTTCTCTTTATTTTTGTTCAATGCGCAGATCAACAAGTGCCATATAGTTGGGTATGATAATCTGGATTGAAAGAATACTCAGCTGACATTACGAGAAAATTGGAAATCCGGAACTTACATGGGAATATAAACTAGTGGTCGATAGTTGGGTGGGGACTCATTCAGTCATACACTGTTTGCCGAAGATAAGAGAAGACGTGTTAGAAAATTTTACAGATGCATCTAGAGAGAACCGGCGGCGAAACCAAGCGCCCCCTTGTCGAGGGCAGCCAACGGTAAGAACCACAATTCCAAAGAAGGCAACATACCATGCACAATTCCTATTGAAACAGAACACGGTTGATTAACTAAAATAAATCGAAGACTGAAAAAAAAAGTACCATAAAATAACGTCCACATCAGAACAAAAGTAAAAGCGTTGTCTTGCCCCGGGTTGAGTAACTCCAGCGCACCACTTAAGGAGGCCAGACCTCCTGGTGACGGACCAGGTTTCGCAGCAGCAGCTTGATGGAAACCAACAAGATATCGACTTGGACGGCCATTAAGATTGATCACGTATGTCAGGGCGGATGTTAGCAGTGTCGACGCAATGAAAAACAAGAATCCTTGGAAGTTCTGTAGACCTAGAATTCCAGCAGCTGCACCAGTAAAACATGCCGAGATAAATTTAACATTATTCAGCGTTGAGTTGAAGATGATATTGGGAGCATAAAGCGTCTGAAGGCTAGCAGGTGTGTTAGGGTCCATAGACATTGTTACAGGCTGGAGTTATGATAACACAGTCGTCGTCGCCGTCAAAGCTAATGAGTCTGACGACAGGGACGTTGAGTTGGCAGAGGCATACTCGTAATGTTTGTCAAAAGGTGTATATCCAAATAAGATTACGTAACTGATTCCCACTGGGTTGAACAAGAAACGCGCTCAACAATCTCGATTCTTGGTTGGTACTGAGTACTGAGTACTGGTTCTTGACTTTTCCTTGAGTCGTTCGAGATGACGTTCAATATGTACCCTTTAATTTGCCCCACCACCCCCCCTACGCCAGCAATACCTCTTCAACATACTTTACCACATTTATCAATGCCTGCTTTTCACTTCATGATCGCGATTCCCTGTCTCAACTGTAATGTTTTCTCACCGCTTCGTTGCCAGATAACGGGGACTCGAGCGATGAATCTAATCTCATACTCCGCGGATGTCTGGTCAACGTCGTACCGTTTTCGAATGAAGTCGAGAGACCCAGCCGAAATGGCCGAAGCCCCTACTTCCGATGTCGGGATATTAGGAGCTACAGAAAGTCACCACCGTCATATCCGCGTCCTAATTTAAGGATATGCAAACCACGCCTGCCAGGCGAAACGATGCCGTATTTACTTACCTGAGCATTGTTTACTTATCGTGTATATACAATGTCAAGCTGGTCCTGGGTCCACGCGACGGGGGCGACCCACGTGGGCTGTTCCGAGATTGCGAGATCGTTTGACTGCTTCCACACCAGGTCTCAGTAACCGTGTATCTTTGCGGCTGCGTACCGAAACATTTCATGAGAAAGGTCGACCATCTCTGGTGGACCGTTCGGGACTCTATCATTTCTTCCAAAACAAAACACCATTTTGGGCTGTCAATGATGCCTGGAGTCCTGGACGCCACTTTTTCAGTTGGATAAAGTCTCGTGCCATTAAATTTGTCTGGCTTGTGGCTGTCAGACGCGCTCGACTTTGTAATGCAAGTGAGACTATTAGCGCTAGATACAGTTTCACCAGACCCCCTCATGTAGCCTGTCTTTGAAGAGGAAAGCTGCCTGCTTACTGTATGTCATACTGACATCATCCGCACGATGAGAATGTTTATCCCTCTCATCTACTCAGCCGGCAACCGGAGCTCTTAAAAGTAATGTGAATGTCGCTTCACATGCCGCGCCAGAATGCAACCTGTAGGTAAGCATCGTGGACACACTTGATGCTTTCGGTATTCGCATGACATGTATAAAATATTTAACGGCCCAATCGCGAAGGCTCGAGAGCAAAAGACGAGGAGGGAACTCTGATTGTGGCGTCTGTTTGTACGATGCACGCCCCACCGCACATCCATACATGGCAGACCGCTCCTGTTGAAAACTGAAACGCAAATGGTCATAACTGGACCAGCTGACCCAATTCCGGGCACCCGAAAAGCGCGTGCAGCATTTTCCTTCTCGCGCTTGCTACTGCAGTCTCCACATATAATATACACATACCCCAAGTAAGTTATATATGCAGTAACATGTTCATTGTTTCCTACGTTTTTTTAACCACATGGAGCATAGCTACCCCCCTCTATCAAATCCCAAATTGTACTTCGCCTCCACGGTACAAAAATGTCATGGTCGTATACATATCCCATCGATGGCTACCTGAGCTGCCTATGTAGTGACCCCACAACAAATTCCACAGGCACTCGCCTGAAATAACTGGCCTATTGCTAGTCGGCGTCATTGTCTGCTTCTAACTCCGAAGCTATTCACGATCGCCTACCGTTCAATGTTATAAAAATCATCCGGTTACTCAATCCACGGCATGAACTATTTTTTGAGCGAGACCCTTGCCGTACCACAATAATCACCGACATCAACCCTAGCCCTGCTCTTATCATGTTTTTCTGAACTTTGAAGTATTTTCGAAGCATTTGATGGGTTCCGGTCAGTTGTGCGATCATCTTGATCTGTTCACGACTTCGTTGATTTGATCGGCGCCAATCTTATCCATCTTATCAGTAACATCTTGGACTTCCCTGGATTAATTTGACGTATAATCGACCCCCTTGCTGATAGTACCTCAGTAGGTACTAAGACTTTCAGGTCGAAGCCGTTCCGCAACTTTGTCGACAGCGGGCGGTTTGTTGAAGTGCTCCGAAAGTGTGGGCGCATCACCAAAGTGCGACCATTCCAATTTCCAAGTGAGGAGACATCGCCAAGGGTCCCCATTGAATTATGAATGCCCATTCAGTTGTCGGATAAATATGATCCAATAGGGTACCCAATTCAATATGGTGAACTCTTTCCCCATAACATTATGAGCTACGAAGGGAGTTCTTGGTCTGTATTATGAGTTCGTTCTCCTTTGAAAGCCCTCTGAGCCGCTCGCGGAAACGCTCATTGCGAAACGAAATCTCTCGGAAAGACGGATAGAAATCGATACCTGTGCTCATCAATTGTTGATTCAAGGTCAATTCATACTTAGTGGACTTTGTCTGATGCAAGCTGATGCTGTGGTTGCCTTTGCCTGTTGTGATTGGCTAGCAAGAGTCATCAAAACCTTGGCAATGGTCAATGTCCGAGCTGAGGCATCAACGAATGCAGGGTTGACCTCCATAGTCATGAAAACCGTGTTTGACGGTCGTATCCTTCCCTTCTGCTCTAACGACGAGACTTGGCTGTAAAATCCCAACGAATAACCCTACCGACTCAAGCACTGCCAGTCAATAATCGGAGCGTTAAGTACTCGACTTATTCCATCCTACTAAGCGCACGGCGTCCTTCCTTCGCGGCTCTTGGGATCTGTTCTCGATCTGTCATTTAGGCACATATTGGGCTACCTATACTTCATCACCATGCAAATTCTATCAACGTTTGCTTCTCTACTGTCCCTATCACTATTAGCGACGGAGGTTCTTGCAGCCCATTCATTGGTCAAGCGTGTTACGCAGGACAATCTGGCCCATGGGTATGTTCTTGGTGTCGACTATTTATATGCTCCTTTGCTCACCTTCTGATCATTCTCGTCGGTCATCCATCTCTCCCTATCTCTTTTGCGCTCAACAGAGGAGAATGTGCAACTCCATACACGTTGAAAGACGCAGAAATCATTAACATTGCCCTTGAACGGGTCGAGCGGGAGAGGAAGCAAAAGCGTCAGCTGAACACCAATCCCATTGTTTTCGAGACGTATGTCAACGTTGTAGCTGCCAACATGACGTATAGTGGAGGATGGGTTCCGTGAGTCTCCTCTTTCCTTGTAAGAACCTCCAGCTGTCATTGCGCACTCTGCCCAAGCACTGGACGTTACTGCACCCTGCCCTTTGTTTCTCCCGATTAATTTTTTTTTGCTCTTGAGCAGAGATAAACACATTGAAGACCAAGTTAAAGTTCTCAATGCAGGGTATCTGGACGCAGGAATCTCGTTCAACCTAAAATCCATCACCCGCATCCTTTCAAGGAGATACCATGATGAACTCAACGTGCCGGAAAGCGATGCTCAGTAAGTGCTGCGGACGTTGCGACCTTGTATGCGCTACTAGCCACCTGCAGTGAGGCTCACATTTTTACAGGGCAACGATGCTAGGTAATTTTGGGAAATCATTTCGGAGGGGCGATATCAAGACCTTGAATGTCAATTTGATTGGGTAGGTTTCTCATTTCTGTTATACGATGGGTCAATCGTCTCAACCGCGTCCGAAAGCTTCACTATGGATGATTCGACATATGGTTTCGCCCTTCCGCCCTCGTATTACGCCGAGTATCCCGAATTCGACGGGGCTTTCATTCGATACAACTCGCTGCCAGGAGGGTCAAGTACTATCCGTCAAGGCAGTACCCTTATTCACGAAGTCGGTCACTGGTTGAGCTTGTGGCATACATTCCAGGACGGTTGTGCAGGTAATGGTGATGAGGTAGCTGACACACCAGCTCAGGCGTCACCGTCAGACGGTTGTCCTGAGACTCGAGACAGTTGTCCGCTTCTGCCTGGTCTTGATCCCGTCTGTGAGTCTCAGTGTTTCGTTTTCATTCGTCTTGAACCTCTGACTCAGCTTCTCTTATAACAGGGAGCTACATGGATTACTCTGCGGAAGGATGTCGCGTACGTTTCTCACCAATGCAAATCTCGCGGATGAGGACAGCAGTCGACGCCTTCCGGTCGTGATCAATGCCATGTCGATTGCGTTGTGGACTTGCGAAACACCTGTGTAATACCCATTCTGCTTTGTGCTGACGGCATATTTTACGCGTGCAGACGTTTTGTCTTGGATGTTGTATATTGTTGATTTATTTTGTAATTATTCTGTCACTCCGTCAAAAATGCTTGTTACAGGCTACATTACCTTGCCTGCCTGCCCGTGCCGCCTGTAGTTTGCCACGACCCCGCTTGGTGACCATCATCGATCTCATTCTGTTAACTCTGGCTGTGCACTGATAGCCATGTTCAGATCATCAAATTTCAGGTAGTACCATGGCAGACGCGTTGCACTTGCGGAAGCGAACGAAGTTGCGAGGATACTTCATCGTGTTCGCAGCGTTTAGTGTTTCCTGCCTCCTCCATTCCTTCGGCGACTTCGTCCTCGTGAAGTCTTGGCGACACACAAAGGCCTGGACCTTTTTATGCCGCAGGTGGCCACGATTTGGTTTCGAAGACATCGATTAAATTGAGACGGAGATTTGAACTTAGGAGGGACCTATCACGGTGTCGATCCTATGGGTGCTCCTTTGGTTCGCAATCATTTCGGGTCCATGACTGAAAGTCATGCGAAGGAAGGCTACTACGCCGATAGACTTGAAGTCAGGACAATGGGCTCAGTACCCATACGCCAAAGTCATCAAGCTGTACTAATTTCTGGTCTAGTACACTATACATCCGTGTTTCGAAGGATAGTTTTGCTCTACGCTGCTCCGGCGGCGGCTGGCTCCCGTCCATTCCGTTGATATTATGATGAGGTCACACAGTGCATGATCACAAAGCCGCCAGGTAAAGCACTGACGATTATCTTTCGAACTCCAGACCCTGCCTTACAGATGAACCTTCGAACGTTTTGCTGGTGTTGTCCAGGTCGTTCACTTTACATAAATATGCCAATGATGAAGGGTACCAGTCAAAGCTTCGTTCGATTTGAATTGTTACATGTCGCGGTGTTCATAACGAATTAGCCGTCTCCGGCCCAATGCTCGTGAGTCATAATTTCCCTGGGAACTCAGATGCAGGAATATTCGAAATGGTACTTAATAAGAGGCCAAGGATCGATGGGCCATCACTAGTTCCTGGATCCCCAAAGCTCCCTCCTCAACCACTGCCCTCATTCCCCCTCAGCAACAAGCTCCGAGCATCGAATCTAACCATCGACGTGGAATCAAAGACTCAAACTGAGAGCATAACTGCCATTCAGCACATCTTTAAGCCGACCTGTCCGATCTCTGTCACGTGCCTCGGCCGATCTCATTTAGATTAGATTTGGGAGGACGAGTCCTTTTTTTTTGCTTAAGCTTCTTGTGTCGATCCTCGCGTGCTACTTATAAAGGCAATCCTTCTGGACACCTTGTAAGATACCATCGAAGCGCACAGAGACAAGTACCTTGACACTTGATATCCTATTTTTGGCGCCTAAAAGGTCAGTTCAAACTTGTGTTTATAGCCAGACAGCGGGATACAGAACTGACATGAAATCCGAATATAGAACGTTGTCTCTTTAAATCCCTCAATCTCTATTCATCGCCAACCACGAACTTTCGAACACTTCGTTAACGTACGTTCTTGCTGGCATCTTATGTGATCGCTTGGGGTTTATCCGATAGTATCCGAGCTAAATTATTCGTCTTCCGACAGGTTTCATTCAGACCACCATGTCGACCCACATCACCCCCACCCCCGCTGCACTCCCAGCAATCCCTGGGAACATCCCAGTTGGTGTTCTTGGAGCTACTGGAACTGTTGGACAACGATTTCTGGTTCTCCTATCGGCACACCCCTGGTTTGTCGTCCATGCACTAGGAGCATCACCTAGGAGTGCTGGAAAGTGCTACGCCGACGCAGTGAAATGGAAACAAACGACACCCATCCCATCTGAATACCGCGACATCAAGGTCACTGAATGTAAACCGGAACACTTTGAGGGATGCAAGATTGTCTTCTCTGGATTGGATGCGGATGTTGCAGGCTCAATCGGTGTGTTTGATCTCGTTTCGTTGTCTTATAATGGACAAATCATTTATTTACGATATCCGCAGAATCTGCATTCCGTATTGCCGAGTTCGCTGTGTTTAGTAACGCAAAGAATTACCGCAGGGATCCCAATGTTCCCCTCATCGTTCCATATGTCAACCCATCTCATCTTTCTATCATCCCACAACAACGTCTCCTGCACTCCCCTCCTCTCAACCGTGGATTCATTGTCACAAATGCCAACTGCTCTACCACTGGCTATGTCATTCCTCTCCACGCCCTGGAAAAGGCCTTTGGCCCACTTGATTGCGTGATGGTCACCACCATGCAAGCTGTATCAGGCGCAGGATACCCTGGGGTCCCTGTCCTCGATATCTTCGACAACGTCGTTCCTTACATCGGAGGAGAGGAGGAGAAAATCGAATGGGAAACCCTAAAGATCCTCGGAGGTGTGGTACCTTCTGAGCCAGAGGAAGGCCAAGTGCAGGCCGGTGTACCTGCTGGATTCAAGCTGCAGAGATTTGATATGCATGCTACGCACCCTCTTCGCGTGAGCGCGTCATGTAATCGCGTCCCAGTACTTGACGGCCACACAGAATGTGTTTCTGTGCGATTCGCTCGTCGCCCTCCACCATCCCCACAACAGGTTCGGGAGGCACTTGCTGCCTTCTCTTGTGAGGCGCAAACACTAGGTGCACCTTCGGCTGCTGTTAAGGTCATTCGTGTCCACGAAGATCCTGACAGGCCGCAACCCAGACTGGACAGATACTTCCAGGACGGTGCTGGAGTCGACGTCGGCCGCGTTAGACAGTGTCCTGTGCTGGATGTCAAGTTTGTGGTTTTGTCCAACAACGTCAGCATTGGCGCTGCCACTAGCAGCATCATCAATGCCGAAGTTGCTGTATTGAAGGGAGTCGTTCCTGCTTGATTTTCAGTGGTGACAGTGGTTTTTAGAGGTGACCTTTTTTACTCATTTTGACCTACTTTGCTTGATACACACACCCTTACATCGATTTTATGGGAAAACGACCATGATTAATGAACCTTCCCAAATTAGTTTATACACTCACTTGGCTTGTTGTATACTTCCCTTTTCCCAATGTTCGTACATGTATACTCATAAATATTTTGCCCCGTAATCTATCCTTTATTTGTGTTGAGAATCCATATCATGATTGTTGAAGCGATATATGATATTCTTGCAAGGTCTTATCTTATCGACCGACAACACCTCTCCAAAATAGGAAATTTCTTCCTTCTCTGTCGCGTCTTCTGTTGCGATTGTGGTTTTCATTTGAACATCGACGTGTATATCACGACAGTTATGCCGCCGCTAAGATCGCCCCACACACCAACAACACCAGCTCCTTCAACGTCGACGCCCTCAACTTCAACGTTTTCTGTACCTCTAGAACACGCGAATCAGGAAGCAAACCCAAAATTAAAAGCTGCCGTATTTCAGAGGCTTCACCCGCAGGTGTATTTGGAAAAGTATCTTGCGGAAGGTGTAAGAGTTGATGGCCGTGGTCTAAGTGAGGAAGACGAAGAGGAGGAAGAGGATGAAACTGCAAGGGACGGATTCAGAAGCGTGTATGTTAATGTCGGTGCGTTTTTTGCAGTTGAAGGCTCGGACCCTGGGGTTGTTAACTTGCCCTATTTTTACAGGATCCATATCTACTGCAGATGGCTCTGCTCTCGTGAGACTTGGAGATACAACGATAGTCTGCGGCGTGAAAGCTGAAATTGCAGAACCCGAATTGGATCGTCCAAATGAAGGATTTCTAGGTCAGTCACGCATCTGAAAAATATTCTGTTGATCAGCATCTTCGAGCAAAGAATTGACACTAGAATCTATGTAGTGCCAAATCTTGATCTACCAGCAATGTGCTCTCCAAAATTTAAACCTGGTCCCCCATCAGACGATGCTCAGATTCTATCTGAGAGGCTACATCAAGCACTGGTCGCGTTAGTTTTCATCTTCTCGTCACGTTTTCCATTTAATTTGGGCATTGACTCTGGATTCTGGGTTTTTAGGTCCAATATATTACCACTAACTTCTCTTTGTATTCACCCTGGAAAGGCTGTTTGGACATTATATGTAGATGCGACATGCATCAATTACAACGGTAATGCGTTTGACGCAGCATTGCTTGCCATGGTGCTAGCTCTTAAAAACAGTGAGTAAAAAATATTTCACAACTAAGTATTCATCTCATATCCCTTCTTATGTTTCCAATTGCACGTTCGTGTCTTCTATAGCCAAACTTCCAGAACCATTATACAACCCGGAAACTGGAGCCACCATATGCTCCCGTTCAAAACCAAGACTGCCCCTTGCACTCGCGCCAGTGGATGCTTTCCCTATTCCTGCTTCGTTTGGTATCTTCAACTCGTATGTGTATCTTTCCCTGTTCTACGGATTTATCGCCGTGATTCATGTCATTTCATCTTCGTTACATTCAGAAAACACATCCTTCCCGATACCACATCATTTGAAGAGCCACTGTGCCAGTCATCAATAAGCGTGGTTCTTGCAGCTGGAGGAAAAATCGTAGCTCTAACTCAATATGGTCCGGTATCTCTGATAAATGCGGATGAGGGCAGCGAGAGGGATGCATTAAAAACATGCATTGAAAAGGCGAAGAAGAGAAGAGACGCCGTCGTAAGGAAGGCTTTCAATGAAGAGGGGCTTTCATGAAGCTGTTGTTTGCTTCGTCATTTCTGTTGGTCCGTACTTCTCATTCGCTGTAGCCCGTTCCCTTATGTTTTTGTCCCTTCGAACAGGTGTCATTATATCCATCATCATCACATTATACAATACATTATCATCAACCTCGTCTTGCCTCAAATTTAGCAGATCGTGACCGTTTGAGTATGAGTCTATAACCACAAACCATCAACATCAGTTCATCTACCAACAGTACAACGCTCACCGATGTTATATCCGCTCCAGACATATGCCACGAAGTAGTGGAGTAAATCGTCTTGGTCGTGCAGTCTTCTATGACTTCTCGGAATTCAGCGAATGGCGTTGGTGCAGGTGCCGCAGTCAATCCTTCGGGCTGTATCGGATGAACGACGACGTTGTATCAGTATTCGGCTGCCCCGTACACACATTTGTGGCCTTACCAGAGCTGCGATGGGAAGCACGAAGGCAGACATCATGATCAAGCCAGACCAGATCGAGGATAGTTTCATCTTGCAAGTTGCTGGGGTTGTGAAGGTGGTAGGAAGAAGGAAAGCGAGACTGTTTGTTACTGAACTATGCTTCTATTTATCAGCGCCGATGTTTATCAGAATTGAGTCCAGTGATGACATGGCCTCGCACGCACTGATACTTATTACCTCCTTATTTCATGCCAACAGGCTTCAGATGTGTGTTTACTACTTTGATAAAGATCTACCCGACCACGATGTTACCGCATGATTCTGATGACCTACCATTTCAAGTGAGCGTTGGCTGGCTCGGAATATCTAGTGCGAGTCATAATTTGCCCGGTTGATAGGTTTTCATGATATGATTTTTAGCAGGCGATATTCCCTGCATTGGGAGACCGCTTCCATCGGGTAAAGCAGTGTGTTTGGTGTCGCACACACGATATATAGTTAATTGACTCTCGGGAAACCGTGGCCATCATCTAAATGTGAGATTATGCTCGTGTTGCATAGGATCTAGTAATGTCGCCTAAGTTTACAAGAGGCTTCTTCAAAGATGCTCGGTGTCGCGGGCTGAACCTGCTCACAGTGCATGGCAAAGCAAGAGCAATACGACCTGCTCGAAATCGAAACTGAGGTATTCATGATGTACAGTTCAAGCCCCAGGCCGACATCCTCAACTCATCACCCAGTAAAGGTATATGGACATGCTGTCGACACCTTCCAGAGAAGTACGAAGCACCAAAATGACGATATAAGCACAGCAGAGAGCGAATCCCTTATGAGCAACGTCAACTATGTCCCATAGGCGCCCATGGAAAGGGCTATTCCGGGTTCGCATCTGTTTCTCATTTGCAAGTCGTAAAACTGAGACCTGAGAGATTATCGAAGATAAGATTGTGGTTTATGTGCACAGCTACGATATGGAACAGTATGCGACCCTAGGAATGAAATATGTGAGAACAAGAGGAATCATGTACAGTATGCTATAATTAGAACAGCAATGTCAAAGGGCTGACTTTGCGTGGGCAGCTTAGGGTAGGGATGCCGGAGGGAAAAAATGAGAAAAGAAGCTTGCACGTATGGGACATCTGAATGAACAACAGGAGAAGAATTACGAGATTAAAGTGACCACAAAGGCCGGATTTAATGTAGGACGTAGTGCAAAGTGTTATGTTATGAGCAGGCAAGTCTCCAAGCCAATCAAGCGGAGTTGACAGCATCGCCCCGCTTGTGGGCCAGGTACACAGATATCATGTCGTTCATGCATCCGATATTCTTCTCCTCTGGCAACCACTCTCCGTTATTGACGCAGAGGATCTTCATGCGATCGTGATACTCGAGATCGGGTAGCAACTTGGGCGTAATGAGGAAGTACTGTCCACTGTCCTCCTTGCACGTAACTCCGACCATAGAATTATGCACCACACGCTCGGCGCGTTGGTCCATACCCTATTAAATAAATTAGGATTAGTCCATGGAGAAGACAGGATGGGAAACAAAGGACACGATCGAGACGGTACGTCATTCACCGATGGATGTGGACGCGACAGGTGATCCCCGACCATAGATGAACTCTAATACCGTGCTTCCAAAGTACGCCACCACCGGCGGTACGTCAGGATAAATCAATGAAACCGCACATACCTGATTGATTTCGTCTACGAGGGAGAAAGGTGCCCGTGCTTCTTCTGTCAAACTCATGAGATAAAGAATCGTTGTCAAGGATCGTTCCTAAACATCTGTATCAGCATTCAATTCAACAAATGACAGGTTCCAGAAAAAAGGGGGACTAGAGAGTTGACCGCCGAAACTTTCTTTGCCGCCCTAGAGTTGATGTCTCGGAGAACGGAGTATATGATGGAAACCCGAACGAGCAATGCGGGAAATATGGTTGGCGCAGCATAGGATAAGGAAAGAAGAAAAAAAACAGAAATCTTGCAAAAGGGGCTGAAAATACTCACTCCTCCAGATTGACGATGTGCTGTCAATAGCTGTAGTTTTTCGCTGTCACGGAACTTGACAAGGATATCAATCGCCCATTTCTCATAGTCCTCGTTCTCGCTGATGCGAATTTCGCCAGCACATCCGATTCCTGAGACAAGAAACCAGCATGACGGCCATAGGCAAATGTTTTAAGACGAAGGATATTGGTAAAAAAAGGAATGATTTCAAATCAGCTCAAGTTTTTTGAGTTTTAAAAAAAGAAATGGCAAAAATACTGACGGTCAAATGCAGCGGAGAATTTCTCTCCAATGCTGGTCACAAGCTTCTCCAACGAAGGTTGCCAGTGATCCTATTAAAAAAGAAAGGGGGGTCAGTTACAACCGCAATTAGACATGCAGAACCAAGACACCGTACTCTTGCTTGTTTGATATCCCGTTCAATTCGATCTCGCCTCTTGCGCTTGTCTTCAAGAGTCTTCTCAAGCAATTCAATCTAGATGTGATAAACAAACATGCAACCAGACCGTTGGAGCAACTTGAAGAAAAAAATCTGAGCAGAAAAAAAAACTCACGTCGCGCAGACGCTTCTCATACTGCTCAACGATACCAGGGTTGGTGATTAGATTCATCTCCAGATTTGTCCTCTGGACTTCAATGTCGGCTCTGAGTTCTTCGACATTCCTCAGTTCAACCCCAGCACTGCTTGGCATGGGTTTGCCTTTCTCTTCTGCTTCCTTGCATTCTTTCTCCCAAGCCAGCCGACGGTCCTCAATCGCACGGAAATCGGTTTGAACTTCCTCGCTTGCTTGAGCCAAAGCAATACGACTGTCCTCCAGAATTTGCTTCGATTGTGCCTTAATGAGGGTGAATTGCTCGTGGACTGTGAAATGACACGGTTAGTTTTACATTGCCTTCCTGGATGAACGCAGCATACCTTTATTGAACTCTTCAAGGGCTGCATTGTACTTCTCATCTTTGCGCTTGCAGAGAGCATCCAAAGCTTCTCTGTTCGCCACAATTTGCAGGTGCTTCAATCCGACCTTCGTGCACTCCGTTTGCTCACTGATAATGTGTTGAATGAGGTCCTGCAATCCAGAAAGTTAGAATGAGACGCCAAGCCATTGTGGCAACTGTCGACGCACCACGTAACCCTCAGCAATCTTCAGCCTGCGATCAGTCGTCTTCATTAATTTATCCTTGAGCTCGGCGCGACGTTCTTCAACTGGGGGTCGAGACTGTAATTCCTTGAGGGACTTCCTCTTGGACTCTACAAAGCCACATAATCAGCGAGATCCCTCAGCAATATCACACAATGCGACAAACCAAGTTGAGCCCTAGCCCTCTGAACACGGGTACTTTCAGCCTTCACCCTGTCCATGACACGCTTGAGCTCTTCCTGATAAGGGATAAAAGTAAGGTTTTGTAAAAGCATCGATAAAAATACACCTACCCATCTGGTCTGAATTTCTTTTTCCTTCGCCGCAAGGTCATCCAACTGTTTCTTGACGGGAATGCGCTCTTCTTCGATCATCTCCATCTCCTGCCTTGACTCGTTGATGATATCCTTGAGTTGCTTGACCTTTTCGGGATCAACTGCCAACGCAAATTGTATCAATATTGAATGGTGCATCCATACGTAACTTACTAGGAGGGGCTTTCAAGTTCCTCGCCTCGCCGATGCCGCGAGTAAGATTGGACAAAGCCTTCTTTCCGTAGCGAGAGCGGCTGACAACGTTCATTGTCTTGCCATGAATGAAAGTGGCTCCACCAGAGTGGTTTGCAGAAGGACGGCCGACACATTCCATGGCACGGTTCACGTTGACGCCCCGTGGATCGAGGGCAATTGCCTAGAGAGGCTCAGATATCAACACAAAATGTAGCATTCAATCAACAAACGTACTGTTCGATGAAGTTGTTGGTTTTTGAGGAACCACTCCATGCCCTCTGGATAAATGAGATAGTCCAATGCGTATCCGTCGAAACCCAACTCTGCCATCTACCAAAAAATCTCAGTCATGATATAATTATAATATGAATAATTCATACCTCTTCCCGAGTCATCGGTGGCGGGATATCCATTTGAGGGGAGTATTTACGGAACCAGACAGAAATCTGAGCCTTGCGGCGCAGACCATCCTGACTATCGTTGATATAATGATTGAGGGTATCACTGTCCTCTTGACATTGGCAGATAAATTGCTGAGACTTCATGAGTATCGAGAGACAGTATAAGCATAATATCCAGACAAACCTTCAGAGAACCGCCACAAACTGATTCAAGGGCATCTGTGTATCGTGCATCCTTGACTGACATCCGCATGTACGGCGTCTCGAACACCTCCATCTTGAAGAGGTGTCTGTTCTGACGAACCCATACAATGGCATCATGGGTGTCGCGATCCCAATTTTGCATGGCTTGCAACTTTCGGGTGTCAAAATTATCGAGCTTGGCCAGACTGCAAATACAATCAGATATTTAAGACAGCATGTCGACAATGCAACTTACTCCTTTTCCGCATCTTCTGCCCTGACCTTACAGTTAGCCTTACGGCCAACGATTTGGGTGAGTTCTGCATGTACAGTGTCGATCTCTGTTGTGATACCCTGTTTCTCAAGGGTTATTTGTTTCTGCAAAGGAAATTCAATACAAATACAGTTATAATAAGCCACAAAGCTTACGCGTTGTTCCACAATATCCTCCGGGGAAGGAAGATTTGGAGAAGGTTTGCTGATCGACTCTTTCAGCTTTTCAATGTCAGTCTCCAGGGTGCTAATATTGCGAAGTCGATCCTTTTCGTCCTTTTTGAGCTGGTTGAGGTCGGTGAGGATTTTCTCCGCTGTGCTTTCCTAAAGAGCTGATAAGAACATGGATTTGAACAGGGCCGATATTCTTACCAATTTGTCGCTGGCTGAATGAGCATCCTTTAGCTGCTGGAATTTGTCCTTGGTCGACTCTTGGAGCTGCTGTCGCTCTGCCTCTGCACGCTTCACCATAGCGTCGTATTTCCTGATCGCCGGTATGAGAACAGTCCAGACAAAGGAAGCGGCAGAACTCACTTTTTAAGCTCGTGTGCAGGTGCGTTTCGGTCCTTCAGCTTCTGAACTCGGACGTGGAGCTTGCGCTGCTTGTTTTTCGTAGTGACATACTCCTCCCTAATCTCGCGGTATTGAGCCACGGGAATTAGCACGTCGAGCAAGGCGATCTTTGTAATATCAATAAAAGGGTGCATTTGTGATATTGAAGATATGTACCTGATGTTCAATGTTCTTGCGCTCTTTGTAGCGCTTGACGTCCTTTTCAATACCTTCGTTACGTTCCTTCATTTGCTGCAAGGAGTTTTCCTCGTCTTTGATGGTCTACCGTCATGTCAGCATTGGGCGCCAGTGGGCATAGAAAAAATAATTACCTGCGTAACATTTCTTAAATCCTTTCCCGCACTAATTAAGGTGTCATGCCATCTCGTAAGGTTCTCGTCTCCCGCCGCACGCTGGGTCTCGCGAAGTAGTTGCTGAGGACTCATCGCTGCAAACTCTGAAACCTTATCTTGAGGTAAAAAAGAGCTGCAGAGGGGTTACACACGTGGAATGAATTAAGAACAGGAATATCCTTACCACAAGTTACCAACTTGGACGTTAAGCTCTGCCATCTTGGCCTTGATTTCGTGCCCAGTGGCTGATTTGCCATTGAGAGTGAATGATGAACTCTTCGAGGTTGCGCTCAGAGTACGACGAATCGTGTAATTTTCCTTGCCGGCTGGAGCTTTCAATTCGATCTCAATGTAACCGCTGTCGGTGCCATTTTTCACAAACGACGGAAGCTCAGTTGCACGACCCAGAACCTATTTCAATGAGAGGTGAAGGTGTGATCTGCATATATCGGTCTGAGAAGCATACCTGTGGCGGGAAATTGAGACCAAGTGCGATCGCACATGCAATACTACTCTTTCCCGTTCCATTGGGGCCAAGAATCATGTTGAGGTAGGGACCGGGTCGAAATTGAACGTAGTCATAGGTAACAAAGTTCTTGAGCTGAATTCTAACGATAGAGCCTGGAATATAACTTTTTTCACAGCATTAAGTACTGAGGTTGAAGAAAAAAAGTGTATGAAAGCACGCCTAACGACGACGTACCCATCCGTGTCTCTGGGTAAAGTCTGATATTTAGGCAGGGGTTGGCTGCCAGATGGAGACGGTGCAGAATCACCCTCGTCGTTGACGCGAAGACGTTTTGAACCGCGAGTACTGCCAGAGTCACTTTCTCCCTCAGCATCTTGCTCTTCGTTTTGCTGTGATTCCTCTGCCTCAGGTTCTTGTCTCTGTTTTCCTTTCTTTTTCTCCTCCTTCACCAGTGCCTTTTCCTTTTTGACTCCGTTCGTGGCGCGTGGCATGGTGAATAGCAAATGGGATGGTTCACGTTAATGGGCGCGAGACGCGTCAATGTTGAGTTTGTTTAGGGCCGGCACTTACGTTCAGAGAAACCCGGCCATCATTGATTGTCCTTTGCGGCCATGATGACGGTTGGAGTTTAACTACCACCATACTCTTAAGGTATGTCTTAATTATCGTGTTATCTACCATAAAAATTTCAAATTCCTGATGAGTCTCATAATTTATTGCTTTTGACGCGACTTTCAGGTCTTCATGCATAACTTGAACCAGTCTCAGGACCATGCTGTCGAGTTCCACTTCACAATCGACGTCCGAAGATGATGCTTTAACTGAGGCAGAACTGGTAGATCAATTAAACAATCTCCTTTTCTCGCTAAACGTTCCTCTTGCTTTGGTTTCTCCAGCCGATCTGACACCCACTTTACTTATGGCTATTTTGGAATCTCTTCTCGGCGTCAAGATACCTCTACTCCAAGAATACGACGACGGTAGCCCTAATGCAGCCAGGATACTCAAAGTGCAGCAAATGAAAATGTTTCTGGGTGTTCTAGAAACCGATATCGTGCAGTCGGACGTGGGTCTTAGCGCAATTGATCCCCGGAGGCTGGCAGATGGCGACTGGGACGAAGTGTGTTTCGTCGGCCAAATATTGTGTTGGATTGGCAGAAAAGAAGGCCTTATACCAGCAGAGGGACATTCCATGGTACCCATGACACCTCCTCACCAAACTGCGTCCTACCATCGATTTCGTGCAAAGGAGGCTGAGCAACCCAAACCCTCTCTGTCACCCCGTTCGCTTCTGAATTTGGAAGCCAGATCATTATTTCAACCACGTACACCTTCGTCGTCATGCAATACCCCTCATGCAATACCCCGCTTCCTAACAGACCCAGCCACTGGCGTTTCTGACGATGACGAATACATAGACAATGATTCTATTCTATCCGAGCTACACCTTCCCCTCCCTCCCCATACTCAAGACCATGTCGACCACTCACTCCTTTTCTCAAGACCGATCAACAACCAAGGCTCACATGGAGTCCACGAAGATGCATCCTTTGATGCAAATACAAGTCATAGCTTTTGTTTCTGCCCACCTGAGGTCGCAGCTCTTCTCCCTGTTGAACATGATCACCCGGAAACTCGAACACGCCTACCAATTCTGCACTCTGGCTATATTCGCCCTGCTGAAGAGGAGGAGGAACTTGCGTCCTTTGAAAGTACACGATCCTTCCTCCGAACTTTCGTGCCATCACCAGACAAAGTATGACTTATCGTTTTTCAATAATTATTGTTCCTAACTGATTGTATTTCTCCTCAGAGTAGAACAAATCGACGAGCAGTTAGGGACCAATACACGAAGACTCTAGAACTTCTCAACGAACGCGCGCGTCTTCTAAGCCAACTGGCGGAGTTAAAGACCAATGGATGACACAACCGATAATTAATTCTCCTGCTTCCTTTCCGCTACTGCGACACCTGGATTCACTCTCTGATGAAATTTACAACCGACTGGTGCGTGATGGGGCCGACGGAACCAACTTTATCTGCGCTCCTGTCGCTATCAGTTGTCGATGCTTGGTGCTCCAGATCTACAACCATTCAATATTTCCTAACTGCTCCCAACAAAATGTAATCACTTACCTCTGTTCTGGCGGAATGACCGCTGTCTCCCATGGCCAAGCTCGTATTCACGATGCTCAAAGTATCGCCTCTGCTCGTTCAGCAGTCAACCGCCAACACTACAGGACCTCGAGTCTGGAGAAGCACTCACAAACGCGCAACTCCATTGTGGTACATGATATTCATCGTCTGCGACACAGTCGCATAGTCTTCCTGTTTCGTTAGGATCACAGCATGCAGCGCCAATGTAGAACACCTATATAGTATCATTTATTTATTTTATTATTAACTATCAGTTAGGTCGGTGTATCTGTTGATTATCTGTATTTTGCTTACAAGTCTATCAGTGTTATTATACATCCGTTATGGACGCTTCCTTCGGCGTTTAGCATATCTATTTGTTGATCACTATGTAACCTCGATTTCAATGCGTGCAAAACTACTTACCTTGTGTCACTGGGACCTCGACCACGACTTTTCCTTCCTCCCAGACAGGTTCGTCGCTGCGTATGATGGAGACTTCGACGACGTTCATGGCTGAGTCTTGCACATCCTGCATCCAGATTGACCCCTTTATCTGGTCTGGATATCGGTTTGCATAGAACGCTTTCGTGTCCTTAAGTATCCTCTTCACACTGTCCGGCGCGTTTCCTGCTACTCCAGTGATCGACATAGTAGACACCCTTATCCCAAGCTTACAAGGCAGCAGTCACGTACGCACCCAGATGGACGATGGTTAAAGCAAAGCTACAGCAGATACTTGGGAACATGGAGCAAACCGCGTGTGCCATTTATACCACTCACAGGACCAATTATTTTGCATATGTTCAGCTTTCCTGTTTTCCGGCAACCTGGGCAGCTCATTGGTCGGTGTACGCGCGTGTTCAACGATTGCATCAAAGCTTGTCTTCTTTTTTCTCACTGAGCCACCTTTTGCTACGCCATCAGCACCCGAGTCTCTCGCATTGCGCCTGTATCGTTGATAAGGGGTCGATAAGTTGCGCGTGGAGGTGAGGTCTTTGAGAACTCGTAGTCACTTGACATGGACCAAGGGCTGAATATCAGGACTCGAAGAATATGATTTTGGGGAGAAGATATATATCACAAATTCAAGCGAATCGGGAGTCTAGCTTGGTCCTGTGCAAGCTCATCTGGCATAATTAATACTGGGTATCAAAGATCCAGCTAAGTACCAACAGTTCACTGTTCTCATTGGACTGGGGCCTCATTGGCCAAGGTCACCTGATGCCTGCCATCCGGTATCGTTGCTCTGACAGTACGTTGACTTGGCGTTTCTCCAATACCCACCATTCCAGACAGTAAAGTCATAGCTCTATGTCGAGATATATATCGGACGAGTGTTCCACATTGAGGGAGAGTGTAAAGTCCTCCGGGATATCCGAAGCCGTCGTAAATTGCCAAAATCGCCCTCGGGTCAATTACCATTCGATCGCATTAGTCTTAGAGATGAGAACCTTCATGTTTGTTCGACAGTTTGGTGGTCCCACTTTGTGGTTCTGGAGATCCGTGGCGTTCTTTGGGAAGTATTCTTTAACAGATGGAGTGTCCGTGTTGGCGTCGATGTACATATGATGGCTGGCATCAAGCAATAATGCTTTGTATTGGCTTATATTTATTCGGTGAGAGCAAGATGCGAAGGTGGATCACAGAAATCCCAGCAACGAGCTGTTCGATTTCTTGCAAAAATACCCCCAAAGCATTAGGTAAAATGTCACCATAGAGCTTTCCAAGGTCTAGGACGCTTGTTACGCTTGTGGTGCTGTACTCTCGTGGTTCAGCTTCCTCTTGTATTTCGGGTACTGTCACCTTTGGTGGGGCACTTGAATGTTGGGCTGACGCAATTGTCTATCCGCCACGATCTCGAACGCTAAGTCTGGAAGCCAAGATAAAGTGCCCTGATTAGATCGAACTACGCAAAATAGTGGATTAGTAGAAGGTTATTTCTTCCAAAAAGCAAGATGCCTCTGACAACGGAACATTAAACTTTCCAATGCACTCCATTGCTCTATTTGGTACTGTGGCCACAACGAGGTTTCGTGAAGCGTCATCACTAAGGACGAGTTTTCGTCCTGAAGAAATGACTGAACGAGGTCTTGGAGCAAATTAAACCAAGTCTCAAATCCTTCCGAGGTACTGTATACTTCTTCTTCTAGGTTCTGAATCACCCTCGACGTCAGCTGTTCAACGGAGGAGTTCTTTACATGGACTGGACTTACAAATTGGGTGGCTGTCAGTCTCAGAGAGAGGGGCTTAACCATAGAAGTGCTTACAGAGACCATTACGTCTTTTCGATGCAATTGAAATCACTCTGCCAGAATCACTGCTACCCGAGAATCTGTCCGACAACTAAAATATAAGGAGCTTCACACATATATCAAATCGAAAGTTACGGCAAGCGTAGCTCCTGCAACATAGACCTGGCGTCTGAGAAGGTATCACGAGCATCCAGAGCATTGGCCTGGCCAAGTAAGAGTGTTCTGAGACTTTTAATATGTCTTTAAGCTTATAACCTGGATCACGCATATCCCACCATAAAATCACCAGCCTACGGTTTGCATGGCTTGGGCTGCATATCGGACTGCAAGATGCTCGTGTTTCGAACCTAATTGTATGCTGTCTCAAAGCCTGCACAACAGATGTATCGAGCCTATGAATTAAATGGTTTGTTGATAAGAATATCTCAATTAAGTGAGCTCGTTACGACGTATCGGCGCTCAGCAGTGGTGTAAGGTCGCTCAGAATTTCTTCCACGCAGGCGACCATACGGAGCAAATTGGTATCCTTGAGGACACCACAAGTTGTATCTGAGACAGACAGAGTTATTGATAGAGCATAGGAAGCGTCTGGCTCAGAAGAAGTCGAGATGAAGAGGTTGGATGAGATTGGAAATGATTTCACTCCTTGAGAAGTAACCATATAAGGTCGAAACAAATAGATGCAAATAACGTCTCCGTCAAGAACAAGTCTGAACAACTATCTTACGCCCACAATGCCCCTTGAAACACACCTCCACTCTTTGATCAATTATATAAACTATATTTCTCAAATGGTCGCAACTCATCGCGTAAAGTAGCGGGATAGGTTCGACGCATGCTGACACTTTTTCCATCCTTCACCTCCACAGAAGACAAACCAGGAGCGGTCGGTCATAGTATCTCAGCCCCCGAGGAAGAGACCGACCACGCACTTTCCTTACTTTGTAAAGCCGCGGAGTGTGAAGTTTGAGTTTAAATTCCCAGGGATGATCGGTCAGAGACCGTCGATCAATCCCCTATGTAGTATGCTGGCTGAGGGTGAATCAACATTCCCATCAACTTTTGGATTTGACAGAACGTGGTGAATCTAAGCTTTTGTATTGTTCTCAAATCCCACTTTCCTTTTGTTCATGTATCATACATGTGTCTAGAGCTGGTTTGGCTGGTTCGGGCAAACGTCGCCCTTAAGACATAGTTCCGATCAGCGATTGTGGGTCCTTACCGTGTGGCGTGCGAAAAGGTTGGAATGAACACAGCTACTGGGTTTCCAACAGGCTCAGTCTTTACAGTCATCTGCAAACTTGACCAGTTACTAGGCATTTGAAGTGCTCGATAAGTAATCACAAAAAGAAAGATGAATTAAAATGTCATACATCCATTTACTACAAATTATAATACAATAAAGATCTGACGTAGAATCAAAATACTTATAAATGTTGCAATGCAACAAAACATGGCAAGCGGGAGCAATTAAAGCGAATATACTAAGTTGAACACTGTCAATATCAGAGCTTGCGGGGTGGTATTAGTGCACAGCTCTCTAAAAGTGTCTTGGAGTTATCGGTCTCTGTGACCAGCCCCAGCCTAGTAAGAAGAGGAAACGGGAGAGTGGTTGCGCCCTTCACTGTCTTCACTTCAGTCTTTTTCTTTGAGACCCACTTTCTTCGCACCAGCATTGAGCGTTCTTTCTCCTCCCAGGTGTATTCGTAGGTTGCTATTATTGTGGCATCAATGGAGGTCTCCGCAGTGGGATCCAAGGCGCCAAGTCCTAAAGTGACCCCGAGGTGGGACTCGCCAATGGTGGTTTTGAGCGCTTGGTTTTCAATCATAGACCATTCGCAGAGTGAGCCTATACATACGCCTTCGGCCTGAGCGTAGAACGAGTGTGTGTCCTCTGTTGTCGACTCCATACCCAGCTCTCCTAATCGGAATCCCTTTGCAGCCGGAGCGAGTTTAACAAAATCTTTGTTTGTGATCTTGTGGTCGGTAGAATTACTGGTTGACGATGTGGGTGCAAAACCTGTAATGGAAGGCTTCTTGAGTGTCTGATTGAAGGACAGGATGATTCTGAGAAACGCGCAGCGATAGCTCCGATTTCGAATTTTCAGCGGGGGCTTCTTGGTGCTTTCTTGTTTGGCTGGGACGGTCACAATTGGACAGGGTCGCACCCGAGGCAATACACGGACTTTCAGACCGTAGTCGTCGTTCTTGTAGTGCTCAACGTCCGTAATTCGGGCCTCCAGGTGGTGAATGAACTTTTCCCCTTCAATTTCCAGGGCAACGGGTTGACAAATCATGGTCAGGGAGTTCATTTGAAGCTGGCGAAGGTCCCATCGAGATGGTGGTAGATGCCCAATCGTCCTGATGTCAGACCTCCACAAGTCCAGTCTTGCTGTCTGAATTAAACCTCGACATTGTGAATAGCGCCCAGGCAACCTTTCCTTCGTGCTGGTGATCGTAGGCACCATCTACACACATAAATGATAAGGTGCGGTTCACAACTATGATGACTCCCTCAACTTACCTGGTGAATATATGGAAATAGATGGTCTGCTAATAGTTCGAGGTACCTTCGACGCCTGTCGGATGAAAGGAATGACGTGTCTTCGGGCGGGGTATAAGAAAGCTTTTTGCAGAGGACCACGTAATGCTTCCACCACGTCGAAAGAATCTTGCAGGAAGCGATAATGGTGTTGTGGTCTCGAATGCACCCGGTCAATTGCGTATACGTGGTTGGTGTGTCCTTTGAGTACTTGAAATCCACATCCGCTGAATCACACTGGTTAATTCAATAATTCCAGGTGAATGGTAGGAATGCCGGACGTACCTTTAATCCATTCTACCATGCGAGCACCAACATACTTCTCTGCTGGGTTTTCTCCCATAACTAACGGCCTATGCTTGGGGTGAAAGTTCTTTTCGTCTTCAAATAACTGCATGTAGAAAAGAGAAAGTCTTACTATGGCGACAGCAAAGACAATTTCCAGAACGTACTGCGTTTAATCGGTTCAGGTGGTTGGTAAAACCTTGAAATCTCTTTTTCACCTCGACACCTAGCGCTTTCACAGTGCTTTGGGCCTTCATTTGATCAACAGCAGAATGATTTGCAGTACCGAAGTACCATGCGAGGTGATAATATAATATCACTCCACGATAAACGACAGGGAAGCTGTCATCCATGGTGTCATGAAAAGAAATTGCTTCTTGCTGAAGCCTTCGAAGACCAGGATTGTCCACATTTCCAATTCTAAGAGCAGGGGATCAATGTCCGACGTGGTAAAGAGAAAGGAGTAAGACGCACACCCCCAGTTTATCATCCAGTAGAGGAACAATATATTCAACGGAGCGCTCAATGCTTTGGCCTATGGAGCTCTGGTCATGATGCTGATTTTTGAGTGCCGTCGAGACTTGTTGCAATACTGTGTCGCTCTCAAGCATCTGAGGTCGAATGTTAGGTGCCGCGTTCAAGTTTTGAGTAGATGGTATTAAAACCTTGGGGGGATGCTAAGTCTAAAATGACCGGTTAAAATGAGAATCTGCATTTTGGCAACCAGTGAATGTTTTGTTTTGTATCGTAGATAGGGTGAGAGAACCGTAACGTGTATCAAATTCATCCAAACAGTGCCTACTTGCGAGATCTAAACTTCCAACAATAAGGTCGTAACGATACTGCAGCATGTCATTTGTAATACGCAATAAAAGGCACAATTGAGAATTCTCTTGTATTTATTTTGCTTAGTATCCGTTATGCCCTGTGTCACACAGACAGTTCGGTTGCGATGAAGTACTTATGTACGAAAGTTTGTTTTGTCCGCCACGATTCGTGAACAAGAAGCTGGAGTAAAGATACTCGTGGGAATGTTAATACGGATCATGCCGATGCATCTTGTTCTCTTCAAACAAGCGACTGTAACATCGTCGACATCGGCGAATCGGAAACTACCAGTGCTCTGGCGACTTCTCCTCTCCCCTCGTCCATCTACACTTATATGTCTTCCGAAGTTGCGTTAGCGGCTGAAGACACAATTCATGACTTCACTTTCCAACCTATCGCCACTGCGGCAGAGAACATTCTCCAAGACCTGACTCCCCTCATAGGTCCAGGGAGTTCGTATGTTGTCCAGCTCCAGATCTGAATCAGAGGCTCTAACCGACTTGTGGAAACAGATTAGATGGACGAGTGAAAGAATTTCTTCAAGACACAGTAGAACGCTACGCAAACGGCCTCGAGAATTGTTGTGCAGGACTGTATTACATCCAGGACGCTCTCACCAGCCTATGTGACCTCCTAAAGACCTGGGATAAAGCCTCTCCACCAGACAGACTCGACACATTTCTACAGATATCCAAGAATATTCAGTACGGAATTGCAAATGTCGCGGACGCTCGGATAGCATATGCGAATTTGAAGGGCTTCGTTGAGGAGGTAAGTCGACATTCTCTTTATTACGACTCAACCCTGAACCAGTATGTCTTTGTATACAGATGTTCCAGAAATCCTTGGATGCCTATGGAGCCAATGCCGTGGTAGAGGTAGAGTCCAAACGTTATTTTACTGGTCAATGTACGTCCGCCCGTTTTATCGTAAGATTTCGAGGAGTCTAACACTTGATTGGCAGTGAACCTAGCAAAAAGCACGGTTCAGAATATGGGAACCTCTATTATTTATCACTTGGAGCAAAGCGAAATGGCCTGCTCCTCTTGTACGACCTTGCTTGAGAATCTGAAAAAAATGGTACATACCTTCCTTGAAGACGAAAGTATTTCATTAGCGCTACCTCTTGAAGACACTCCTATTTGGTCGACAAAACCAGCTCAAGAATGGAGTGCGTTGAACGATACCTTTTCTCAAGTTGATCAGCGGGTAAGCATTTCTATCTGACAATTGGCTCTACAAGCCACTGACGCCTCGTAGTTGCTGTTCATTACGGACACGTATAAGACGTGGTTCAAGTGGAACTACGATACCGTTGATGCAATTATCGAGGCCGATATGAAATCCCGGATATCCTACATTGCGCTTCCGGATGTCAAGGTCCAGGTTCCTCCCGTAGACGAGGCTAAGCCTGCGGAACACCAACCGAGGTTGATACACGCGATTGTCCCGTCGGACATTCTACACATATCATCCAAAGACGCAGCATCCTGCATCGTTACACTCGACAGCTTGGATCTTCTGACTGATGGATTGACGACCATGAAGCTTGTTTGTAATATAAGTGGGCGCGTTGGTTGGTCTCTTGAAAGCATGGTTTTTCAATGCACCTTTGCTGAGGACCCAGACTTTCCTGTTCGGATCGTCGCCTATAGACCGAAGAACTCTGAAGAGATTTCAAACGACATGCTGCTGGAGCCCAAACGCTGCAAGCCCCGTCTTCAGCTCGACACTTCATCAACATCCATAAAATGGATTTTCACACGATCTCTCATTCCGTGGACGACTCGTATAATACCCTTGACCTTCGGTCTCTCCCTTGACCTAGACTACAAGGTTGAAGCTTCTTTTGACCTTCAAATAAGTTTTACCTATCGGCGACGGTTGTTCTGGAAAGATGTTATCACCCACCATGCAGGTGTTAGTATACCAGTCGGAACAATGACCAGTGCAGTCCTTGTGCAAGTCTAGTGCTTGATGGTCGATTCTAGCTCGTTTATGTTAACATGATCAGCATCTCCTTCGATACTCTTTCAATGTTGCGATTGATATTCACTGGGGAGTTGGCATCTTGCCTATGTCTTCTTGGCATGACACGGTCGATAACATTCGAGGACCCTCCAAGTTCAAGGTACATACATTACAGTACAGCGGCATTATGCATGTATTGTCTTTTATTCCACATTTGTTATGAGCTCTTCAGAATCTCACGTAGATTATATTTACGATAGAAAATGGAATCATTGCAGCAAACCATGGTTACTACACTACGCCGATCAGCTCCAGAATGGCCGCAACCCATTCAATCTAATTTGTGTGTGTTCCTGTCACCTCGCCTTCTGCCTCGCCCCAACGTTTTTTTGTTTCCGTCCTTCCCATGACTGCCACATGAGTTTATCGATCACATCCATGGTCGCCTACAGACGGAACGTGGTACCCACTAGTTTCTAGCGATTGTTAGGTCTCACACAATTTGTAGTGATCTGTTCTCATGCGGAAGGTTAGCACCAGAGCGAGCATTACACTAGTCTACGTCGTAATACCGTACGTACAAATGTGCTTGTGGCCATTATCAATTAAATCATGGTTCATAACTTACCGTCTCAAGTTGTAACACACCCGCCCGTTTACATTTCAAACGCCATCCGACTGGCATGGGTTGCATGAGCTCTCGATGAGTGTTACATGTCATTCTACAAGGTTGGGGGGTGGACGTAGATGCAGCATTAAATGTGGGATTGGAATGGTATAGAGAATGAGGGTATGTATGTACAAATGGACGAGAACAAGAACAAGGAGCATCGACAGCATATGAAAGATGGAAAAAATAGAAGTATAGCACGAAGAAGCAAGACAATGAACGAAGGGTAGCTGGCTCGTGTCCACGTACAAGAATTAATGGAATTAATCACGAGTCCCTGATATGTTTAATTGTGCACCCTTGCAGAAACTCGTCCTGGTCCTTGCTCAAGGTGAGCAAGCTCAGCTTCATAGAATCCGGAAGGTTGAGGGAGAGGGATCCAGCCACAGTCGTCCTTTGTCGCATCGTCCACGGAATCAAGAGGTATGAGCGCCGAACATGATACTTGACAGTGATAGATAGGTTTACTGTGATTTGGGTAGTGGGAGACATAATAACAGCGCCAACATCCGCGTCGGGAATACCCCCACGACTGGAACGATTTTCCATCAGGACCCAATGAATGCCAGACTGTTGCTCGGAGTAAATGCCCTGAATGATACCGTATTGGCGCTCAACGGTTTCTTTGCCCCACTCCGACGACAATTCACCAATCTTGATTGCAGCACTGGGTTGGAGTTTCGCCGCGTGTTTAACGGTGTACTTCACCTCCGACTTATCGAAGGACCCGCCATCAGGTCGAAAAGCTTTCACCCTGGGCTCGGCACCTCTATCATCTGGCGGAGCAAAAGCGCACCTGATGTCCAGCCTGGTGCAGCGGTACAGTCGTCGATTGGTGTAGTCGCTCACATCTCGAATTTGCACATTGATCTTGATCCCATATTCGTTGTGCCCGAAGTCTTCGACAGAGGTGAGTCGCGCAATGATATCCACTTTGTGAAATCGATTGAAATCATCCGACAGATAGAGAGGAACGGATTGTGCAACGATAGTCCGGGAACTCCTCTCAAGCTCATGATGTTGCCACATTCTTGGGGGTGATGGAAGAAGGTTATCCACAGATGTTGGGCTGTAGTAGACGTGCTTCATCTCCTTCATCAATTTGCGTGTTTTGGCGAAGAACTTCTTGTCGTCGTCTTGAGGGTACAAGGACACAATAATCGGAATCTGCAATCGAATGCGTCATGGATAAATACTCTCGGGAACTCTACGACGAGCGAGCTGGAACATGAACTTACCTGTGACATGTAGGGGATGAGGTACGCAATCATATCTTGTGCGATACACCTCCAACTTTGAGGCTCATACGCGACATCCTGGCAATCTCTCCAGAGGATGCGGGCAAACCCGTGAAGTTGGTTCATCCATTCAGCAACAACTTGGCAATCAGCACTGTATCCTTCCATGTTAATGATGAGATTCTTCAGTGTGTCGAAGAGTTTGGGTAGGTCGTCCTTTCCGTATTTATAAATCAGATCCGCTGTAAAGGGCATGAAGTTTAAATAAAATTTGATCTTGCGCGAGAGGCTGCAAATATATTTCGCTTACCTTTGACATACTCGACAATGCGTCTATGAGCATGGACAAACCCAAGGTCTTCGGCGACTGGTGCGTTTTTGGGGAGGAACAACGAGGAATTTTGAAAAAGCTTCAAATCAGTTAGACTTTGCGATGGTAGGACGATGATGACCCGTACTTACCTCATCCATGGCAAGTGAGACAGCACCAAACCCGATGGAGAGCTCCAAAATCTCCTTGCTTGTCTTGCGCATTAATTCTCCAAGGGCCTTCCTGTCCTCCGGGGTGGGGGTCGTTGCTGTCGATGCGTACAAGTCAAGACGACGCAGGGTGTATGATGCATACACCACTGCTTCGAAGCTTTCGTCGGTACGTTGAAGAATGGCTCCAGCGTACTTTCGGTACTTCTGGACTCCAGCGTTGTTGAAATTGCTCAGCCTGTAGCCAACATGATTATCGACTGCTTGCAAGGGCGAAATAACTCGAACTTACACTGCATCCGGGTCCACGACAAGCTCTAATACATCCTGAGTACAGCGTGTAATGGCCTTTTCAATAGGCCGTTTCAGTAAAACATAAACATCACTATTGAGGAATTGATGCGGCAGGTTAAGCTCTTCTGTCGTGATAGCCTGAAGTATGAGTTGGTTGTTAGGTACAGAGTGAGCAGGGGTGGGGCTTTCGGCCCCCTGCGTTTGTGGCTGTTGTGGTAAATCTATAGGCTCTCCTCGACTACTGTTGTCCGTTGATGTAGCAGGATGTTTTTGAATTGGTGATGGGGAAATAATATTTGACTGTGACGATTGTTGATTGGGACTGGAATCGAGCTCTATTGTGGCAGAGTTACGACTCACAGCCACAACCGGCTTAGGCGTCTCCTAATGGATGATAGCGGATATTATGGTGAATTGCAAGTGGTATCCCGGGCAGTGCAGCGCCTTGATTTACAAAGCATCTTCAACTGTCGACGGCAGGCGGCAATCAAAGTCAAAGTACAACACTTCCGCGTCGATGCCAGTGGACAAAGGGATCATATTGATGCAGACGCAAAGCCGCGGAGTATAAAATTTCTAACCGGAGGATCAGTCGATCAAATTCGCAATCGGAAGGCACTTGGCAACGCCTTGGAGGAAAAGTGTGACTTTATGCGTCATGAACTTGGACGACGCCTCAAGTGTGCGTATTGTTCTATAAATGCTAATCTTTTGCTGCACAATGTCTTTGCCGGAGTTAGAGTATAAGGATATGCCTCGATGGGTTCATTTTTTATTCTCGGTGTCAAGGACCCGATTATGGGTCCCCTGTGCGTTAACATGTTTGGCAATCTGAAACTCAGGGGTTGTAGTGAGGAAGAAAAAGGTGAATGTAATCACAATAAGCCCATTATAATAATAAAATGACAAACATATAGTAGCAACGGAAATGAAAAGCATTATCGAAAATTTACGTATATTGACCATCCACTATTTACCTAGCGTGTCGCCAAGATGCTTGACTGTGCAGCCTTGTAGAAACGCATCTTGGTCTTTACTCAATCCCAGAAGGCTCAATTTGATAGAGTCAGGTAGATTAAGAAAAAGTGTCCCAGCAGTCGTTTTCGTACGTCGCGTCGTTTTCCCCCATGGACGAAAATACGAAAATTGTTGAATGTGATACTCTGCTGTGATTGTCATTTCTATCTTGATCTGAGTGGAGGGTGAAACGATGACAGCACCCAGATCGCAATCTGGAATCCCCCCATTACTGGAGCGATTTTCGGTGAAGACCCAATGAACACCAGGCTGCTGTTGGGATTCCATGCCCTGAACAATGCCGTATTGCCGTCGAACGGTCTCCTTCCCCCACTCTGACGACAACTCAGCGACCTTGATGCTGTTGGCACTAGGATGAAGCTTGGCTGCGTGTTTGATGGTGTATTTGACCTCCGTCTTATCAAAGGCTCCACCGTCAGGCCGAAATGCCTTCACTCTTGGCTCAGCACCGATGTGAGGTGGCTGGACAAATGCGCACTTGATCTCGAGCCTAGTGCAGCGACATGTTCGTCGATCAACGAAGTTGTTCATATCCCGACACTGAACATTAATTTTAATTCCATACTCATCATCCCCAAAATCTTCAATATCTGCAAGACGAGCGATAATATCCACGTTGTATTCCTGACCGGGTAATGAAAGAGGTATAGATTGTGCAATAATCGTCCTGGTGCTTTTCTCCAACTCGTGATGCTTCCACTTGGTCGGGGGAGAAGGACGAAGAGCTTTCACGGATATCGGCGCATAGTAGACGTGCCTCATTTCCTTCATTATTTTCTGGGTTCTGGGGAAGAATCTGTTTTCGTTTTTTTGAGGGTAATGTGAAACGATGGAAGGAATCTACAACGACATCGGGTCCGTCAGCCAGTTATGAGCGGCTGTATGTCACAGTCGTACCTGTGCGATGTAGGGAATCATATACTGGATGACATTTAACACCATTGGTCGCCAATCTCGACCCAAGCCACTAGGTCGCGTGAAGTTATCCTTCAAGAGGGAGATGCAAACGCGTAATTCATCCAACCAGGTGGAGATCATTGTGCAGTCAGCGCTGATTCCTGCTGCGTTGGTAATCAAAATTTTTAACGTTTCGAAGATCGGTGGTAGGCTGTCTTTCCCGTACATGAAGGTCATATCGGCTAAGAAACCATTCAACATTAATGCTATATCACTCCTAGAATATTTGAAGCATACCTTTGACATATTCTATGATGCGCCTACAAGCATGCACAGATCCAAGATCATCTGGTACCGGTGCATCCTTGGGGAGAAAATGATTGACGTCGAGGAAGAGCTTTGGTTTCTGTCAATATCATGATATAGTAGTAAAAAAGAGTGACCATGACGCACACTGTCCATGCCTATAGATACCCGTAAGAATCCAGAAGAGGCTGCCGAAAATTCCTGTTCGATTTTCTCCATTAATTCTCCCAACGCTTGCCTATCGTCAGGTGAAGGGATAGCTGTGATTGACCCGTACAGGTTGAGCCGACGGAATGTGTGGGAGGCATAAATAATTGCTTCAAAGCTTTCATCGGCATGTTGGATTATGGTTCCAGCAAACTTTTGATACTTTTGCACTCCTTTGTTTTCAAAGTTGCGGAGCCTAAAAAAAGCTATTTCAACGTCTCGTTCATGGAGGAGTCAGGGAGTACGACTCACACAGCGTCAGAGTCAAGAACGACATTTAAAACGTCTTTAGTACAGCATACGAGAGCATGTGTTATGGGCCGCTTAAGTATACTATTGACGTCGCGTCCAACGAAGCGATTCACAGGAGGGGCTTTCCTTGTCATTGAAAGTTGAAGGATGCTGGGTGTTGTCGTCTGCTCACCGCTAGCAGCTTCCAGGAGGTCATCAGGAAGCGGCGTTGGTGACTGCTCGAGTCGTACATCCGGCAATTTATCGGGACTGAGAGCCTCCGGAACCTTAGCAGAAGTCTTTGTAGCTGATGTTCGAGGCTCTGACTGCGATGAAGACCCCTCTGGTGAAGGCATTGGGAGTGATGCGGCCGTCCAATTGCTTTCGTGTCCTACTGCAAGAACAGTCAATGCTCGGACAAATGATAAACGAACGTGCAATGTCCTCAAGGTCGGACTCCAGACTCGGACAATGGGTGTTTACTGAAGGGTATGTCCATTCAATGTACCGACCCATGTTTGGAATTCAGTCCAGGGATCTGCCTTGTATTCGCTTTTGTTGGTTGCTAGGGGTAATTTTAGGCTTCGCGCGTTGAAGAATTTTGAGTTTTCCAATTTCTGAATCTTTGCGTGACTTGCCTTAGTGTGTGACCACGTCGAACTATGTTCATCAAG
Source organism: Panaeolus papilionaceus (assembly GCA_015501605.1). Lineage (NCBI taxonomy): Eukaryota > Fungi > Basidiomycota > Agaricomycetes > Agaricales > Panaeolus > Panaeolus papilionaceus. The sequence continues at coordinate 517,775 of JADNRZ010000024.1, read as the reverse complement.
GTCGGTCGGGTATTTCCGATTGTGGGTCCTCTCCGTCAGCGCCGGTCTGCAAACAAGGTGACACAGCCACTAACAGTCCCACAGTTTCGCCAAGGGCCGTCAATCCTCGCTATCTGCCCCACACAGCTGCTTACTGTCAGCTTGTCTCAATTAAAGCATTCGAACACCATCAATTACATTTTATCTGTTAGTTCTTGTAAAAATATCCTCTCAGTTTCATTCGTTTCAAGCTTTGCATACCAATCGAGGTGCAATGGTCGGCCCATTGTACATACTTACTGTGGAGCTCGTTGAGATAGTTAGTATCAGCGTAATGGTTTTTATGGGCTGATTGACTGGAGATCGCAATTATGAAAAGCATCATGATGCGACAGGGGTTTCTTATGTCTTAGTCATTGAAAAAGTGGTACAGGCTGAGTGTATATGTATTTGTGAGCTTGGAAAGGGAGTAATAATACTACGTTTTTCTTTACGGATAAGCCGACAACCTTCAGGATATTCACGCCGACCTAGTGTCGACCATCTGATTACATAGTACATATCCCTAACTTGCGTACCTAATGTATAAAAATCGCGCCAATACCTTCCCCGATCAATGGCTAATTGTGGATCGTACTGTGGTTCGTAACGCTGGTATTTTCTGGCCCCAGAATGAGCAGAACGGAGAATCTCCTGCAACATATGATTCTGAGATAATAGTGGATATTACCAACCTGGATTACGGATCCTTCTTCCTGGGTCTGTTGCTATAGATGATATTCGAAGGCAGGATATTCGATCCGGGCAGTTCCGATTTGTGTGTCCTTTTCCGTCAGAGGCACAGCCGTCAAAGTTCGCTGGTGGTCTGCCCTCACGATGCTGTCAAGTCTGCCTCTCTAACAATTATCATCGCAAACCCATATCATCTCGCTTCTGAAATATTGATAGGGGTCTCATCTACTAGTTGAAATGTGCATCTCTGCATATTTTAACTTTAAACAATCTGAGGCGTTCAATTGAAGTACTTAGTTCATGACTGTCTATCTTTGCGAAGGTGTACTTCGCAGTCCAGGCATATATACGGTCATGAAAGTGGCGTATATTGCATAGAAGAAGCGAAAGCGAAGAGTAATACAGAGGTAAGAACTGAGATAAAACGTCCTAACTAACTTCCTTTGCAACCAGGGGTGAGCATGGCTCAAGAAATCCCTGCTGAGTCGTGTTCAGAGTCGGTATTCGCTGGACCACCTCCGCAAGATCAATAGCCAGGGAACCTGTCATATCCTTTTCGCGCATTACCGTCCATGGAATCACCTTGAAGTGCACATCTACAACGTAAGTTGCTTTGATATCCAACTTTATAGTGACATGCTGGCTCGGAGGAATGAACACGATGCCAACCTCGCAATCGGCGACCCCACTTTTGCTCGATTTGTTTTCCACCAGTGACCAAGCAGCATCACCACCATGCGTCAGGAGCCCCTTCATCCTTGCAAACTCCGACCTGGTTGCCTCCCGCCCGACTTCCACTCCAACCTCACCGACCTTGATACCTCCAGCGGATGGAGTCGCCTTGGCAGTTGCCTTGATGGAGTATTTAGCCTCGGATTTACTGTGACTGCTTCGCTCAGGCGCCATGCTTAATATCGCGGTCCGTTTGCGACAACTCGAGTCCTGTGAGGATATTGAGACTGTTATCGTCATCAGACCACAACGGACTAGTCGTCTTCTATTCTGCACACCATCTGGCTCCCAATGTCGAACATTGATCCTGAGGCCATAGCTGCCGTCCATAGGAAAATATTGACATTTCGTGACGCTTGCATTTACTTTGACATTCCGACTTGATTTCTTCCCCATATCAAGAGTGAGCTCACAAGCGATCAGGGAGAAAGAGGTCCCCTCGACTACTTTGTGCTTCCATTCCTTGGGCGGCAATTCAATCGATCGTTGAGAAGGAGGTAACGCGCTGTTTCTTTTTATTTCGTTGTACATCTTTGACGTTGCAATCCACATCCTCTTGTGGGGCATGTCCTCGACCAAGCTGCGTGTCTGTTTGTTTGATGAATAAGGTAAACATTATCAATCGCATATATTGAGACTCACTTTTTCAGTCCAAGGTCGGAGATGCTCGTGCAACAACCAAACACGTCTTTTGAATATGGTAGGGTCATTCGTCAAGTCCTCCACTGAGCTTAGTCGCGATAATAGATCAGTGGTGTAGGTTACACTTGTCTGCCACCACCTGTGAATCTCGTAAACATCTGTGATGAAGATATCAATCTTTTCAAGGATGTTTTCGAGTTCTGTGAATTCCTTCAGGCCCTTTTGCCCGCGCCTATAGGTTACACATGCTAAAAATTCAAAGTTCAGATCGTGAAAGATTAATTGAGGACAGAGCACTGACATCGGACACATGCGACGATATGCATGTATTGGTGTTCATCCTCGTTACGAACAGGTACTGGTCCCTCAATGGGAAGAAATAGCTCTACCGTTGAGAATAACTTTGTTGGGGAGGGGTACGTTGATATTGATGTTGCTGGCCAGATATTAGCAGGACATACACACCTTCAGCAGTTCTCCGTGCAATTCCTGGAATCGGTTTGATGCCTTAACAACATCCTTGTTTACTGCCTCGGTTAAATTGACGAACGCGTCTATGTCGTCTTTGGTGAGGGGCTTATCTGATCGCATGTAATTGGCCATGCGATGCAATGTGTTCATGCATTCAGCAGAGCTAGTGCAGCTGCTATCGAAAATAGCCTGATATTTCGTGACGAAGGCGTGGAATTTGGATATTCCTGTATTGTGGCTTCGTAATTGCTGTATGCTGAGGTGGAAAATAAGTGATCCATAGATATGAGTGAAAAGAAAAATGCAACCCACACGTTTCCCGAGTCAACGAACATGGGCAATATGGTTTCACAAGACCTTTGCATAGCTCTGCTAATGCACTCAACCGATAATATAACGGAGTTCAGGTCATCTTCTTGGACTTGTTGAAATATTTGTGAGGGTGTTGCAGGTGACTGCTGTACCAAGGTCGAGGAGGTAGCCATGGGCTATATTGTGGAAGTGAGAGTGGGGAGATGAATCGATGGAGGGCTGTTTAAATGAAATATTTAATATAATGGATCAATCTAATTCAATCATCACCAGTTTCGAACCTAGAGTTAAACCCAAGGTGGTGAAGAATAACCTGTGAAACCAGTCATTGTACCAGATTCGCTTTTGTCTTGTCAAGGGATATCTTCCCAGATTCCCCCAATCCCGGAAATGACAGTGTTGGAACGCGGCGCGAGATTCAGCAGAACCAAACAAAGAAAAAAATACTAAGCTAGATCTTATGGTCCATCAGGAAACTACCACGTAAATGTATTGGGTATGCAAGTCAAGCTGTGTACGTACGTCACGGTACGTGAATACATCTACTTTCTGGATATTAGGCCGTCACGTTTTTACATAGTGACACTGGCTGCTTCGATACAACCAAACGCTGCTGAAATTCATGTTCGGTAGTCTAAGCAGCTCCCTTCCAATACGCTTGTGGGACGCTCGGGGAAGCTCTAGGGACGCTTCTCGTCATCCGAAGCTGATACCCAACCTCTCATCAGCCATGTCACATCAGTGACCTTGTAAGATGTGGCTTATTGTTCAGAAAGTAGCTGTCGGCGTAAGCAGTATTGACATTATTATTTTTGAATATGTATTTATGTATGTAAGTCCTTCATATTAAATCGTTGCCCAAAGCAATAATTCTCACGGTTTATATGACCTCACCTTGTTCAAAACCAAGCTGATTCTTTCTTTCATAACGTCTACTGTGGGGGAAACTACCCCAACTGGGCACTCAAGACACTGCTAACCACCTGCTTTCAGTTTGCCTCAACATGTATTCTGAACCCAGCTTCAGTTTTGCGACGGAACTCGACAATCTTTCTCTTCAACCACTCGTGACTGCTGCAAGGACGGTTCTGGAGGACCTGAGCCCTCTTTTAGCTACAGACAGCCCGTGAGTGAACAGAGTATACATTCAAAGGCCTGAAATCAGCTGATAAAACCGTCAGCGTTGATAACACCCCGAAGGAACAGTTGAGAAAAATATTTGAAAGCTTCGCCAAGGGTGTCGAACTCGCTTGCGTAATGGCAGGGCACACAGTTACTGGCGTTCTTGATATGATGGACATGTTAAAGGAGTGGGACAGCCTCTCTCCACAGTTGAGGCTCAAACTCTTGGAATCGGTAGCGCAGCGCTTCCTATTTGCGGAGGTGAATGGCATTGATGGCCGGGCAGCATATGTGGAGGCTAAAAGGAGCGCAGAACCGGTGAGTTGTACTTTTTTTTTTTGTGCAGTAGTTTATTGCTGAGTTGTTTCAGCTAGTCAAACAGCTTCAGGGGACTTATGGTCCAGATACGGTGGTGGAGGTGACGTCAGTTGGTGAATTTACAAAAGAGCGTCAGTCGTAGCCTCGAGTGACGGTTTACCGGAATGCTAACGATGTATCTCTGCAGTCAATTTCGCCAAAACTACCATACGCGATATTGGGACCAGAGTAATCTTACATATTGATAAAAGCGAAAGTCGTACGGATGCCTTCGTGAATTTCCTCCAAGGATCGAACAAGGCACTACGGGACTTCCTTGAGGACGAAAACATCTCTTTGACGCAACCACCAACACAGCTACCGTTCTTATCGACCAATCCACTGAAAACATGGCAGGTGCTCAACTCCCAGTTAATCGACGTGATGTCGCAGGTAGCTCTCAGTAAATGTCCATTGTTCCCTCCATTAACCGAGTCTCGTAGTTCACTCAGGCAGTTCAGAATAATATGAACCAGCTCGAAACAGGCGAATCCTCGGCAGATTTGGTCGTGAGGGATTTTGCAGCTCGACGCCCGAAGTATGTGCCCCCAAACATTAAGATTCAAGCACCTGAGTCCAAACCGGACACGGTGAAGCAACCACGAACTCATTTTCCGTCCGATTTGGTGCAAACAGCGCTCATGTCGGATGGAGACTGTGTAATTCACATAGCCAGCATCGATCAGAAGAACAAAGGTACATCGACAGTCAAATTCGTGTTCCTCACTCGCGCGACACGGAGCTGGGTTTTACGACCCCAGGGCCTCGCAATTCACTGCAAAGTCATTCCAGACGAGGAATCTTCCCCTGTTCGAATTGCGTCACATCATCCCAGTAATGTGAAGGAGCTGCGAGACGACTCACACTTTCAGCCTCCACACTGCCACCCTCACCTTAACATACTTACGTCTGATTCATCCGTCGATTGGAACTTTTCGCGACCTGTATTTCACTGGACTCGTGGCACCCTCTTCCCGACAAATCTTTCTGTCGAGCTTGATGTGGAGCACACCGTTGGGATTGTGGTTCAAGTCCGTTTAGTCTTCACCTACCGCCGACTTTTTATCTGGAAGGTCGTTGAGACCGTCCCTTCCGGTATCTATGCACCAGCGGAAACATCAAAAGCTCTGACGATACCTGCTAGGACCTGATGCTTCGGCTATAGGTGGATGCGTCAAGCCTTGCATGTTGTAATTTAGCGTCATTGATTTATACCAGCATTTTATCATTTGATTGTTATTTTTTCAGCATTGGAGTCCATATGCCAACTCATTTTCAAATTCTGGACAGCTGGCAGCGGTTGTACGTCAGGACACTAGGGTAGATATCTTCGGACACTATACGTAGAGATATCACTGATATGATACTTATTCCTAGACAGGCGTTACCAACGTAACAAGTAGTCGAATTCATAATTGCTGAAAATTCCCTTGTTGAAATCAATTGTCATCGATTATCCGCGGCTTCTCCGAGCACCTCCGCAGTGTTGAATCCAAGATCTACATGTCATTTTAGTGTCGTGCGTATTTATACTTCCATCGGGCTAATACCACCCGATTGTGGGCGCAAAGCTCCAAATGTCCCAAGAGAACAGATATCACCAACAACCATCCCGTTGCGTACTTACTTGTCCATAGCTTCATTGGAGCGTTTATAAAGACAATTACTTACAGCTAGTTAGGTATCGATAGACCCAGTTTGCGAAAAATACACCTTTGGATTTTTATTTAGTTTTGGAGCAAAACAAACAGGATTCCGTACCCCCGTCAACTGTAGACTGTCCTGAACCATGCCAGGCAGAAGCCGTTGTTTGTTTAGCTCCAAAACTAAATAAAAATCATAAAATGTATTTTTGCGAAACTGGGTCTATCGATACCTAACTAGCTGTAGTCCTGTAGCATGATCAGAACGGAATTATTTTGCATAGCCTTCGAAATGTGACAATCGCCGACGAATATCAAGCACATGCTCAATGCTCATACAAAGCTTGGACAACGCCGCTCATGGTATTAATATTATAATTTGAAAATTACACATTTAATTTATTACATAAATCATACTCGTCAGACGCACGAACTTGAGGTAACTTAACAGTGGTGAGATGTATCTCGGGTTGGAATTGCTGCTTAATTGGCGAGACTCATAACGACAAAATCACGAAGAGTATTGTGCCAAATCTGTACAATGAAGACCTAATTCTACGGCGACTTGGCAAAAGATGAATGTGAGTCGTTCAACTCTCAAGTTGAGAGTTGTTGACATGAATAATTCTCAACCACGTTATTGTCCTGTTTAGCCAAGGAATCAATTGAATTGAGCCATTCACCTTAAGGCTTGGATCGGAATGTGCACCCTAACTGTCAGTTAAACTAACACCTTGTTTATACATAGGGGCAACCGATGAAACGCGACTGTCAAACTCATCATGACGCTTTGTTTTTTAGACACAAACACACATCAGGAGAGGCTCGGACATGGGAAGCATTTGAAGTTTGAACATCATGATAGTCAGTCATTTTGTTTTCGATGACATAATTCAGATAAGTGCTTATTATGTGATTGTAATTGTCAACAATGTGCATAACCGGGCCCTATTCTACTTATTCTTACGCTGCGAGGTGCACCTAGAAACCAAACTTTCCAAAATGTCAAAACCACAGGGATCGCGTAAATTAACACCACCACCGCCGCCGCCACATTCTTTTTGAAAACTCCATCGTTGCGACTCTGCCAATCGAGAATGTTTTGACGATAAGGGGTACAAAGAAACTCATGATAATATTTCGGGTAGGTTGTTAGGTTGTTTGTAGGGCCGTTATCGAAAGCAAAGAGAAATTGCACACATCGCAACCCTGCCATGGAAGAAATGTAGCGAGAATCTTCATACTGAAAGGAACATTACCAAACTCACTCGATGGCATAGGTAGGCATGTTCGACTTGGCATCGATCCATCTCCAAGTCCACCAGCCATGAGAGAAGCCTTCCGAGCTTCAAACTGACCGAGCGCATTTTTCACGCCGAGGGCCAGAGAAGGAGATTATTTTCGGTCCTTATGTGGCATAGACGTCGAATATACTGCAACATCAAGGACATGTGGTGTGTTTTGCCAGTGTGGTCGTTCGACAGGTTGAAGTTGTGAATATTGGCGCTAAGGACCTGAGGCTGGGACTCCTGAAACCGTGGGAACATGAGGGTTATCTGAGTCACCATAGACTTGGAATGACGGCTGAGCACATTTTGACAATGTCGGGGTTTGCGACCATCTAGGGAGACATCGGGCGAGGTGTTGGGCCACAGGTGGCAAGTGATTCGAGTGGTCACGCTTTGTCACGTCGCGCAGGGATGGATGAACGAGGACCCACATTACACAGCCACCATCAGTTGCGACGTTTCCCAATCTGGGGTGGGCGCGAAAGGGTCCCAGGGTTTGACTGTTTCTGTCTCTTCTCGGTTCCTCAATAATCATCACGACCCACGATGAAAATTTATTTATGTTATCAAGATGAGCTTACTTAAAACTCGAATGCCTGAAACTATGCAGTGGTGAGTCCCCTGTTACATCTCGATCCTGATCGGACGTTCCTCGATTGGTAAGTGGTTGGTGCGTTGTTCCTAATTGGGAAGGTTTGCTCAGTGCTGCATCAACATTGCATTGGATTCGACTACTCAATGCCCAAGCACACCTCATGAGGTTTTACATGCAAACAAAGAATAATGTGATGGGTCTCTTTTGTTTGGGCCTCAGGGAACGAGAGAGAGGCAAACAGAGAAGTCAAATAAACAGAGAAAGAAAGAAAAATATAAATAGGGGGTTATGAACACTGGACTCATCAGCGGAGCAGAGGGCGTGGCATTGCAATACACGCGCGAGAAGAAAAGAGAAGAAAATCACTGAAACTTATATACACGTGTAATCGACATAAACATGGGCCATCTGGGGCTAAAGGAGCAATTGGGCAGGAATCACGTTAGTGATGAAATTGTCAGAAATAAAATATTTAAATGCTACTTACCTATATACCAGTTCCTTGAGGATTAATGGGGCCGTTCATGCAGACAATTTTAGCGCCCGGTTTTTGGCTGTTCCGAAATTTGATCCCCATGACACTTGAGTGCCAACTCAAGGATATCCCTTCATGTGACGAGGAATTCCAACCCCACTCCTCCAGCCTCCCAATAATGCCATTCCTTCCTGAACTAGAGTTAATCGCCGTCGTTTGGCAGCATTTGCCTTGCTTGCGAATGTCAAAGGGTGAGTATCAAGTAAATAAAAATAAAAATAATGTACTGGGTAAACGCTATTGTAATTTGTAACTTGTGTAATAGGGATATCCTTCGTACTGATACAGATGAACAAACGCACATGGAATGCATTGTGTGTTATGGTGGTTGCATCATGGGGATGTGTACATGTGGAGACCCTTGTGGAGGATAACTGGGGATGACTTGGTGGGATGGAAAAAGAAATGACAATGCGCAGAATGAGGTTGTGGGGTCAATGATACAGAGAGGGGGTCTGGAGATAAGGGGAGGTGAGTGAGGATGATGAAGAGTAAACAGAGGCGAAGATAACGACGAATACAACAAAAATAAACGGGGGCAAAATACGAATGAAGGTCTACACAAGCATCAGATAGAGACAAAAGACAACATAAAACAGAAATTGCAGGGAATACTTATCTGAGCGGTAAACTACTAGTAGGATATTTTATATGTACAGGTACAGAACATCATGGGAATACATAGAAGAAAATCAAAGAAAACACTCAAGAGGGAGGAATTCCAGCTAAAGAAATATTCGGAATATATGAGAGACACACATCAGTAAAATAATTGAAACCTGTTTTGTGGTTGTGGCACTGACCATTATGTAACAGAGCTTTGCTCGCTGGTATGCCAATGCATGGACATGCACTGAGGTGCCATTCTGCTATTAAGTATATATTTAATATAGCATCTTGATGATAGACTTGTAAAGAAATAAAATCATGATATTTTAATTGCGATACATGTGCCAGGATTATACCAGATTATACCATGCTTATATTGCCTGGCATAGCCTGATATTCACCTTGGGAAAAAGGACTTAGCGAAATTTCTTCAATTAATGGTGACACAAAGTACACGTCACACCTGTGATGCTGATGAATACCACACGTGATAGTTGGTTCATAATTTGGGACGTTCGATGAAGTGCTCTCTTACTTTACTCACCATGATTCCTCTCAATTTCCGTGGTTCAGGCAGGCAGGTGGAGGTATAAGATCACCAAAGGTACGCCAGGCTGTCTTCTGATATCTCTCAGCACTACTAACACCTGTGTATAGGTACCTACAGTCCAAGTCAACTCATAGTCTGAAGGTTATGCATGCAGGTATGATTCATATCGTTTTTCAGCTATTATTGCCACTAAATTTACACTGCACTTTCAAGTCAAAATGTCATGAGTTCTTCATCAACAGTGTGCTCTGCTCACTTGTCATTTCCAATCCTTTCTACCAAATTTACATTGTCATTTTATCTGGGGGATAGCGGTATGGCGAATATTAATGGGTTCACGGTTCGAAGATTCTATTGTAGTAATTTATATGCTGGAGTAGAACAGGGTAGTTTATTTTTAATCACAATGTAAAACTATACTAAATCAGATTCAAATAATGCCATATTTTTCGTCTATGTATTCCATGGCCAGCCGCTTTCTGGGATTTCAGCTCTCACATCACCCAAATTATGACTTCAGCTGGCTATGTGCATCATATGTGATACCTCTGCCAATATCAAACCATTGTGGTATCAAAATTGCCAATATGAAGCCATTCCGGTATCAAAATGATTCCACCGGGATGAAGGAGGGTGGACATATATGGTCTATATAAGGTGTGCTGCCAGATTATGCAGGATTATACCAGCGGTGATGGATTACACCGCTGATATGACCCTTATAAGGCATTATGTGAATCTCTTATTTTTACTGATGCAATAATACGAAGAAGAGGACACATAGGTGCCAAACGGTCGAGTGACGCTAGTACAAATCGGGAAGAAAAGTGAATATACTGATGTGAATGAATATAATCGTGAAGAAAACGATAGACAAATCGAAAAATTTAGGGATAGCAACGCTGGCTTTTACTGGTTCGACGAAGACCGTCCAGCTGCATTCTCATGAGCAGTGGAGAAAACTGCAGAGGGTTGAAGCAAGATAAGATAATATGCCATCAATTGATGGCCCAACCAACATCCTCCAGATTTGACGGCCGGATCAAAAGAACTCGGTTACTTCGTAAGCCTTGTAATCAGGATCGAGATGTACAGGACTACTGACTCGGAACCATGTTGATTTATGGACATCAAGATCATTAGGCTGCCCTTGAAGTGCACCCAATTACAAGGCAACACAACAGACACGACAGACTGTCATGGACAATAAACGTTGAATAAAGTGGGGTTCGGAAATGGCCAGTTCACAATCACACCACAAATCAAAACATTGTCTGTGCCTAAATCCTTTGGCAAGGGTGGAGAAGAGCGGTTAATTAACGCCCTGGTTCAGAATATCCAAGGGGCATTACCTCAAGTTTTCAGCTCGGGTTCAAGAAAATCGCCAGATCTGACCGCGCAACCAACAGCCAAAGCTAACAACAACATCTCTCCATCTATCGACTCCAAAAAATCCGAAGATGGCACTACAGGTAGCGCTCCGCCGGCCTATGCCTCCTTTGTACCCTCCACCGAGCGACCAGATGTACAGAATGCCACACATCCAAGTGATCACAATCCTGTCAGGTTGACCAACAAGAGTATTGTCACGCCTCAAGGACGAGATATAGGTCAATATCGATTCCGTAGAATGAAGAAGTATGACAAGGTGTTGAAGAGACGAAGGAAGATTCAGGAAAGAGAGCAGAAAAAAGCTGCTAAGAAGGCAACGGGGAATGTTGGTGGGAGGAACCAGAAGAAATGCAGTGATCCTATCAACCTGGCTTGGAGCTTGGTGTTTCTCGCTCCTATACCTCTGGTTTAAGCAGCTGGAATGGTGCAAGCCGCGTATGCCCTGTTTGCTCTTTGTGCGACGTGTAATGGCACGTACCTCAATTCACCGACTGCTGGATGCGGAAATGTAAGTGTGAATTCACGTTTTATCTCTTGGAGTATCGTATACTGACGCCTTGTGCCCTGTGTCTGCTCAGTGTGGGACCGAGGCAACTGTGGTGGTGGGTATGGTAGTGACAGGTATGATAACTTCTCATTGGGCGCTTGTTCGTCCACTGAAAGTGCATGCGGAAGGGGGCTTGCGCAAGTGGAAGCGGATGCGGCGGAGGATGTGGCGGAGGCCGTTGTGGGTCTGGGGGTGGAGGAGGAGATACTGGCGGGGGCGGGGGTGATGGATGTGGGGGCGGGGATGGCTGTTTGACATTCTAGGGGAACTAAATCTGCATCCTATTTGTATTTGCTCAGATAACGGGTCCGTCGGGGCTCCGTGGAAGACAAAAAAATTTGATGTTTGTTCATGACGACCTTCGTCTCAACGCATCCTGGACTCGAAGGGCGTTTATGACGAAAACTCTGCGTATACAATCTTGTTGTGGTTCACATTCACGGTCTTTTACAATTGAAGCCACCGATGCAGCTTGATCTTAAAATGTGCAGCACTGCGCAGGCATGACCTTCTGTCAGTGGAACGAAACCTACATTTCTAGTAACCATACGAAGCATGTCAAATTATTCGAATTACTTAGAATTTCTTTGCTGCACTTCATTATACTGTATATTGGCCACATACTCTTCTGTCGAAACCACCACTTCGAACATCGTCAGGGACAATTTACATGCAATCGATATGTGACTCCAAATCACTGCCTGCTATTCATCAATTAGATTGTGCGTACTCTCTCTCCACCTTCTCATAACACGTTGCGAGATCGTACCATCTACACCACATTGACCAACTGCTCCAGTTGATACGACGGCCAGTATTGGGGTCTGTTGTTTTCTTTACTACCTCAGATGCGGGAAAGTCATGCTCGCCGTCCCAATCGCCGTTGTGCTCTGTGTCACCATTGTAAATCCAACTGCTTTCAGGCGCATCAACCCGACGTGGTTGAGAGCTGTTGCATATGTGGTACAACTGTTTACATACAGTCACTGTCAGTCAGTGTCCTCAATAATAGAACCAGCTTCAGCAATGTTAAGATACGTATGCGTATATAGTCGTGGATCATGACTTTGGGCGTTCTCTTGGCAAAAACCAGTACCACCACAAAAGGGTACAGGTAGTTGAGGGTACGGGTACGGGTTGTTCCGCTCAGACATGTCCCGATGAATGTTATGAAGAAGCCGTCCAATTAGCATGGCGTAGACATGCTTCAGGTGAAATCAGGTTCTACGCTAAAGGGTGGTTTCTATTCGTAATTTCGAAGGGCGATGTGACAGATCTATTTTCGACTTTGATTAAGCTCGAGGACAGAGATAAATTGCACATGATGTCCTAGATACTCTAGGGTTACCCGTGCCAATCCCTATTCTCCGCTGATGGGCCACTAAAAATTATAAGCGCCTTCAGGGCTGATCAACACATTTTCTGAAATCGACCGAGTGATGGTCAAAAAATTGAATGGAAACTTTTGCCGACGGGCAATGTTGGCTTGCAAATCTAGTTGAATCCGACCCTGGTGCTTGATATCAAAGGTAACAGCAATCCGGGTGGGAAATGGGTGGGATTTCCATGGGCAAAGGGGAAAGCGACGCCAGAATACCCATGAAATACTTGAAGCCGAGTACCTGATGACCTTAAATGACGGTCTGGAGCACTTGGGTTCAAAGCTGGGATCGCTGGTGATATCTTCCAAAGTAGCCGATTTGTTCAGAATGTTAATCGGTGGTGATGTCGTTTTCCCTGGCCTGATATTGCAGAAAATCTCAAAGCATTTCGTGTGGAACCAGCTGCCAATCGTTGGAACAACCACGACGACCTTGACTTCTGTAACTCCTGGCCGTGTTTGTTTCACGTGGTTCACGCCAACACGACAGTCTCTTGGTCTCAGAGTCAAAATTGACGTTGAACGGCTGGACAGCTTTGGTACCTGAATCTTTATTTTAGGCGGGACGATTTTCTCTCTCCTGATCTTCATGTCGGCTTCCAGGGCACTTTCTTCACTTTCAGCAGTCCAGCTGAACCATGTCTTGTATGTTTCCATTGGAACCTTCAGCTGAAAAGCCTCATCAGCAGGACGTTGAAGGAATAGTGATCATCAGCTTACGTGAACTTGCATTTGATTAAATCTGTTGTTGAGAGAATCCCACATTTGAAATATGACGGGGGAAAAGATGGGTGTTGTAGTAACAGGCTCGCTCAATGAAAATTCTTCGTCTTCCAGGAATCTACGAAGCAGACCATTTATCCCAGCCAGAATACAGAGCAAATCGGACAAGGACTTCTCGCTTTCCCCTAGGTGTTTGACGATAGTGCTACGCAGATTCGGTAGGCTGCTGTGTGTCGTTTTGCCTAGCTCAGAAGTGATTCCATTAGATCTTGTAAAGACTGACCATTGGCGAACTCACCCTTCTCAGTTAGTAGTTGGATCACGGAATTGGTTCCATAGGTTTCCAAGGCAACCCTAAATTGCTGCAGATTGAAAGGAAAATATCAATGGACGTCACAAATCATAGACCCTCACCTACATCTTCAACTTCTCTCTTCAACTCGGCGTAAACATTGTGAGCATCAGTTGCACTGGACTGAGCGCAGAGAAAGGCTTCAGCTATGTTTTGCAGGTGGTACATCACCGTTCGTGGGCCCAGACGGTACCGACGGTCAATTGGAGGATCTATCAATAGACGCACTACAGACAGTGCCCGAAGACCATACTTGGCTGCTGTAAACATGTGTTGAACAGCCTGAGCAAACCGCGTCAACACGTCTTTCAATGTGAGAACAACCTTCTTGTCAAGGCTATATGGCCGTGGATATGAGTAAACAAGCCATGTAAACTTGGAGTTGCCTAGCTCACAAGGCGCCAGCGTTGGCCAGAGGTGAAAGATGCTGCATGACCTCGTTCGCTGCAACCTCGATAGGTTGTAAAGAAAGTTTCCGCACAGCATCCTTGAGTTCGAATATGGTTTCAATAGACATACTGAGGTCACTCGGTGAGACGTTCTGAGGCGTCGGAGAACATCATCAAACATTCCAGTGGCTGTGCCAGAGATCATCGGAAATAGCCGACATCTGAGTTGTCTCCGATCCGCAAAGCAGTCCGGACTTTATCATAATCGCTCCGACTTCGTCTGTGGCTTGGCTTGCCTGAAATGAGTTCGCCGTTCATTGCCATCCAGGGTCAGCTACGAATTGGCAGCGAGTTTGACTGCCCAATGTGCTACAGACAACGCTCATGATCTCTTTGTTCTACCACCTTTTGTCGGTTGCCTGACGCGCGCAGAACGATAATGGATCATAAGCTGCCTACATACACACCTACAGACAAACCTGTTTCTGCAACTTTGATGACACCTCCACACAATCAATCTTCACCTTCCCAATTCACCATTGGCGCAGAACTACACCGGCACCTCTTGTTGATATTCCTGGGGTAAAGGGACACCTGGCCTTGTTAGACGTGTTTTATCAGCTCAAGACTCAAGTGACCTCGCATAACTTCACAGTTGGAGAAGAAAAGCTCCCAAAGGATAAGCAATTGAGATGGGGCTGGTTTGTGGTGCTTGCTGTTGAGAGGTATGCGAAGAATTCACTTTTGTCGTGTTTTCACGCTGGCGGCGTTGCTGTGGACTAGGCTGATCCAATACCTCTAGATTTGACATATGGTGCAATAAACTCGAACTCAATGTCGACTGCTTGAACTTGTGGTCGACTGTTATTCCCCCTGTTGACGTGCTAATGGTAGGCGACCTGTGACAAGCTTGATATCACAAACTCAACAACACTAGGTCTGGCATGCCTATATGTTGAACTCAAAGTTTGTGTCATACGGTTCCGATTAATTTACCATGCCGCATTACTCAGTATTTATCATAGGTGGTATGGAGAGGATGGTCTCCGGGTTCCTCTTCATGCGCTCAAACAACTCAACAAACATTTCAGGTGATGCCTTGGTCTGTCTCTTTTTTTTTGGCGTTTTGGTCATATATCTAGTAACCTGTTCCACATAATCTTCAGCGTGCTGATATGTACGAATTTTTGCATTCACCTCCGTCTCACCAACGTGTCGCATTTTGGGCGGCAAAGTGTAATACCCCATTTGACCCTATATCTGGTGTGCAAAGCATGGTCGAAAAGCCCAAAGAGATCAAGTGCCCATCGTGTTTACACCCTTTTTTCGTCGGTAAGTCATCCTAGTATATTCATTTCTTCATACCTCCAATCGGGACATACCAGCATACATGGATTCGATTGGATTCGGTGAAGGGTATATACAGCACAAGTTTACAACGCGTTGTCCCAACTTTTGTGGGCTGGAGGAAATAACCGAGGAAAAACTCGGCTCTCGTAAGCTTGCGGCAGATATAGCAGGTGCTTTGATGACTCCACCGAAGACAGTCCTTGGTTGTTGCATTATAACTAACGCTCAACATTGGAATAGTGCCAAACACACCCCAAGATCAAGCCTTTTCTAACGCTGCTCAGGCGAGGGTACTCAACAGTGTTGGATTACGCCTTCAAATCACCATGGGTCGGAAGACATAGAAGTCGCTGTTGGGATGATGTTGCGATATGCCGACTTCTCTTTGAAGAGATACGGATCTCCATGATGAGTGATGATCGATGGTGGACCAAATAGGCTGTAAGTGTTATATCCCTATTCTTCCTTCAATTTTTGCTCTGAAAGGATGGTTGACATCCTTTGGTTTTAGACTTGTGAGGGTTATGAGTGCGTATTCTGACGATAAACCGTACTCGCTGGATTTGGTTGGGGCGGTGAGCGACACTTTTCTGTGAGTCCAGTAGATGCACTGACCTAACGGCGATTTAGGTCCTGCGCCAAGGCTCGTTTATTCAGAAGATGCATGACCTCGGCTGGACCAGAAAAGGTTTTTTTTGAGGAGCAAGGCAACGAGGTGGTTCTCCAGCGAGCGATTTCGAGGTACCATGCGTAAGTCGTCGAACCAGCAACAGATGCGGAAATGTAAGTGGAAATTCAAGTTTTGTCTTTTTGGGTCTCGTATGCTGACCTCTTGTGATCTTCCTCTGCTCAGTGTGGGACCGGAGGCAACTGTGGTGGTGGGTGTGGTGGTGGCGGGTACGATAACCTTGCGTCGGGCGCTTGTTCCTCCAGTGGAAGTGCATGCGGAAGTGGGGCCTGTGCAAGTGGGAGCGGGTGCGGGGGAGGATGCGGGGGAAGCGGAGGTAGCTGTGGGTCTGGGGGTGGAGGGGGGGATACTGGCGGGGGTGGGGGTGGAGGCGGAGGTGGCTGTTTATCATTCTAGCCAGACTGGCTCTGCATCATGACCCTATTCATCTCCCCTCAGGCAACGTCGATCATCAGGGCTATGTAAACACACAAAAAATCCTGGTGTTTGTTCGAGAACAGCTTCGTCTCTACGTTTCCTGGACTTGAAGAATGTTTGTAACGTTATGGATTCGTATTGTTGCATAGACATGTTATCGATTGCTCTGTTAAACATGATTGACGATGACGATGCGACTGCTTGCGTCGTATTCTGTTAGTATAGCAGCGTCGACGACATCAGGTCTGTAAATAAAGCCTCTTGTGAACATCTCAATTGTTCGAATCACTCAGGATTTCTTCGTCGGCCCTTTATTATACTGTATATTCACTACGTGCTATTCCAACGGAACCACCTCCAATGTCGTCAGGGGCAATGCGCATGCAATCAATATGTGACTTCAGATCACGACCCTTAAATCATTTCAATTCATTGCATCCAACCGACGCGCCTGGGGGTCACTCCCCAACCTTTTCCTCAAACTGTCACGCCTCACCTGCAGGACACCTGAGCCTCACAAGTCATACCTTTTCAAATACTCAGATTGCCAGAGTTAGCTGTCAGAAGCGAGTCTAGATGGCACCCAAGAATTCGAAACGCAAAGCTCCAACAGGTGTCTTTCCTATTTTTCAGAAGAAGGTCAAACTCGACGCCCCCGAAATGACCACGTCACTGAGCGATGCGTCGGGCTCTGCAGCTCTAGAGCTTACACCCAAAGAATTTGAAAATTTGCTGGATCTCTCTTCTCTGCAAACAGAGGCTGAAATCGAAACCAGGCTGGACCAAATCTCTACAGCTCTTATGTATAACTTCCGTATGGCTGTTCGACGCGAAGGAGTGGAAGGCCTGATTGAATTCGACATTATCGAAGCGGAGTTTTATCTCCAAATTGGAGAAATCCATGAAGACCCGTTCACACATGGTAGCGAGGAACAGAGGTTCAGTGGACGATGGTAGGCTCATCTTTAACTTTAACTCAAGACGGAAAAGCTCGACTAACTTTTGATTTAGGTACTTTCACAGAGCACCTCAGTTCTCTGCAGATTCGCGTCGAAGCGCGACGAGTGCAACAATGTACAGAGATGGCTCACGAAAAGGCATGGATTTGACTTTTGGTGGTCCAGCTTTCACCAGCCCGAAAGCTATCGCGTCAAGAATATGGTCAGATGTGCCAGAGTCCACGAAAGAGCCCACTCCACCACCTCGGCTCCTTCGAGGTGGAATTCTCCTTCGCTCCATTCGCCAAGTAGGGTCAGGCAACCACCTCACCTCTGGTCCATCTCTCCTCGTCGACCGAATCCTCGCTGCTTGTGATGTCACTTCTATCACCGATCTCGTCCAACAGAAATGGCAAGGCGACATTTCTGCGTTTTATCATGACGAGGCGAACATGCCTGCGACGTGTCTTTTCATCAAAGCCAAAACCAGCTCATCTAATCCAGCACAACGACCTGTTATTTATCGTTCACCAAGGATTGGTTTGGAGCTTTCGCATCCTGGGACCACACCACCTGATATTCGCCCTTTGCATCCACGAATATCGTACCTATCCAGGCGATATCGATTCTTTATTAATCCCAGCAACTTGATTGCGAACGGCAGACCACAGACCTTTTTGGGTGTCCTAAGGGCTTGCATCCAATCGTATGCAACCGAGGCGGCAGGGTTGAAGAAAGCTAATCTGAGCAGAGAAATCTCAAGATATACAGGAATGAAGGACTCAACGTCTGCAAAATATCTTGCGGATTATATTGCTGGTCGAGAAGGGGGTGCAGAAGTTCTGACTGGGTGCATTGGCCCGAAGGGCAAAGGGATCGGGAGTTCACCTGGGTCGTATTTAAAGATGATGGGATCGATTTCTACAGTGATGGAGGACAGTGCATAGGCGTAGATAATAAATAGTCCAAGAATCAATAACATGTTATATAAAGGGAATAATAGTCTTTGGGGTTTATTTATGCTACGGATACAGTAATAGTTCAAAAATTTGATAGAAATCGACCTTTTATGATACAGTTCAAGAGAGCGAGAGGATATACAAAAGGATAGCAGCTACTTATATTCGTAGATAATCTGTAATAGAAACTTGGACGCCAGTTTCCTTGCGAAGTGGGTATAATAAATTTCGGAACGGTTCGACACCTTTGCTTTCGCGCATGGTGATAGTGACTTGCCTCAAAAGGCCACTCGTCAGGCTCCGTGCCTGTATGAGTGTTATGAGAGGGCCAACACACATGACGCCTTGATCCTCCTTCAGTGAAAGGGAGATTGTCTCCAGATCGGGTGACAGAAGATCGGGTTGGACGAGATATTCGAGGATGAGATGCGGATCAGGAACCAGGTCCAACTCCAGCTCTTTGACATTCGGCGACACCTCCAATATGTCATAGATAGAGCTCGAATCGACAGCGCTAACGCTAAGTCTTGATAACGAGCAGGACGAGCGATGGATGAGCCGTACCACAGGATTGTCTATTTCGGAAAAATGTGGCCTGGCGCGAGCAGCCACAAGCACAACAGTGAGATCTGTGAGGGATGGGAGAGTGAAATGATGCAACATCGGGCTTAGGTCGTGCTGATAAAGCTCGACTTCTAAACGCCGCATGCGAGGTCGGAGGACGGATTCAAGGCAGGTAGTCTTTCCCGACTCTATAACGCCACTGCTCCACTTATGGGCGAACGTAACAATATTGGGTATGAGGCGGATGAGTTGTACGAATTCACCGGCATGAAATTCGCAACGTGAAATGGTGAGGTGTTGGATATTCGTCCATGGAATTCGGAGTGTGAGGTATGGTTTCGGGAAATGGAAAAGGTGGAGTGATGTTAACTTTTTTGCGTTGAGAAAGCTGTCCAGAGGGGCAGTTCCGCGGTATTTCCCAGTGAGTTCCAGTGCTGTCAGCTGGCCTAGTCCGCGCTCGAAAGGGAGCGTCTCTTTAAGCATAGACACAGAGACGTAGAATGTCTCCCACTGGTGGGAATAGATCGATACGAGGCGGAGAACCGCCATGAATGTTTCTTGTGGACAGATGTCCATTAACCTCAACCTGAGAGGTCGGTCTCTAGCTCGCGAGGTACAGAGCTCCAACAGATTCTTGACAACTTTGAGAGGAACACCTGCCTTGTATGTGACGAGTGCGCCCAAGGAAATGTCGATCGTTCGCCACAGGGTGGTCAGTTTTAGCGCAATGTTCCGCCAGTGGTGACATACTCGCTCCATTGTCCACGCATCAGAGGTAGGGGCGCAGATGTCGACGCTACCTTGTGTAGCGTATAACATAACTTCCTCCAGGATTTCATCTGGTAATTGGTGTATCGGTGATAGTTGACCGTCGATGGATTGTCTATAGTTTCCGAGTTCATTTGGCCCACTAGCTTCAAGTCGTGTCTGCTCAGCAACGCGTAATAACCCAAGATGAAGCTTAAGCTTGTCCATGTCGGGTTTTAACTTGGACCGCAGCTTCCTGAATACGCCTGATTGAGCAGCAGGGACCTGAAGGTGGCCATAGCTATTAACCTGCTGTATGGTGCCGATTCTGTGTCATTGTTAGGCATAAATCGGCCTTACATACAGTCGAGTATTGTGACATACTGGCTCATAGCAAAGAATTACAGGTCGGTGATCATGTATTTTTTGGAGCTCTAGTTCGCAAATTCGGGTTAGTGATGTTCAGTCTGGACTTTGGTCAAGGTGGATGTTGCGGAGAAGCACAGAGCATGTTCTGTCAATGTGCAGTGATGATCATGTTTCCGGTTGCGAAGGTGTCCACGCCACGCCGCGGCCCGTGAACCGTAGGTACCTGAGCATAGCCATCGTGCCTGTCCATATCTTGGCAATCTCTCGAGGGTATGACGATGTGCCTAAATGCTGAGATCACCATTCGAGGGAATCCTAAAAATATATTTACAAGGTCAGAGGAGTCGACGACGATGAGCATAAAAGGCAAAGAAATATTGATAAATAAAATTCTTGCCTTGCTTCTCCCAGTACATTTCATTTGAGACTGTGGAGCTAACTTTACCCGAGGGCTTGCATTGGGGTGTTTGATTTTTTATCGCTCACATGCGGTGAGTTTGTGGAGCTGGGTTTGACTTGTTCTTCTTTGTTTGTTTTCAGGTGTCGGATAAGAAAGCTGGCCTTGAGTTCTTCCAGTCTGCCTTCCGCAATCCTTTCCTTCCAACTATCGACTAGTCGGGCAGCAATCTGTTAATGGCACGATGACTGTGGCCCAACCAATCCGTTTGACCGAGATCATTAAGGGGCAAATATACCTGGGCAAGTGAGTATGTCGTATTAAACGCGAGAAGGCAACGAATCTAAATAAGGATTAATTTTAGCCTGGCAGCCGCTCTCTTTGCTGAGCTGAAAGCAAAGCTAGGAATCACACATATCGTCTCTGTTTGCCCCGACTATGCTTCCACCAGTTCGAATCATCTCGTAATACCCATCGAGGACTCGGAGTATGACGATCTTCTCATACACCTTCCCGTTGTCTGTGAATTCATCGAAGACGCGTTGAAAGAGCATGGACGAGTGCTAGTGCATTGTGTAATGGGCATCTCTCGTAGCGCATCAGCCATTGCTGCATATCGTGCGTTGTGCTTTCTCCTGTTCGCGTTTCAGTTCGAAACTCAGCCGACTTATCAATTCAGTGATGAAATCAAGGAGAATATTAGTCGCCGACGCGATAAGATATCTCAAACAACGTAGGTATTTCTGCTGTCGCATCGCAAGGTCTCTGCTTATCTTTGACAGTTCGACCCATCGTCCACCCGAATTACGGTTTTATCAGACAGCTGCATGTCTTTGAAGATTGCGCTTATCGGCCATCTCAGTACCACGCTAGATATCTCTCGTGGAAGAGGAGACATAAGCAGGACGTGAAGACGTACATCAACTTCCTCGAAGATACATTCCCGCTAGTTCACGACAAGGTGCTTCTTACAAGGTATGGTCGTTATTTAAATTTCTTCCTGTTATCATCGTTGGTTAACGTGTTATCTAGTGACTACCCAGAGGATACGGCGCAGGCACAGTCCTACGTTCTCGATCTTGGCATAACCAAAATTATATCGATAGTGCCCGCTGAATTGCCTTTGGGCCAGCCTTTCACTCAGCATGAGCGCTTCCATATGGCCAACTCCTCGTCGTCCCATCTCGGTACTCTTGACGCCGTTTGTCGTTCGGTTCATGAGGTTATTGACAAGGGAGGTCAGGCCCTGCTCTATTGCGCGAATGAATCAGAGCTCTGTGTCGCTGCTTGTGCTTTCTGTGAGTTCCACTTGGAATGCCGTCGACTTGGTGTTGCCGATGCGGGTGTATACTGAGGATTTTGATCCAGTGATGTCCCAAGGGCTCTCAATGAATCAGGCTGTTTCGAGAATCGAAGATGGTCAGTCCATTTCCTGTACACCGTTTATGTCGTTCACCTAACCGTGATCGATGCTGATTGACAGTCGTACCACTCTTCGACAAATCTCCATCATTCACGCGTATGTTGCAGGCGTATGCCACAGCACGCACAAGTCCTAAGAAGATGACACCCTCTCGTTACCCACAACAGGGTCCCATCGACCGCATTGAGTTTGGCAAAAAGTCCATTGATCTTGGAGTGGCGCCAACCAAAAACCTATTGGGGTGAATTATAGACTCCATGAAGGATATCACTTGTCGCTGGCGATTCGGATTTTACGACTACGGAAGTCATAGATAGATCCTTTTTTTTTATTACTTTATTCATCCTCCTCAGTACGCTCAGAACGAACATGAGGCTGCTTATTTATACTTACCGTGCTAAATACTTTTGAGTACTGCGGGCAGCGCTAAGATTGGTCAAGCGCAAAGCCCCTATTTAGCATTGTGTTCGGTCTCCGGGTGCATTAATGCCCGAGTCGATGTTACCCAATCAGGTCCAAGAATTCTTGCTTTGTACCGTCATCATCGTCCCCACAGATTTCCCCGGGCCCGACCTCGTTTCCTCTCCTGACAATGTCTACTAAACCAGAGAACCTGAAGAACCACTTGCAATATCACAAGTCAAGGATACGCTGGGATACAGCACAAGTTCCTCCACTCAGTAAAGAGTCCAAACGGTATGTTGAGTTTGAGTGCTTTATTGATACCCCGCGTATGGAGTTCGACTTTGTCGCGTGGTAAAGGGCGGGTTGGCATTATCAGTTCGAACTCTCCAAATGACAATGTTGATTGAAAGCTGATGGTCCTTCCTTTTTTGTGCTTCTGTTCAACTTGATCACAACGACTGTGCTTGTATGAACACATTCGCTGTTTTACCAGATGCATAAGGAACTTGGCAAACTACCGACCGCCGAAGCAGAAAATGGTCTATCCCAGGTCGCGGTCTGCAGCTGTTTTGGTTGCTTTGTTCATAGGAAGGCATGGTGATTTATACGTGCTGCTTAGCCGGTAGGTGTGTTGCAAGTGCTGCTTGTCTAAAGTCAGCCTATCTGCTGTCCTTGGACGTTGAGTCATGGCGGTATATTGACGTGGACTCCTCTATTCTGTTACAGGCGATCTGCGACCCTGCGGACGTACGCAGGTGACACTTCATTACCTGGAGGCAAAGTAGACCCTGAGGACAGGTCATTAGAAGATACGGCTGTAAGTTCATTATCCAGTCAATTTGTTTGCGAGTTTCAAGGAGAGGCTCACATAGTCTGCCAGCGCAGAGAGGCATTTGAGGAGGTAGATTAACGTTCATTACCCCATGGATTTTATTGCTAAGGGATTGAACAGATTGGTCTCCCGAGAGATCGAAATAAAGTCCCTCTTCTATGTGTAATGGAACCCGTTTTGGCGGCTGAACTCATTGTGACGCCGTATGCTTTATTTTATCTGGATCCAAGAAGCTTTGCTCACTCCTATTCACAGTGTGGTTGTGCTAATTCTGGACAATACGCTGCAGGTATGCCATATCTCTGCTGTTGTGCCTGTTTGGCTAATTATTTGTGTAGCCCATGTTAAACAAGGACGAAGTTGCAGGGTTGTTCTCTCATCCTCTGGCCTCATTCTTGAGCTCTATGTCCCCCTTTCCTTCTGAAGGAGAATCCGAGGAAGTTCCTTACCACAAGTCATTTGACTTCAAGGCGGAACCGACATCCCAAACGTTTAGAGTCCATCAGTTTCTTACTGGCAGGGAAGCCGGCGGGATCAAACCTATTTTCGGTCTAACTGCGTATGTTTCTCCGTCGCGTGTGTTTCCTACCACCAGGGCTGATTTTAATTGTACTCGCAGTGGAATGATGATCCGAGTGGCTATGGTCGCGTATGGGCGGGAGCCTGACTTTGAGCTTCAGCCGCCGGATGCGGCAACGACAGAGGAGCGTATAGCTTATGCCTTGTTGAACCGCAGGGTGTTTAGAAATGCTTGCGATAAGGAAGGTATTGACCTTTCAGTGGCACGGGGAATCGTCAAGCGTTTCGAGAAAGAGCGAGTAGAAAAGGAGAAAAGAAACAAGAAGAAGGAGCTAGAAAGCAAATTATAATTTTAGCATGTATGTTGAATTTATATTCATATTTTGGCATCAATATACCGTTGGGTATCTGTCGTCCTCCATCTTGTCCCCCAAGTCTGTCCAACTGGACGTCGTTTTTTCTTGTGTGCGTTAATTGAGTTAATGAACATTAGCATCGTATGCTGCGCTTAATTCCATTATAAAATGATTTTTGCAAACATTGTCTTATCATTCTAACCCACTGCTCTGTGTAGAGGCTTTTTTTTTTGAGCTCTACATAGGGGGTGGCTGTGCAACGCTGATTTATGATTCCCCTCACGTGACCAGTCGCGGCAGTTGTTTGCTCCTATTTGTGCCTGCGATACGATTTGCGAACCCTTGCCACTTCGGGAAACAACTCGTTATTCAACGACATTCTCGTGATATGGACGCCTCGTCGTCGTCGTCGTCGGCCACCATGAGCACCCAAGAAAATTTACCAACATTAGCTCTTTCGGACATTATGCACCATTTGTCGCCGTCGCCAGTGGATGCATCAAGTAATATCATCGGACGTCCCAATTCGCCACTCCCTGTGTCTTCGTTGGATGTGATGACCATGCGTGACAGGTTAAAGGAGCTTCAGAATGCGGCTATGATGGGACCAGATGTTACTGGCTTGAGGGAGGCAGAGCTCTTGCAAATGGTGTGTTTGTTATCTCCGGGAAGAAGCCGCAATTGCTAAGCATATCTCATGTACATAATTAATTAGGTGTCGCGGCTTACTGAAACGCTGCCCATTGACCCTGCTCAGCTGGAGGCACAAGCTAATATTATTGGACAACTTATGCTGCAGCGAGATCTTGTTGTGAGAGAAGCGGAACAGGAACGAGCACGATGGCAGGCTGAACGAGAGAGTTGGGACCGAACTGCCGAAGCTTTGATCTTGCAGAGAACCAGGGTATCTAAGTTAGATGTAAGTATACTGTGTCTTATCTTGGGTTCTAATTTACATTCTACGACAGGAGATAGAAAGGCAGCGTGGATTGTGGGAGGCAGAAAACCATTTGTTGCGGGACAAGGTATGATTCTGCATCAATTTGTATTCTGTAATCTTATCTTTACCATTTTTACAGTTGAAAGATGCAGAGACCAAATTGGCTGCTATCGAAGCAGAAGTTACACGGCTGAGACCCCTTTTGCTGATGCAGCCTTACTCAATATCTCGGCTAAAGCAGAATTTTGGCATATCATCGCGAGACAAGGGCAAGAAGCGAGATGTTGAGCCTCCACGGACAGCATTGGGCGGTGACGACGCCAGTGACAGCAAATCATCGACCCAACCAGACTCTGTTCCAAGTTCCTTTCATTATAATCTGCAAAACACTCCCAGTTCTACCTTCCCCGCACCCCCATCAATTACAATTACATCACCGAATTCCTCTATTCCACCCGTGCCTGGACCCCCTCCAAAACCCCCAGCCCAACTACATATGCACTCTCGTCGATCACATCATGGAAAAACGCATAGCAAGTCTAGCAAATACGCCAAATCTGCATCTCTGACCTCCGACGCTCTGACTGCTCATTTACTGTTGGCAGCTCAACGGATAGGACGACAGCGTACAAGTATTGTGACGGGTCTTATGCGAAAAGCGGAACAGGAAAAAGAAGAGCAGGTTAAGGCGCAGGAACAACTTCGTCTTCAGGCAGAACAAGCGGAGAAGGAGAAAATGGAACGGCTTGCCAATAACACCGGCAGAGTAGGCTACTATCGCTCAGGAGCTGATTCCCTATTCAACAGCCCGCAACGAGGACTGACAGCCTCGCAAACTCTGCCTGCTATGCCTAGGACACCAAAGAGAAACGGTCATCACCCCCATACAGGTCAGAGCGGGGGATCTGTCTCCACCCCGGCGCAATACGTATTCATCAACGCCTCTGCCTCAACCACACCATCTGGAAACCCTGCCCCTCCTGAGATTTCCAGGACCCCAAGCTCCATACCATCTCAGAAGGTACTCCCATCCACAAATCCTCCAACACCTTTGGACTCTCTTCTGGACGCGGCTAGGAGTATGATGGATAGCCCTGGTCGTCGGAAAGCTGCTGATCACCCGGAGAGCCCTTCTCCAAAGCGAAGACGAGTTTCTGGCGCTGCTGCATCGAAAGCAAATGGGAAACTGACGCGCGTTAGGAGTGCCCTCGAAGTTTTGGCTGAAGAGGCTGCTGCTGCTAGTGGTTCTGGTTCTCAGGGCGCCAGCTACGATGCTCCAGATGAGGGTCATGGAAACCGTACCGGTCTCCTTGATACTCATCTTTCTGGCAAAGGAAAAGGTAGAGCAACCGGGACTTCTAAGGACAGAGAACGGTCACTATCGAGAACGAATACGGCATCCACCAATTTATCCAACCCTCATCGACAGTCGTCACGTCGGAGAGGGAGTTTACAAAATGCCGATGCAAGCTCTGTTGCGCAGTCTGCTCAACCGCTCCCGCCAACAAGGACGTCAGATAGACTTTCGAACAAGGAAAGCTTGCCTCCACGAATAGCACGTTCTAGGAAGAGCATATCTAAGTCAAACACGCAGGACGGTGCAATTTCCAGCCAATCAAATGTGCCTACCCGAGGAGCATCAACGTCATCTGGAGCTCGCGTTATAGCACCAGCAGACGAATACTTCTCTGCGACATCGGGCCGTAGCATGCTACAAGGACGCACAACATATACTTCCTCTAGCTCTGGCCCTGGTCTTATTGGGGCACAATCGATTAGGGATGATGAGTCGGCTACTTTGGTGCATAGCGACGTTGATGTGGATTCAGAAAATCGGGATGCTATGGAACGAGATGCCGGTCTTCAAGAAGCACAGAACTCACGCGCCTATTCAACGGCGGAGACGAGAGGAAACCGTTCACTTTCTCAGGGCAGAAAATTACAGCATTTGGTGAATAATACAACCCAACCTCGTATAGATACAACCACAGTCGTGGAAGCATCCGGTGACTCTCAGGTCGGCAGACCAATTACGGATCGTGACATCTTGACTCCCGAAACACACAGTCAGCCTCTCAATGTCCTGACCGCTGATTCCCGAGCGAGGGTTGTCGACAGGGGCGAGAATGATATGGTTGGTGTAGACGCTGATAGGGACGAGATTGATGACGATGACGATGTCGGTTCTGACGTGGACATGTTAGCTGACGATGACGACGAGTACGATGGACGGACAATGAGAGGTACAGTGAACGTGCCCTCACCTAGAACCTCTCGATCGCGTTCGCCACTCCCTGCGCAGGATTTACATCCTAAGACTCGTAATGAGTCAGGTCATCCAGGTGCAGAAGACGACCAGGATGCAGATGCAGAAGGTGAAATGGATCTAGGAGACGGAGAAGGTCAACATCCGGGGCCTGGTGCTTCATCATAATTCAATTTCTATCAGGCACCTTGCCTTGGATGTTAATGAATGTATCTCAAGCGTAGGTGTTGCAGTGAAAGCTGTTTTCACTGCATTGAGTCCACGTCTGTTTGTTCTCTGCGCAGAATGCTTTGCAGCATGGTTGGAGTAGTCGTCAAATATAGTTTTGCGCCACCTTCATGCGGAATGGTCCCCCATGTTTTCATGCGACTATCTTTTTCTTTTCCTACTGGCCAATTCTCAAGGATTCCGAATTCTCCTCATCACAATTTTCCCTTGCGGAGGGGGTAGCCGAGGTGTTCGTTTTAGACATATACCAACCTTTTTCAGCGACAACGGTCCTTCAAGCTGCACGAATCCGTCTGGCCCCTGGATTCATATTCTCATGATCATTTTCCTGCATCCTCGGAACATTACTGTGGGTTTTCATGACCAACTGAGCAGCAACTTTCGGAAGGACTACCGCCTCCCATCCGATTAGCACGATTGACGCCAAGGTTCTACATAATACTATGAAGCTCCAGCATGGATCGCAAGTATTTTGGCAAACTCTGGGATCTTAAAAATGGAACTCAAGCGGTCAAATGGAGAAGAGAATTAGAACGATGCTCTATGCTCGGCCAGGTTTGTTTTTAGACTCTCTAACTTCGATGAACTTATCACTTATCATTGTTCTCGCTGTTTCTCCATGCAAGGCTGTACACTCATCGCCTGAAGACCGATTTAATTCATCACGTCCGACGTCAACTCCAACACACTGTTCTGGATGGCTTCAAAAGGGTATTCTCATCCTCAGGTCAGCCAGTTTCTCGTCTTTTTATCATGGTATCGGTCTTTTTCTGATCTGCACTTCCTACTTTATGCGGCATCAACCTACATGGACCAAAAGTCGTAAGAGCTGCTGAACCTCCATTTGGCCCGTTTACTCCATCCTCCATACAAACTCGTTAATCCTTAGAAGCAACGGCGATCGAATAATGCTCCCATGCTGCATTTTCTCAGAAGTTCAATGACCACATCCAGGTCTATGTCTAGGATTTGCCGCTGACTCGTCTATCACGATTCACGCAAATTTCTTGGGTTTCTTCTGTCCTGTATTTTTCATGATATATCTGATCATTTAATGCTACAGATATTGTTGTGTAGTCCATTGTAAGAAAAGATATCAGAATCCATGTACTTGCGACAAAATCGGCATGAAAGCTTCTGGGTGGCAACCAACCAGAGCACAGAACTTATGTGGTTGCCCTGGCCATCCCGAAGTATTGTCAGCCATCAAGGATGCACGAAAAAATGCAAATTAGTGAGGCCGTTCTTGATCTAAACTGATATCTCCCTGTATGTTGATTTTACACCCGAGGAACAATTTTCAGGGCATATTAACTTTGCCGGATTTGCTTGAATAGATATAGAATATCTGTCCCTCTAGCTTGGTACGCGCGGCTGGTTCCGTATTTTACGCCAGATTCCGCAAGCTCCACCTGCGGACTGGTTTTCCCTTTCAAAACAAGAAAATATTCGAATTTTTATCCCGTCTTCAATTTATCGTTCCGCCTTCAGATCGCCAACACAGTGCGCATGTCAACTCGACCATGAAAGGATTATTTGTACAAGATTCTCCTTCATAGATCCGAAATGTATATTCACTTTCCTCCAGCACCCATTTCGCACTTGTCATTATTCTATCATCTAACCAGTTGTTTTCAATTTTGACAATAACGGACCTTCAAGATTTATTCATCGTAAATTTATTTATTAAGTGGCATTGGTTTAAAAGCTTGGGGCCCAACAGGCGAGTAGCATCAAACTCATTTCCTTCGACGCCATGTCAGACACAGAAGAGCACAACGATAACGCTCATGCCCATAGCACAATGGCTTTTATGGACACCGCGACTGGGGGAGATACCCCACCCAACGAGCAGTTAGTTTCACTCGTCTGTTTTCTTACTATATTCCCTTTACTTAAGGCGCTGCTCTAGCTCCTCGCCGTTACCTACGGACTGGCGCCAATACGAGCACCCCAACGGCGACATTTATTTTTATCATCAAGGTTTCCATTTGATTACTCCAGACAGCATTCGCGAACCCCAAACCCTACAATATGTCCTCGAAGCACACGAACACCAGCTTCAGGGACTCGAAGACGATCCAACTGCTCAAAACCTTCCCGAGGACCTCGAGATGATCGTTATGGAAGCGAACTACGAAACGGCCAGGATCCAGCTGTTATCGAGAGGACGGGGTATGGCGTTTGTATGGACAGAGGAGAGAGGTATGCTCTGACTCCATCTGTTGATTTCCAGGAATTTGCTGACTTTACATCCAGGTCTTGTCATGGAATCTAGCCTCAGTTACTGGTCCTTGATTGCAGAGTATCCTTCTCACTTCCCGAACTTGCCTCCGCGTATCGAGGAAGAATTCCTTGTGTCCCTGCAAAACGGTAAGTATAGGGCCTTCATATGCGCATCGACCGTACCCTGATTACCGAGACAAACAGCGAAGCAAGCGATTGCTACAGGGACCCGATTCGTCTACACCGAGCTGGAACTTAACAGAATCTACACTCGGTATCAAGATTTGAGCGGTAAGTATGCTTGACTGCGATTCTTATTAAAGACTCACCTCATCCACCTTGCATCCACAGCTCTGCGTGCCCAAGGACGAACCACTACACCGTCGCTGGCATGGCTTATTGGGTCAGTGATGCCCCTGGACGAGCTCGAGAGGCGTGTCGATGACGAGCAAATGGCGGCGCTGGTCAATGGCTTGCACTTTTAAAGATACCGCTCTATGTACCTAGTCTCCCAGCCGTGCTCTTTTTTCTTCTTTGACACTCCACGATTTTCGACTGCTTGTCTCGACTCTCTTACATAGCATTTTCACATTCATCGCATAACACCATTATTTTGTCATACCTCGGGACGAAAATATATTACCGCTTACCAGTGACACGCGCCGGTATTTTCACGTGTTGTCACCACGCACACAAGAAGCTTGCAAGCCTTGTCAATATAAACCACTTTGCTCCGGAAATGAAAGCAACGTTTGTGGCACTGGCAATAGATGGCGCGTCTCACTATCGAAAGCAATTCAAGTTATCAGAAATACACATGCTGCCATCGAACCTGAGTTTGTCTTCGGTTGCAATCTCTTCACAATCGAACGCTAGGGAGAGGCTCATGGAACAGTCTTCGACTCTTTAAAGGTCTTTAAGCTCCTTTAGGATCGACGATGTCATTAGCTTCTTTCAGGATCAATTCGACATTTAGGATATGGTGTCCACAACCAACCGCTTTGAGCGAGCGGAAGCAAATGAAGCCTTTGAACAACAACGAACAAACCTCCTCCACCCTGCTGGCCCTGCCATTTCAAATTCCAATGGTCGATAACGATAGTGTTGCGTTCACACTGAAAATTGCCCTGAAATTTAAAACCTTGTGACCCTGCGCCCGCGTGCAGTCAAAATATATTCTTCCAGAAATTGTCTTGGGAAGAAATCTAAGTATACGGCATCGCAAACCCCACAACCCAAAGAAAACCTTGTTTTTTTTCTGAATTCTATCGAAGAACGCCAGGATATCCGGGCTCGGGTGGATGGTGAGGATAAGTCCCACGAGATCCATAATCACCTAATATGGTTGACGCACTGCGGCTTCTTTCTTACGCAACCGTATTGCTTATCTCTCGGGATCTATACTTAAGCAGGCGTCAGCAAGTGGACACACCGGTATATAAGTACACATTGACCATCGTAGAGGAGGTGTCAATGCAGATGATAGCATTCTTAGAAGTGTAGCATAATATATGGGGCGTGCGATGCAACTGCAGAGGAATTAATGATCTCTGGTCAATGATCACCTCATGAACTTGAAGTTCGCAAGGGGCCTATAAATTATGAAGCAAGGAAATCAAACCAAATTTCTATCCTTTCCAATCATCCTATCTGCCAATCGTAACCTCACCTTGAGCTGTGATGAAGCTCCTGCCGAACAAGGTTAAAGTTTACAGAGTTGACAGTTCATATTCCGAAGTGTGCGTCACCTGTGCCATTTATAACGAGTTTTACTGACCTCGAGGTGGAATGCGGGCCCCCAGATGAGCACAAGTGTCAGCGTTCCGATGTCAGGTAATAATCCCCAAGATGACGGTGTGCTGAATTCATTACACGGGGCTCGGACCTACGGTCGGAAATAGCTCCAACCGTAAACAAGAAATGAAGCTCTATGAATCCATGATCATCAGCTGCCCTGGAAAATACAGGGGCTGTCAAAGGAGAAGTGAAAAATACCGATGAGTGTAGCAA
The DNA here is from genome assembly GCA_015501605.1 of Panaeolus papilionaceus. NCBI lineage: Eukaryota > Fungi > Basidiomycota > Agaricomycetes > Agaricales > Panaeolus > Panaeolus papilionaceus. The sequence continues at coordinate 485,789 of JADNRZ010000024.1, read as the reverse complement.
GAACTACCTCGAAAAATTCGACTTTGGTGCAGGGAGATGTCGGCACTTAATTTCCTTTTTTCTGGGAAGATACGACTCGCGTGCTGTTCAATTCTTCTTTAAAAGATTGAAAGAGTCACTCCTTTCAGCGGCAGGACATGAGGTCAGCTATGTCGTTTATTGCAGTTTCCACCCCCGATCATGTTTTACGTAGCTGAGCACAGGGGGGATTACAGAGACAATGTCAAGTGGCAAATCGAAGTGCTCATGCTGAAGAGCAGATTATGCAACTCGTAGTCTAGATGGCACCAGCTGATTCTCCTAGAAGAGTGGCAAGATCGTCAGTAGTCGACGACTGGAGTTGGAGTAACCGCATGGGTTAAAGTCTTCATCGCGTTCCAGTGCATAGAGGTGTGCAGATCAGAGATAGAAAGGGGTAGATATAATGCAGGAAATCTGTGTTATTTGGGTTCGGTGAGGCGCGCAACAAGTCAGAAAACGAAGGTAATAATGGCCAACGTTCACATGTTCCCGAAGCGAGCCGGATTTTAAGTGCCACCGGTCCCAGCACCCCTCCACCACTTGACAACACCATCCTCTCCACCGCTAACAAACGCACCAGGGCTGCCTGCTGCTGGAGGCTTCGGGCGCCATGATACAGACCATACTTCGCCGTTGTCCTGCACAGTCGAGACAGCAGCCCGAGCAGCAATGTCCCAAACCTTGATAGTTTTATCGGCCGATCTACAACGAAAGATTAGAACGTATTTTAGTTCATGTACAGATAAAATTGTTACCCCGAAAGTCCAAGACGTCCATCGGGTGATACATCAGTGGATAAAACCCAAGACGTATGCCCTGAAAATGATGCTATGGCAGCTCCTGGAGGTGATCGTACGTCATGCAACACGAGGCGTTTATCTTCAGATGCGCTCAGAAGGAACTTGGAACAGTATTCGAGTTAACCTCTTTCCCAGACATTTTCAATGGTATATAATAGGGACGTACAGTTGAGTCAGGCGACCAGGCCAGGGAACGAACGGACATTGCATGCGAAGTGAACGTGATTGATAACGAGTTCGATTCAACGTCAAAAATATAAATCTGCCCTGTTTCTGAGGACATGGCAATAAAACGACCATTTGGGCTCTGTCAGATTGGTTAATAGATGAATAGATATTAGGAAATACAGAGTCTTACGTGCACACAACAGATTCCAAACTTGGCTTTGCCTGAGGGAAGAGATGAAAGATGCTCTCCAAAGTTATCTGCCTTTGCAGAGTGGATTGTGACATTCCCAGAGCTACCGGTCGATGTGTAGGTTTCCGTGTTAGGATGAAGTGAGACAGACCATGCTAAAACAAATCTGCGCGTTAATAAACCTTACATAAAGTTCATGAAATATGCAAATCAACGTACATGGTTCCGTAGTATCACTTGTTCGAGCAAAGCTTTCATAGGTGCCGAGCACATTGCAATTTTCCAAGTCCCAAAGGGAGGTCGTCCCTTCTATGCTATTGTATAATGCTCGATTACCATCAGGTGAGACCGACAAGGATATTTGTGCTAGCGAATGGGGTATCGGAAACGACCCATTAGGAGGGTGAGGTTGACCTGCTGTAGCGGCCCATTGCTTCAGAGATCCATCAGCCGAGATGGACACTGTCGTGTCAGCCGATGTCCATTTTACTCCCCAGACAGCATCCGTGTGGGCTAAATGAGCGTTATAAGCCTAACCATCGTCGAGGATGATGAACAACTGGCAGTACGTTCGGAACAATCATGCGCGTGCAAGAATGCTAAACTCTATACTTTCTTTAGTTCAACACGTTATTTCATTAATTTCGACAAGATCTTCTTACCATATGTTAAGTTCTTTTGGACAATCGGTATTGAAGTTTTGTTGTCGTCGTCAACGATGAACTCTTTGAACAGGAATCAATAGGGTCTGTCGGAGATTCAAACCTTCTGAGTTTATCAGATAAACAAATACCCCTTGTCATTTCTTGTCATTGACCTCATCATGCAGGCTGCATGCACGAGGAATTTTAATCTGGCGACACAGTGCAGTGCGGCATCTCAAAGCAGTTCATCAAGCGATTCTAGGCGACATACACTCGGTACAAGTACAAATTTAAATCAATCGCCACTTGTCTTCTGAACATCTGGTATCAAACTTGGTCGTCGTGTATTTATGGATACCTCAGGGCCTCAGGATTAATTTTCTGGTAGAACGACAGTCTCGCTTCATAAACCAATACCAGCTACTCTATTTTAATAAACTGGCGATCAGATCAAGCGATACATGTATGTGGGCCAGTGTATCTCCACGGGCCGCAGCATTGTCAGGACCTTGTCAACCTTGTCAGCTGTGAGGTTATGAATGCATGATATTCGTTATATCGACAGTTGGTATCTGGTGCGTCATTGTAAGAGCTGGAATCATATATTATAGCTCGGATATAGCACAATAAATAACGCAATGCTGAGTGCCGACTCATGAATGAGGCACAGCAGCCTTGATACAATTAGCAGCGTCTAGCGATGCGAATCTATGCACCACAAAGGCCCCTCACCGACTCCTATTCTTTCAAGCTTTTACGATCGGATTTGCGAATTCTGCAAATTCAACCCCGACGCAAAGCGAAATGCTTAGCATGTGGAGACCATGATCCCAAGCTTGCCCAGCGTGTCGTTGCCCTGGACCCACTCCAAAACCAGAACAATTTCTGCATCGAATTGAGCTCCTTTGCAATACATGGAAACCTGTCGATCAGGAATTTAATGAGCAGGAGTAGGTGAAGCGTGATAATTCGCAGCTTATAACGACCGATCGTTGGGACATGACCAGGCGGCATGGACAAATTGAGTCATGCTATACAGTGCACAGTCTCACTGTGCTAGCTATCTTGTAAGCATCAAGTTTGGCAGTATTAGTATCCCTTGTGTCTATTTCTATCAGTTGCCGTAAAGTGTCACTTCCTGTAGTGTAAATTAAGGGGAGGTGGTCCCTACCATCAACAGTCAAAGACTTGCAAAGAAAACATGAATAGGATCATGATCATAATCCCCCTTTCTACCATATGATTGAGCCAGAGATTCGTGGGTTTCTCATAATAAAACGGGTCACTTTATAACCTGTCTTGCCGGGTATGAACAGATCTGTTCCACGAATTCTTGATCGTCTAAAAAGTCGCCCTGCGATTATATCAAGCAGGAAATTGGTAACTGTACTTCTTCCAGGAAAGCTATTTACTATTTAAGGTTATGTATATATCGCTTCCACAGCGTTAATTTTCTTTCTCGACACAAATTGGACAAGAACAAGACACATCCGAGAAAAGGGCTCTCAAACTTGAAGACTGCGAAGGCCGAAGTCAGGGACCGTGAGTAACTCATCAGGATTTTACCGAATCGGAGTTTGAACTGCTCAAGTAGAACTCAATCGCTCAAACCTTAATTTTCCTCACATCAACGAAAGCGGACGAAGACATCCACTCACTGTCATCTTTTTAAAAGTCCTATAAAAACTTCATACAAAGTGCGTCCTTGTCGTCACACACGATGACCAACCACTTACGGTTGATGTTACAGGATGTCTGACGCTGGAGATGACATTCAAGTCGAGAACGTCGAGGTCGAGGTTTCGACCGAGGCACCAAAAGGAAAGCTTTCCATTGAGGATGCTCTCAAGGTGCGCACTTGAGTTCTTCTTTGATAAGATAATGATAGTTGACTTGTTTTTATAGCAAGTCTTGAAGAACGCTCTCGTCCACGACGGTCTTGCTCGTGGTCTTCGTGAGGCCGCCAAGGCCCTCGACAAGCGCCAGGCCCATCTTTGCGTCCTCGTCGAGACCTGCACCGAGGCCGAGTACATCAAGCTCATTGAGGCACTCTGCGCCGAGCACAAGATCAACCTCATCAAGGTCGCCGATGCTAAGCTCCTCGGCACCTGGGCTGGTCTCTGCAAGATCGACCGTGAGGGCAACCCCCGCAAGGTCGTCGGCTGCAGCTGTGTTGTTGTTAAGGAGTACGGTGTTGAGTCTGAGGGTCTCCACGTCCTCCTCGAGTACTTCAAGAACCGCTAAGGTAAGCAGTATGTTCCATTTATTTACTCGTTCCCTGTTGCTTCGTGCTACACGATGACAATACGGACTCCCTCAACTGAGGATTCATCCTTTGAGGAATCACGTCTATCCGGAATCATTATATATTTTGTCTGATACTTTTTTCTCTTCCTTTTACTCCCTTTTTTAATGATACACAAGTACTGACTAAATTGCCCAGAAATAGCTAGCATTCCATCTGTATTGTAGCCATTATCTGCATACATCAAAATACAAGACTAAAAACACGGGTATAACTGTTCAGATGAGTTGAGAGCTGCGTGTGAGGTTCGTGTAAGGAGCGGATGCATACAATTAAAAAATAAAAGACGAGGGTGCCCAGCGCCAGCAGAAGGGTGCGCTGCTACTACTACATTCAGTTTACAGGTGATCCAAGGGAAAGAAGAATGATGACCACATCAAGGGCAGAGTATTCTAAACGTTCTGTGCATGGTCTCTCAGCTGCCATGTTCGTAGTGCATTGTTGAGATATTTTGACGGTTATCCGCATTTTTGATTAAAAATCCAGGTTTGGAAGAACCACCAAGACCACTTTGGCTCGGGTGTTTCACTGGGAGAGGGATTACAAACGCGCTGTTGGGTAGGCGGAGGGAGCTCTGGATAGATTGGATGAGAAAGGATGGTTTGTCGATGTTCTTCGTATGATAATATGTCAACAAGGAGGGAGTGGATGGCGAGGCGGAGTTGTTCTGGTTTGTTGGATGCCTTGCGATTTTTATTCTCGGGTTTCGCTTTTTGGGATGCATGTTGAGAAAGAAGGTTATTAGACTGGGAGACGAGGAAGGCGAGAAAGTTAGAATCCAAGACGGATTTACACGTTGATGAATTAATGCGACAGAGCCTAGCGAGAAAGGAAATAGATGTGATGAGCAAGTGGGTAGCGCGGCGCTTTTTCATGTTTCCACTAGATAGAACGATCCATATTTGTTTAGCGATCGTATATCTAAGAAAAAGGGGTTCGTACCAGATAGTTTGGATATGCGAGATGCACATGGGTATCAGACGATCCAGCCTTTGGGGATTCATATTGTACAAGTGTTCGAATAAAATAGGGTATTTCTGCTTTCCAATCTTGGTGATAATGAAGTTGAGACATTTCGTATTTACATTGCTGGGGAAAGTTTCGTTTCTGAATAAATATTTTGTCAAATTGGTCAAAGAAAAGATCAGATAGAAACGTACGTTGCGTAGTAGAGAATCAATTCGTAGAGGTCTCGCAGAACAGCCTTCGGGAACGAAAGGGGGTATAGACTGAGAAGGAGATCCAATAGCCCAACATCTAACACGTGTTGTGCTGTCGAGGGATTTCTGTCATGCAATAATTTGAGGAATAAAATACTGTTGGCAAGAGACGCCCAGTCTGGGCCTGGACATGGGGCAATGTGACACTGATGCACCGACAATGCGTGTCTAATAAAAAGGTTAGATGGGCATGTTTGAGGCGAAAGGTTACAATACGAAGCTCACTTCAAGCCCTGTAAAATAGCAGGGAAGATGAGTCCAAATTCTTGTGCGCTATAATTTTTGAGAATTTCAGACAACACGACACCGTCGTTCATAATCTGAAACGCCAGAATCTTGAGAGATTTGTCGCTGACAGTGTCTAGATATATCGACGTGAGAACAATATCGTAGACTCCTTTCACTTTGTCGACGCTGTAGCCCCGTGTTTGGACAGCGATAATGATATCCAGAATACCAGCGTTGATGAGAGCCTGGAAAGCGAAACGGTGTTTGAGGATAACCTTGGAGAAAATGAGCACGCAGGTGCTGAGTGATTGCATATCTTGGTGCTTGATGACGTCTCCTGCGTGGTTCGGATGGAGGATTAGATTGCTGAGTCAAAACACTCGTTAGCTTAATTTTCGTGAGCCAAGAACACCACTTACCCGTCAAATGAGAATTGTTCAAGCATTCCTGATACAAGCCTCTGAAGATCTGAGACTGGCTTGCGGCTGATATGATTTAATATGTGCGCACTCTCTCCTTCCACTTGGGAGGAAAGATAGCTGAGGGCCTTGCGCATCACTTTGTTATCGTGAAGTTGTGGTTTTCTATAAACGGCTCATCAATATTCAATCTAAAATCGGCAGTCTAATGAGACTCACTGCAAGATGTATAAAATTAACTCGTCAATCTCTTGTCCATCCTCCTTGATCAACTGCTCCTTCTGTAATGCCAACAAAACGTCCATGAACCCAGTTTGAAGTACCAGCTGGCTTGCCGCATCGTTGAATCTGGCTATCCCAGCCATGAACGATAATAGACGGCGTAAATAAGCTGCCGATAGTTTTTGTTTGGGCCTGGGTGTCTTGAATAGGTCCTCAAGTGCTGGCTTGTTGCTAGATTATTGTCAGCAAGTAGATCGCCACGTTCTAAAGTTTAATTGAAGTCTTACCACATGGGTGGAAACTGGGCCGCTAGTTCGCATACCAGTCGATTGAGTTCTAGAGCTGTCCATTTCTCGAGCACAGGAAGCAGATAGAGATCTTCTCCTCGGCATACCTGGAAGACAAGAAGGCCCAACGCTTTTTTGCGCGTTTGATGCGGATGATTTCCAGGTCTAACATCATTGTCAACTCATGATCGACGGTCTTGATAGAGTTAAGACATAACTTACTTTAAAACGTCCAGAATGAAATTGAACTGCGAGTCTACGGAATGAATTGACAGATCCTGAGCTTGTATGGCAAGCAGTGTATCTAGAGCTCCAGCTTTGATAACGGCGTTGTATCCATCCGCGCTTAATCTGGATATCTTCCCGGCAAAAGTGATAACAGCCACGACGCACTCTTGATCGAAATGGTAAAGGCCATCGCGACTGTGGTATGACCGCCTTTGGGGCACCCCCACGTTCGACCCAATCGGAGTGCACGTTCGGAAAATATCACTCAGGAAGATTTCCAGACTTTTTTCGTCCCAAGTGGCCAATTGAGACAAGAGGTATGCCGTCTCACGTCTCGTGATAAAGGTTACGATGATGGACCGTACCTTGGGGCGGCGTAGTTTGTATTCATTTGATCTAAAGTCATCACTGTGAGTCATCGTCTTCTACGCAGTACATGGCAGTGATGAAATAATGACACTTACTTCAAAATCTCAAAAAGGATGAAAAGCACGTCCTCGTGATCCAATATATACTTATGGGACTGCGCCACCTGAAGTAACTGCAAAAAACCGACATTGATGATGGCCTTCATGCCCATGGGTCCTAAACGAGCGACGGCAATAAGAAAAGCCAAATTGAGCTCGAAAGGGCACTGCATTCCGGTCGCGGGCACATTGTGATCAATCAGGGCCCTTGTACTGTAGTAATAGAGTTCAGTCAGCTAAGACTGGAAAGATGCAGTGTTGGGTGAGTCAAAACAGCGTCGACACATTCTCTCATCTACTACGTCTCGCAGCCGAGCGCAGGCGAGGGATGGTTAACACTTTTTATATCAGAGTTAACGTACAAGTTCGTGTTTCCCTCTAAGTCCTTGATCAAGTTTTCAAGATATGGTGACCTCCATTCGCTGATGGCTTCCACGATGGGTTTGAAGCGATTTTGTCGGATTTCAACGGTGATTAACGTCAACACCTCTTCAGAAATATGAGGGAACAGAAGTGATGGATATCTTCGGGACAAAATAAATTGAGTGAGTCATAGCAACTCAGAGAATGGAATGGCGGAAAGATATTACCGTAAAATTTCTTTCATGAATGAAGGGGATTTGTCAGGGACCAGTCCTTCCTTCAGCGAGAAAAGCAGGGTGCTAAGATAGTTGGCGCGAATTGCAGCTCTGCAGGTGCCCATACTCGTGATCGTTTGAGACATGAATGTCAGGAAAGCAGGGAGATGTTGTTTGTAAAGCGTGAAGAATGCGGTGTCTTGCGAACGGACGATATTAACGAGATCAGTAACCATAGGTCTCAATGGTGTCTTGCTGACTGGAGTAAGGTCCAGAAGGAAATGATCTTGATGCTCTTTCGGGAGTCTGTATTTACCCCATGGCTGCTTGCTGAGGGAGATAGAAAGCTAATTAGATGCGACAAAGATAGATACGGGAATTCAAGCTTACTTGAGGGGCAGAAATTGATCGGCGAGTCGGGGGAGAAGAATTTCAATTTCGACGTTATGCCAGTTACTCAACGCTTGTTGAAGAGTGTGTGTGTTTTCGTTTTTAATTTGTAGCACAATGAGTTGCATTGCTTTGCCTCTTAGCTGTTCGTTATACAACCCTGGCCTACAGCAAGTTTGATGAATATTCCCGCGATAATTAAGATAACCACTCACCTGCACAATTCCAACAACACGTTATACATATCCCCGATATTTTTGATGGCTGGCGCTTGTTCATTGCTGTGAGGGAATTTGGTGGTGATTGACTTTAGACGAGCATTTATGATAACTCTATCGATGCCCCTGATGGTCATCTTCCCTAAAGCTTTGATCGCCTTGCCACCTAGAGCTCCTGGTCCTGAACCAGTACTGTCAGTCGTAGATGTATACAGGGACGCGCCAGAATCGTCGCGGTCATATGGCGCTTGAATGGGTATAAAACCCAGTGCCATGTTGAATGCATAGGCAGCAGAAAGGGAGCTTTATTTCTGCAACGATTTGTGGTCTGGGTATTTTTACAATAACTGGTCAAGTCATTATTACCCGTTTCAGCACCTTGCGAGACACAGCATCCAGGGCCTGCGGAATGGGAAGGCCATCGTCTTTCCGAGGACGGGTGTGCTCCAAATGCATTGCTTTACAGAGATGCAGTTAGATGACGCAAGATTGTAATAGGGCTGATTTGTTTGCGTGAGATAACAGTAGAGTGCAGTGGTCAGTCACTGATTACGCAGGGTCTGAATATAAGGATTGAATATGAGAATTTGACCACTTGTGAAAATCCCACCTGAACGAGACACAGCATCGTATTCGTTTGCACCACCGTAGATAACCTTGATGGGCTTGACTTTCCTATAACACCTCGTGCACTTGAATCCCATTCCGGGTCTTTCTCGCCAATATACATGACGCGGTCAGGATACCAAGTAATATGTTCAAATTTCGAGCCAGTGCCATAATCATACCGTGCACCTTTTGAGGTACGGGTCAGCAGGGGTCAGTGGGTAAAGACCATGAAGCCAGTAAGACTCTGGATTAAGTGAAAAGGGAATTCTCCTAGACATCGAGGTTGCGTCAGTTGCATAACACTTGAGGTTCAAATCTCTTTTAGACCTACAAGAATTTGAATGGAAGATAGAGTATGCACTTTTCTAGGTCCTGCTCAATAAGGTCCTGTTTCTTGTTCTGGAAACTTACTGACATGTCCAGAATGAAAGGCGCGGATCTGCAGCCATTAGGACCTCATCATACAGAATACGCCTGGGTGCCATTCCCATTCAAACGCTTAGAAACGGCTACCACACCAGTCGGGTCTTCAACAAAGTAACCTGCTAGTGTGAACAATCAGTGTCTGCTTCGATGTTGGTTCGATGACAGCGGTTAAAATCTGCATTGGATTATGTTTTATCTGCCCCTCTATCATTTCCATCAGTGGGTGTTCATTCATTGTGGTCGTGGGTTCACTTACAAGTAATTACTGGTCAAATGTGTGAGGTGATGATAGAATGGAATCAACCTCGTTCAGGGTGCTGAGAGAAGATCGATGGTGTGAATTTCGTCGTTGTGGTTACATAAGCGCGCACCCCAGACTCATCTCATACCACCATTATCGAACATGGACCTCGATGAACAAGCGCCAGTACGGTCGCCATCTGTGAGCAGAGAAAAGGTATTTATTAAAGACGCGATATTATACATGTTAAAATTGCTAAAATTGATTGAACCGCTGGTTAGCAAACGCCTTTCCTTGTTAGAGCATTCGTCAAAATTGGGGGGGAAACCCATCGCTTGACATTGTTCGAGGATGGAATGCTTCCTACAACAGATGAACATCAGCTCTTTGCATGGTGAGTACACTTTGATTGCTTTAGTATCACTATTGATTGTTACATACAGGAAAGATGCAACATTGAAGGAAATGCTGACGATACTACGAAACACAGCACCACATGTGGCAGAATACCGACATCCGCTGGCACGGTTTACTTTCAAAGCAGCTTACGCGGATCCAACAAACAAAGGACGTTTTGCACAGAAGGATCTTGGTAGGGTGGGATCTCGTGATATTCTGGGTGAACCAGGTGCTCTCGGTGTTACTGCACCAAGCCTTCTGGAGGACATTTCATCCCGCGACCTTTCCGAACGAGAAAAAGAGGAGAAAACGCTCGAAGAAATGCGATTTGTCCCGGGAGATTACATGCTTATTGCTGTTCATCTTCCCAAACAGGTCTCACAACCATCAGAACTGACAATTAAAGGTTCTGGAGCCGGGGCAGCATCATCGACATGGAAGGGTGGGCCAAAAGGAGACAATGGATGGGGAAAACCGTCAGGAGGACCGGGCATAGGACGTAGTGGTGGTCATTGGCGTGGCGAATCAAACGCCCCTTCGGGCCGTGGTCGCGGAGGTGGACGTGGAGGGGGTGATTTTGGACGTGATCGCGAAATTGACGGTCGGGTTCCTCCCCCACGGAGACGAGATTCACCTCCACCACGCAGTGGAGGTGGTTGGGACCGTAATACACGAGGTGGACGGGGAGATAGGCGCTCACGAAGCCGTTCGCGAAGCCCTCCCAGAAGAAGGCGCTAGGAATGATGGTTTTCATATGTACCTTTCATGTCTATCGTCCCTCTGTACTTACTTTATTTTGCTTTCCGGATTTAGGCGTGTATTTTGAGCAATGATACATTTATACAAGCCCTCATCTAGACAGTATTGCTTCAACCTTTGGCGGCAAAGACAAGCATATTGTCAATTCATTGTTTTTCCTTGATTGGTATTAGTATTCCCCCGAATACTTGACCGACCCCACGTCACATGCACTGTTCCATGCTGCATCCCGAGGGAATCCCCAGTTCTATATCGACTTCATATCTTCTGATTACACCGGGCATACACCGACCGCTTCTTCAAGCCATTGGAATGGTGTTATGTAGTGCGACATCCCCATACTTTGTAAGTAATTTCCTCCACGTTATTGATACATTCACTTGCAAACAGCACTCCACGCCAAGGACATTCAAAGAATGTCGGCGTAATCGATCTCTAATAACAGATAAAAAAAATGAGCAGCTGAGCCAAACTCAGTAAAATGTATCTTGCTTGGTCATTTGCACCCTATATCATTTGATGACCTTCAGATCTTGTGGAGTTTTTTCAGGCTTACCGTGACCTTCCTGCTTCAATTGAATTTTCTGTCCACGCTGACGGGTTACTGAAACAAACGATGTCAGAGGATGATGTAGGGAACACGGTCCAATGAAGCGAACCACGATCGGGCATTGCATGGATGGGCAAAAATACCCACGAAGACCCCTTCTCCTTCCTTTAAATACAGGAGGAATACAATTTGCCGTTTGACAGAAGCTGGTATATACCCGTCTTCGCGAACTCCTACCCCTTGGAAGTCGCTGCTGCTTGTTATGGAGACTGCTGCCGCCATCAAGAAAAAGGAAGAGGACGCTGCCCACATCGTCTCTCGCCTCGCTTCCCAGGACAAAACACCATGGTATAGGAAACCCAACTTGAGGTACATCTACCTCATGTTCTTCCCTACCTGCATTGGAGTGGAGATGACCAGTGGATTTGATTCATCGATGATGAACGGTTTGCAAGCTGTTGGCTCCTGGCAGACATGTATGAATCCGATACTTTTTCCGTGGTCTAGGTTGACTGAACATCCTCTTTCAAGTTTATAACCACCCCAAGACGGCATTGCTTGGTTTGATGTCTGCAATCTATTCAGCCGGTGCTATCGTTTCGCTGCCATTCGTGCCTCTCGTCACAGACGGCCTTGGACGGCGTTGGGCGATTTTCATTGGTAGTTTGATCATGGTTGTCGGAGCGATCCTTCAAACCCTTGCAAAGAACTGTGCGTTAGATTACTCGCGATAACGATTACCATCTGACACAATGGCCCAGTCGCCATGTTCGTCATTGCCAGATTTATTCTCGGTCTGGGTATCCCTATGTGTATCATTGCAGCTTCTTCGCTAATCGGAGGTCAGTTCTTTTTCGAGATACATAGTGTCGTCCTTCAGCTATCTAACCCAATTTTACAGAACTCGGTCATCCTAAAGAACGTGCTATCCTTGGCTCTCTGTTCAACTCTTGCTACTTCATCGGTACATTTATTCCGCTTTTGTTAAGTCGCTTCCAGAAACGGTTGCTGAAGCTTTTCTTAGGCGCCATTGTCGCAGCAGGTGTAACGCTTGGCACGTTCAGCATGCCAAACAACTGGGGATGGCGTATTCCATCTGTCCTTCAAGTTGTGCCCTCCTTGTTGCAGATTACCTTTGTCTTTTTCCTCCCTGAATCTCCCAGATGGCTTATTTCCAAGGGCCGTGGAGAGGAGGCATTCGAGATTCTTGTTAAGTATCACGCAGAAGGCGACAGAGACTCTGAGTTTGTCAAGGCGGAATACGTTCAAATTGAGACTACCCTCGAGTTGGAAAAGGAAACCGCCAAGGTTGGATGGACTGACTTGCTGAAGACTGCTGGAATGAGACGTCGATTGTTGATTGGCTCTTTCATTGGTCTGGCGACGCAATGGAGTGGTAACGGACTTGTATCGTATGTCTTCTTTTTCGGAGAATCGTTGTTTGGGTAGCTCACCTTTGTCACAGTTATTTCTTGGCCAAAATCCTGGACAACGTTGGCATCACGGACTATCGTACCAAGAACATCATCAATCTGGGCAACACTTGCTGGGGTTTCTTCAACGCTACAATCCTCGCATTGACTGTCTCGAGATTCCCAAGAAGAAGAATGTATCTCGTGAGTTTCCCTCATCTCCGTTGCTAATCTGCCGTTCAAAGTTGACATGTTTACTCTCTAGGCTTGCACAATTTCCCTTCTCCTCATCTTCACTGGATGGACAATTGCCCAAGCACGTTACATGATAGATAAAAGCCAGAGCGCTTCCCATGCCGTACTTGTGTAACTTGCTTTGTGTTTGTCTAACAGATCCACGTTTGACACATCCCACCATAGCTTTATCTTCCTATACAGCCCGGCATACAACATGGCATTTAATGCTCTGACGTATAGTAAGTTCAGAATCTTATGCTCTTTTCATCTCGATATTGATGTGGTACCGACAGCCTTCTTGGTTGAACTTTTCCCTTTCCACGTTCGCGCAAAGGGTATCTCTGTCTTCCAATGGTTTTCACGTATGGCTAGTTTCTTCAACCAGTTCGTCAATCCCATTGGTATCGACAACGCAGGTGGGTGCCATCGTTTGTTTCCAACCTTCTTTTTCAAAAATACTAATTTCATATACTAGGATGGAAGTACTACATCAGTTACTGCGTCTTCCTTGTATTTGAGGTCTTGTTCATTTACTTCCTCTTCCCCGAGACCCATGGCCGATCTTTGGAGGAACTTGCATTCCGTAAGTCTCATAATCTCGATATAAAGTTCGCATGCTAAAAATACCTTTTCCAGTTTACGAGGGTGACGAATCACAGGAACAGAAAAAGCGAGTCCAGGAGGAGGTCAAGGGCACGGACAATACTTCCAGCTCTACCCCACGCACTGAGAAAGCCTGAAGTGACGACTCATCGGTTTCACGAATGTAATGCCCAGCCTAGTACCTAGTACCAAGTATTCTTTTTCATGACGCGCGTTTTTCGCGATCTGTTTAGATCATATTATTAATTACGAATTTTGTTATGCCTGCACCTCTATTGAATCGCTAGAACTCCTCCATGCTCATTCTCAGGTAACCCTCCGATATCCTTCGCAACTTCTTGATGCCAACCGAATCCACTTGATCACCTTCCAAGGGGTACACACGGTCGAGTGAATACTCGAATGGGTCAGGTGGTTGCGGTATGCAATGCATATCTTGGGCAACGCCATTATTATCCCATTTAACCGCACCTTCCAAATCGCGTGGCATTTCCAACAAAATAGCATTGGCCGATTCGGTTGAGATGTCGGAGTCGAAGAAATTGAGAGGCGTTAGGACGAAACTGTGATGTGGACACAGTGACATTGGCAAAGCACCAGGTCAAGTCAGCAGACGAAATTCCGCATACATACATAGGGGTCGCCGTGTGTGAATAAGATCAACAGTTGGATTATTGCGGTATATAGTTGGATGGAGGCAATTGAAATCAGACGTTTGACCACAACTCCAAGGAGCAGTCCATTCAGTGCTCACCTTGATGTAGCGATATTGGTTTTAGTCATCGGTGAATCTTCGGCCTGGGGCTGCGGGTGCGGGTTCCATGGGCGTCAGTAAGAAGGTTTCAAGTATAGTTTTGGTTATAGAAGTCTTTGAAATAGGGTTGCTCCAAGGAACACCAAGACAGAAGCGGCAAGTGATAGAACCTATACATACCAGATGATGCATCCCCAGATTAATCCAAGCGACAAGATCTTGTTGGTCAATACTTTCCCCGTCAAAGAAGTTATGGAAATTGACGGGAGGAGCACCAGACAAATGTTGATTCCACATAGTACTGGAGGCGGGCTCCGTATCTTTCCTATTGGAGACGGCAAGATTATACCGTGCCCAATTCGCGTTATTGAGCAACCTCTTGGAGCCGACGACGGTCTTTGAAGGGTATTAATGGAAAAATACGGAGCGGTACATTGGAGTTCACTGACGTTGTGGATGGGGTTGAACCCTGGGTGGATCGCATATCCTCGGGGGGAACCCCACGCATTCTTTTCTTCCTGGTTAATGATGGCGTAATGACCTTGGAAATTCTGTGGATATCTCAGGAGCGCATCGTCTTCATTGGAGATTATCTCCCTTGTAATCCTTTGTTGGACGGCAGTTTGGCCCCAGTCCTCGTCAAGCCAGTCATACTTGACGTGTTCCACATGGGTACTTGTCTTCAGCAATGAATTGTTCTCCCCTGCAATGTCAAAATCAACCCTAAAACCAAGGTATCAATAACGTTTGCTGATGGTCCTTGGGAAGTTTTCCTTCACTTGTAGTTGATGACATGATCGTGCAGATTACCCACTGTGTTGAAGTGAATTGATCAATTGCGGTTCAACGGGCAGAACCGTTAAAAATACACATACTTGAATTGTATCGGATCCTTCCTCCGTATGCATCCTTGTCCTTGCCGGGTGCCCAGTATCCGCCTTGCATGTATCCCGAAGCTGACAGGCGAATCTCGATGGTGCCGTCAAAGTAAAACATATAGTCGAACTAGGATGGAAATGATCTTCGTTTCAATACGACAAGAGCAGTGCATACAAACTCACCACTGTATTACAAGTCACAGGCCAGCGAATTAACATGAATTTCAAGTGAGAGGCACCAGCAGGGAAATCAGAAGAGATCTACATACGATAATCATAGCTGAAAATGGGCAGATAGAATGTAAGTCCGGAGCATGGATCAGTGGGCTATAAAAACACTCACTTCCCAACTGTCGTCGTGCTCCTAATCGTTAGCACGTAGGTCTTGGATGCGCCGAACTCTCCAGATAAGAACCCAGTGTGTCGGGTGAGCGGCCTGCCCGTATCTTGCTCAAAAATGCAGATCGCGCGCGGAACTTCAATCACACCGAAGGTTGAGAAAGTTGTGGCGGGCAGATATACTGCGTCTTGAGGACAGTCATAGTGTGGGATCATGCTACGCACTAAACCGCCCATACCAAAGTAGCGATCGAGCCAGGCGGTGGAGACTTGAGCTGGGTCATTCCCCCCTATTTCACAAACGTACCAGGAGCAAGCGAGCGAAATATAGTTCAGCGAATCGCGTATTCAGGGCAGATTGCAATAGACGAACCGTACTGGGCCATAGCTTCTTGAGGGGACAACTGTGGAAAGGTACGACGTGCAAGGGGGATTGAAAATCAGCTTCGATGTGTTGTTCTGTCAATTGTCAATGGACAGTACCTCGTATATGATTCGACCAAAGCGATCAAACTGGATATTCCACAATTTTAAGCCCATGTCGCGGTCAAAGCCTAAAAACATGTCCCATCCCATCCACCTTAAATGCTTTTGTTCCCTGTCGACTTTGAAGCGCTTCCCAAAGAATGAGACGGAACGAGGGCCAGGCAAATCGTCAAGATGTCTTCTAGAGCCGGTCCTGTTTCTTTGAGTCCAAGTGATATCAGGAGGGCGTCGAGTTTGTTCCTTGTGTCTCTTCAGAGTCCCATTTTGATACGCTTCGATGAACTCAGCATTGGACAAAAAGACCTGATCGTGGTATATGATCTGAAGTGATAAAATAAAATTCAGTCAACTATGCCATGGCACATTTTACGACTCAGGATCTTGACCTTGAGGACCGACCACTGTGAAGGATCTGTTCCAGAGATATCGAGGTACTGATAGAAGTTCACGGGTTGGATGTATGACCCGGCCGTGTTTCTGCGCCATGTCATCCAAAGACGTCGAAAGCTACCGTCATAGCTAAATGGCCCAGTCATTCCAGGTGTGATAGTATCGTCATCCCGGCCTTTGACGACAGCAGAAAATAGATCCTATGAACACAGTTGAGGTCCCAACAATATCATGTCTCTAAGAGCAAGCTTACTTCAAGGATATAAGAGATGGGCATGACGTCTTTTAACAGGAATTTTGCCATCTCAGAAAAGTCGTCAATTCCACGAACATTGAGTGGAATTTCGGGCTGGTGGTAAATTTCCGTTAGCCTGCGGATGGTGGTGTTGCTCCCCACAGGAAGAGGCCCCACGACATAGTCCCGGATGACAGGTACTTTGAGTCCACCATGGTGAATTGTGACTCTCGCCTGACGATCAGGCTTGGAGCCCCCTGAGAAATATTCCAGAGCAGAAACCTTACTTGGATTGTACAGGTCAATCATGAAAATAGTGTTGTCCGAAAGAGAAGAAGCGGAGTGTCGCGTTAGGTTCATTCCTTGGGCGGGGTCCTCTAGCCATTCCTTGATAGACATCATTTCATGCCGCGACAGGTAGTGCCAGATGTTGTTATGAGATAGGGGCTGACTTTCCAAAGCGTCAAGGGGCTTGCACGTCGCTTGGCTGTTATCCAAGACTAGAGGCGAGGTAGGTGGAGTTGGATACGATCCTGTAGAATGATGCTGTGCCCATCCATACCAGCGATGTATCGTGCCAAGTAGGAAAAAGGCGTTAAGAAGGGAGAACACAAGCAAGATGTTACTCCAGGTATTGCTTTCAGTGAACCGTTTCTCTGGTCCTTGCAGGGGCTGGTAGGTCCTGTTTGGAGGTTTGAAGATCGCCAGCATCTTAGTTGGGGTTGCGATAAGGCGTGCGAGGTCAACAAAGCTTCCTTGCCCATTATAACTGGTTACCCTGCACTTGTGAAAACTGACTCAGGCTGCCGAGAGATTGCTATTTATACTTTTTTTATGTTGATATTCTTAGAACACTGTGTAGGAGACTATTACTGCGGTGTTAAAAGATTCCGCGTTCATCGACGTAAAAAGAAAACATACTGGTATGTCGGAATATGGATTGAGCGGATTATCACAACTTTGGTTTCGATTTTTGTGGCCATCATGGTGAAGCCTCAGGTAAGACACATTATCAATATAAGCCGATGACCTTGTTAAACGTTACTCAGAGAAAGTGCTACTGCAAGGTGCAAGCTTCGTTCAGGGTCAGAGGTGAGCTCTGTGTAGTACATAGCATGGTTGTCGACGCTGACAGTGACAGGCAAACTATTACTTTGTGTCGCAACACCAGACGAAGCGACATCACATGAACACGTGACCTTAATTGGACATCCGCGTGCCTCATCGCGTCTCGTCCAGCGACGCGTCCCGCGCTCTCAGTTTCCTTGAATACTGCCCAAAGCTAAATTTTTGTCATATTAAACGTATATAATTATTTCCATATACACAGAACTTGTATGGACACTTAAAATGACTGTTCGGGACGCAATCGGAGTCAGGTCCTCAAAATTCATCTCACGTGATGTCTTCTTACATAGAGCACTGCAATGAGATTCGTCAACTGCTTTACCCTTGACCACAACCACCATCACCATCCCCACCCGATCTCGTCGAAGAGATCATCGTCATATTTTCTGTTTCTTTTTTACATCTGATTTCCACATAACATGTTGATCAAGGTCAAGGTGAGATTGATTCACGCCTCTGAGTCGCGTTTCTCCTGAGACGCGACTGATCTAATAGTAGCTAACGGTTTATTGCCCTACAGACACTTACCGGTAAAGAGGTAAATAACAATCTCATATCATAGATCTTACACGATTTGACTAGACGTGCGTTTCTGATGGCTTGGTCGACGTAGATTGAGCTAGACATCGATCCCGAAGACAAGGTGAGCGCCTTCAGTGGCTATTGATTAGAGATTTGGATGACCTAACAAACGTGTATCATACAGATCACCAGAATAAAGGAAAAGGTCGAGGAGCAATCCGGTGTCCCACCTCAACAGCAACGTCTCATCTTCAGTGGTCGTCAGATGTAAGTACTCAGTCCCTGTCTCTCTATAAGGCTCTTATCTTCATGATCGTTATTTAAACAGGCCCGACGACAAGACCGCCAAAGACTTCAACATCACACCCGGTGCCGTCCTGCACTTGGTCCTCGCTCTCCGTGGCGGTCGTTCACAGATTAGATGAAGGGCACTCTGGGCATATCTAATTAGCCGGTTACTTTCGCACTTTCCCTCATTCTTTCCTATATATCCATTGCAATGCTATTGCAAACATAATATTCGATTTCAATTTCCTCAGTGAATTGTGAAAATGGCAATCAAGCAAAGCTGTGAAGGTGCTTTCCGTGTTCCCATTTGAGAGGACTATGCATAGCTTCGCGTGCCTGGGAACAAGCTTACTGTTCACTGCCTCCTTTGACTCATAAGCTTGAAGGTACCAGATTAGAGCTGATTGAAATGCGCATTTGACAGCTGCTGGGATCACATTTTGCTGTGCAACTGTCAGTGATCTGGAGATTATGGCTGGGTTTGAAATTCTGCGGAAGTGCTTATGACAAACAGGACCGAAGGACCTCAAACACAAACGTTTTCTTTAATTAAAGCTCATAAGTAGACTTAACCTAGAGGCTACCAATATGTGACACATATAATACTAGCTAATACCATGTCGTTTTATATGCGGTTGAACTTGTCAGATATTAATTATGTTAATGAGGTGCCGTCGGACTCTTAAATGATAAGTTCAGCCGATGATCCGGATTTATGTCAGATTTCATGGTAGTCGCGCTGACTGATATGTCGTCGTGTAAGTTTCTATCGTTCCCCTCAACTTCTCCACCTGAGCCTGAATGCGCAGCTGATCCCCAACTCCTACTCACCGCCTCCGCAGCCTTTTTAAATCTTATTAGCATCCCTGCACGACCGAGTCACCATTACTTCCTCCCCTTTACCTCCAGACTTCTCTCGAGGAATTCGCCATCCATATCAGTTTGAGGCAGTTGGATTAACGTGACGACACCATGATCATCGACAAAATTCCCCTTCTAGAAGACCCTACGCCAGTCGAGGCACCTCCCTCATATGACACACTTTCCCCTTCGAATGTCCAAGCATTTGCGTCTGCTGGTTCATCATCGAAAGGCGGGCCATCTTCCCCGAGAACGTCAACTTCATCTGAACCAGTGGCATCAAGTTCGACGTCACCCATATCACCAAAATCTCCATCAATACCCAACTCCAAGAAGGGAAAGGCTCGAGCAACGGGTAATAGCTGGTTCTCTTTCGCCTCCTCTCGTACCGCACGAGAAGTGCGGACTACTGTCCTTGGTCTCGTGCGGGATCTCATACAAGAGTACAACACATCCGGTGATACAGCCAACATCGCTGCACACGGGATCCTGCAAAGTTGCTCAGATGCATGTGCGACCAATTCTATCTCGCTCTCTTCCATACTACAAGAGAAATCGATCGAGAACCATACTCCTCTATACTGGGCAATTGTCAAGAGATTACCCGACGAACACCGGGATGTGGAATCAGCACAAGGTCCAGATTTGCTGAGTATCTTGATATCGTATGCTGCGCCCCTGACACCCGAGACGGTGAAGGAAGTCCGGCTGGCGTGTCTGGCGACGTCAGACCAGAGGCTGTTCCAACGACTACGGCTTACACCCGAATTTACCCCTGTGTCTGGGAAAGACCAGATGTTGTTGGGGGTGTCTATGTCACCCGATGAGCTTGAAGTCGAGGAATTACCAGGAGATGCGGGAGTATTTGCTGTCAAGTTCGTGATACCTCATTTTCATAAAAGGATGGTGGTGTCGAAAGAGATTTCTCTGGAGTTTATTGCACGCAGTGAGTTGGCACTGTCCTTTGATTACCGGTTTATTTTAATTGGAAAAAATCTGCCCTCAGATAGAATGTGGAGACTTTCCTTCTTCGTGGCCAAAAGTGACTGGGGGCTGAGGCACGTTGGGAGCTTCAAACAAATAAAAGCTGGGTCATGGTGCATTTCACTGCAGTTACTGGAAAACAGCCCTCCTACATATATCGATTCAAGGGTGGTGATTGAAGATGCATCTACATCACAACTCCTATCTCCCCCATCGCCATCAAAGACCAATCCCCCTTCTTCTTCGCCTACACGGAGTGGCTTCAATCTCAACTCGTTTTTGACATCTGGAACCACCTCGACCAGTGATCCTACGCCCAAACCCAAGCCAACTATTGAGCTACGGATATATTCCAGGGAACAGCTGGAGGCGCCAGTACCTTGGGTGGGTCACAACTCCACACCGCTTTGCGTGTGCCTAGAAGATAGTCTCATGGCTACCAATCTACAGTACGGGTGGGTGGATGTCTTCTCTTTATTTCAGAGCTCTGCACGTACTAACTTTCCCTTGATGACAGGAACAACTCGTATATTTCGAGTGATGAAAAGCTTCGAGGACGCTTTGAAGCCAGGCTTGCAGCACCACAGAACGACCACGAGTGCATCATCTGTTAGACCAGCCCTTGTGTCGTTTCTAGAGCTAATTGTTTATTGTGTTGCTGTTGTTGTATCATATCAAGTATACCTCTTTTACCCTGTACCCTTTGTAGTTCTATGGACTCGAAGTTACTTTCGGTTTGACATCCTTTAGACTCGCAAACTGTGTCATTTACTTGGAACCTGAAAGCAGCCCCAAAATCTGGAAAACCGCCCTGAAATTATTCATTACCCCCTACCCAACATCTCAAGCGAGACGATCGCCCTAATAAAGAATTGACGTGTTGGCTGTGCCGATGCGAACATCATATCGCGATCAAAGTTCAAAACAATGTTCGCAATTATAATTATAGCTCCTCCTCCCACTGTTTCCATCTCCCATCTCCATCACGATCCACCAGCAAGGATTGTCTTTCTCCGACATGCCCTACGAGAAGCACACCAACTCACTACCAGCAATACCACCTACACCACTTGACGCGCCTCCTGCGTATTCAGAAGGGTTGGAAAGAAACTTGCCGCCTCTTCCACTGGATCGCGACACCCGCGAGCTTTTACATCAGCCTGCTGGAACAGGCCCCATTTGCTTACCCGACGGAGACTCAGACATAATACTGGTGTCGAATAATGCAGCACAAGCGACGATGACGAGCATCCTAGGTGCTATTCAATCTCTTTCACGATCTACGACTCCGAACCCGGAAAGGAAGCCAAGAGATCCTACTCTTAAGCATCGATCTTCGTATTCATTTGGGTCGTCTCGAGGAGGTGCGATTTCACTGGGTGGAAATGAAAGTGCGGGAAGGCCTGCTGGGTCGATAGTGATAGGTGCGGGTCAGCCTATTCCAGGGAGTCTAGGGGCAGGTATTGCCATTGGTGGGGGTCAACCTATACCTGCTGCGGCTGTGGGCGGCACTGCCAGTGGTACGAGTGTGGGTCCATCATCTTCCATAGTGATTGGAGGTGGACAGCCTATTCCTGTTGGTGAGATGACGAAAGGGCATGGGCATAAGAGGTCACTTAGCTCCTCGTCTGTTTCGAGTTCGAAGGGAAGGAAGACAAGTTGGTTCAACCTCAAGCTCCCTGGAGCGGTAGCTGGGACGCCTGGTACAGTTTCAGGCTCATCGTCACAGGTGAAAAGCACGGTTCAAAGCCTTGTCCGAGATTTGATCCAGGATCACAGTTCCGCTGGTTCCTTATCAGCGGCGGCGCAGGGTATTCTACTATCATGTTCGGAAGTATGCAGCTCGCACTCCCTTTCTTTTTCCTCTATTCTCCAAGAACAGTTTATCGAATCACATTCACCTCTTTATTGGGCCGTGGTTAAACGGGCTAAACCTCATACACGGGAGGGAGAGGATTTACTTGACAGCGATAACGAAGATAACGGGAAAAAAGATGCACCGGACTTGCTCACGTCACTAATTCGACATGCCCTCAAGCCTCTCCTAGAGTCTGGAACAATAGCAGAGCTTCGACTGGCATGTCTAGCTACGTCCGATCAGGAGGTCTTCCAGCGTCTACGCAACCTGGTGCCTCAGTTCTCTACTTCTCGTTCCATAGCCGCCGATCAGGTACTTCTTGGCGCAGCACCTTCTTCGAAAGGTATCACAGATGATGTGCAAGTGGAAATTGGACCAGGCACAGAAGGAGCATTTGCGGCTACGCTTTCGATCCCCCAATTCCATAAACGGATGATGATATCGAAGGAGGTTGATCTGGAGTTTGTCGCGAGAAGTAAGGGTTTCATATTTAGCCATTCAATGTAGGTTTTGGGCACTGACTTATCCTTTAGATCGTATCTGGCGTTTCGCCTTCTTGATTGGCACCGATACCGCTCCGCGTGGGTTATCTCCGGGGTCTTGGTGTGCCTCGATTGAACTAGTCGACCCAAGTCCTCCATCCTGGTTTGATGGGAGACTTAGGTTTGCTGATGACCACCCGCTGAATGGAAGCACGAGTATGTCTTCCCTATTGAAAAACTACACCAGTCCGTTGTACTTGACGCATTTCCGTTTAAGGTCCGACTCAAAAGCATGTGCGACTTGTACATGCGGCGAAACAACAGATGGATGCGCCTCGTAACGGTCTACCTGCAACGCAAATCATTGCGTCACTGGAGGAGGCGCCTAACTTCGCAAGTCTGCAGTATTCGTAAGTTTGTCTTAATTATCCCCTTTTGTTTTCGACTTACAAAATCCGTTCAGTGGAAGTCCTTTTATAGGGGAAGATGAAACGCTTCGAGTCAAGCTTGAGGCCAGGCTGAGCAAACCGGATCCATCAGGGGGCGATGAATGTGTAATTTCATAGGCTGATACAGTGATACACTAAGACTACATAATTTGGGCTTTACATGTTGATAAAATGCGAGTTCTACTGTCTATGAATGTCTGATTCAGATATGCTTGACCGGGCGTCTTCTGTGTCACAACTTATGCCGTGGCATTTGAACTTGAGCTGACTTGGAGCGCGGGTGGTGTCGTGGCTTCCTTTTCTGCCTCCTCTTTAGCTTTCTGCTTCAGCATATCCTCATCTCCCCTTGTCAGCTCTTTATGCTTTATCAGTGTGATACTAGCAACAGTAGCAATTGCAGTAAGCACTGCGTTCATGATAAACACCGCTCGGAAGCCTTTGGTATAGCCTTCCCTTCGAATGGTATTGACGAGATCGTTGGTGAGGCCAAGGTGAGAATAGGTCTCTGGTGATGAGAGAAGCGATGGGTTGTTTACAATCTTGGTGATAACGGAAGGATCCAGACTCAAGGCGGCCATGGAATTTCGAAGGAAATTATTTCTGTGATTGATAACGTCATTGAGTGAGTCGACCGAGTAAAAATGAGCAGGACTCACACAACTGTGCCTCCAACGGCCAAGGCAAGTGTCCCACCCAGAAGTCGAACGAACTATACGAAATCAGGTCAGTCTGGTTCGAGGCTCTCGATATGACGCGGATTTATTTACGTTTCGAAAGGCTGTGACAACGGACATGTCCTTTCTGGAAACACTCGCTTGAGCTGCCACTGTCGTCGTTTGAAGTGTCTGTGGAAAGTATATGAATTTCTGAGAACAGAAAGGCAGACGGAGAAGAAAGTACCTGACCAGCCCCACATCCGGCCAATATCATGTACACCGCAATAACCAACTTGTGAGAGTCGAGAGTTATGGTTGAGATTAACCCACATGCTATCGACCAGAGTGTGAAGCCTGAATGAATAATGTACTGCGGCAGTCTTGTGAGAAGCATGCGAAGAAAAGTCTCGAACCAAAATGCACCCTATATTTTCCCGTTTTGCTGACTATCATCCCCTATGAATAGTCGAATCAGGACACATAGTTCATTATCGCCTAGATTATATGAAAGAACCCACCGAGATCCAGCTTACAATCATCTGGCTCACGAGAACGGGTATAAGAAAAACCCCTGCTCCGATTGGCGTGGCACTGAGAACTGCTTGGAAGAACTGCGGTAGGTAGTACGAAGTCGAAAAGTAAACGAATCCACTACAAGAGTGCAATGTCAGTGCGACCCTGAGTAGGCAGAACCTCTTGGAAGTGACGTACTTGACAAACATCGTGATGTAGACGCCCGTAACCGTCGAATGCTTGAAAATGTACACTATCGTGATGTAAGTTGCTGTTTCCCATGGGCAACGCGATGTCACGTACTTGGAACTATCGGTAGTCTGGCCTTCTTCCATTCCCATAGGCAGAAGACGACGACAATCACCACCCCGGCAAATAGTGTCCCAAGAACGATAGGGGAGCTCCACGGAAATGTCACGCCGCCCTGTAGAACATCGTTTAATATTTCGAATATGCAATTAGGCTTCGAATAACTTACCCAGATGATAGGCAGTATAACGAGGATGCATCCCAGAAGAGTTAACAGCATGCCTACATAGTCGATGGCGGCGAGCTTGCTAATTATAGAGTCAGACATAATGAATTAGGAACACCACTCTTAATTGAGCGGCAGTGCTGCACGAGCTTAACCGACCTGATCACGTCACCCGATACCGGTTTTAGAGGGAGCAGGAATATCACAACCAATAAAGCAGACAGCGAGGTTGGGACACTAATCCAGAAGCTCCACTGAAGCGCCTTGTCAATTCCGAATGTATAGATTATATAAGGCCACTTACTCTCCAAGTCGCTTTCTGTGAAAGGGCCCCACCGATAACGGGGCCGATGGCATACCCAAGAGCAATGACACCGCCCACGATGCCTTGATATTTGCCACTGTTCCAGCGGTTATTGATCAAAACGGGGATCAAACATCAATGGGGCACAAAAACGTACCGCTCCCGCAGGCTAACAATATCGGAAATGACAATTTGAGCCATGCTCACAATTCCACCTAGAAGAGGGGTGCTCGTGGTCAAAGTGACGCAGTACGTATTGTAGACTCACCTCCACCAACACCCGCGATTCCTCTAAACACGATTAGCTGGATTATGGTTCTCGAGAAGCCTGCGAGCAGATTGCCAAGCATAAAAAAGCACATGGCTATAGAAATTGCGACCTTTCTTCCAAAGATGTCACTGAATCGCCCATAGAGAGGTTGAAAGCTCGTCGAGGTTAGAAGATAGGCAGAAGGTACCCATGAAACAAAAGATCCTGCGTTGAAGGCGACAGATATTGTTGGGAGAGAGGTGGCAACTACGACGGAATCTAGTGTAGAAACAACGATACATAGTGCCAGGCCGAAGAAACAGGGCACGATCTTTCGAAACGGAAGCAGATTCGTTTGGTCTGTCAGCTGCAAGGGCGGAGGCTCGATACTGCGAGACTGACTGGGTGCCCCAGTGGTACTGGCGGAGTCAGACTCGGTGAGCTCTTTGGACAAAGAATGGGGAGCTGACATTGTGGGGGGATCGAGAACAGACTCTTCAGAAAGGTCGAAGCTTTTAGTCCTCGAGCTCCGTCACGGTTTGCACTATCTCATGAATTTGCATGGGGAGGAATCGCACGAGTGAGATATAAATATATGGTCGTGTAATTAACCTTATTTTGAGGGTGCATATTGGCACGTAGGTGCTCAACAGGTGAGCGTACATCAAGGAAGAGTGAGTCAGTGATGCCCCTTCCCGCACGACGCATGGCCGACGATGCCATCATAGGTTTGTCTGACTCTGTCAAATCCTTTATCACAGCAGTTACTCGCGTACAAGGCAGTATACTGTAATAAATATGATCGGCGGCCAGTTTGTGCACTGTATTTGTGCCTGGGGTACTGTCAAAATATACAGTAGATGAATAGTAGCCGTACGTCAGGAAGCATAGTATGCATAGGGTATTCGTGGGGCGAATGCCGGTCAACAGATTCGCGGAGTTAATATACTCTTCTAAGGTTCGCGAAACGCAGAAGCGAAGTGGAAGAACAAAAGAAAGAATGCAGCCTTCCACAAGCAAGGTCGAGAAAATTATATATAGGTGTTCGCCGTCGTACTGCGCTGCCTTTTTTAGGCAAGTATTTTGAAGTGCTGACACGCGGCGTTGACGGAGTCGCTGTGATGCGCTGGTCGGTTAAGTCCCACGCAGGCGCTTCACACGAGGCGTGTCGAGGTTCTCATGTTTCACACCTTTTGAATCACTTAAAACAGTATTTTGAAAGGGTTAATTTATTTACTTCTTCTAACTTGATTTTTCCAGGCGCCACGTGTTACGATGGAGTCGGACAAATTGTTTTCGGCACCTTATCTTTCACTTCTGAGACGACGTTTTCTGCTTGAGTGGGAAAGGAATTATTTGTTAAGATTCATTCTTGGTGTAAAAAGAGGTCTAGCCGTCTACAAGGTCATAGTTGGCTATTGAAGCTAGGTCATTACCAGCGCCTATTTTGACAACCAAGACTGAAGTCCACAGCTGCAGTGAATTTACATGATCCTTGCCCTAAATTCTGCTCTATTGTGTTCAGAGTGGTTATAGGCGCCAATTGAAAAAACCAGAAGATGTCAAGACCCTGAATGTTTTATAAATAGTTTGCCAACTGCTACCATAGCTGAGGACGCCGGCAAGACGCCCCAAGTGAATAAATATTGACATTGGATAGTAAAAACAGCAACGGTCAAGAGCCCGACTCTTGTATTGTAGTATTGTTTCCCCCCAGCTCGGGGTTCAATGACAGTGCTACAGCGAGCGAAAATTACTGTCGAGGATCGGTGGGTTGGGGTGTCGTGAATTTATACGTGTCAGGACTTCGAGTCCAACAGTAACGGTGTATTCGGATAAATACCAGGAGATGTCAACCTGTATCGAGTAACCCAAAGGCCGTTGCACATCCAGCTATGCAAATGTAATTGGCTCAAGTGTGGTCTGTGCATTCCAAGTTCTCATCCCAAGGACACCGTTATCCATCACAACGTCCCGTGTCTCTGCTTGTCGCAGACTCAAAATTAATCGAGAGCCCTGTCCATGGTGTGGGTTAATTGTCTCCTTCAACCCAACAATCAACGGCATACGTACAGTCATAGATAATGCAAGTGTCAGCCACCTGTTGGTCGGATCAGTTAAAAGAAGCAATGTTTATAAAGCGTTTTGAGTTCACGTACGGTTGATAGGAAACGTTGAGAGGGTTCTTCACAGAGAGACATATGAACGCACTGATAGGAAATACGACTAATTTCGGATAAGTTTCAGGAGGATAAGAAAAGAAGAGAGCTCATACTGGTCACACTGAGAGACACGGTTAACCAGTAACTCATAGATGATATCAAGAGCATAACGTACATTAGAAAGAAAACTGCTCCACCACGAATAAAGGCCTGGTACAGAGGAGACACCGTAATGCTAATACCAGTGCCTCTTTGGGATTTCATCGTTTTCATTAGCCTATAAAGTGTCATGATAAAAAATGTAGCTGGAACGACAATGAGCGCCGAGATGCAGCATGGCACCATGTATAGTTTCAGGCTCACCGGCAACTACAAAAAGGGGTATCCTAGAATAAACAACTGGGTTAGGTAGTGAGAACACACGATCGTGCATGCAGAGCTCACCACTGGGTTAGCGTAAGCTCGGGCTTATCAACAAATGAAAGACATCCTAGCAGAGGGAAACCGGGATCTGCCAGAAACATTCTGTCTGTAGCGCGTTTTCCCTGGTCATATCCCATGATAATTTGGAGCTTTATATGTTGAAGGTTGCATCAGTATATCGTTGATGCGAAGCGGGATAGAAAGGAACGAACCATAACTTCGCCTAAGAAGTTAGAAATGATGATGTTAGATTCAAGTCGTGCAAATTGTAAAGTGTGTAACCTACCCGTAATCACGGCAGTAAGAAAAACCAGTACTGGCATTCATAGGTCAGATCAGAATATACTATGACAGGTATTGTCCGGTGCAAATAGCAAGCAATATCAACGCACCTTTTTTACTCCTGTGGTACAGCGCATAGAGTCTTAGTGAGAGGATGACATTGACCAACGGTGATAGTACGTTGGCGCCTAAGCTGCAGATACAGGTGATGGATCAGATGGTGGTCTAAAGAAGAGGAAAACAATGTGCCGGTGATAAAGGCAACAACATACGTGATATAGAACCATGCCAGTGCTTTGCACCTATCCAAGGTTCGTTAGCCACTTGCACACGGTATTTCGATTAAAGACGTATATACACCTCTGTTGGTTGACAGATTATTGAGTTCGTATCTTCTAGTAAGAATAAACCATGAAGGTGTACATAGAAGTTGACATACCTGTACCGAGTGTTGGACTTGCGTGAAAACTAGCAACTATCAGTAAGTTCCGAAAGCACTCCCAGCTGCATTGCATACCGACGACGTAAAGTCTGTAGATATATTTAGTTACTAATAGCCTGAATGGATTATAACGATAGATGCACGAGACTCACATCACAATAGCGAGGGCCCAGTATCTGACTATCAGATACAACGCTTTTGGTAGTGTCCAATTCGCTCTGCTCATGGTGCTGGTTAGTCTGTGCCTTGTGGTGATAGCGTAGAGTATCGAAAGCTTCAGCTCACCTCCAGATGTGCTCTATTTCGTCGGGCAGAGTAGCTATTATATCATACACAAAGACGGCAAGAGAGGATACTATTGACCCGTTTGGTATAATCACGATTAGCAACGATGAACTTAGCTGTGATTTTGAGCCAACGCAATGCTTACTGATGATATATGATGCGGCATGACTTTGGAAGATTGGCAAGAACGGGTCTGACATGGACATGCTTATCGTGAAGGTCGTTGTCGGTCGTATTTATAGAAGAGGTAAGAGACAAAGATTGGCGCAGTCGAAGCCCAAGGGCAAGACTTATTATCCCAGGATATGTAGGAAAACGCCGCCCATAAAAGCCACAGGTGGCAGGTGGAGACAAGATGTCGGGGAAAATGGACAAAAATTGATGGCGAGTTTCAGAAGACCTCAGGGCCATCACGCTCTCAAATAATCCCGATATCTAATCTGAACGCGTCAATTTGGCCAGGCTGGCCTTCAAGGATAAAATACATTTTTATTTTGTTTATTCTGCTTTAAAATGTGTCGGTACACTAAAAGAACAAGATACGGGGACAAATGAAAGAGAACGGGGTGAAACAAGGTCTCCAGAACAAAATACAGTCGGTGATGACCTGTTAGGTACGACTAAAAGATGTCCCTTATCCAAAAACTCGGAGAAAAACAGGTTGCGAATAGATAAATGTACATCGAGAGAGGGCGAAAGAACTTTCAATTCGATAGCAGGGTCGTAAGAGCATCAAGGGAAGAATAAATAGAATGTGTGTCTGATTGTAAGGGTAATCACCGTCCCGGAATCCGTTATAAACCCCTAAAACGTCTAGAAGTCGTTAACGACGACTATATTGATTAGTCGGAGGGGAAAGGCCAGCTGCTCTTGCAAGGCCAACCCTTGGACTTCCTCTAACATCACCACTGCCCACAGCACTCCCACTAGCGAAGCTCCATCCGCTCTCGCTGTGTGCCTCTCCACCCACATCACTGGCCGCATAATCACTCATGAAATCCAAGTCACTCAACGTTTCATGCTCATCAGCGCTGATGACGCTACCCTCCGAAAGCACTCCCATCGAGGACCCTGCGCGCGAGTTGGCTGCAGAACTCGCGTTCGAATTCGAATGAGTGCTGACGGTGACAAAGCCAGCAGAAGACGCCGTTTCGAATCGCGTGTGACCGGTTGAAGATGCATACGATGCGGAACTGTGTGGGCGGAAGTATAAAGGATCGCGGTTACCTGCCCCAATTGGGACTTGTTCATTCAGGAAGTATCGCGTCTGAGACGAAGTGGGTGCAGGTGGTGTGATGGGCTGTCTTGGGGAAATGGGAAGTAAATTATTGTTGAACAGGCCCAACCCTTCGACAGAGGAAGTCGATTCAGTTCGAGCTGGTGATACGGCGACAATAGGATTGGGAGACGTGGTGCTTTGCTGTAACGTGGTAGCAGAAGTTCCCAAGCCGTAGCTGCTCCCTAGATGAGCATATGGCTGAGGCTCTTTACGAAGAGATGTGTTGTCATCGTCGACGAAGGAAAGATAAGTAGAGCTAGCTGCAGAACCGGTGTTGCTTCGTGTGACCTGTCTGGGCGAATTCGAACAAAGGGAGGAGAGGCTCGAAGGTGCAGGCGAGTAATTGTTCGTATCGTGCAGCACTTGGGGTTGCATAGTAGGGGAAAGTGTATCGAAAGATTCGTTGCCCAAGTTCATTCCAAGAGGAGATGGTGATAGAGTGGTGGACGAAGGCCCTTGGCGAGAAGATGCGTTTGATCTCAGATCTGGACTCAAACCAGCCATAGAGAACGGGCTTTCCGAACGAGAGGAAGGAGGCGATAACAGCTCAAGCCCATGTTCGTAATCTAACTCTTGGGGATAGGATTGCGAGAGGGATGGAACAACGTGGCCCATCCCATGATGAGTAGATGGGAGCGTCTGTGACTGGGATTGGATAGATGGCAACGCAAGTTGCATGGGTGGGCTGTTCGACGGGGTTGGTAGTTGTGGCAAAGGTGCACGGGAGGCCGGCGGGGTCTTGTTGACATGCTGAGCGTCCTCGTCCGAATCGAAAGGGTTGGTTCCGGAGTTGGACAGGCTGTCGCTATACGTGACGGAGCTGCGTAAAGGTGAAGAAGTATTCTCATACTCTAGTACAGCCGAGGACGACATCAGAGGGGTCAATCCGGAGGACCTGCGTGCTGGGGAGGGAGGTTCACTGATAGTTGTGGGCGTGGATGGTTCAGTGGGCTCCAAAATGACATGTGTGCGTGATGGAGACAGCGGTTCGTAACCAGCGAGTGGCTGGATGGACTAATTATTCAACAACAGAAGTCAGGAAATGCGCCTGGAAGTCAGAGACACTACTCACCTCGTCAAGCGAGCTGTGCCCACCACCGACAATGTTCTTCCTCTGACGCATGTCTTGTCCAGTGCTGCTAGACATTTCGTTCCTCCATTCCTTGACCTCAGGCGCAGCAAGGTCGCGAAGTTCCACATCGCCCATTTGGAAGGAGAGCAATTTCCCATGGCTTATTGCCGAACTAGAGGCAGAAACGTTGCGAGAATGACCAGAGTCGTCGAATATCCGACCAGCGGTTGGAGCTCCCCGAGGTTGCTTTCCATCCCGACCGTTCATAGAGCCTGAGTCCGAACCGGAATTCTGAGACACAGGTTGAGCCAATAATGGCTCCTGATTCCTTCTCCTCCTATTGGCATCATACTCCGCCTTCCACTTCTCTATCGCAGGGGCAATGTGTGGATCATAGACGAACTGATTACGCACGTGGGATGGAGATGCAGTGAAGTTAGTCTCCAGACTACGCAGACGATAATAAGTAGCGCACCTCCTTGAAAGCGATTGTAGCGGCGACTGTCCCAATCACCGCAAAGACGTATACAACTGGGGCGGGCATCGGTAAACGTAGCTCTACTGTTTAAGGACGTCGCACAGCTCCTATCCGTTGCACGGTACTCGACTCAAGCAACCCAAATCAAGAGTTACTGCGACAAGATCGTTGGAGCAGAGCACAAAATCGTAATCGTCTGGGATAAGATCGAAGGAATTGAAAGTCAAGCAATGAAGATGGTGGTTATAAGATTGAGTGGGAAAGGGTGTTCGGACCAAGGTCGAAGTGTTTCTGGTGCTGTGTCGGGGTTTGCGAGCTGTGTCAGGGATGACTTAATCAGGTCGGATTTAGAGTAGGTATTGTCACGGGACACTCTGTGAACCAATCATCGTCCTCCATTCTTACTGTGATAACGGCTACTCGGACAAAGAGGGAATCATTTCTCAGAGGCATGCAGAAACCATGCGTAGTGTATGTAAATTTACCTTTGTTCATCTTTCGAGGGTGGGCGTGGAAGAGGTAGCTTCGAGCCAATTGATGGAATCAGGCCTTCGAAATGGTGACCTTTCGAAGCTCGCTCAACATCCCTTTGGACGGCAGTTCGCATTTTGAGCTTCGAAACCATAAATCTCAGTGATTTTGTGTTCAATCTAATGCTGTTAAATTTGATGATGATAGTTTAAGATCTCACGACCCTGAACATACAGTCTCACTCGTGCGAAAACATCAGAAACCTCCAAACGACGCGGGGTCGATTTGGTTGCAGGTTGTCCTTTGACGGACACACACACGGCCGAAGCTCAATTGCTTCTCAGTTATCAGCCTCACCTCGACCCAGCGAGGCCCGTCCATCATGAAAAAACTGGTTGTCTACCTATTTATTCACACTATCATGTTTTGCAAGTTGGCTTGAACTTCATAGACGACACAGAATCTAACCCGGCATTTTCTCATTCAAGGCCATGTTTCCGCCATGCTGGTTTACTATGATGATGTACCTGTGGATATGGATGCCGTTAGTACTCTCTTCCAAAACCTGTCCTTGGAAATGTGACGAACCAGACCTTCTTTGCGGTGTGTCCAAACACACAGTGTTGCAGGGAATCGAACAAGGTCATAGATTCGGTACGATATTTCCGGGCTTCCATCCTACATCCTTCTCTCTATTTACACGACTCCGCAACAGGGATGCTTTCGAGATAACAGCTGCCTGTGCAAAACTCCCGCCTCTCTAGCTCTAGAGCACTGTGTATATTGTACTGCTATCTTGGCATACGCGGGACGGCACAGAGACGACTCCGAATCCGAGAAGAACTACAAAATTGCAGAAAACTTTGTCCGGAGTACGTTCTCAAGTTTTGCACCACTTTATAAAAGTGGGACGCCTGAGCCATGAACAATATTCTAACACCTGTTTCCCTGCAATTAGTTTTCAACAAAGTCTGCAATACAAAACCTGGTATCACTCCCGTTATCCATCTATCACCGCCCGACGAGATAGGCGACCACCTCCAAATGGGTAGTAGAAGGGATCCTCCTCAAAGCCTACTGACGCTAGGGATGTTCCCAGCAGGAGTTGTGAAGTTATTCTTACTTGCACGGGTATTAATTGGGCTTTGAGGCTCTTGGCTTGCCTTCCTCAAACCAGGTTTTGCGAAACGTGTACCTCATCTCCTACATATCGCTCAACCAACGACCGAGACTCCAAGAGGGCCCAAACAAAGGGCGATGGTGGATATATTTAGCAATGTTCGCTTAAGGACATCAGCAGCATGGCGCAGAGGTAGCGCGCGGGGCCCATAACCCCGAGGTCACTCGATCGAGACGAGTTGCTGCTAAAACATGATTTTTTGTTGCGTTGAGTATTTTCACCTCCACTTACCGTTAATTTGAATTTGCATGCTCTCTACTTGTGCTTGCAATTTTTTCGCTTTCTGTTTTGGATAGGAAGTAAAATTTGGTATCATTAACAACAAATTTATAATGGAAGCTCATACGTAACAAATAGTATGCTGTAGTTGTGTCAAAAATGGAGCTATAAGTAAAAAAAGTGTTCAAGTGTCCGCTATCGTTTCAAAGCACATTTCTAGCGTTATCAAAGTTATCTAATACGTCGGGAATAATCATAACATGAATATCGTCCCCACAAGCCCGAACAAACTCGACATCTTCAAGTTTGCCCAGCTTTCGTCCCATTTCAAAAATGAAGTGCCGGAACCTGATGAGGTGGATGGGGGAGGAAGTGATCGTGGATCTGTAGATGTTGCAGGTGTGGTCTGTGTTTCGGTTGGGGTGGGTGTAGGTGTAGGGGTGGTACTTGGTGGTGGGGGAGGTGCATCCTCTGAGAGGTACATTCTGATGTAGCGAATTTCCCAGTACGCGTTTAGGTAGTTTTCGCCGTTCCCTAGAACGTTGTCTGCGAACTGGAAGATTGGGAAGTCACGGTCAGTCAAAGATGTTGTCAGGAATAACAGTGAACGTACGCAGGAGTTCGTGGGGGTCTGACAAGTTGAGGCGTAGACAGACGGTTCACCAGCCCTAAATGGAAGGCTTCTCAGTGTTGTGTCGATAGCGTCGTGTATAAAAAACGTACCATGACCCGCAAAGTGTGGTAAGGAGAACGAGGTGCTGGGGACTGAAGAACTGGTTGATGTCACGTCTTGTGTTTGGGTATGCAGCGGTTGGAGGGCCCCAAAGAACCGTGTCCATTGGGTCTTGAGGTGAGGCATTGCGAATGTTATCAGGAATATCAGGCCTCTAAAGGAGCAGACATTCAGATCAACATTAGTTGAACGAAGACAGGTCAAAAACAGCACGTACGCTCCAAAACCACGCATAAATCCCCGACTCGGCCATTTGAAGTGCCCATACTCCTCCACCTGCTTGTGCAAATGCGGCTCCGAAACTGTTCGGTTTTGTTTCCCGCGTGATACACCCTCTGTCGTTGGAGCAGTCGCCTTCCAGGAGAACACCAGTTTGACCGGGGTTTTGTGTTTGGTAGCAGCCTACTGTTGAGTGGATAGCGATTTGGTTGAAGCCCATGTTGTTAACTCCTTCAATGAGATCAATCTCTCCGCCAACGGGCCAGTCTTGAGGTGAGCCCAAAGTCCAAAATGCGGGCCAGACCTGTGATAAAGAATCCGTCAATAAGTAACATCCTGGACTAGCTTGATCCGTAACCACGACCTGCTCTGAAGTTTCCCACGCCCGACAGCGCAAAGAAACTTAACAGAGGTAGTGCTACAATCGAGTATTAATAGTCAATATAACATTATCCATTAAACGCTCTATCTAAAACTACATCTCATATGGCGCAAAACCAACGAAACAATAATAAACAGAATATAAATGTGGCATTGAACCCGCCAGGAAACTCCAACGTGCCACGCCGCCAGCAAGCGAATCAGAACCAGAACAGAAATGTCACTCCTAGTGGTCATAATGAAACCAATACGCCATGCGAACGTGCCAGAGCTGGCAGCCCACCGACTAGCCCAGGTGCCGACATACTCGTAATAGACTCAGCTAATGCTAGACATCAGCAATTTCTGATTTTTTCCCATAGCTCCGTATAGTGTGTGAGCCATCAGCTGTAGTGCCTCACTTGGCACTGTAGCGTGCTGTAGCAACATAGCACTCTGGAGTGTAACATCACTCATCAGAAACAATACTAACTTCCCTTACACTAGTTCTGAAGACATTGGTAGCTAACACCCTCACTATGAACCTGACATATGTTGTATGTGCTACTCAATCATTTATTAGCCCTCTTGCATTTATGAAATTTCGGTAGTAATATATTTTTCGAAGCTTGAAATTCAATAACCATGTCTCTGTATGCGGCTTTCTTTCAAATAAATGCTGAACACAAAATGCAATGAAGGTGTGGGGGCACCATAATGATATTGAATCGTGATGTGGTTGATGTGGTCACAAAATAAGTCACGCACAAAACCGAACTGTTCGATTTTTTATTCCCGCGCTAGGGTTGTGGAAAACGATGACAAATCAAGTTGGAAAAATCATCTGTTCGTTTTCGAAAACTCTAAGTTCTTTCTCAACCACCATCTCCTCAACACTTTCAACCACACATCAGGCTATTGCTCACTACTAAAATTCGGTCAGTGTTATGTTCTTTTAGTGGCACAAATGCACATGGTTTACCAGAATATTAGAGCATCTTATTGACTTGTCATAGCATGTGGGTGATGAGCTGGCAGTATTTCAGCAGTCTGGTATGTTCCCTTGTTCTCGTTTTTTTCATTTTCCTTATTTATTCTGGTTGGACAATAATTCTGAATCTCTTCATTTCCTGTCCTTTTCCTCTATCCTCTCCCCTCTCCATACTTACCTTTCTTCCTCTGCCTTCTCCTTCTGAGTGGGAATGTCATGGGTGACCCTCTGGAACGAAATCACTGACCTGGACCTCGACCTGTGGCATACCCTATCCTTGCACCTGTGGGTTTTCCGCACCAAATGAGCCCAAGAACGTCCAAAATGGATGACTTATGAGCAAGATATGCTTGAAATACAAAAGGCTTCGTATTTCAAGCATATCTTACTCAATTCTCAGCCGTTTCGGGCGCTCTTAAGCTTGTTTTGAAGCTCACTGGTACACCAACCCGGATCTGTATCCACATCAACCTGACTTGCAACCCCTCTAGGTGTACCCTTGACTTTCTCTCAGAGTCTTGATTTGCAAAGTTTTTTTTGTGGATACTCTGATTACTTATTTAATATTTGTATTGTTGATGTATTAGATAGTTTGCGAATATATATATTTTCTCTATCTAATTTTCATTGGTTGAGTCATATTTTGAAATTTATGTGCTATTTTAATCAATCCAGACCTGCTTGTGTAGCAGTCTGTAGCAGCCTTACACTACTCTGTAGCAATCTGTAGCGAGAAGGGGGCACTACATAGCACTATGCATATGTGGGAGAGTGCTACGTAAAGGGGTACCCATGCTACAGCACTACAGCGCTACGGAGCACTACGTAGTGCTCCGTAGCCCTGACAGGGTTTGCTGATGGAGAGTACCTGATTCAAATCGGCGCATTGGAACAAGAACAAGAGGACGTACACTTAGGAGGCATAGGTGATATCCTTATAGGGCTGGCAAACAGGTTACCCATGGGGGGGAGCGTCAGGAAAGCCTTGACAGCAGTCTTCTACATGCTGCAGGAGGTAGAAGTCAGAGAGTTAGGGATGGCAACCATCACGCAAGTGGTTGGAGCAATCAAAGAGGGGAATGGGGCGAACGAAGAAAGACTTAAAGAGGGGATGGAGATGTTGAGGGAGGAGATGACAACATTGAAGGAGGAGTTGATAGACAAGATGGTGGAAGGAGGGAAGGAGATGGAAGAAAAGCTAGACGAGAAGATAGAGGAATTAAGGAAGGAAGGAGGGAGAACAGGGATGAGAGACGGACAACAAGGGATGACAGAAAGAGGAGGGGGACCACAGGTTACGAATGAGAGAGGAAACACGACGGAACCAGACCTAAGGGCCGATGAAGACGGGTTCATACCACCCAGACTAGGCAAACCCACATATGCCGAAGCCACTAAAGGAAGAGGAAAGCCTAAGGAGAGGAAAGTTCAGTTAGCCCTGAGCGAGGAAGACAAGAAAACATTCTTTTTCGACAAAGCATACGGAGTACAACACGACCCGTTCAACGGCCTTGATGACGAAACCTCGGCGAAGAAGGCTAATGCAGCCTTGGAGTTGATGAAGAACGAAGGCTGGGAGATACCAGAAGGGACGGAATTTATTGCAGCAAGGAGAGTTAGGAACGGAGGGATGAAGATGATGATGAGTAACTTGGAGGGAGCTCTATGGATCAAGACGAAGGGGAAGAAGACATTCCTGGAGAGGATGGGAGGGACGGCGGTGATGAAGGAGAAAACAGTCAAGGTGATTGTGGACTTTGTCCCGATCGAGTTTAACCCAGAGGACGAGGGGGCAATAAGAGGCCTAGAGGAGATGAACAAGCTCGGAAAAGACTCGATAGCAAGTGCGACCTATTTTAAGAAGTCAGCTAATAGGACGAATTGGCAGAAGACGGCTACGTTACTGGTAGCGATGAGATCAGCAGAGGAAGCCAACAAGTTATTGGAAGAGGGGATTTGGGTGGATGAGGAGGGACTCGCAGTGAGGAAGAAGGTGGTGGAACCGGAAGTATGCAACAACTGTCAATCGCCAGGACACTACGCAGGGAAATGCCCGAACCCAATGTGCTGCTCTAAATGCGGTGGGGAGGGACATAATTTCAGGAATTGCAGGAACACGGCAGAGTTCACATACCAATGCAAGAATTGTGGAGGCAAAGGCCACGGCCCAAGGGATGACAGGAAATGTCCATGGTACATCGGAGAGATAAGGAGGCTGGGGGAAGAGTTCCCATGCAACAATCGTCGACTATTCGCAACAGATGACCCAAGGACACATCTAACGTACAAGGAAGAGTACATGAGGGAGAGGGAGAGAGAGAGAATGGGAGAAGGAGAGGAGGGAACGCAGAACACGAAAACCAGAGAGGAGGAGGTAGAAGAGGAAGAGGAGGAGGGGAGGAAGAGACCAGCAACACTGACCATGGCACAACTGACCACCGAAATGTTTGGGGGAAAGCTACAAAATAAGGAAGGTACTTTCAGTGGTGACTGGAGTGATGATATACAAGATCTGGACATGGACGATGACCTGGCAGGTGCTACAAAGAGATTGGAGTTGGCAAGACTCCGGCAAACAAGGATAACGGACACTATGGAAGTGACTGGAAATGACAAGAAAGGAGGGAAAGAGAAGCAACAAATTCTACAAGGATCTAATCTATGAATTACACAACTCAAGCACATTTTAAGATATGGCAGCAAAACGTTAACGGATCACTATATGCACAGGAAGACCTGCTGAGTAGGATTAATCCTAAAGAATACAACATGGTGCTACTGCAAGAACCGCACATCGACTTCCTTGGAAACACGAGAGCGAATGGGAGATGGCGTGTGGTCTACCCGACAGGACACCTCGACAACCCCAAGGCTACGCGAGCAATAACACTAGTCAGTACAGGGGTAAATTCAGACAGGTGGACTCAAGACACACTGGAATCCCAAGATGTGGTAACGGTCTGGGTCAAACTGGCACACTTGAAAGTAAGGGTCTACAACGTTTACAATGACTGTAACCACGACAACAGCTTGAGGGTGCTGGCGAGAGACCTACGGAGGAGGGAGGCGGAGAGGCGGGGAGAGAGCGAGGGGAGGACAGAGACGATATGGGCAGGGGACTTCAACAGACACCACCCGCTATGGGACAAGGAACGCAATCACCATCTATTCATGACACCAAACCTGAGGGCTGCGCAACGCCTGATTGATTTAGCGGCGAAACATAACATGGTTATGACCTTACCTAAGGACCTGGCAACGTTGGAAGCCACAAC
Source organism: Panaeolus papilionaceus (assembly GCA_015501605.1). Classification (NCBI taxonomy): domain Eukaryota; kingdom Fungi; phylum Basidiomycota; class Agaricomycetes; order Agaricales; genus Panaeolus; species Panaeolus papilionaceus. Next base: position 446,445 of record JADNRZ010000024.1, on the reverse strand, counting down.
GACGAAGAACAGGACCAGAGTTGATAACGTCTTCTGCAGTGAAGGGATAAGCGGAAGAGTGCAGAAGTGCAGAACACGAGAGGAGGAACGGGTGACGAAGACGGACCACTTCCCAGTGGAGATGATACTCGATATTGGTGCAGAACTAGTGGAAGCGAGAGAAGAATTCATCTTCAGAGCGACTGACTGGGGAAAATTCAGATCGACACTACAAGCAAAACTAGAAACCTTACCGAAACCCAGGGAATTCCGGAGAGGACAAGTAGCCAGGTTCCTTGAGGCGAAAGAAGAGCTAGAAAGAGTAATTAAGGAAACTACGGAGGAAGTGGTCCCGAAAGCCAAGGAGGTCCCGTGGAAGAAGAGATGGTGGAATAGAGATTTGGGAGAGATGAGAAAGGATGTGAGGCGACTGGCGACGGAAGCAATAAATGGGGATGACCGGAAAAAAGAGGAATATAGAAGAAAGAGGAATGATTACGCGCAGGCGATAAGGAGGGAAAAGAAAACACATTGGGAGGAATGGTTGGAAAACCTAGGAGAGAAGGATATCTGGGCAGCGGGGAAGCTAGTAGGAGGAAACGGGGGAGATGGGTCGAGGGCCAGGGTACCACCGTTGAAGGTCAAAGAAGGGGAGGGGCAGATGAGAGAGGCAACAACGAGTGAGGAGAAGGGGGAAGCATTTTTTCAGGCGTTTTTCCCACCAAGGACAGCCCCAAGGGTTGACGTAGACCAGGAGGAGTATCCAAGGGAGAAGTGGAAATATGAATCTGTAACGGACGAGGAAGTTAGTGATGCCATCGACAACCTCAAACCGTACAAGAAATCAAAGTTCGGCACACCGTCAAATGCAATATTCGTCAAAGCCAAAGACTTGCTCGTCCCATTCATAGCACCACTGTTTAGAGCTACGGACACAGTTGAATTCTACCCCAGCGATTGGAAAACCACGGAGACCCCGATTTTGAGGAAACCAGGGAAAGGCGACTACACGGTAACAGGAGCATACAGGCCGATAGTATTGGCGGACGGGATGGCGAGGCTACTAAACATGTGCAAAACCAGGACGTTAGTGAAGTTTGTGGAGAAACACAAATTACTGCCGGAACATCACTTTGGAGGAAGAGCTGGCAGAACGACAACGGACTCAATACATGTATTAACCAAGACGATCCTGGATGCATGGAGGAAGAGGGAGGTGGCGTCAGCCCTATTCTTGGATGTGAAAGGGGCATTCCCTAGTGTGGCGTTAGATGTGCTAGCACACGATCTCAGAATGAAGGGCGTACCGAAAGGACATGTTGATTGGGTGATGAGGAGGAACGAAGGAAGAAGAACGAGGCTGATGTTCGACGATCATAGTTCCAGGGAATTCGAGGTGAAGGACGGACTGGACCAGGGAGACTCACAATCGCTTATCCTGTACTTGTTGTACAACGCCGACGTCCCGAAACTTTCAAGCCGACAGAAAGGGATAACTGTGTTAGCTTTTGTGGACGACATAGGAGTGGTAGCAACAGGCAAGGACTTCTGGACTACTCACAGGAAGATAAAGGAGATCATGCAGAAACCGGGCGGTATCCTGGAGTGGGCCAAGAAACACAACTGCACCTTCGGAGTAGAGAAATTTCAGTTGGTAGATGCAACAAGGAGGAAAGTTACGAACCCACTGGGTATAGGCCCCAAAGTACCCATGGAACGACCACCTCTGAGATTACACGAACACACAATTCATCCGACCCCGCATGCCAAATTCCTAGGACTGATCATCGACCAGGAGCTAAGGTGGAAGAAACAGAATGCAGCTGTCATAGGGAAAGCAGCCGAATGGATCAGTAAATTCAAAAGAATTGCGAGACAGAAAGGGGGAGTGGCTTATCATAACATCAGAAAGCTATTCGATGCCGTGGCTATGCCCAGGATATTGTATGGGATAGAAATATTCCACCCGCCAAAAAGGACAGGACAAGGAGTCAGATTCTCAGCACTGGAGAGGAGGTTAGAGAGCATGATCAGGAGAGTAGCGATGATGGTAGTGGGAGGAATGAGCACCTCACCTAGAGATGCAGCCATCGTGCACGCAGGGATGCAGAGGGCGACACAGGCAATCCAGAATGCCAACTTCAAAGCAGCGTTACGAATGGCGTGCCTACCGGCGAGCAACCCCCTGATGAAAATGGCACAATCTGCAGGGAGACGGTACGTTAAGAGGTTCCCAACACCACTGCACCACATCATGAATGCGTTCGACATTGCCACGGAAAGAATGGAGACGATCCAACCGGCAAAAAGACTCCAATGGGATACAGAACGAGTGATCTGTGAAGTTGCAGGAGAGAGAGAGGAGGCGATAAGGAATGAGGAAGAGAGAGTAAGGAGGGGATGGAGAGTTTATACAGATGGGTCAGCGATAGGAGGACGGGTGGGAGGTGCAGCGGTACTGTACCGAGGAGAGGAAGAGTGGGAGGTGAGGAAGAGGTACCTGGGAAAGGCAAAACATTATACTGTGTACGATGCGGAGGTGATCGGTGTGGATCTTGCCTTGGAAACTCTGCTACAAGAAGGATGCAAAGGGCTGATAACGATTGGCCTTGACAACCAAGCAGTACTGTCAGCCGTCAGACACCGATGGGTTAGGTCTGCACAACTCACCTGGATCAGGATCCAAAGGAACATGAACACCCTTCTCAAGATGAGCAGGAATACGAAGGTTAGATTCACTTGGACGCCGGGTCATGAAGGGATTATAGGGAATGAGAGGGCTGATGAATGCGCGAAGGAAGCAACGAGGGAAGAAAGGGAGGGAGACTTACCGATAAGCAAGGCAGCGACCTATCAAAGGTACAAAGAAAACGCCAAATCGGAAAGACGACGTCTATGGGAAAGATCACCACGTTTTCAGAAACTGGACAAATTCGACCAAACGATGCCTTCTCGACTATATGAAAAACTGATCAAAGGACTCCAAAGGAAACAAGCATGCATCGTTTTTCAGTTACGCACCGGACACGCACCTCTAGGGAAACACCTGTATACAATAGGGAAAACGGCATCGCCAACGTGCATCAAATGCAACCGACATCAGGAAACAGTATATCATTTCTTAATGCAATGCCCAGCGTACCATAAGGAGCGTAAGGAGATGCTAAATAACCTCGGAAGGAGAGCGTGGGGCGAAGGAGGATTAGTGACAATACTGTCAACCAGATCGGGACTCAAAGCGCTATTCAGGTATCTGAACAGGACGGGGAGGTGGAGGAGAACTTTAGGCAGGTTCAAGGAATCAATAGGAGATGACGAGGAAACGGAAGGAGCGAGAAGAGGAAGACGAACACAAACATAACAACCTTATAATTCACAACCCTTACAACACACTAATAACACCATAACCCCTCATTATAATTCCAAATCTTACACACCCACATACGTGTAGCTAATATCAATACCCGGACCTGAAAAGGTCCAAACGTAGCCCTAGAGTCCACATAGAACGATAGATTCCACATAGATAACGTTCGTACTCATGTACATACATCAGCAATTTCTGTTTTTGGACAGTAGCTCCGTATAGCAATCACGCCATCGCTTGTAGCATTGCCCTTGGCTCCTGTAGGACCATGTAGCCGAGTAGTGCTCTGGAGTGTTATGTCAGGGACTCCAATATATTCGGAGTGTACAGTCGAGCTCCATGGTACCTCAGTAGCTTTACAGCGTCATGCATGTGCAATTGCCATGTCTGGAATTCCCTCTCTTCCTGATTAAAGTATATTGTTACTATCTGGTGCATTGCAACCTGTAAGAAGAACACTACATACTTAAATTAAGCATGCACCAGCAAAGTCAGCTCACTGTCAGAAGATGGGTGTGGTGACGTATTTATAGGGTTGGTTTAAATATAAGGAACAGAATTTATTTTGAGAAAAATGTAAGTGTAATACTTTTCAAGTCTCGTGCTGTCCAGTCATAGTATCGTATATGCTCTAAGAAAGTGTCAATGGGTAAAAGAGTTCCTTGTCGAAGTACTTATTAAGCCAAAATTCATGGCTGTATGCCAGACTATTCTCGCATGTCAGCCGGCCGTCCGCTTTCCCTCCAAAATTTGGCACAAGGTCCACCAGAGCACGAAGTTGTTCAAGAGGAATAACATCTCCGCAGAGATGAGAGTTGTGTTGTTGTGCTGTGCCTCGTTTAAGACGGTAGAGGCCTGTGTTTGCATCAGGGAATTGGCCTGTTTGCCTTGTATTGCGAGGATTGGGCTGAGGGGTAATGATAAATTTTTGTACGTACGCAAGGAATCTATCTGGTATGTTGTGGCGGCTTTTCGGAAGTACGAGGCGAAATATAAGACGAACATCAGCAACGATATGGCCTGGATAGCCATGGGTTCAGTTCCATCTCCAGGCATTATAGAAGTCAAATCACTTACCTGTGAGTCCGCTTTGTGGCCATTGGCTTGGTGCATTGACACAAAAGATAGCGGAATCATGTCCCCCTAATTGTGGTTCGGCTTTCAATGTGACAGGCAATAAAATGGGATGGGGATGGTGGTAAGATGTAGATTGAAGGCGAAGTGATGTCCAGACCTGGACTTTATCAGGCAGTGATCGAGGGTGGTGAGTGGACATTCCAGTGGAACTGAATTCTGAAAGGAACGTATTCGGGTAGTTGGCCTCCATACTTGACACATAGCGGGATATTGCCGATTGAAAATCTGGTATGTCAAATAGCTTCGCCACTTCGTCGACAGTGTGGATCCCCAGTTGAGGATCCCGGGAGAGATGAAAGGCGGTTGTTGGGGAACTTTGAACGGTGCGGAAAGGAACCTTGGCAGAAGGATCAATTCCTTTTGTCAAAAGCGCGGCCTTGTAGAAGTAGTTTGTAATGCCATATGTATTGATACCTGCAGCACCTGCATGCGATCCAGGGAGAGTGCGGACAGATGAAATCAAAGATAAAAGTTCAGCTGTTGTATTGATGGTGTCATCGGTCGCAGTGTAGTCATCCAAGTCATTCTCTCCTGGGGAGGATCCGCTTCGACTGCAGATTTGTGAGAAGTATTGCCCTTGAACTCGACCCCTGCATCTCGGACAGCGGTGGCCAGATCAAAGTTCATAACCTTGTCTTGACGATCGAGGCTACGAACAATCTGAGCCTCGTAGTTGTGCTTGTTTGATGCGCGTGAAGGGTCCTTGACCAGTCTGATGTGTGCGTGTTCAGTGGTATCAGCCGACCACTGGATTGGGGACCCACTGAGGCGAACACCTAATGTGACACTCTGCATGAACTCCAACTTGGGTATTTGCCAATGAGTAAGCTTCCGTCCCTTTTCCCCTTGACGAGCACCTGCATCGATGATGGCCTGCTTGAATTGATGGAAAATGGAGAGGGACTCATCGATCATACGACAAATGTCGTCCGAGATGAGAGGCGCTTGTGCTAGGTATCGGAAGTCGAGGAGTGCACGGATCGCTGTCATAAAATTGGCGGATACTGCCCCTGCAGCAACCGGAATAATGTAGCGTTGGATGTCGCGTTGATCCCTCCCTGTTACCTGCTTGAGAGATGAAATTCCTTCCTTGAAGTGGCGATACCCAGTATGTCGCTGAAGAATTGAGAAACGAAAGTCGATTTCTCCCGCCCCAACTGCGTTGATACACCACTTGGCGTCATGATCCCAGAACATTCGATGCCAGTGATGGAGGGGCTCGCTAGTCAGAAAGACAGCAGGATTTGACAAATCCCAATCCCTCCAAAACGGCTGGTGTACACCGTTGAGTCGATGTTTCATCGACTCCTTTTCGTAGGCCTCCAAATCCCACTCATCCTCGACTACCTCTCCAATTTTGGTCAGAGCATCCAACGTCATCTCCCCAGTTCTCATCGGGTGTTTCTGAGCATCCCCAAACTGTTTGAATGATGCTGTGGTAATTGACGACGTCTTGCCAGCCACACAAGCAATAAGTGCTGACTCGGGTGTGTCCACGATGTAGGCAGCACAAGGCGTAAAGCACCAGCGGCTATTCCCAAGGGGATCTGAGAGCATGATACCAACGCGAGCGGCCTCTTTGAGGGGGTGAAGAACGAGGTCTAAGCATTGATGGAATAGTCGAGCTTCCAAAACACCGCGAATTTTTGATTTTGGATAAATAAATCTGGGGATGGGTATTAAGGCAAGTAGAAGGAAGGCATGGTTTGTGGCTTTGTTTCGAAATTCGGCGGCAATATTAGCAAGAGAAATGAGGAGTGGGTGGGCGACACGGTTTCCAGTACCAGAGGAAATGTTAGTCTTATCAGATGACAAGACAGTGCCGAGAAGAGTAGCGCCTTGCTGTAATTTTTCCTTTAGGTCAAATTAATCGCTGACCGAGAATATTTCAAAGATAACTCACTTGCATGAACCACGCTGCGTCTCCAGACAGCCACTCAGTGTATATTCTCATAGTTTTGGCACACATTTCATAAAGCTTAAATGGCGTGAACTGAATAAAATCCTGGACTAATGGGCTGCGCATAAGAGCCTGAATGCATTCAACAGGGTTTCGGTAATATAGGGTAACTGTATTTTTTGTTGGAAGCGTCGGTGTCATGGAAGATGCCACCCAGCGTGGGCCGCTAGGAAGTTGCTCGGCTCTCGAATACAAATCCTGTACAGCCCTAAACGAGATGGGAAGAAGCTTAATCTGTCATCATAGGAATAAAGTGTTGAGTATTATGAAGCACAGATAATATGGGAAGTAATACCATTTTAAGTTTCAGAAATTCGTCGATTTTGGCCATGCTCATCCCTGACTGCAAGAGAAATGATGCTACCTCCCATTCGTCCCTCGTTGAAAAGGGGTAATAAGGGACGTTTACACGAGCGCTCGTAAAAGGGTCCTCTGCAAAAAGTTCCATGAAGGTTTTGCCGGGGTGCGTTGTATTCCAGGTGGAAGAAGCACCTGGGAAGTTCTCTTGGAACGGACGTTTAGTCGAGAACGTGTTCCTGTGGTAGTTGTGCAATCTACGTCAAGACTACAGATCCAACAGTACAAATAATATTACGCACCAGGATCATTTATAAGCTCCTCAAAATGGGAGAAATGCATAACATCCTCGTGTAAATAGCGGCAGGCTGCCCGTGGCTGGTTCATGTGGTTGAGGGCACTCGCTTCAGTATGAAACAACTTCCCACAGCGGAGACAGGGAAATTTCTTTGAGGCAGAAGACAAAGGCATTGTGAAGAAATGTTTGAAATGCAGAATGGATGAGAAGTGAAACCAGGACACAAGGACTGTAGAGATTCGTACATCTTCATGATTATGATGGTATCGATTAGACGGACGCAATCCTGCCGGGCCGGTTTCGAACACAGAAAGCGAACTTTTCGCTTTTGTGCGTGACCTCTTATCACGTGACTCCCATTGTCAAACGAATTTGGACATCAGACTTTGCTCTAATTGCTCCCTCAAACATTATTCTATTGATATCCAAACGCGACTGTCCGTTCTTACTTCTGTGGCATACTACCTTGTTAATTTGAAATAATCACTCTAAACCCTTATTATTAGCTTAAAAAGCATCTGGTAAGTACCGTTCCGAGTCAGGGAGTGGAGTCCCAAGTCAGAATAGTTTAACATTCTTGAATTGTGTCAGATTAATATGGTGAAAACTCTTCGCGAGGCTTTTCTTTCGCTTCAGACCTATCCTTGGCTCAGCAATGCATGGTCCAATGGAACCATAACTGATATGTATAGTCCCACAGAATTATCGGTAAGTGGTTAATCATCCTCTCCAATGAACCTACATTGAAACTTGGTACCAGGGGCTTTCTCAGTCTGTACAAGTCTATGAAACGTTCCTTATTGCTGCACCAATTATAGATCCCACCTCTCAAGCAATGAAAGAATTACTGCAGGATAAGGATAACATCATCACTCGAGGCGCACACGTGAAGAACGTAAAGAAACCCATCCGTGATAAGCGTTGCGCATTGCTTACAACCCTTCGCCTATTCGACCTTGCATGCTATTTTACAACTATGCAGAGAAGTTCCGTTGTGTACGAGCGCCAATGTATGCCAAAGATTATCGCGGGGTATGGTCATAAAATGGTATATATCCTGTCTCTACAGTAATTGCTCCCTAACTTACTCGTTCTCACTGGCAGTATCAAAAGCGCATTCAGGACTGGGTGAAGGTCCTTTACGAATGGAAGGGCAACATGCTGGCTCTGGCCACCTACACCAATCCACAACTCGTACCTGGGACATTGCCACCACAATCTGGCTACGTGTCTCATGTGAATGCGTTCAAAGTTCTCTACCAAACCATTGAGAATGCTATCTGCGTATTGAACTTTCATGTGGCAATTATTCATTTATCCTACCTGAGAGAAGAGAATTTCAATGGCGCTCTTCCCGACTGGGATCACTCGTTCTCTCTGAAGACATTTATGCGTGTTGATGATAAAGCGTAAGTGACATTTCTTTTCCATAAGTTTGATAACTGAACTTCTATTTCTCCTAGAACATTGGATAACGACCCAAGCATTATCAAAGCCCACAGATTTCGCCTACCCTTGCACCTTGCGATACTGGTCTCGCCAATTTTCCTGTTATCCCAATTTCGAATTTACAAGTATACCTGGGAGCGTGATTCATTGCTTGAAGTACACATATTCCCCTTGAGATTCGGTGGTTAGCTTACTTATTACCTACAGTATTCGCTCAAACTAGGAAATAACAAGCCAGATATTCTGCTTCGTGTGGAAAGGATTATCTGGACTACGTTTTTCTCTGTCCTTAACCACGAGATGGCGTTGCATGACGCAATGAACAGCCTCGTAAAAAAAATCCCATGGGTGGAACTTGAAAACGCATCACCCGAAATTCGTGCTTGGTTCGATTTATGTAAGTTACTATTATTTTAAATTCATGAAAAACAACTCAAAGTATTTCGTTTCTCTTCAGCATGCTTGTCACCTGATACCCGCTCTAAAGCAGTGGATATAACTGAACAATTGGATACTCACCTGCTCCACGATATTGAGGTATTTCTTAACAATCTTAATATCAGGGATGTGTCAGGGGATCTGTCACAGAACCCCCACCCTAGCGCGGTTACGGTGCACAGCCTGGTCATCATCTCTAGATCACTGTACAGCCGCCCGTTGCATCATTGATACCCCTGTCGTAGTGCGCAGCCTCCTTTCCTGATTGTTTCGTCACCATCATTTGATATCGCATAGCCTTAGCCTATTCTTAGATTTAGTGCACAGCATACCGGTAGATAGTTTATCCGATGTAGTATATAGGCCAGTGGGGATCAGGATGATTCCTCACTCGATTATCAACTTGGCTTCTGGGCATTCCTATCCCTTACATCATAATCGAGTCTCTACAGCAGTCTGCACCTCTCTAGCTCACTGCACACCATCTACTCCTCATCCTACAAGCCCTACCCTTCGCCCACACCCTGCTCCCAATGTCTACTACACCAGAGATGTCCTTGGAAGAATTCGTCACTGAACAGTTCGACCAACTCTATGAGCGGATGAGGCTGCTCCAGGAGGAGCTTCGCTCCGTCACCAACCAGCTCTCTACCCAACAGACTATTGCAGCTATCGCACCTACCCAACCCTCTCGCCGTCAGCGGAAGAAGGCTGAGCCTCCCGCCCCACCGGCTCCTACTCCCCCACAAGGCACTATTCCCACCCACCTTCATATGTCGGGCACCTACCCTCAGAAGGACGACAAACCCGATCAGCAGTTGCTCACTGTCATTGTACCCGACGCGATGGCAGCGCACCTGGTTGGGCGAGGTGGAAGGGGTCTTAAACAGATCCATGACTTATCTGGTGCGCACATCCGAGCCTTTGAGGTAAAGGACGGATCAGCTGGTGCCCGCCACGTCTCTATTCGCGGTACCGACTCTCAAGTTGGTAATGCCCTCGTCGTATTGGGCAAGCGGCTCGCTCGTCGTCGAGTCCGCGCTCCTAGGCAGCGGGATGCTCCGGGTCCCGCTCGTGATGCCAGTGGGAGGCCAACCGCTGGGAAGTTCCGTGAAGCCCCTGTTCCCATCGTTCAGGCTGCTCCGGCCACTCAGCCCCCCTCGCCACCATCAATTCCTCAGTCCGCCGCTCTAACCCCTGCAGCACTGTCGGCAACTCCTACCCCTGCTCCAGGCTCTACTCCGGTCGTCCCCTCCATCGTCATGAACACGGCCGCCCCACCTTCACTGGTGGCTACCCCAGGTGCTCGATCAGCTTCGACGACACCTGTGAACCAGCCCAACACTCCCATCGCGCCTACAGCCGTGATGCAGACCGCCAATCCTACCCCGGCACTCTCGCCTGGCTCGCCGATGAGCATTGATGTGATGAGAGCCCACTTCTCAGCACTTGCGCCCACTCTTGGGAACCCTATCCCCCCCACTGCTCCTTCAAGGGGTGGTCGCGGTGTGGTTTTCCGGGAGCGCAGTGGACGAGGCGGTAGACGTGGAAGCTAAGGGATTTGCTGGGGCAGCAAATCTAGATGGGGAGATAGTGTCAGGGGATCTGTCACAGAACCCCCACCCTAGCGCGGTTACGGTGCACAGCCTGGTCATCATCTCTAGATCACTGTACAGCCGCCCGTTGCATCATTGATACCCCTGTCGTAGTGCGCAGCCTCCTTTCCTGATTGTTTCGTCACCATCATTTGATATCGCATAGCCTTAGCCTATTCTTAGATTTAGTGCACAGCATACCGGTAGATAGTTTATCCGATGTAGTATATAGGCCAGTGGGGATCAGGATGATTCCTCACTCGATTATCAACTTGGCTTCTGGGCATTCCTATCCCTTACAGGATGGATCTGAACTTTGGAAACCAGCAGGGTAATAGTGGAAATCGTGCCGGCAATGAGCAGGCTGAGAGTTATGGCGAGCATCAAGGCGACATAGAAATGCAGGAGCCACGCAATAGTTATGACCTCGGTGCTGAGGGGAACCAAGGGGATAGCTACTCGACTTGCAATCCATCTGATCTCATGATGCACCAAACGCCAGGCCCAATTGGGGAAGATGTTGAACACCGTCCTCATGACCGTAACGCAGACAGCAACATATCCAGCCAAGCTGGCGGTAAGGGTCATGAGGGCGCTGACAACGACGACGAGTCGGCGGGTGAGGACGTGAACACGGAAAGGGAAAGGGGCGAGGATAATGACAAGAGTGAAGATAAAGGTGGGGACAAGGACGATCGCGAGGACAAGGACGGACATGGGGACGAGGATGAGCATGGGGACAAGGACGAATATGGGGACGAGGATGGGCATGGGGACGAGGACGAAGACAAGGAAAGACCGCGCCGTGAAGGTCTACGTCCACGACCCTCTGCCACTTCTAGTTTTTCAGCCAACATGTCTGTGAAGCCCGATTATCCTCGATCATCTTCAAGTAAAAGCAAGCAAAGAGGGGTAACAACGGTCAAGAAAGTGAAGTTCAATGCCACTCCTGCAATTCTCACCATTCTGAAACGAGAACTGGCGACGATCAAAGAGGAGGCCCAGCGTCGTTGGGTGAGTCATACTTTCTGTCAGTAATCAAATCAATGCACTGACTGTTGAATACTAGGTGAAAAATGAAGATGTCACGCTGAGAGTCGCTCCTGCTGCCAAAGTAAGCAATATTTTAACTTAGAGACTTTATCATAGACATTTGAGCTCCCTCAACAGAACTATACTGCAACTATAGGCATTTTTGATGTCTATAATCATCGGAGAGAGATTAAATTGGACTTTCATGTGCGTTCACACCATACAAAAACTTTCATTTCTGCTTTACTCATGCACTTAAAACCATGGCAGGAAGAGTTCATTTCTCGTCGAGTTCGCGAGTGGCACAAGGTCGTAGAGCAGAACTACGTCGTCAAAGATGACATCCCTCAGCCACGTTGGCTGGCCGAACCCACCACATCTGCCTTCGCGATTCTCGATTACTCCGACCTCCATGACCTGCCTCGAGTTCATCGCATACTACGAGAATCGAAGCAAAACATTGTCGTCAAAAATGTGCCAGGGAAACGACGAGCATTTAACTTGGCTGCTCTGCAAGAAGTTCAACGTGTTGACCATACCGTAGACATCCACGGTACGTAAATGTATCTATACACTTTTATGTGAAAGCGTTTAATGTTCTTTCTTTGACTGGCACATCTTAAAGATCACTCCGTCCAATGCAGACCCACGTCGCTTGGTAAGCGCCTAAGGTCTGGCACTCTTGAACAAGTTCTTCAATGCGCAACCATGGAGAATGGCAAGATTCTCAACGCATTGGATCTTCCTATGCCCACCGCCACACTTGAGGAGACTTGCTTCACAACAGACCTTGTCAGTTGGCGCCTGACCATGGGGGAACTTAACTGCCCCAGGGGTGAAGAGTATCCCACTAGCAAGTTCCGCTGGGCGCTTGTTACGACGAAAGGTGGTTTACATTGGGTACATTTGGATAACGACGGGTTTGCGACATTTATTCATGTCCGCACTGGGGCAAAATGGTGGATTATCGCGACACCTAAAAAGGGACATGAAGATGCCGCAGAATTTGCGCATTTAGAGAAAGACTATGATGCCAGTCTACCACGCCCCGATTTATGGGACTATGAGGCTGTTCTTCTTACAGAGAATACGATGCTGTGAGTATATTTGTTTAAAGCTCCGTAACTTAATATTCTGATTGTTGGATAGTCTAATGCGCCCAAATACTCGACATGTCGTTCTCACAGTTGATCACACCATCGTAGCAGGTGGCTATTTCTACAGTACACCTTGTTTGACGGACAGTTTAAAGGCCTTTATACACTGCTTCAATGCTGATGGTGCTGTCACCAACAGTAATACGGCAGCTTCACGACCAGCACTCCAACGCATCCTCAGCTTTTTTTATGTGGGTCTCGTCAAGAAAGGAGTACATCATGAAAGTAAGTTTCTCCCTCTTTATCTATTATTTACCCTTGCTGAGACCATACAGCGGACGAATACCACCACCTACCAAATTTGGAATCATCTCATGGTTGCCAGGAATTCTTGGTCGCATGTGTCATCGGAGTGACGATGATCATTTTCGACTTCAAGGCATATGCTGGTGGTATAGGGCTTGACACTAATGCGCTTAACAGGCGAGAACGAGAGCAATACATGTATGTTCGTGGACTCGCCTATGCAATGGTGGAATGGCTGGATCATCACTATATTGTTCAAGTCGAAACCGTGCAGCCCAACCTTACGCAATCCAAGCAGCCACAGTCATCTAATGACATCCTGTTTGCTATAGGTCAGTTCCTAGGGGATGTGGCTTGCTATCAGCGACGGGCCAAGTCTGCTCAGATTGATGGGGCACCTGGATGTAATCCTCACCTTCTCGAGAACTATATCCGCCAAACCTTCAGCATAAATGGTACTTCAAACTCTGTTTACGAAGGTTATTGTGCACGGACGAAGGAGATCGCTATTACCGGGGACAAGAACCACCGCATTACATATGGACCTATCTTCGTGGATACGTGGCATGCGAACAAAAGGAGCAGCGTAGAGGCTTATGCAGTGAAAGGTATTCAATTCATTTTATCATGGACATAAGCTCACTTGTATAAAACAGACTTGGAAGATATAATGTCCTTGGGCGAGAGTGATGCAGAGCAGGATTTAGATTGGGATTCTATAATGGCATCGGAGTGGGAAGCATATGGGATTCCAGGTACGCATTTTGAATATACCAACAAGATAAGTTCATTAACTATTTTACTAGACGAAGAAGAGGATTTGAACTCAGGGCGACGCAAAAAAATGCGCACATCATAATTCCGTCGCTATCCAATTTTCGCTCTGCTTATTGAATATTCACCGTGACAGCTTCATGGCTCTGTTTCATTTTATCAGACACAGTTTTTTATCTGCTTTTTATAACACGATCCCTTGTCTTATTTCGTATTTTTATAATTTATTCTGAATTTTTACGCTTGATGAGCACGATTGAGGATGAGGCATAAATGAGAAAGCGAATCATGTGATGCGAGATTCTGTGACGTTTCCCAATTCAAATTTCACAATCATCGTTGAATTGTGACCCACACAAGACTCCTTATAACTCTCTCTCATCCTCTTGTAGTACCACCTCAATCGACAGACCATTTGTATATTATATTGCGTGTAGATTCACTATCTTGACTCTTAAACAGCTGACTAATGTTTTATAGCTTGTACTACCACTTCGTGCTGCAAATGGCCAATAGCCCACAAGACGGTGCCCCTCTGACTGACTCCTTCGTTGATCGATCACTGGTAAAGTTATCGATATGTACCTCCTTTGTATATTTGCTTATGTTGCCCATAGCACGAGCCATTCCTTTTACGGAGTGAAAAGGACGTCAGTGAGTTGTTGTCTACTGCCCAGTGTATACGGGAACAACACCTGCGCGCCAAAAAAGACTTGATTCAGCAGCTGAAAATAGCAGTTGATTCACTTCGTCAAGTCGAGCAGAAACTGGCTACTTTGGACATTCAGGTTGGGCGGCTATACTATGCCATTGGCGAATCTGGATATCGCCTACCAGTTTCCATCCATCCGCACCCTGTTAATTATGATATCTCTGAGCATTCTGGTACGTTATCTCAAGTTTTTATCACCTTTCCTCTCTGAAAGTGTTTAACGCTTTTCTAGACATAATCACTATCTCTTCAGAAGAGGGACACCCAATTTCTATACTCTTGGATTAGTTACAACCTCAAAGTTTGTGTTCCCTCCCTCGCCTTTCAATTTATACTGGTTTAAATCAAAATAAAAGCTATTTTCTGCTGTCCCTGTTGTCTGCTTGAGTCAGGGCTGCAATGTTCTATCATGTTCCATAAATCAACACCTCCGAGTCAGGGATGGCGCCAAATATATATCTGCTTCGGAACTTAAGTTCGGTTCAACTCACCCCTCAACGTATACCAACACTCTACCTCTTAACTTGCTCTTCTAATACTCTATTCTACCTTAGAATGCCCGATACAACAACTAAGTCTAAAGGTAACAAAGGACGTGCTATGCATGACAATCTCAAGAAGGCTCAAAAACGAGGTGCACCCCACGGCAAGTCCCCAATGGTCAAGTTGCGAGAATGTTTGTAGTTGAACTACGTATTCACAGGACCAGCTCTTCAAGGACATGAAGGAGACAAAGGTGGGTTCATTTTTTACTATATATATTCTTTCTCTTTTTTTTTTTGAAAAAACATTCTCAGAAAACGACGCTGGCCTGGGAGCTCCGCAAAACTCGTTGGCACATTTGACCGCTACTGCTGCAGCTACAGGCAAAAGGGTTCAGCAAAAGCGACAGACTAACCAGGATCCAGCTCCTGTTGAAGGCAAGTAGCACTGCAGGAATAAGCATATTTATGATTTTTCTAATACACCCTCCTATTAGGACCTCTTCAGCAGGAACCAAATCAACACATGGGTATCACGGATACCACCAATGCTCCGTCATCGTGTCCGCAACGTCAGAGAGTCAGTCGTATCAACAAGCTGGCGAAGGATTCCGAGATAATTGGAGGGGATCTGATGCGAGCCATGGAGAAATCACAAGGTCAAAAGCGTAAACCAGACAATACCATTGATCCCGGTTTGTTCAATATTCCCGAGGACGCTCCACTCAACAGAATGGCTCCCGCTGCAAAGAAACAGAGAATTTCCCTCCCTAGCCAGGTCAGATTTCTGTCTCAACTCAGATTTTTAGAAGACCCACTCAACTCACGTCGCAGAAGAATACCGCTACACCCAGTAATGGTAGTACCATGGGTTCCACGATCATCAACCCATTTTCCAAGGTTGCTTCAAAGGCTACGCTCGCTCCGCCTCCTCCACTGCAAAGACCTGTAGCGTCGGATACATCTCGCCAACCATCACAACTACCTTCACTCCCAACCCAAGCGACGCGCCCTTTCCAAATTAATCAATTGACATCCAACGCCCGCACTGCTCCGACCGACGCCTCTCAGAACGATGACCGTGATACTGTTATGTATGGTTCTATTGCTAATGGTAGGCATGCACCTTCAGTTATTTATCTACGCCCACTCATGAGTTCTCATCTCCTTGTTGAACAGAACACATGTTGGCCCAGCATCAGGAGCAGTCGGAAATGCCATGCAGGTCGAAACCATCCTGGCGACACGTCATTCTATTCCCAGACTCGGACGACGAAGGCACTGGTGCTGATGATGAACATATGCAGGATGAAAGGGATGATGATGCTCAACAAGACAACTCAGACAATGACATCATGAACAGTACGTGGAATGCGCCCGAATTCCGTGGATTTGATGCTGATGATGCTGGTCATTTCTTCATCATATTGTTTCGATTATTATCTGATATCATTGTTTTCAGTCGATGGTGACCACGATAACAATGAAGACGACGACATGAATAACGCTGATGACTATGACGAAGATGACAACCGCGACGAAGACGACGACCATGATGAAGACGACAACGACCATGCCTACGATAATGACTACGACAATAACTACTACGACGACAATGACAATGACTGTGACAACATCGACAATAATGACAACGATGACAACGATGACAACGATGATAGTCGTGATGTACCCTCTGGTACTAGTCTATACCCTTTGGATTCTTGCCTTACCGTTGCATTTGCTGATTCTGAGTAACCCTGCCAGGAGATGAGCAGCCGCGATCTGAAGCGGATGAAGCATCATATCAAGTGTTGAAGGCGCCGGTCCCTGACAATGTGAGTATTTCTTATTCAACATTATATTCTACTAATCATTCTCGAAGCAAATCGATGTTCTTAATGATCATCGCGCTCGAAATCGCGCTCGCCGCCCCCCTCAAGAAGAACGCCTTGTAGAAGCTGCTCGACAACAAGGTGCCTTGGGCCGTCTAATCCGCGATATCGAAGAGGATCCATTTGAAGAGTCTCATGACAATGCTAATGAAGAATTCGATGATAATCAAGATGCTCAAAGCGACAACGACGATCACAATCATGAAGGCCGCAAAAGAGCACCGAGAAATTCTTGTCACTCCGGTTCACGCTCACCAACCACCCTCGCATACTATCCTGGCCCATGGAAGATGGTCTTAGCTGCAAGCAAGGTGG
The DNA here is from genome assembly GCA_015501605.1 of Panaeolus papilionaceus. Classification (NCBI taxonomy): domain Eukaryota; kingdom Fungi; phylum Basidiomycota; class Agaricomycetes; order Agaricales; genus Panaeolus; species Panaeolus papilionaceus. The sequence continues at coordinate 429,315 of JADNRZ010000024.1, read as the reverse complement.
ATTGGCGCCGTGAGCTGGCAATTGGTAATGCATGGCCTTCACGTCAGGATGACCTCCATATTGTGAAGGCAATTCTTGAGGCCCGCATCCTTCATTACAAGAACGAAGGTGTTGTACTAGATGGCGGTAGGACTCTTTTATTTATTTCATTTTTAACGCCTATCCTAACTTGATGTCTTTCAGAATTTCAGGTTGACCGCCACATGTGGATTCTGGTATGACTTCTTGCGATGTTCATGATTTGCTTGTTCATTCTTGCTGACAAGCATACACAGATTTTTCAGGAGTCGTCCACTTTCCGAGGCAAATTAAAGGATTATGTTCGTCCTATCCTCCCAATGTTCTACAAGGAGGTAGTACCTGATGAATATGAAGGAAATCAACTGGCCGTATTCGATGCGGTTATTGACCGGGTGAAGGCAATCTTGGATCGAGGATCCTTCCACCATGGTCTCGAAAAGGACACATTGGTATGTAATTTTGCACTCTTATGTCATTGGTGATTAATTCCTATTTCCTTGGGTTGATACAGGGGAAAACAAACAATTTCGCTCACCCATGCATAGGCCACGTTATTCAACAGTTCTTCTACAACAAGCCTGACGGGGTAGCGCGGTCATTCCATGATGATTTTTCCCAAGAAGTACCTCTACGTGTAATCGCTCTCGTGGCGACAGCGGTAGGTCTCGTTGGCTATCTATTAACTTTCCAGCTGATCTCTTGTAGATTGTAGGCTGCCTCGAGGAATATCTTGCCACTGGGAAGCAACGAAATCTCCCTTTCGACGCCAAGGGTTACATGGGTACTTACAACAACTTGGTAAAAGCGATTGAAAAGGTGCACAATGATCAGTATCATGGACGAAAGTTGACCAAGTTGCGACGTTCCTGGGCAGTGGCAGGAATGTAAGTAACCAAAATATGACATGTGTCGAGTAGGCTAACTAATTCACAATTAGGGCTATGTTAAATCCCGTCGAAGAAGCTACTGGGAGGGTTATTCCTGTCGACCTAGACTAGCTACCGTATTGTCCATCATCAGGTTTAAGCTTAGTTCTGTCATCTATCTGTCATCCCTCCATCGCTTCTTCAATTGTCGAGAGCATTTTCGTGTATATATCCCATAAATAATAATATTGTTGCTTATATATATTCGCCCTGATTATTATTGTGCACTACAGACTGGATTCTAATTCTTCTGTGGACCAGGTTTGTATCTTGGGAGGGCTCAGGGGAATACAAAGGGACATCCAGATCATATCCTCACAACTTCGGAGAAATTCAAATGATGCTGGGATAAATACATACCAAGATGTGACCACATCAGAGCATTACGGAATCCAGGGGCACCACTACAGAGAACTACAGATTGACCAGGGTCACTATGCAGTGCTATGGAGCGCCCAGTGATGGCTACGTAAACCGGTACCCATGCTACAGCACTACAGCGCTACATAGTGCTACATAGTGCTCCAGAGCACAGACAGGGATTGCTGATGTAGACGAATAACCCCCACATATGGCTATGCCACTACTGGGGCGTAATATATATATATATATAAAGTAACATCCTGAAGATAAGGAAATGTGTGCTCACTGAACAACCGTACGGCATATGCACAACATCAATAATAATCAAGGACCCGATTTGGAACCTGTCTTTAGTCGTGAGGCGAAGCTGAAGTTGAGGTGCGTAAGTAACCACGAAATTTATTATATGTTTTTGAGCGTACTGAATTGCGATTAACCAACTCTCCAGGGACTAGAGTTGTGAAGTTATCAACTCTCAGGATCGCGTTCCCTTGTCCATTGGTAGAGATTAGTTGTTGACCTCGGGCTGTAGGTTCATCAACATAGGTTACATTTCCTGCCCAATGACACGTCAGAATAAGTTCGTTTAGCAAGTTACCGTTCCGACATACCCCAAGTTGTATTATCAACATTCCCGTAGAAATCCCAATGATCAAAAAATCCTGACCCTGCAAATTCGCGTACAGGTAGATGTATCGCGAACGCTTGGAATTGCGTGGACGCAAAAGCGAGGAGCAGCAGCGCTCTCCTTATCCAGGTGTCGTTCATCGTGGATCAAGTGCAACCTATAATAATAGTACAGAAGAAGGGAGAAGAAGACAAAAACACGGTGTGAGAGCGCATTTTGACCGTTGGTTCTAAATTTGAACCAACGACTGTCTTGGGACGATGTTCGGGGTTATTGGCCAAGTCCTGCAGCTGTCTACGGCCAAGAACTCCGTCAGGCTTGTTGAACTCATGTGGGTAAAGGTGATTGCCTTCGGATCACGGTAACTACAACGGCATTGGGAAGGCAGTGCAAACTCCCCTATTTCTGACGGCATGCCAGGACTTCGAGGGGCAGCCTAAGATTTGTCCAAGGACGCTCAGCTAATTCAATAGTGCTGCGCAGTCAACATTGTTGAACGAGAACGGAGTGGGTATCACTGTTTTTTCATGAGCTTGGGGTGGTGTTTTGTCATTTGCTTCAAGATATTGACGGTCTTCGGCTTGCACACTCGGATACTCGCCATATCTAACAGAGCCGGGACGACATGCCTGAAGTCGTATTGATCTAGAAGATTTTGGAGGGCTAAGGCGGTGGGTACGCCCAGAAATGAAGTGGAGCTTTAGGTGGTGGAGCGAAATGTTCGTCTGCGACCATGTCACCGAAACTGCAGCTGCCTTGAGGTCTGGCCGAGCGCGTGCCAACTGCGAAGACCTTCAGGCGTGGCTCAAGCGTGCCCTATTTCAGTGTGTTGAATGACGCGTTTTAAACAGGGAAAATATTGAACCGTATTGGCGTTGTTCGGCAACCGTGACAGCCTAGTAATAGACGCGAACACACGCACCAGCGCTTCTGCAACCAAATAGAGGCAGCCTCGTGATCGCTTATACTGCCATAAATTCTGCTGCACACGAATAATTTAGAATCATACCATTGTCTACAACCTTTATACCGCGTTTAACTTTTTGTTGTACTACAAGTACTCCTCAATGCTGATTGCCGCCGCCACTGGTAAATGCATCGCAACCGCCTCCACCTGCCCGTTCACCAATATCATTATTGATTCGAGTTTTTTCAAAGATAAGGTACATGGCCAAACTTAGATCTCGGTCCGAAAGTACAAGAAGTCATATTTCTCCAGACACGAAGTACATATCCTTTCGACAACTTCTCCATTTTGCATAGGCAATTCGAAAACACCGGTGCCGCACACGTACGGTGGCACAAAGTGTACATAACTGAGTTTACTGCTTTTTTATCCCCTTTACTGAATCCATGCAATCGGATCCATGCAAGCTTGAGTCTTTACTCGAAGTAAATCAGACTTGCATAACCCTCATCCCCTCTTAATTCCGGCGGTATTCCAGCGGCCTATCAATATCAAAGCCTCTTCGACCCAATACAAGTGTCAAGCTTTCTCCAAGTCGCACTGGAAGGCATTCAAGTAATGTTTATTTCTAATGATAGATAACCATATGACGACATACCAGCCTGACTTAATTTTTAGCCCTTCTGCCAAGCCCTCGATCGCCTTGCCTCCTCGATTCAGTGCTGGGCATCGAATCGAGGTTCAGATGAGCCAAAGGTTAGTGGAGGTTCTGGTAGGAGAATGATGCCGTTATGTGGTGATCCTAAGTAGGCTTTGTGGTCTTCCTTAAGCTTGTGGCGGATTGGCTGTGACGAATCGTTAGTGCTGGCTGAGGAAGGTTTCTTGGAAGTCAGGTGTGTTAACATGAGTTCTCGGTATCGCTGTGCATATAGTTCTGGGCGATCTGGCGAGGAGGTGCGTCATACGAGGCTGTGTTATTGTGTGGAGATCGGGCTCATGTCAATCAAGCACAAGTCTTGCAAAGCCTTGTGGCTTCTTCGCGATGTCAGCGCCGAATGTCCTGTTGAGGTGGGATCAACTGGTTAGTACATCCTCTGTGCTTGAGTGTACAATTATCAAACGGTACTGTGAAATGTGGCGAAATGCAGACATTTGGTAGCGGAGTTGTGCCTGTCAAATTTATGTCGAATATTATTTAACTTGTGTACCGCAAGAATGATGAAATTATTCAGCCTAATAAGTGGCCTGTATCACATAATTAGTGCACACCTCCTCAATTCCGTTGCTATGAGGGTCGAGGGTCGAACGTTGATATCGAAGCACGGTGTTCTCAACCCCACCCCTAGAGCCTACTCACAGTCCGCCCTGATCATCACCCCACCTTTACGCACCCTGATAATTATCATGGGTAACCTTCAATGGCATGCCATCAATTTTAATTATGCACCCGGTTCCACTGTCCTATTGACTCAGCGTCTCGATTATATCCACCACCATGAGCATGAGGATAATATAACGCCTTCTTTATCAAATTATACGTCCACAAAAAACAGACCTAGCACAGATCATCAGGCGCCAGATGGGACTGGAGGTTACTTACTTCGTTTGCTGAGTGATTAGGTGCTTCTGATTTGATGGGGGTTCCTCATAACCAGGGTGGTTGTGATCCACACGGCCCGGACCTCGAGGGTTGGAGGCGTTGTGCTATATTTAGAACAGTTCCTGGCGGAAAGGCAAGTGGTGGGTGAGGCCCTGGCTACGTTGAGCAGGGATTTTTCGTTGATGTTGATTAGCTTGAGGGGACAGGCCGTTGTGATAGGAGTTTTTTTGGGCGTTGATGACGGTGTCAGCGTGTTGATCAGCGGCGGTACCTTCGAATCGTTATTGATACAGCATGAATGCGATGGATTTGGTGATAGCTCATTAGTTGAACGTTAACATCTTCGCCAAGTCCTACATAGCTAATGGACCTTTGGGACACATAACCTTCAAGGTTTGTAGATATTTGACCCGAAATGCCCGTCGAATATATCAGTGGCTGAGTGATACGAAAACGCGATGCTTTGAAAAATTTAATCCATAATAAGCGAAGAGTCGCGACACATATTCGTGACTGGACTTCGTTACACGAATCAAAACGAGAAAGTGAAGATCTATGCCAACGGAGGGGTCACTTTGCCTGTCTTCAATGGCAGACCAAAAAGACCTGATAGACACTGAGGGGCACCATTTTCCTCGTCCAGTGCTTCGACGAGCGCCACTTGCCCTCAAGGTGGTTCTCTTATTGATAAGATTACGGCTTCTACAATCTAATCTATCCCTATCATCAAATTATCTTCCCGTAAAATTTCAAGTTATCAAAGCCAACTCGGCGATTTGGAACACCTACTTCATCCCGCTCCTTGAAGTTAGCAGAAAATGAAATGACTCCATTATCATGACGCTCTAGTCTCACTCATTCTCACTTCCCGAGCACCGATACATCTACCCAACGCCCAATGTGCGATTATGGCGCGCGACCAGGACGTCAGACCCCGTTTATGGCTGACAGATGCTATTGAGTGCTTTGTCTTGCTGGTGCGGCGCTATGGATTGGGGCTTTGGAAGCGTGTTTCTATGAAGGATTGAAAGTGACACATCCGACCGGGCAGGCGCGTGTGCAGGCATGTGCGTTGTATAATCATCGCGGAACACTTGTATGCCAATGGGCTAATGAGTAATCTTGATGCTGCGCTACGTATATACAAAGGACGAGTATCATGGAAGGCTTGAAGGAAGACCACATGGAACATCCATGCAGCTTGATTGTGAGTTGCGAAAGGGACGGATAGCATCCCATGTTGATGTGCTTGAAGAGGACGTAGAGGGACTTATGAGGCTTAGCGCCTGTGCTGACAACGCATCAAGTTGGATTCGAGGGAGTCGCACATTAGCGCAGGTGCCAACTTTTGAGTCCCGTAGAATTACTTATCCGCTAGTGGGTGCGTACCGTCGGTGAATTATATGGTTAGCTCTTTTTGTGAATGTATTACTGGGGACTCTGTCGAATTTGGAACGCACAAGTAGAATTGAGTTTTAGAATTACGGTCTTTAACTTGGTACTAACGCGAGTAAGATGTCATGTAAGCTTGGGAGAGTGCACGTTGGTAGTGCGTAGAGTGGTGCAAAGGTAGAAAAGGCGAAGGAAGGGTGTGTTCGTGTCTGGTTTGAATGGGGCTGTACAATTTTTGGGGTGGAAGTCCCAAGTGTACAACCTACTACTTATCAGATTGGATCGTTATCAATACCAGTATCGACTGCCCGTTCAAAGCAACTGCGAATAAGGTTAGGATTAGACGCGCACGGGTGTTACATGGCCTTCAAGACCATGTATGTAGTAGAAGGTGTGAGGCTGGCTTGGATTGAGAGGTCAAGAACGCAAGACCATGCTAAGAACGAGTACAAATGCCTCGTGAAAAAACTTTCAACTAGTAAAAGGATCTCGGCACCTCTTCATATCTCAGTTCGAGCGGAACAGCCCGTCGGATGTGTATAAGCCATTCATGTACATGAGCACACCTAAACCTCTATCTCTTCCAACGGATGCATATTCATTCAAGTTTCTCTTCGCGTGTTCGTCTCTTCGCTCATTTGAAGGTAACATTCCATCATCGGAACTCGCGATCGCGCTTGAGGGCGTTATCGAGGGAAGAGCTATCTCGGGACGCATTGGAATGCTTGTTTTTAACATTAAGCACCCGGTTCGACTTGAATTGCTTCGTGGTAATAGCAGGATGAGTTACAGTAAGCAGATCATGTGGGGCGCGATGTATGTCTGTTATGTGGCCCTTCTACTTTGAACGTTTGTACTCGATGTACTCTACCAATCGTAGAAAGATAAAAAGGGGAACCAAGACGTAGATACGAGACCTCTGACCAAGAAGCCATATCGGTGTTCTGCGAGGCTAAACTGGAGACGTTTCTTCGTTCTGTTTAACCTCGGCGTAGGGCTTCGAAAAGTTTCGGTTCGGCATCCTTCTGAAGAGCTTGAGGCTATCCGCTCGAGCCATTGTCAGTGCGTCATTATGTAAGGGAACTTGGGATCTGGTGGGATCTAAGGCGGGTTGGAGGGGAGGTGGCGGTTGGGGGGTAAGAGGCGTTGGTAATTAGTCTTATGATTGATGCTCGAGCTTTTGAGATTGGATTAGTACGAGGTGCGGGGGAGGGAGAGTGAGTATGGATCCGGAGAGGCGGTCTAAGACGTTGTGGATACAGTGTTCTATTGACTATCCGCGCTGTGTACATTAATATTATATACCGGAATGTCACTCAGCCATTCGTTCATTGATTTCTTGCTGTATTTATTCCTTCGTGGCGAGGAACATGACCTGAGGCGAGAGAAGGCTAGGTACTTGAATTAACTCTGAGCAATGTTGACACAGTCAGCTGGTGATTGAGTTTAGGTTCAGTATGTGGAAGGTAGACTATCGAGCTGGTGAAGGAGTGCGAATCGTGGCTGTTGAATATCCAAAATTGAATTTTGATGGATAGGCATGAGAAAGAGTAGATATGCATATGAGTACGTCGATATGTGGCATGCTGTATGTTTGTCCGATATGAAACTATGGCATGGCGGCGATGACTGTATATTGAGCAAATGAACAAATGAAGCGAGTGCAAGGTTACGTAGAGGTATGATAGATAAAACTTTGTTAGACTAATTTTATATATGAAGAGTGTCGTCGAATGGTCTATGATGCGAGAAAAAAACATGGTCAATGGCCTTCTCACAGCAGCTATGGGGAGCATGTAATGATACATAGAAGTAGACCGAGAAAAATTCTCAGCATGGACTCGTATCATTGTACTAGCTGACCTGAGAGGAAGCAAGGACGTGCATTAGACATCGAAAGCTGTCGATAAAGCTTCGAGTCAGCCTTGGTTATGGTCATGTAGAAGATGGATTGCAATACAAGTACTTCTTTGTACAGCGCTGAGCCAGCTGTCAAAGATGAAAGCTCAGTACAAGATCTCTCTCTCGGATACACCACAAGATCTTGTGGCGTATACAGAGGAGAATGGCGAAGCGAAGATTTTCGAGATGCTACGTCGACAATGACACTCGTCGAAAGTCAATCAAAAGCAAACGACGTGGGGAGTGTGTGTGCAGGGTTCAAGATAATGAGATTTCGGCGAAAGGCGAAAGAGAAGGGAAGTCAGAAGTACGAAGCGACTCAGCGGACCGAACGTGGTCATCGGGGTTGAAAATAAATTGTAAGTAACGGAAATGTACAAAATAGGGGAATTATGCTGTCGATGGGGTAATAGATCTCTGTCACTACCATCGGGGCATTAGTAGTAGTTTGAATCGCCGTTATGATTACATTAATGAGATTCTATCACCGTTGTACATATCTGCGTATGGAGTAGGTAGATGGGGGGAAAGACGCACGTCTGCATATAGACATAGGTAGAATAGGCTGACGCACTAGTGGCGGGAGTACTGAATTGTATTAGACACTAGCTAGATCCCGGTGAGCAGATGGGAGGGAAAGGAGAGAGGACGGAGGTGCACGTGATTTGATTGCTGATCTTCAACCCTAAAATGGCAATTGAACTGATTTTTCGGGAAATTGTCTCTTTCTATCTCTCCGGGTCTCCCTCTCTCTCTCTTTCTCTTCACTGGTTGAACAAAGTACGACAAGGGTTATTTCACAAAAAATTATTTGTCAGCTTATGACTTCCGGAGAGTATATATATCGGACAGGCCATGTTAGAATCGGACACCCCTCCTTCCTTCCTCCCTCTTCCATCTCCCCTCTTCCGTCTCGCGGGTATCCTTCATCGACGACGTTCTTCACCATCATTACCGTCACGTCTACCTCTCTATCTCTCTAATAAGGCTCTATTAGTCTTCAACAATGTCGCTCTTTGTTAACTTGTCGGAGTTGACTTATAATCTTTATATCGTCATGGCCGCTATACTCTTCACCTACTGTCTCGTCCGAGTCATCTATAATCTTTTCTTGTCACCGCTCAGCGCCATCCCTGGTCCTTGGTACTATGCTATTTCAGACTGTGCGCTACTAATGCACGTTGTCCGTCTTCGTCAATGCAAGAGAATTCAGGAGCTATTTGACATCTACGGTCCCGTCGTCCGTGTAGGACCAAACAAGGTCGTTTTCTGTGATATCTCGGTCCAGCGTAGCATCTACTCCGTCCACAAATTCGATAAGAGTAACTTCTACAAGAGCCTCTTGACGTATGCACTACCTTCTTTGCGTTCAAATATTACCCCAAAATCTAACTTTTAACCCTCTCTTAGCAACAACAACGATCACGCGTGAGTAAATTAGTCAAATATATGAGCATATATGCGCCTAATTTCGCGTTTTTTTGGCTCATTTTTGTGTTTTATCAGCATGACCACTCTCGACCACGCTAATCATACAGTCCGCCGCAAGGCATATGCGCCTCATTATTCCCAACACAACGTTGTCCAACTACAATCTGAAATGCAGGACTATACCTTCCAACTCATTAATGTCGGTCTCTTATTATCTCGCCTATTTCCGACCTGAAACCTTATTATCCTCCTTTTACAGACACTCGAGAGCATATCCGGAAAGACGTCACTGGAATGCCTCGCCCTTTTCCGACATCTAATGGTCGATGTCGTTGTATCTTCTTCGTTTGGTTATCGCCTCGGAGCAGTTGGTCGATGGGCCATGGACGTAGAGGACCCCCTCTCCACGGCGATAAATGACTTCCCCAAGCGTGGTATTCTTGTGAGACGGCAATCCACAGTCTGATAGTTTCTTTGTGCTTACGCATATTTCCGTGTTCGTCTCGCAGCGTAGCGTCGTTCCTACATGGGCCTGGAACTTTGTGTGTCGCATTCCTAACAACCGTTGGAGGCAACTGTGCGATTCGGATAAAATTCTCGCCGAGGTAAATTCCAACTCCTCTTTTTACTTTTAAATTGGAACTCATCTTTTTTTTCTCGATTCACAGTTCGTGAGCAGCCGTGTTTATGAAATGCGTGGTCAGATGAACGCTGGTAAAATCGGCGACTCTGAGAAGCAGTCTATGCTCCAACGACTCCTCCAATACCGATACTCTCCCGCTCAACTCATGCCTGATCATGACATAATCTCGGAGTGCATTGGCCACATGTAAGCCTTCTCAGTTTTATCTTGATTTCGGCAACTAATTCGAATGGTTAGGATGGCTGGTACGGATACCACTTCCACCACGATTACCTACCTGTTCTGGGAATTGAGCCGTCGGCCGGACATCATGAAGAAGCTACAAGCGGAATTGGACGAGGCCGTTCCCGATGCAAAGATTCTTCCGGATCTTAGCGTGTTACAGGAATTGCCGTTTTTAAGCGCATTCCTGAAAGAAGGTCAGTTCGAATGGCCAGTCGCTCATTTGTGAATTGGTTTTTCTAAATCACGATTGTATATTAGGTCTTCGATTGTATACCGCTGTTCCCAGTCTTCTGGAACGTGTTGTCCCCACTTCTTCACCCAAGAACGCGCCATCTGACGAGTTCTTTGACCTTATGGGCTATGCCCTGCCCCCCGGAACGATTGTTGGTACCCAGGCGTGGTCAATGCACCGAGACGCAACTGTCTTCCCCTCCCCCAACACCTTCTCTCCTGAACGTTGGATCGAAAGCCCCACTGTTACGAAGGAGCACCTCGCCACCATGTCTGCTCATATGATGCCCTTTGGTACTGGTACCAAGGTCTGCGGTGGTCAGACCCTGGCTCATATGATGCTCCGAATCGCCGTTGCTGCGTTTGTGCGCAACTTTGACATCTCCTCTCCCCCTGAGACCACTGACGCGAGCATGGATATCATGGATAGCTTCGTGAGTACCCGATATATTACTTGACGTTTCAAATACTTATATGAAATTCTCAGGTCATCTTCCCTTCCGCTATGGAGTGCAAACTCGTCTTCACCCCTCGACAACAATAAACCACGCGTCACCCTCATCCTCACTATTATCTCCCAGCGTTACACCCTTCCTGAATAATGTTTTATATATCACGGCTCTCCATTTCATTGCATAGCTGTCACCGTTGCACATGTTATCTGTTGTTCTCGTCTTGTTTTCTGTTCCTTTTTATGTTTTCTCTGATTCGTTGATTGTTTTAATCTTGTTTGTTTGTTTTTTTCTTTGACCATAATTTCTCCATGTTATACCCCACGATGAAGGTAATCATTTTTGGATTGTTGTACCTATTCACGAGTTCCTACTGGCAGAGGCCGCTAGTGGTTAATCATGTCTTCGCCTCGTCAACCTACTCCTACCGTCCTTTATCATATTCGTAATCGTAATCTGTAGAGACTCTTTCCTCTTTCCTTTTGTCTTTATAATTACATTGTATGTTTGTAGCACCTAGTAGTATTGTTATTCCTTGAAGAACATGTAAATCCACGATTCCGCGACGGGATCTGGAGGTTATACCTCAAAAGGAAGAAATTCCCATTTTTGGTAGAAGCCCGAATGATGATCGATGATCGCTCACCAAGTCTCAGGGATACGACTGGTGTCTAATGGCGCCAAACGAGAATAACCACGGGATTATATGCATACTAGTGCCCAGTGATTTGCATGTTCATATTGTATTAATAGCAGAAGTGTAGGTGTCCTTCAAACTTGGAGCGTGTAACTTTCGTGCATCATAAATACCAGACGGGCATCTACCAAGGAGATACATATGATGAGTACGAGAAATGATTCTGTACTTCTGAGATTACTTTGCCGAGTATGCCTCCAGTGGTTTCATAGCTCGAGAAATGAGGGTACTCATGCGAGTCGTCCCTTGTTTCATGCATCGTCATTTTTCCAAGCATGTCTGAGTTACAATTACCTGAAACCCTTTTTGTAGCGAGACTGAAGTTCATGGTCTTTTTCTTAGAATACGAAGGAAGAAATGCTCTCCTCGCCACCAAAAAATGACCAGCGACTTTGTATTTCGCTCGCTTCGGCCAACCGATCTCTTCGCTACTCGTACTCTGATCACGAAGATGTCCCTGCACAAGGAACCATTAATAAGCCACATCCAGCTATCCGAATCAGGATTTAATTCAATATACAATGAGCTATTTGAACGTCTCGACTTTAAAACATCCATTGTTGCCATCCAGGAGCACAATCACACAGACACTATTGATCATGAAATCTTCGCATGTCTCATGGCGTCTCCGTTGGATGCCCAGGTCGACGAATCCAAGGTCGACAACGCTGCCGTCCCCATCCTCAATCTTATCAACGACCTCGACTCGTGGTTCAAAGACAACATCCTGCAACCTCGATCGATATCCGAGAAGAGGGTGATACATCTCACGATGGGCGCAACGAAGGATGAGCATCGTCGTAAGGGGTTATATTATTCAAGGGTATGATGAGTGAGTGGTTGAACGAGGCGAACGATGAGAGGTGGGATATAGCTGTGGCTGAGTGCGCGTCGCCAATTAGTCGCCATTTGCTGAAAAACAGGCTGGGGTGGAGGGAAGGGAAGGTGGTGAGATATGAGACGTTTGAGGTTGGGGGAAAGAGGCCGTTTGAGGGGTTGAAAACGGGGGCTGCGTTGATGTACAAGGAACTTCCGGGATAAATTGTGGGGTTTCCATTGGTGCACTTGTAGTTATTGTGCAATTAAAACTTGATAAAAATGAAGCAGTCCATCGACTGGGCGTCAGTGAGCATCAAGCACCCAGAAAACGCATCTGAAATGGACATCCTGACACGTGATCAGTTGCGTCGCGTCAATTAATGATAGGGGTATCCCTGACCTGCTCTTAGAATTTAAGTTCATAGTGTGCTGGGAATACGTCAGAATGTCACTTAAGCTGCCTCTCAAACCTCAAATTTCTAGATGCTCTTGATTTGGTATTCTGTCAAGACACACGGTCTATTATTAGATGTGAAGATGCGGCTCATCACTTTGCGAATCTTTCCATCATCAGTCAGAAGCAATGCGCGCTTGAACAGCGTTTTCTTCATGAAACCCTGGGCGTAAGCAAAGTCATACGGGACTCCTCTAAATGGCTATGCCGCTATTGGTAGAGTCAGTTTCCGTCAGCTCATTGACACGCCTGTTCACAAAGTCCTTATCTGTGATTTATTTGACGCGCCCTTCCAGACTACTCCCTTGTGTCGAGCCCGCGCCCAAGCATTGGTCATCATTTTTCCGACGCCGCTGCGTCTTTACTTCGGCTTAATACTTTAACGGCGATTTCTTGGACCTTCATTTTCTTTAGGACCTGGATCACGCGACCCTTAGGGGGTATGCGAATTACCGGGAGGGTGGCTGTGCGGAACACTGACTGCCTGGTTGTTGCGGCGTTCAAGTTTGCTCAGTGTTTTACGCTTTGCCTCCAAGCGTCATGATCGCTTTCCAAGCCATTATTCATCGCTTCTCGCGCATATATCCTTGCTCCTTCGGACGCCTCGAGGACTTTATAAAATGGAGTCGACATAATGAACACCCCTGTATACTGATGACAGGGTTGAGCGTCGTTGGGCGCTGGCCTTGTCGGCAATTGTATAGTTCAGAAGCTCCGACCTAACAGTCTCAACTGTGGAGCCAATAATTCGCCTAGCATCGTGAACCTGCCACAGTTGCCTGAGATATAACATATAATCCATGCTTCATTTCCTGACCTGTCTTTCCTTCCAGCTGTGATCCTCCCTTCGTCTTGCTCTAGGATACGTAGCATGGATGCGGTTGACTTTACACCCCTACATCAGAGTAAAGCGGCATCGTATATAATTGGTGAGCTGCTTGACTTTTCATCAAACGTTAACCAGTTCTGAAGCCGCTAACGCTCCTCTCCATTACCACAGTTTCATCCTTGGTGGTATTCGCCTACGACCTGTTGTATACTCTACCAGACGAAGTCGAGTTCATCTGGAAGTGAGTCTTCAGAAATCCGCACGCGTCGCGTCGCGTCTTCATGCATGGGATGACTAAAATTGAAGGATAGAGCAAAATGGTCGGTTCCAAAGGTGTTATACCTGATGGTACGCTATTGGGGCCTTGTCATCGTTGGGTGAGTATTCAATTCTGATAGGTCAGTCCTCCATAATAGCTGATCGTGAAACCCACCTTCCAGCACATACGCGTTTGGTTGGCAGCGCTCTTCTCGGCATCAATTGTTGCTGAATGACTGTATTTTGATTTCTCAGTGTTTACGCGGGTCATGACTTCGCTCGAGGTAAGAGAGTTCTCGATGACGAAGTATCTGCTCTTATCTTAATCTTAACCTCGAACAGGTGTTAGTGTCAAGTGTAAAACGAACTACATGCCCAAAATTAAGTTAACCATCTTACAGGTGCAGAAGCGTTGCTTGGCTTTACATCGGGTGCGCACTCATCATTCCATGAAAATATAGATGTGCGGCTTACTTTTTTGTTTCATAGAGGGAGCAACATCATCTCTCCTCTCGTCAATATTGTCCTCGGGCTGAGACTCTATGCATTATATGGACAGAGTAAAAAAGGTTATTTCAAGCGCTCTCGCATTGGATAATGGCACTGAAATTGACACCTGGGCTAGTTTTATATTTTGTGTCCATCGTTTGCGTCTGTGCGTTCGTTCTCAATCTCGATTTCATTACTTGAATAATGCTAATAGGATGTTGCTTCAGGTGAAATCGCTGTATGTATAATTTCCCCGCCGTTGCAATAATACATAAGCAACATGCTGATAGTCCACAGATCCAGGTCGTGATGGCTTGGGACCAGGGACGACGGGCAACCACGAATATGTTCATTACGGATCCAAGTTATCCACTACTTGGTTGTCTGGCGTACGTGGAGGGTAGGGAAATTACACTTGTCTCCTGGTGAGGCATTTAGTCCCCTTTTATTCATTACCACCATAACCTTGAATATCCATGCCCAGGGTCACTCTATTTGTCATTGCGGGTCAGTACACTTCTACTAATAGTCTAATACTACATTCTACAAAACTCCGATACTGAAATGAATCGCGTTCTCAGGAATATTCTTTGGCATGACAATCTACAGACTTCGTCAGAGTGTACAAAAGGACAGTGTCCGAAAGTCGACTATTCTATATTCTCCCCTCTATCGAAGCTTCGTTCGTGGAGGTGCGGTGTTCTTTTTGTCGTACGTTTCTGTTCATTGTCATTTCAGAAAAGAGGCTAGCTAAACTCTTTTATTTCGATGATAGAGTCGTAGGTATGGCCAAAGTCTCGTCTAGAGCCATATTTGAAAGTCGCTCATACCTGGTTTACAGTTGTGTTCCCCATAAGCGCCGCCATCTGCATCCGAATCACCAATCCTCTCACTGTTTCATACCAACCGTACGTCATTTTTTATTTTGCTAGTAGGACAATTCTCCGAGTCATTAACGCACAAACTTTTCAAACTTAATGTAGTTGGCTCAACCTAGCACTATCTCTTGCTGTAAGTTGCAATTTGGCCATGCTTTCAAGTCAGCTAGGATTAACTATTCATCTTTCCTCCAGGGTACCAGGCTAATATTGACTCTCCGGTGTGCAGACACGCTGGATAGAGCCTCAGGCCAAGAAACAATTCTCGGCATGGAGACGTGGTCAGCACGGACTGGTTCCGAAGTAGAACCAATCTCTTTTGGATAGCAGAGTGGTGCCTTTACCAGAATTTTATTTCGGGCACTGGGTGTATCATTATGTATATAATGATAAGTCAATTCAAGTAGATATATTTGCACTTCAGTGCTCCCTCATCAATAGCATGTGCCCCTCCTCCCCAGCAACGTGTTTTAAGAGCCATTCACAACGAGCAATTCCTGTTTGAACAGTCAGATAAAGGTCAGAAGTGTACTCAACCATGTCTAACCTGAAGCAGATACCTCCTGCCTCTTATTTATCAACATAACCCCGATCACTGTCCCACCATGCTCATCAATACCACTCTGCTGTTGCTCTTGACTCGTCTGTTGTCTCTGACAACGTGCAAGATATAAAATTGCTTGTTCCTGTGCATGCTACAGGTAACAACACTTCAGAGCACACCTGTACAGAATATTACTAGTGAGAAGTGGAGGTTGGAGGTGAGGGACAGGGAGACGAAAGGGAGGAAGGCACAGCAGAAGAAGAGGAGGGAGATAGGAGAGTGAGTTTTTGGATGATGACAATGATTTTCGGGCATGTACCTGTTTTCCATGCGAGAGTGGTTGAGCATTCCGATGTTAGAGTTCATTTATTACTGTACCATTTCGTTCAATTTGACTGGGGGTGTGACGCATGACAAGGTGGTCAAACTTTTTGACCTGACCATCTCCAAAATGAGCCATGACACAGTTGAAATTTCGTCTGACCAGGGCATCCTCCCACCAATTTTCGGTGCCAACTGGCAAGAAATAAATCTGTTACTGCCCAGTCACAGTCGACCAGAGGCCCTGTGAGCTGTGACAAGCCCCAGTTCCAGTCCAAAACCAATCCCTCCATGAAGAGAAAGGAAGCTATATTCGAGATGCTCACCTAGCACACCAAGAGGGCAACTAGGAGTGAGTATTAGTACATGAAGTGTAGTATACGAGTGAATAGAAGATGACTTACACCTCAGTGTCAAGAAGAGAAAGGAAGCTGAGGTGTAAAGTCAAACAACGAAGAACTTTAAACTAAAGTGATGAGGTGAAATGAGAAAAGGAAAACATGTGATGCTAGGAATGAGGATGCTCTATCAACACACCCCCACAGACGAAAGGCAGAGCAAGGAACATGCAAGAAGAAAGAAAAAGAAAAAAGGAAAGAAAAAATACGAAAGAAACTATGAAACAGAAGGGACAACAGGATTATCAGACGGAGAGTCAACAGTAATTAAAGTAGACAAAGTGACAAGTCCTGTCACTGGATCACAAGAGGAAGAGTGAGACATAGAATTGAACGATGTTGCGAAAAAATAGGAAAAGTCAAAGACTTGGTGAACAAATCCAGCCATAGCAGCTAGATGAAGACATCAAACCTGCAAACTGGCAGTTTGCAGTCCCAGCTTTTGGTGGGGGGGAATGCTAGGCTGGCATAGCTACAGGCCAAGCAGGTGATGATAAATACCTGTAAACAAGTGTGAGCAGGACATAGAGCAGGTTGTAGGGCGGGTAGGGGGCACTGTTGGGGCAGGGTAGAGCATGAAATAAAATGTTGGGGACCACCTATATTTGATATAGGGGTTTGCACAGGATGGGGAGGGTGGGAATGGGTGGATGCAGCAGGGGTGAATTGGATGATGTTCTAAAAATAGATTTACCTAGTAATTTGGGTGGGTTGGCTGTTGGGCGGGCTGGGGCTTCAATAGATGGGGGGCGGGCATGTATTAAATTCTATTGAATATATTTAAATATTTTACAGTACTACCACTGCCTTTGGGGGTAGGGAATGGATGGATGCAGCGGGGGCAGGTTGGATGACGTTCTAAAAATAGAATTACCACTATTTTTTGTTGGGTTGCCTGTTGGGTGGGTTAGGCGGCAATGTTGGGCAGGATGGGGCACATAATATAATCTACAGATAATATACAAATATTCTACACTGTTGCCACCTCTCTTGGGGCCAGGAATGGATGGATGCAGCAGGGGTGGTTTGGATGATGTTCTAAAAATAGAGCAGTTACATAGATTATCTACCCCATCAATTTTACTATCTACCATCAAAATTTAATCTCACCATCAATTTCACTATCTACCATCAAAATCAACCATCAATCTTAAAATAGAAATAAATATCATCAAAATTAAAATACAACACAAATCTGTCAAAGAATCATCATATATCCCAAACATCTCCTTCATCCCCAAACCCATCCTCAATCTTGCTTTGCTCCTCATATTCATCACTGTCATCATCATCTTCATCAATTTCACTCTGAATATCATTGTCAACACAATTATCTTCCCTTTCTCCATTGGCTTTGTCAGCTTCATGATCACTAACTTTCCACCCTTGCATATGAATATCAGATGAATCTGGGTTGGTGCTTGTTTTCTCCCAGGGCTTCTCAGCATTCTCTTTGCCAGGTACCTTGAATACAGGCCCAGGGACCTTGAAGCAGTGGTGTTCCTTCAAACTGGACATCCATTTATTTCTGAATTGAGTGCTGAGCATTTTCTGTAGATTCGATCTGGATAAAGTATATGCTTTCAGCCCTTCCAAAAGCGCCTTCTCTCTGGTTCGCAGCTGAGAAACAGAAATCCACCACCCATGCTTCCAATCAAGAAATGTAAGGATCCACCTCATCTCCTCCTTCAAGAGCTCAACCTCTTCAATTGCTCGCATCATATGAGTGTGACTTTTTGCCCACTCAGCACAAAGAATGGTGTCCTTTGCAGGATCACTAAACTTGTCTGGGTCAGCATTTACATCAATGGTCTCCTCTAGCTGCATCAGCCATATCCAAGACAAAACCTTCCTTGTTTCACCTGAGCCATCATGTGCAGTTCTCTCCCGCATGGGCTCTGCTGTAGGGTCATCTGGATTGAAAGGCAAGTTGGGTTGGCCAGAAATGTTGGAAGGTGCTGGAGCTTGTGGATTACTGGGCAGAAAAGACAGACCATCTTCAGGAAGTGTACCAGGACAGGCTGTATGGAGAGGAAGCGGCTCTGGTTCTCTGAATGTCCTAATGTCAACCTCTCGAAGATATCACAGTGTCTTCTCCCAGTTGCTGTGTCCTGAAAGCTTCAACTTCGCTTCCCTAGATACTTGGTACTTTTGTGCGGCGCCCTTTCCTCTTTGGTGTATTTGTTCAATGATTGCACAAGATCTTGTTCCCTCTCACTGGCCTCTAGAGTTGCGATTTTTCCAATTAATGAACTGATCTTTGATGTGAAGGATATAGCGAAGGGATTCTAGGGAGTTGTAGCACTGTGCAGTCCGTAGCTTTTCTTCAATGACAGTTAGCTCTTCCACACAAACCCAGAGACAATCTTCAGCAGAAAGACTTGAGGGAAGCCAAATGCAATGGGTCTCAGGCTTCTCTGGGTGTTCTATCTGATCCTTCAGATTAGCCTTGTATTTGAGTAGACTGGGCATGTAGATGGGAATGAGAAGGTGCCAGTTCTTCATTGAGTCCAATAACTGGGCACAGTGTTCCTTTAAGCTCTTCTTCCCCTCTGCTGCAAAGCTGTTTGACTTGATTTGGCAAATAATGCGCTGCCTACAGGCTACAGGTAAATATTATGGACTAGAAGTAATAAAATGAATTAGACAAACTGTAACTCCTCAATCTCTAATGCCATAGAGATGAAAGATTTCAGCAGCATGCTATGCCTAGCAACCCCTCCATCTTTTATCCGTCTTGCTTCTTCTTCATCCAGCTCCTTATGCACCTGCGCCTCGGTCAAGACTTTGTAAAAGGATTAGGCGAGAAAGTGTTAAACTTGCACAATGAAATCACTACCAGTGAAACACTGATCAGATAATATCACTATCAAGCCAAGAAACTAATGTGTTATTCACAATGAAATAGCAATAATGCTTTGTATAAGCCAATACTCTTGTTGTCTCCTTCCAGGACATAGTAGGAAAAGGCATCTGTTTGGTCATGTTGTGTCTGGATACCGTGAGGCATGACAACAGGTGTCCACTATATCAGCATCCAAATATTCATGACACAAACATTCAGCCACTATGGAGTGTTATATACTGTTCTGTAGCTATTTTGAATGCGAGTAAGAATCCGAAGAGAAAACTAAAATATCTTTATCCTACAATGAGAAAAATGCGAAATACTGCAGAAATATATGTCAAGTCTAATTCTAAGTGCCCATTTCACTATTCTAATTGTTCCATGGGTTAATCTAATATATATAAGAGTCCATTTGAAGTGTTTTATCACTTCAATTCAACACAACCCCCTGATCAAACACTTCAATAATCAAGCACCTCCCTAGTGTCAGATCACTGCCCTTCCAACACAACTCCCTGATCAGACACTTGGTACAATCCCATTTCCTTTCGCAATTTTAGCACTTGTGGCTTAGGCAAGGCCTTTGTGAGCAGGTCAGCAGGCATGTCTTCAGTTTGCAAATAAAGTGGTTCAATGTTGCCTTGTTCCACCTTGTCTTGTAGCCAGTAATAGCATAGATCAAGGTGTTTCATTCGACCATGGTGTTCAGGATTCTTTGCAACTGACAGAGATGACTGATTATCAGTGTACAGCTTGCAAGCACCATTATTTGCATAACCAATTTCCTTCAACAAGTTCTGCACTCAGCAGATCTCCTTGCCTGCTGCTGTTGCTGCCACATATTCTGCCTCTGTTGTTGAAAGCGTCACAATGGGTTGCAGCTTGCTGCTCCAGCATACAACACCACTTCCAATCTTAACCATATATCCAGTGGTAGACTTGCCATTGTCTTTGTTACCACCATGATCAGCATCACAGAATATAATGAATCGATCAGTCTGACCAGGATTAGGTTTATAGACTAGCTTCAAATCAACAGTGCCCTTCAAATAGCGAAACAAATGTTTAACTGCCTTCCAATGATCCATTCCTGGATTGGAATTGAACCTTGCCAAAACACCAGTGGCATATGAAATGTCTGGTCGTGTCATGATTGACAGATACAAGAGGGAACCAACAGCATTAATGTATGGGACATTGAACATCTCTGATTTCGCTTCATCAGACTTTGGACATTGCTCAGATGAGAGCTCAAGACCTGGTAGCATAGGAGTTCCAACAGGCTTGCAGTCTTCCATTCCAAACTCTTTGAGTTTGTTCAGAATGTACTGTGACTGGCTCAAGTAGATTGTATGCTCAGCTCTATTGCGTTTGATTTCAACTCCCAGCAGAAATGATGTAGGACCAAGGTCTCTCAGTTTGAAATGAGTAGCCAACTCAGCAACAAACTTATCCAAAGCTTCATTATTCTTTGAAACCATTGTAATGTCGTCCACAAACACGGGCATTATGACTCTGATGTTATCTCTGTCATAAATGTAGACACATGGATCACTGTACACCTTGCTGAAACCCATTCCAGCAAGTGCACTTCCCAATTTCTGTGCCCACAAACAAGGTGACTGCTTCAATCCATAGATTGCCTTGTTCAATTTGCAGACATACTCTGGACCACCTTGCTCAAATCCAGATGGTTGCTTCATATACACTTCAGTGTCAATCTCACTATTGATGAAAGCATGAGAGATATCAACAGAGCGCAAATGCAAGTCCTCAATTGCAGCCAATGCCAATACAATACAAATAGTAGCATGACACATAGTAGAGGCAAAGGTCTCAAAGTAGTCAATTCCAGGCCTCTGGTGAAAGCCCTTTGCAACCAGTCTAGATTTGTACTGTTCAATGGAGCCATCAGCATTGTACTTGATCTTGTACACCCATTTGCTATCAATTGCCTTCTGTCCAGGTGGCTTCTCAATTACCCAAGAGCCATTCTTCAGATGTGCAGTGATTTCCTCTGTCATAGAATCATCCCATTTGTGTGAATCAGGATGCTTCTTTGCCTGTGCATAGGTGAGTGGTTCAGAATTAACATCAATTACAAGTGCACCATCATCATAATCATCATCATGATTACCATCCTCATTGACTGACTCTGGTTCTGAATCTGATAGAACAGCTGGAGTAGGGTGCCTAAGCTTCCATGTAGGATGAATAGTGCGCTTTGCCTTGTGCAATGCAAGAGGCAAATCAAGTGTAGGATCAACTGATTGCTCTGGCACTTCCAATTCTTCTTCCAATTTCACTGGCTTATCCTGCACATCATCACTCTCATCATCTGAAGGCTCTATGACTTGGGTTTTGCCCTTGTTTCGTTGCACAGGAGCTGGGCATTCCTCCTCATCACTGACATTGTCATCATCAGGTGCAGGTTCTGGTGGTGCATCTGTATCAATTTCACTCTCAGGAGCAGCAGGCTGATCAGTCAAATACTGATAGTTGTCATTGTCCTCTGATCTCGATTCTACTGAAGATGGTGTGTCATTCACAGTTGATTGACTATTAGGTACTGGAGACGTCTTAAGCAGCACTCCATAATAGTTATAGTGCTCATCAAAATCAGCCCTTTCACTAATAACCACCTTCTTGGTTTGAGGATTGTAAAACTGCCAACCCATCAGGAAAAGGGTCATTGCTCTGAGGGCAAGTTCTAGAACCTTGACACTGAACCTAAAATTCCAAGGCACCCTGAGGTGCCTTGGGATGCCTTGACTGCCTTGTGGGTGCCCTGTGATGCCTTGACTGCCTTGTGGGTGCTCTAGGATGCCCTGACTGCCTTGACTGCCTTGGTAGTGCCTTTGACTTGCCCTCCAAAAATATAGAATAAACTGAAAGCCAAGTCAATCAATGCACATACTAACAGGAAGCACAAATGAAGAAAAGTCATGTTAAGCATTTTATCCTGATTTGTTACTCATTGGTGGCTAAAAAATCGGAGTGTGGGAAAATGGACTTGTACATTTCAAAGCATTTAAATTGAACAGTATATTTAGTTGCATCTGTTGCACTGCACCTAAAATTATGATTTATATATCAAAATAAAGCTAAAAATGAGTGGAATCTAACTACATTTACTGTGCTTTTGTGCGCTTTTTTATTTTCCCAAAATAGCAATTACAGTGTTTTAAGAAGATGTATTTTGCCATATCTCAGCCTAAGAATTGACCGCACAAAGGAACCATAAATACAGTTGAATTCTATTTTATTTTAGCTTTATTTTGGTATATAAATCATAATTTTAGGTGCGGTATAAGCGTCACAATTGAATAAATACAGTTAAAAGTATTTAAAATCAACAGTATTTTCAATTGCACCCCTTGCACTGGACGAAAAATCATGATTTATATATCAAAATAAAGCCAAAAATGAGTAGAATCCAAATATATTTAGAGCGCTCCTGTGCGCGCTTTTATTCTCCCAAAATAGCGGCTATAGTGTTTTGTCAAACCATATTTTGCAATATCTGTGCCGATAAAATGACCGCACATAAGCGCTCTAAATTGAATCGAACTCTACTCATTTTTAGCTTTATTTTGATATATAAATCATAATTTTAGGTGCAGTGCAAGCGTCACAATTAAATAAATGAGCTTGAAAGCAGATTTCTGAAAGTGTCCAAGTCCCATTTCCCACGCTCCGAGTTTGACATCGGACCATGCCACAACTGCCACATCATCACTTCTTTCCTTCCTTCCACCACCATCCCCACTTCTACACTCACCACATTTCATGGTTTCCTCTTTATTCATCTGTTGGGAGGGATGGGATGGGATGGGATGGTATAGGGTTATTGGTGAGTCTATTCCGCTTTTTTGAGGTTTTTCTGCTGTTTATTATCCTTCTGCTTGTTCATTCCTCTCCATTGCTCCCTCTTGTCCGCTTTTTTGACCTTTTCCCTCTTTTATTCTCTGACCTCTCTTCTTTTCTTTTGCATGTGTCATCTTATAACCCTTCCACCTATGTCTGACCCTCCTTTGATGTTTTTTCCCTACATTTTGGTCCGCTTTTTTCATGTTTTCTGTCCTCCATGTAGCTTTCTTCTCACTAGTTGCTTCTATTCTCTCCATTCCTTCTCCTCTTGTCTGCTTTTTTGACCTGTTTCCTCTACTATTCTCTGGCCTCTCTTGTTTCTCTCTCACTATATCTCATCCTCTCCTTCCCCCACCTTTCTGAGCCCTGTTTCCTCTTTTGTCCCATGTTTTAGTCCGCTTTTTTTACATATTTTCTGTCCTCCATGTTCTGCTCATGCCTGTTCTTGCTGCTATTCTTCTATCTCTATTCATTTTATTCTATTTTATTCTTCCTCTTGACCTCTCTATGGCCTTCACTATCCCTATCATTATTTCTGTTCTTCTTGCTCCGCTTTTTTGAATTATTAATATTAGCTTTATTCTTTCTATTTTTTCTGGCTCTCCATGCTCTTCCTGTCTTCCTATCCTTTTTCCTATTATTATCTTTTTTACCCATGAGCTGCTTTTATTTTATGTGTAGAAATTATGCTTGATACTTTGGTAGCACTTTCATGTATTATATAGTTGTGAAAATGAATATCTTTGCATATTATTGATCTTGTTCTGATTCTTCAGTGGAGTACAAGTCAGTGGCAAGGCATTTCAGGCTGTTTTCCAGGCATTTCTAGGTCAACAGAGGGTGTCCCCAGAGCATCCAAGGGCATCCTTGGGGTGCCTTGGTGTAACCTGATACTGTAGCCTATGATGTTCCTTGGAGTGTAGAGCGCCTTGGGTAGACCTGAATGCCTTGAGAGCCCTGAGCGCCCTGCATGCCCTGGGGAGCCCTAGGGAGCTGTCAGGCTCCTTCAGTCCAAGAGACCTTTTCCTGATGCCCTTGTAACCTTCAGGATAACCAATGAATATACACTTCTCCATATGAGGTGACAGATTACTAGCCTGCTTATCCTTCTGAACATGAACATATGCCAAACATCCCCACACCTTTAAATGACCAACATCTGGTTTCCACTTGAATAGCATTTCATATGGGGTCTTATCCACTGCTGATGATTCACATCGATTGTGCACATGAACAAGTGCAGCCAAACACTCTACCCAATAAGCTCTAGATACACTGGCTTCATTTAGCATTGCAGTAATGCACTCTGCAAGAGTCCTATTAGCATGCTCTGCCACACCATTCTGTTGAGGTCTATTTCTGACTGTATACTGTTTGTAAATTCCAAGGCTGTTCAAGTAACTGATGTATTCATTTGACATATATTCACCCCCCTTATCACATCTGCATCCCTTGATGGTTCTACCAGTCTGATTCTCTGCCCAGGCCTTGTAATCCTTAAAGGCAGCCAATGCTCCACTTTTCAGCTTTAAAGGTATAACCACCTTGAAACGTGAGTAGTCATCAATGAATGTAATCCAATACTTGAACCCCTTAATGGAAGTGTCTTTCAGCTGATGCAAGTCAGAATGAACAAGTTCTAATGGTTGGGATGCCCTATAGTCTGATGAGGGGAAGGGATTTGCATGCATCTTGCCTGCCAAGCAAGGTTCACAAATAGGATCTGGAGCTGCCTTTGAAACCAGTGTTAACCCATCAACTAGTTTATGATTAATCATTCGCTTTATGCCAGCATAGTCAGCCAGGTAAGCTATGGTATAAGAACTGAGTTGACATATAGAACACGTACAGTGTAAGAACTGAGTTGAGCTGGTGGAATCCATGGATATCTAATGGATTAAATACAAGACATTAGTAGGTATTGTATAGGATTAATAGCAGTAAGTAAGGGAATTAGTATGGGTAGGTAAGAGGGTGGGTGCAGGGGGGGTTGGGGTAGGGTGTAGGGGGCGGGTGCAGGGGATAGGGTAGGGGGATGGGGTGGGGGGATGGGGTGGGGGGATAGGGGGACAGAGTAGGGGGATGGGTAGGGGGTGGGTGCAGGAGTGGGTGCAGGAGTGGGTGCAGAAGCAGGTGCAGGGGACGGGGTGGGGTAGGGTGATGGGGTAGGGGGCAGGTGCAGGAATTAGTATGGGTAGGTAAGGGGGCAGGTGCAGGAGTGGGTGCAGGAGTGGGTGCAGGAGTGGGTGCAAGAGTGGGTGTAGGAGCAGCTGCAGGAGTGGCTGCAGGAGCGGGTGCAGGGGGTTGGGGTCAGTAGGTCAGGGGTGAAAAGTGAGCAGATAGTACAGACTGGATGGTATCCAGGGATGAAATGCGGGTGCATGCAGAGGGGATACAGAGCAGGTGCAGGTTGGATGTAAACTGGGTGCAGGCTGGATACTAAAGTGGGTTGGGTGCAGATGCAGCCGATAAAGCAACCAATTGGGGAGGCAGGCACAATGTTCAGGTACCTGTCAGGGGATCTGTCACAGAACCCCCACCCTAGCGCGGTTACGGTGCACAGCCTGGTCATCATCTCTAGATCACTGTACAGCCGCCCGTTGCATCATTGATACCCCTGTCGTAGTGCGCAGCCTCCTTTCCTGATTGTTTCGTCACCATCATTTGATATCACATAGCCTTAGCCTATTCTTAGATTTAGTGCACAGCATACCGGTAGATAGTTTATCCGATGTAGTATATAGGCCAGTGGGGATCAGGATGATTCCTCACTCGATTATCAACTTGGCTTCTGGGCATTCCTATCCCTTACATCATAATCGAGTCTCTACAGCAGTCTGCACCTCTCTAGCTCACTGCACACCATCTACTCCTCATCCTACAAGCCCTACCCTTCGCCCACACCCTGCTCCCAATGTCTACTACACCAGAGATGTCCTTGGAAGAATTCGTCACTGAACAGTTCGACCAACTCTATGAGCGGATGAGGCTGCTCCAGGAGGAGCTTCGCTCCGTCACCAACCAGCTCTCTACCCAACAGACTATTGCAGCTATCGCACCTACCCAACCCTCTCGCCGTCAGCGGAAGAAGGCTGAGCCTCCCGCCCCACCGGCTCCTACTCCCCCACAAGGCACTATTCCCACCCACCTTCATATGTCGGGCACCTACCCTCAGAAGGACGACAAACCCGATCAGCAGTTGCTCACTGTCATTGTACCCGACGCGATGGCAGCGCACCTGGTTGGGCGAGGTGGAAGGGGTCTTAAACAGATCCATGACTTATCTGGTGCGCACATCCGAGCCTTTGAGGTAAAGGACGGATCAGCTGGTGCCCGCCACGTCTCTATTCGCGGTACCGACTCTCAAGTTGGTAATGCCCTCGTCGTATTGGGCAAGCGGCTCGCTCGTCGCCGAGTCCGCGCCCCTAGGCAGCGGGATGCTCCGGGTCCTGCTCGTGATGCCAGTGGGAGGCCAACCGCTGGGAAGTTCCGTGAAGCCCCTGTTCCCATTGTTCAGGCTGCTCCGGCCACTCAGCCCCCCTCGCCACCATCAATTCCTCAGTCCGCCGCTCTAACCCCTGCAGCACCGTCGGCAACTCCTACCCCTGCTCCAGGCTCTACTCCGGTCGTCCCCTCCATCGTCATGAACACGGCCGCCCCACCTTCACCAGTGGCTACCCCAGGTGCTCGATCAGCTTCGACGACACCTGTGAACCAGCCCAACACTCCCATCGCGCCTACAGCCGTGATGCAGACCGCCAACCCTACCCCGGCACTCTCGCCTGGCTCGCCGATGAGCATTGATGCGATGAGAGCCCACTTCTCAGCACTTGCGCCCACTCTTGGGAACCCTATCCCCCCCACTGCTCCTTCAAGGGGTGGTCGCGGTGTGGTTTTCCGGGAGCGCAGTGGACGAGGCGGTAGACGTGGAAGCTAAGGGATTTGCTGGGGCAGCAAATCTAGATGGGGAGATAGTGTCAGGGGATCTGTCACAGAACCCCCACCCTAGCGCGGTTACGGTGCACAGCCTGGTCATCATCTCTAGATCACTGTACAGCCGCCCGTTGCATCATTGATACCCCTGTCGTAGTGCGCAGCCTCCTTTCCTGATTGTTTCGTCACCATCATTTGATATCGCATAGCCTTAGCCTATTCTTAGATTTAGTGCACAGCATACCGGTAGATAGTTTATCCGATGTAGTATATAGGCCAGTGGGGATCAGGATGATTCCTCACTCGATTATCAACTTGGCTTCTGGGCATTCCTATCCCTTACAGTACCTGGGTAGTGGGTCCTAAAATCAATGGCATGCAGGGGGGTGCATATTGGGTGGTCAGGTATGGGTGCACAGAAAACCACTTACCTCGCTTGCAATTCAGGCGAATATCCCTGTTCTGTTACAGCTCTCCTTGCTCTTTCGGCCTCAGCCTTCTGCCAAAACACTGAACCAACAATACCAACATCGATATATGGACTGATGTATATGATCCAATCCCACATGATGGTGTTTATTGGGCTGAGACATTATGTTCATCAGAGAATTGCAGCCAATGCAAGTGCCAACTGGAGGTCCAAGATACAACCGTACAAACCCCCAACCCTCTGATTGACTACCTCCGACTACTGCTACAACTACCAATTCAAGGAAGTGCTGGAAAAAGCCAGGCAATTGTAGCCTGAGAGCTGGGGCCAGATGTGGCCTTAATGTCCAAGCTTTCAATGGAATACAGACATTGCACTGTGCATGAAATTCTGGCCAAGTACACACCAGAGCAGAAGGCTGAGGCCGAAAGAGCAAGGAGAGCTGTAACAGAACAGGGATATTCACCTGAATTGCAAGCGAGGTAAGTGGTTTTCTGTGCACCCATACCTGACCACCCAATATGCACCCCCCTGCATGCCATTGATTTTAGGACCCACTACCCAGGTACCTGAACATTGTGCCTGCCTCCCCAATTGGTTGCTTTATCGGCTGCATCTGCACCCAACCCACTTTAGTATCCAGCCTGCACCCAGTTTACATCCAACCTGCACCTGCTCTGTATCCCCTCTGCATGCACCCGCATTTCATCCCTGGATACCATCCAGTCTGTACTATCTGCTCACTTTTCACCCCTGACCTACTGACCCCAACCCCCTGCACCCGCTCCTGCAGCCACTCCTGCAGCTGCTCCTACACCCACTCTTGCACCCACTCCTGCACCCACTCCTGCACCCACTCCTGCACCTGCCCCCTTACCTACCCATACTAATTCCTGCACCTGCCCCCTACCCCATCACCCTACCCCACCCCGTCCCCTGCACCTGCTTCTGCACCCACTCCTGCACCCACTCCTGCACCCACCCCCTACCCATCCCCCTACTCTGTCCCCCTATCCCCCCACCCCATCCCCCCACCCCATCCCCCTACCCTATCCCCTGCACCCGCCCCCTACACCCTACCCCAACCCCCCCTGCACCCACCCTCTTACCTACCCATACTAATTCCCTTACTTACTGCTATTAATCCTATACAATACCTACTAATGTCTTGTATTTAATCCATTAGATATCCATGGATTCCACCAGCTCAACTCAGTTCTTATACCATAGCTTACCTGGCTGATGCTTTCGCTTGCAGATTGGGTGAGAGAGAGCAGGCGACGACAGGTGGCTTTGGTGAGGTAGGAGAGGATGCAGGTGTGGGTGAGGATCCAGGGTTAGAGAACAAAGAAGTCAATGAGGCAACTTTCTTGAGAGTATTCTTCACATGTAATGACATGTTATTTCCGTTGTTTAGATACAAGAGTGTTGGGATGTCGTTGTTGGTAAGATGTCAAAATTCTTTTTGCATGTGAGAAATCTTTTGCTTTCAACCAAGTCGCTTCCTCTTCGGGATATCCCTTCCATAACGTGAGAAATTCAAATTCTCCTCCTTTCCTTTGATGTTTTAGAATTCAATCTATCTCATATTCTTCTTCTCCATTAATCAGATCTGGAGGGGGTTTTGTCATATTAGGTCCATGGATTTCTGTTTCTTTATATGGTGTAAGCAAAGCAGCGTGAAATACATCATGAATTTTCCAATGTTTTGGTAATTTTAGTCGATAAGTCACTGGTCCTAGGACTTTAGAGATCTTGAAAGGTCCTTCTCTTTTTGGTCCAATCTTTTTGTGGTATGTTCAATTTAGATTCTTTGCTTCCAACCATACTTTTTGGCCTTCTTTGAATGGTTCATAATTGTTTTTGATTTGTTCTATCATTTTGAGTCGAGCTAGTTCATGGGCAGCAAGAGCTTCTTCTCTGATATGATTTAAGATCTTGAGTCGTTCTGTTACTGCAGGGATTTTACTGTTTTTGAAAGCAAGGGGAATTGCTACTGGGCTAATTCCAAACATAAGTTCAAAAGGAGTGTGTGTTTGTTCTGCATGTTGTCAGTTATTATGAGTGAATTCCAGGGTTGGTAGTGCTGAGGGCCATTCTTCTGGGTGTGCAGTGCAATAAATGGATAGGTATGCTTCGATCTCTTGATTAAATCGTTCAGTGGTTCCATCTGTCTGTGGATGGTAGGCAGTGGACAGGCTTGATTCAATATTTAGAAGTTTCAATAGTTCTCTGAATGATTGTGCTGCAAGGTTTGGTCCTTGGTCCGATACCATTTTTCCAGGTAGACCAAAACATTTATATAAATTGCTAAGTAAAAGGGTGGCAATCTCTTCAGCAGTGATCAATTTCTGACATGGCACTAGTATGATTCCTTTTGTGAGGCCATGATTGACAATAGAGAGAATTGAATCATATCCTTGAGATGGAGGAAGATCTGTGATCAGATCCATTGAACATTGCGCAAAGGGCCTTAGAGTAATGGGTCCTTTGATTGGCATAAGGGGTGGTCGAGTTGGATGTCTATTTATTTTAAATTGTTGGCATGTTCCACATCCGTTGACATGTTTCTTAATAAATGATCACATTCCAGGCCAATAATAATGTTGGAATATAGCATTGTAGGTTTGAAGTTCTCCTGGATGTCCTGCTGTTGGATGATTGTGAAACATCTGAAGAATTCTTTTCCTAATTTCCATATCTTTCAGAACATATATTTTTCCTTTAAAGAATAGTGCATTTTGTCCATTGATTTCTTCGATCGTCCATTCTTCAATTGTTTTCTGGAGTTCATTAGGTCCATCTTCGATAATTAGCTTCATAGCATCTGCAGTGTTTTGATCATAGTTTCTTGATTGCAATATTCCTTCTTGGAGTGTAGTATCAATGAGATTGATAAATAAGTTATCTGGCAACATGATTATATCTTCATTGTCATTATCTTCATCAGGAATAAAGTCTGGTCTTCTTGATAAGGTGTCAGATAGAATCATTTTGGTTCCAGGCATATGTTGTAATTTAATGTCATATTCGGTGAGCATCAATGCCCATCAAGCTTGTTGTGGATTGAGTTTTTGAGTTTTTCTCCAATAAGTGAGGTTTTTATCATCGGAAAAGACAGTAACTGGATGATATGATCCTTGTAAATAGTGTCTCCATTCTTCAAGTGCTCGAATAATTCCTAGAAGTTCTTGATCATATACTTGATAGTTTCTTTCAGTAGGTGAAAATGATTTTGAAATGAAAGCGCATGGGTGTTGTAGTCCACCTTCATCAGTTTGAACAAGAACTGCTCCTGATGCATATTTGGATGCATCGGCTTCGATATAAAATGGTTTAGTTGCATCAGGCATAATAAGTACTGGTTCTTCAGAGAAGTTTTGTTTTAGATTATCAAAAGCTTCTTGGTGTTCTTGCTTCCATTCAAATGGTTTTCCTTTTTCTAATAAACGATTTAGGGGTTTGGCTTTGTCTGAATATTTGCGAATGAATCTGCGATAGAAATTTCCAAATCCTAAAAACAATTGAACTTGCTTGATGTTCTTGGGAGCTGGCCATTCAGTGATTCCTTGTACTTTGGATGAATCCATGGTGATCTTGTTTTCAGAGATTGTAAATCCTAGATAATTGATTGATGTTTTATAAAAATCGCATTTCTCTGGTTTTAAATAGAGATCGTTCTCTTGGAGAATCTTAAGAACTTCTTTGGTATATTTTTCCAATTCTTCTTTAGTTTTAGCAAAAATGAGAATGTTGTCCATATAGATGATAACCATATTGCGTCTTATTGGTTCTTCAAATAGCGAGTCCATCATAGCTTGAAAGGTTGCAGGTGAGTTACACAATCCGAAAAACATAACCGTAGGTTCGAATAATCCAAATTTGGTTTTGAAGGCAGCTTTCCATTCATCTCCTTTCTTGATTCGAACATTGTTGTAACCCCATCTGACATCGAATTTAGTAAAGTATTTCGCTCCTTGGAGTTTGTAAAGCAAATCATCCACTAAAGGTAATTGTAAGGGCACCTCAGACACACACAAGTCCTGGGGGAGATCCAAAGATATATATCAGCTCTACATAAATACAGGAAGTAGGCTCACCTGGGGGAGATCCAAAGAGAAAGAGGTAAAGGATCAAACCCAGGTGAAACAGCTATTTAAGTGATGAGCTGGCATTGGCATCAGCCTTGATGCCAAACAATGCCTTTGGGAATAAACAAAGGGAAACACAAAGGAATGACTATGTAACAGTGGAAACAAGTGAATAACAAATGAGTGACAACTAAAGGAGAGTGTAATATAATATATATGAGTCCATGGTGTGTCCAGATAATAAAATAGAGCAAAGGGAAATAGGGGAAGGGAGAGACAAGAGAGACAAGAATAAGGAAAGGGATAGGAGGTAGCAGGAGATCCCCTGACATTACCCCCCCTCTAGGATTGCTTCGCCCTCGAAGCATGAAGTCCAGCCTGTTTGTAAGGAATGTGAGCATAAGTGGTCCTGATAACCTTTGGAGCCTTAGGATTCTCTGCATAGAAGTCCTTGATGAGGTCAGGAGCATGGACATCGTCAGCTGGTTCCCAAGAATTCCAACCAGCATCGTATCCTTCCCATTTGATCAGGTATCGAAGTTTGCCTCTGATGAACTTGCTGTTCAAAATCTTCTCCACAACGAACTCTTCAACATTGTCAACAAGCACAGGAGGTGGGGGTAGCTTGGCTCTTCGACCAGAGATGGGGTCATAAGGAGCAGGAGTGAGTCTGACAACATGGAAGACTGGATGGATGCGGGAGAGGGATTTAGGAAGCTGAAGACGGTAGGCATTCTTTCCAACACTAGAAATGACTGGGTAAGGACCAACTCGCTTGTGGGAGAGCTTCTTGGATGGCCGAGTGGTTTGGATGTCTGAGGCATCAAGGTAGACACGATCTCCAGGCTTGATCTCAGGAGCCTTGGTGCGACGCCGGTTGTAGTACCTAGCCATGTCCTCCTTAGCAGCTGCTAAGGCAGCACGTGCTTCCTCAAGAGCGGTCTTCATCCTATCAGTGAACTCATTCACAGTTTCCATCCGGGAGGGAGGAAGAGGTTCAAAGCCCATACGAGGATGTTGACCAGAGTCTAGAAGGAAGGGAGTCTGCTGGGTGGAGGAGTGGACATGGTTGTTGTAGGCAAACTCAGCCATGGAAAGGATGTCGTACCAGTCATCCTGTCGCTCAGAGATGTAGAGCCTGAGGTATTGTTCCAACTCCTGGTTGACACGCTCAGTCTGTCCATCAGTTTGAGGGTGATAGGCAGTGCTACGAGCTGGCTCAATCCCAAGCAGCCTGTAGAGTTCAGTAGTGAACTCTGCAATGAACTGTGGACCACGATCAGAGACTACCTTGGATGGAAGGCCATGGAGTTTCCAGATATGGTCACGATACATGCGGGCAGTGCCTAGGGCAGAGACAGTGGTAGTGGTAGCAGTGAAGTGGGCGCGTTTGGAAAGGGAGTCAACAACAACCATGATGGCATCATAACCATTGGACTCAGGAAGCTCGACAATGAAGTCCACACTGATATGGTCCCAACGGCGGTCAGGAACAGCAAGGGGCTCAAGTTCTCCAAGGGGTCGCTGCCTGATGGTCTTGGTCCTAAGACACATGTCACAGGTGCTGGTGTAGAGTCCAATGAACTTAGACATGCGAGGCCACCAATAGTTCCTAGACACAAGCTCCAAGGTCTTCCAACGTCCAGGGTGTCCAGCAAGAGTGGAGTCATGGCAGAGAGCCACAATGCGACGACGAAGATCACCACCTGGTGGAACATAGAGCTTTCCACAGAAGTAGATAAGACCATCAGCTTCATCCCACTCTGAGGAGCGAAGAGACTGAGATCCAGTCTTTCTGAGCGCCTTGACTGCCTTGGCCACAGTGTCCTCAAGATCAGAGGCCTCCTTGGAATGTCGACGGATCTCACGAACCAGAGAGCGTTCCTGTCCAACAAATTCCAGACCTTCTAGTGCACGAACTGCAAACATCCCGGGGTGAGGAGGGTGATGTTCTGGTTGTCACGTTCACTAGAACCATGGTCAGACCGACGTGAGAGGGCATCTGCTTTTCCCATAGTAGCTCCTGCCTTGTGCTGCATGACGAAGTCAAAGCGCGCCAGAGTGAGAGACCAGCGGGCTTGCCTGCGGTTGAGGTTCTGAGACGACATGAAGTATCCAAGTTCTTGTGGTCAGTCCAGATCTCAAACTTGTGGCGGGCACCCTCAAGGAAGTGTCTCCATTCCTGCAAGGCTCGAATGATTGCAAGCATTTCCTTGTCATGAATCTCATAGTTCCTTTCGACAGGAGAGAGTGACTTGGAGAAGAAAGCAATGGGATGCCACTTTCCATCTTCTGGAGACTGTTGAGAGAGTACAGCACCAGTGGCAAAGTCTGAAGAGTCAGCTTCAAGCCGGAAAGGGAGATCATCATTGGGAGCAGCAAGGACAGGGGAGGAGGTGACAGCATCCTTGATGGACTGGAAGGCAGTAGCGGCAGCAGGAGACCAGGAAAACTCAGTGGAGCTCTTGGTAAGATCAAAGAGGGGACGTGCATGATGAGAGAAGTCCTTGATGAACCGTCGATAGAAGTTGGCAAAACCCAGGAAAGATTGGACTTCTTTCCTATTGGTGGGGGTGGGCCATTGAGCAACTCCAGCAACTTTGACAGGATCCATCTCGACTCGGTTCTCAGCAACGATAAGCCCAAGGTACTCAATGCGTGTCTTCTCAAACTCGCATTTCTCCAGACGGAGGCAGAGACCATGTTCCTCTAGACGCTTCAGGACCCTATGAGTGACCTCTCGATGCTCAGGAATATCCTTGGTGAAGATCAGGATGTCATCCAGATATACCACAACCACACCTTCAGAGATCATGTCTTGGAAGATCTCGTTCATCATGGTTTGGAAGGTGGCAGGACTGTTGGTGAGACCAAAGAACATGACAAGAGGTTCGAAGAGACCTCTGTGAGTGCGAAAAGCAGCCTTCCACTCATCTCCTTCTTTGATGCGGACATTGTTGAAACCCCAACGAATGTCAAGCTTGGTGAAGTAGCGTGCACCACGAAGTTGGTTGATAAGGTCAGAGATGAGAGGGAGAGGGTACTTGTTCTTCACAGTCATATCATTGAGCATGCGATAGTCCTGGACCAGACGAAGGGAGCCATCCTTTTTCTTCACAAAGAAGACTGGTGATGCCATGGGGGACTTGGAGCGGCGAATCTTTCCCTGAGCCTCGTTCTCAGCAAGGAAGCGCTCAGCCTCTTCACGTTCTGCAGGGTTTAATGGGTAAACCTTGCATCCCTTGGGTTGAGCTCCAGGAATGAGCTCAATCGCATGATCCCAAGGCCTTCTCTCAGGAAGCTTAAGAAACTCAGCTTCAGAGAAGACGCGATGGAAGAGACTCTGATAGTCAGGGACTGGACCATGAGGTGATGAAGGGGGAGTGGTCTGTTCTGGTTGAGGAGCAGAGTTACGCAAGAAACCTTCAGCCAGGCGTTGACTGATGGTTGAAGTAGCGTTGATATGCTCTTCAGCTTCCTCAGGGAGTAAGCCAGAAACCCAGACACGATCGCCTTCCTCAAGATCAAATGGCAGATCAGAGGACTCGAGATCATCAGAATCTTCAGGGGAAGACTCTTCAGGGGTGAGAGAGGGGGCAGGACCAGAGCGGCAGGCATTCACCTTGGCTTCTTCCTTACGAGCAGCCTTCTTTTCCTCATTGAGTTCCTTCTTGCAACCAAAGCATCGACTGCTAGGCTTGCAACGAGACATCTTGACTTCTCCAGTTTCCCAATTGACTTCAGGATTGTGATCCCTGAACCAAGTGTATCCAATGATCAGCTTCTGCTTCCCTAAGCCGTGACACAGAAGAGTGCGCGTTCTGTGTGGCCGTTGTACCGGAGGATCAAGTCAACCACCTCAGTAATTGAACCAGACTCGTTGAGCGTTCCATCCACGTTACGAACAGGGATGGGGGGCTGAGCTTCCTGGTGGCAATTCGGTTGGACTTGACGTACTCTCGATCGATGAACAGACCAGTAGCGCCAGTGTCAAGAAGGCCTTAACAGATCGAGCTTCATGGGAGTCGTGGTCTCTATCTCAACCTTCAGGTGAAGGGAGCTAGGTCCAGGTGCAAGAGAAGAGATGGTGCACGAGGATGGAAGGCGACGACATTCCCATTTGGAGCGACGAGGTAGGCGGGGCGGAGCAGAAGGATCATGGAGGGAGGATGGAGAGGAGGGAACCTTGTCTTCATCTGGGAGAGATAGAGTCTCATCAACCAGAGGGGCATACCGATTACGAGAGTCAGGAACGACTTTAGGACAAGGTAGAGGTGGAGCTTGTGCAGGCGTTTGCACAGAGACTTCACTTGTCACAGGCTTTCGTAAGGGGGCATGAGTGGTGCGAATAGACAAAGGACCAGGGGAGGGGTCAAGGAAATGTGCGAAGGAAGGAGGAAGAGAAGAGAGTGGGCTAGGCACAGGAGGAGGAGGCTGCGGATGGAAGGTGTCATTAGCAGCCAAGTTGAGAGCAACAAGGCGGGCCAATTCGTACCAGCCAGAGGGATCGTTATGAGCTGGATGTGAAGCTACCCGCTTACTGAGATGATCAGTGATGGAGGGGTGGAGGCCACGACGGAACTTGACCACGATGTAGGAGGGGTCAGAGTAGCCAGCTTCAGCAACAAGGTCACGGAAGGAGTCAACGTAATCGTCAACAGAACGATCCCCTTGGAAGTAGGAGGTACCTTCCAAGATGAGGGCAGCAGTTTCCTGCTCACGCAAGGGGAAGAACTCTTTGCGAAAGTCTTCAGCAAAGTGATCCCAAGTTGCGTAAGGGGAGGAACCTTCCTCAATGAGCTCAAAGATCCTGCAGGACCATAGAGCAGCTCGACCAGCAGACATGAACGTGAGGGCCCAACTAATCATGGTGGACTCGTCCGGAAAAAGATCTGGACGAAGTCTGAAGTAACCCATGAGAGAGTTGTAGAAGGCTTTGCCCTTGAGACGATCACCATCGTACCGGGGAGGAGGAGCTGGCCTAACCTTTTCTGCAATCATCAAAGGAGTCCCAAGACGATGAGAAGAAGGGGCAGAGGAATGCACTACTCCACTAGGATAACCAGAAGAGGCAGTGAGGAGAGGGGAAGACACTATTCCACTGGGGCAACCAGAAGAGACAGTGGGGAGGGGAGGATCCACTCTATTGGATGACCGAATAGAAGTGGGGGGAAGAGGAAGACTACTACTAGAAGAAAGAGAAGAAGAAGAATGTTCCATAGGTACACTAATAAAATGAGAAGAAGAAGGAAGAGGGTGAGGAGAAGAAGAAGATTGTTCCATGTTTACACTAGGTAAAGGAAAAGAAGAAGGGGGAGAAAAGTTTCTGTCTACAGTTCCATGGTTTAAAGAGT
Source organism: Panaeolus papilionaceus (assembly GCA_015501605.1). Classification (NCBI taxonomy): domain Eukaryota; kingdom Fungi; phylum Basidiomycota; class Agaricomycetes; order Agaricales; genus Panaeolus; species Panaeolus papilionaceus. The sequence goes on along the minus strand of JADNRZ010000024.1, from coordinate 392,381 downwards.
GTAGTATCCCATCTGTCAGCTGTCCAACAGAGTGGGAAGGGAGTGGGGGAAAAGTAGAAGAAACAAGGGAGGGAGAAGAAGAAGGGGAAGAAGAAAGAGAAAGAGGAGAGGGATTGAAAGTAGAAGAAAAATAATGAAGCAAGGAAAGAACAGAAGACCTCAAGTGGGAGATAGCTACCTGTTGGGATTCCTGCTGAGCAAGCATGGAGGATACCTGGTCTTCCAGGGAAGGCAACTGAGACAGAGAGACAGAAGCAGCTGGAGGTGGTGAAGTATGGGGATCCATGGTTGCCAGACAGGGAGAAGAGAGGAGAGGGAGAAAGCACAGAGTCTATAATGCAGCTGAACAGAAGAAGCAGAACAGAGGATGTAACAGACTGTATGCAGTCTCAGTCTCCAAGGTGACCTCTTTCTACTGTAAGGGCACCTCAGACACACACAAGTCCTGGGGGAGATCCAAAGATATATATCAGCTCTACATAAATACAGGAAGTAGGCTCACCTGGGGGAGATCCAAAGAGAAAGAGGTAAAGGATCAAACCCAGGTGAAACAGCTATTTAAGTGATGAGCTGGCATTGGCATCAGCCTTGATGCCAAACAATGCCTTTGGAAACAAACAAAGGGAAACACAAAGGAATGACTATGTAACAGTGGCAACAACTAAATAATGAATGAATGGCAACTAAAGGAGAGTGTAATATAATATCTATGAGTCCATGATATGTCCAGATAATGAGATAGAGCAAAGGAAATGGAGAAAGGAGAGACAGAGAGATGATAATAAGGAAAGGAATAGGAGGTAGCAGGAGATCCCCTGACACCTAGATGATGAGAGTGTAGTGCAACCACAACCAGTAATACCTAAAATACAACTATCAGTTATGCTCAGAGATAGGCTAAGCAGTTTAAGAGGGATGTACTTACTTGCAGACCGGCGAGAGGATGTTAAAGTCTGGACATCGCAGATTGAGGAGATGGAAGAGAAGGAAGAAGATGAGGAATCCCAATGGCTAAGTCGTGTCGTAAAAGGTCAATCAACCGCCACGTGATCGTTCTCACAGTGTCCTGGGAATGTCCAACAAGCTCATGTGACTAATATGCAACATTAATTCGCTAAGTCCTCTCCGTCTCTGGCTTGAAGTTCTTCTGGGAGGGTTGTGCAGGCTCGTGCAATGCTGCCGGACCACACACACACACAAAAATTTATGAATGAGACAGGTTCCTGTCTACTTCAAGCCCACTTAGTTGGATGTCCGAGTTCGCACTTTTAGAGGTTGCAGTTGTAAATACCCTACTCAATGTATATTCCTAGCTGGGGAATAATCTATATGAATTGCAGCAAGCTTGAGGAAGAGTCTGTTGAGATTTAGATCTCATCTTGGATATCTCATCTTAGATAGATCTATAATCTTCATCTACAATCTTAGATACATCTTAGATACATTCCTAGATTTATACTGCATGTACTGCATACTACATGTACTGCATACTGCATGTACTCTGGAACTCTCAGTCAACATGAGTCATTGAATGACTCACTTTCCTTCATTACTCCAGATACCCCAATAGGCGCTTACATAAACTACCATATTTAGCTACCATTTCATGTATATAAGCACCTTACTTTCTCTCTATCTCAACAACAGCTTTACCAGCTATTCTATCGCTCTCCTAGCCTCTTTACAATCTTCCTAACCAGGTGAGGCAGTTAGTTAGGGCACTCTGTGCACGCTATGCTGTTTCAACAGGTTATGGGCCCCGATGGCCTGCTCTATGCATGGCTGTCGACCTAGGATACTCATTGCCTGCTGAGCTTGCTCGCTGCATGAGAACGTCTTGCCACTATGGCAGACGTTGTACTCAGGGATGCTGCATTTTTGCGCACCTATGTTGCTGCAATTTTTGCACAACAAGGAGGACATCCTTCTGGCCTAAGCCTGAGAAATAATAGCACTGTTCATTGTTGCTTTTCTCTCATCATTATTGTTCATTTTACTGATGATTTTGCCTAACCAGAATTATGTCTTCCCAAATCACTCAACTCGTTCCCAAACTCGATGGTGCCAACTGGCTTGAATGGAGCCTTTCTATGAAGAACTGGCTCAGGTCGCAGGCACTGTGGCAAGTTGTCAATGGCAACCTCAAGAAGCCTGCCGATGACAAGCCCACTGAGCTTGCTGACTGGTTGGAAAAGGACGATAAGGCACTTGGTTCCATTGCCCTTCGTCTTACTCCTGCCTTGCTCCACCTCATCAAGGAGCCTATCAAGGACTCCACTGGCAAGGTCACCACTCCTGGTACCACTGCTGCCAGTCTCTGGACCGATCTTGAAGCTGCTTGTGGCAAGATTGGTGCTTCCACTATGTTCGCTGATGTCCGTCGCATTTTTAGTTTCCGTCTTTCTGGACTGAGTAATCCTGCCCCCCAACTCCACGAACTTGGACAGCTTTTCGACAAACTGTCCACCAATGGTCATCCTCTTGATGACTTTTACAAGGCCATGATTGTCCTTGGTTCCATTCCCAACCGCTGGGAGCATATTGCTGCCACTGAACTCACTGTCACCAAAGCTGAAGACTTGGATTGGAAAGAAATCCAAGACAAGATCGTTGCTGAGTTCGAGCGCAAGCAGCTCTCTACTCCTGGAATGGCCAACAAGATCTCTGCTGTTCGTCACAAGAAGCAGGACCCCCCCTTCAAGGGTAAAGGCCCTGCCCAGGACCCTTCCAAGTTCTCTGGAAACCGAGGTCGTGGAGGTTGAGGAGGTCGCAAGTTCAATCGCAGTGGTGGTCATGGTGGCCACTCTGGTCACAACCACACCCATTTTGTTCTCTCTGCTGCCTATGAACCTGCCCAACACACCACCTCCTCATCCAAACCTTCTCCTACGCTCCTTGAGCGTCTTGCCGACCCTTCCTCTATGGTTTTTAACCGTGTTCATGGCACTGGACCCATGCGCATGGAAGCTGGCCCCTCTGCCTATGTTGAGGTCAACAATGCAAGGTCTCTTGCGGATCGTCTTGAAGTCACTAAGACAATCCAAACCATGAAGAACCTTGACCTTGTTGCCAACCACAGGGAGCCCAAGCTATCCATCGACATGGAGACTGAGGACTTCTTCCCTCACCCTCCTTCTGATGATGAGGATGAAACCTCGTCCATGCCAGGTCTTGTCGAGTTTTACTCTGACAATGAGGACATTGTTAACCATGGATTTTCCTCTGAAGAGGAATTTTATGTTGACAATGGCAAGAAGGCCCTTTTTGAAAGGCAAGCCTTTTCATCTATGCACCCTAACGATGCTAACTATTGTTCGCAGCACTTTGTTTTAGATGCGCGGGGTAGTTGTACAAGTAAATATATTGATCATTTTGCTTGTAATTCGTTAGGTTCTGTGGCTAGGTCCCAGAAATATATTGATGAACATTCTCTCAATTGTGCACGATGTAAGGGCAAACACAGAGAAAACGGAACTGTTGATTGGATCATGGATTCAGGTGCTTCACAGCACTTTACTGGTGATCTAAGGGACTTTTCTGAGTATGAAACTGGTACCTTTGGAACAGTTTCAACTGCCAGTGGAATTGAGATGGTCACTGCGCGTGGTACAGTTAATCTCATTGTTAAAGTCAAATCAGAAGATGGTTCTGTTGCTGAAAAGCACATCTCCCTCTCTCCTGTCTTGTACTTCAAGTCTCTCAATCAGTGTTTGCTGTCAATGGGCCAATTCTTTTCTAAAGGATTGACTATGGAAGGACGTCTTGGCAATATGTCCTTCTATAAAGGCAAGCAGTTAGCATTCCAATGCCGACCACATGTCTTAGGTGAAACCGTTTACTGGTTAACCTCAACAATTGTCAGAAACACTGCCAACTCTATTACAGAGTATGATCTTTGGCATAAGCGCTTTGGACATCCGTCTAAAGAAGCTTTACGACATATGGGAGATTCAACTGCTAAGTTCCCTCCTAAACTCGCTATACCCAAAGAGAATCCTATATGCCGGGGATGTGCTGAAGGCAAGATGCCATCACGATCCTTTTCCCCGTCTTTGACTCGTGCCTCTGCACCCTTTGAAAGGATACACTCAGATGTAAAATCTTATCCAGTGAATTCCTACCATGGGTACAAGTACTATGTCAGTTTCTTTGATGACTATTCCTCCCATGCCTGGATTTCTTTGCTCAAAGAGAAATCAGACGTCTATGATGCCTTTGGTGACTTTCTGGCGATGCTGAAAACTCAATTCAGTGTCTCAGTAATCAAAGAATGGCATTCTGATGGAGGGGGAGAGTTCAAATCAAAGGAATTCTTTAAAGACCTTCGTTCAAAGGGCATTAAGATTACTCAGAGTGCGCCTCATACTCCTCAACAGAATGGGCGTGCTGAGTGGTTTAACCGGACTTTGATGGATAAAGCTCAGGCAATGCGTCTTGACGCTTGCCTTCCTCAGTCCTGGTGGGAATTTGCTGTCGAACATGCACTTTATGTGTATAATCGTACCCCTATAGCTCGCCTCAAATGGAAAACTCCATTCGAGCTTATTCACAAGCAGAAGCCTGTGGTTTCCAATCTTAAAGTATTTGGTTGTGGCGCCTATGTCTATTTACCTGAAGCGAAGCGCGTCAATTCTCTATCCCCAAAATCAGAGATGATGTTGCATCTTGGCTTTGCTGAAGGGTTTAAAGGCTGGCGCTTCATGTGTCTTCACAACAACACTATCTTTATTGGGACCACTTCTCAGTTTGATGAAGGGTACTTTCCCAAATGTCCAGATGTCAATCATCGTGGTACACCGCGACCTCCTCCAAGTGAGGATCCTTCGGATGATAATCATCCATTCACTCCAACAGAAGAAGGTGATGATGGCTGGAATGATTTTGAGGTTCCACCACAAACGAAACCCCAGAGTCGTCCCAAGCTTCCACCTGCTCCACCTGCCCCTAAAGCACCTAAAGGCTCAAAGCCCAAAGGTCCAAGCGGACCAGCACCTGCAGCTCCAACAGCTCCGGCGCCTAATGTACCACGGCCAGGTGCATCAGGCTACAAACCGGGCCTTGGATCAAAGCGCGGTGGATCTGGTCCCACTTCTCCTGCACGGGATACTACTGCTCCTACATCTCCACGTTCTAATCCTCCACCTCCAAACTCACCCCCTTCACTGCCAAAACCACCTACACCTGATTTCTTTCCTGCCTCTAAAGAAAGAGAGAGTCGGGAAATATCGCAACGACAATCAGATGCGATCAAAGAAATCAAGGCGACTTTTGACAAGGGTGAACCTGTTCCTCAGAAGTACTTTACCAATGGGGAGACTTGGGAACAAGTTTGGGTCAAGGTTGATCAACTCCTTGACATAATCGATAAAAGGAACAAGAACATATCAATAAATATGGAGAAAAGGCTGAAGTGGGAAGCAGAACATGGGCCAGCCCCTGTTCCTGCTCCCACACCACCAAGGACTGCACCGCCAACTCCAGTTGCTGCAGATCCTATGCCTATTCCTCAGGAAGCAGATAGTAATGCTGGCGCCTCGTCGCGCCCCCGCAGAGAAGTTAAAGTTCCTAGACGTGAGGGGAATGTGTATGGTGAAAGCCGACACCCCATGGACATAGAAAAAGGCATAAGCAATACACGTGAGTGGGAGAAGCAAGTGGGTTCGTCAACGGGTAGCTCCCAGCGACCAACCGCACCAGCTAGGTCAGATCCGGTTTCCCGACCGAGTCCTACCACTCCCATTACTCCAAGCGAGATGCGGACCTTGCTGCCTGCCCCTATCGTCGAACAAAAGGAACAAGCATCCGAGCCATCCCCTGAAGGTTCAGAGGATGAAGCCGAAGTTGAAGCTGATCTGAAAGCGGAATCTGATGACTCAGACGATGCTGATATCGCTAAACTCACTTGGATGGTGGCAGAACTAGCCCGGGAAGGGGGAGTACAACTCATTCAATATCCGCTTCACAAAGCGATACCTTTGAATGATGATCTTCCAACACATTTCCGTGATATCTTCAGGATGAAACCAGAACTGAAGAAGGAGTGGATAGATGCATGTCGAGAAGAACTAGAGGCTCTTCGTTGATGCAGAGTTCTTGAGCTCTGCAACTTGCCTCGCAACCGCAGGGCAATCAAAAACCGTTGGGTCTTTGCTATCAAATCTGATGGTCGCAAGAAGGCTCGCCTTGTTGCTAAAGGCTTCTCCCAGCTTGAAGGGATTGACTATGATGAGATCTTCTCACCAGTGGTTCGTTATGAAACACTAAGACTCATCATGGCCCTCACAGCTTTGGAGAAATGGCATATCCAAGGTCTTGACGTTAAGAACACCTTCCTTTATGGCGAACTTGATGAAGAGATTTATATGGAACAGCCAGAGGGATTTAAACTCCCTGGCCAAGAGCACATGGTCTATTGTCTCCGACGAGCCTTATACGGACTGAAGCAAGCTTCACACTCATGGTGGAAACAGCTCAACAAGTCTATGACTGGGCTGGGTTTCAAGCGAGCTCTTTCCGATGCTGGTGTCTTTGTACACAAAGCAGCAAACGGTGACATTGTCATCGCCATTATCTATGTTGATGATGGTCTCTTCATCGGTCCTAATTTGGCACTTGTGCTGAAGAAAAAGACTGAATTCATGAAGATCTGGGAGTGTCGAGATCTTGGTGAAGCTAAGGAATTCTTAGGTATGCGTATTAGGCGTATGCATGGCAACATCATGCTTGACCAAGCAATGTACCTTGAAAAAGTGTTGCAGCGCTTTGGCATGCTTAACGCCAATCCTACCAAGATTCCTCTTCCCAAGGGCTACCAGCCTGTACCTAATCCAGGTACCTCCACTCTCAAACTTCGTCGAGAATTCCAGACAGTGATCGGATCACTGTTGTACCTTATGATTGGCACACGACCAGATATCGCCTATGCCGTCATCAAGCTGTCTGTAAGGGCACCTCAGACACACACAAGTCCTGGGGGAGATCCAAAGATATATATCAGCTCTACATAAATACAGGAAGTAGGCTCACCTGGGGGAGATCCAAAGAGAAACAGGTAAAGGATCAAACCCAGGTGAAACAGCTATTTAAGTGATGAGCTGGCATTGGCATCAGCCTTGATGCCAAACAATGCCTTTGGGAATAAACAAAGGGAAACACAAAGGAATGACTATGTAACAGTGGAAACAAGTGAATAACAAATGAGTGACAACTAAAGGAGAGTGTAATATAATATATATGAGTCCATGGTATGTCCAGATAATAAAATAGAGCAAAGGGAAATAGGGGAAAGGAGAGACAAGAGAGACAAGAATAAGGAAAGGAATAGGAGGTAGCAGGAGATCCCCTGACATTACCCCCCTCTAGGATTGCTTCGCCCTCGAAGCATGAAGTCCAGCCTGTTTGTAAGGAATATGAGCATAAGTGGTCCTGATAACCTTTGGAGCCTTAGGATTCTCTGCATAGAAGTCCTTGATGAGGTCAGGAGCATGGACATCGTCAGCTGGTTCCCAAGAATTCCAACCAGCATCGTATCCTTCCCATTTGATCAGGTATCGAAGTTTGCCTCTGATGAACTTGCTGTTCAAAATCTTCTCCACAACGAACTCTTCAACATTGTCAACAAGCACAGGAGGTGGGGGTAGCTTGGCTCTTCGACCAGAGATGGGGTCATAAGGAGCAGGAGTGAGTCTGACAACATGGAAGACTGGATGGATGCGGGAGAGGGATTTAGGAAGCTGAAGACGGTAGGCATTCTTTCCAACACTAGAAATGACTGGGTAAGGACCAACTCGCTTGTGGGAGAGCTTCTTGGATGGCCGAGTGGTTTGGATGTCTGAGGCATCAAGGTAGACACGATCTCCAGGCTTGATCTCAGGAGCCTTGGTGCGACGTCGGTTGTAGTACCTAGCCATGTCCTCCTTAGCAGCTGCTAAGGCAGCACGTGCTTCCTCAAGAGCGGTCTTCATCCTATCAGTGAACTCATTCACAGTTTCCATCCGGGAGGGAGGAAGAGGTTCAAAGCCCATACGAGGATGTTGACCAGAGTCTAGAAGGAAGGGAGTCTGCTGGGTGGAGGAGTGGACATGGTTGTTGTAGGCAAACTCAGCCATGGAAAGGATGTCGTACCAGTCATCCTGTCGCTCAGAGATGTAGAGCCTGAGGTATTGTTCCAACTCCTGGTTGACACGCTCAGTCTGTCCATCAGTTTGAGGGTGATAGGCAGTGCTACGAGCTGGCTCAATCCCAAGCAGCCTGTAGAGTTCGGTGGTGAACTCTGCAATGAACTGTGGACCGCAATCAGAGACTACCTTGGATGGAAGGCCATGGAGTTTCCAGATATGGTCACGATACATGCGGGCAGTGCCTAGGGCAGAGACAGTGGTAGTGGTAGCAGTGAAGTGGGCGCGTTTGGAAAGGGAGTCAACAACAACCATGATGGCATCATAACCATTGGACTCAGGAAGCTCGACAATGAAGTCCACACTGATATGGTCCCAACGGCGGTCAGGAACAGCAAGGGGTTCAAGTTCTCCAAGGGGTCGCTGCCTGATGGTCTTGGTCCTAAGACACATGTCACAGGTGCTGGTGTAGAGTCCAATGAACTTAGACATGCGAGGCCACCAATAGTTCCTAGACACAAGCTCCAAGGTCTTCCAACGTCCAGGGTGTCCAGCAAGAGTGGAGTCATGGCAGAGAGCCACAATGCGACGACGAAGATCACCACCTGGTGGAACATAGAGCTTTCCACAGAAGTAGATAAGACCATCAGCTTCATCCCACTCTGAGGAGCGAAGAGACTGAGATCCAGTCTTTCTGAGCGCCTTGACTGCCTTGGCCACAGTGTCCTCAAGATCAGAGGCCTCCTTGGAATGTCGACGGATCTCACGAACCAGAGAGCGTTCCTGTCCAACAAATTCCAGACCTTCTAGTGCACGAACTGCAAACATCCCGGGGGTGAGGAGGGTGATGTTCTGGTTGTCACGTTCACTAGAACCATGGTCAGACCGACGTGAGAGGGCATCTGCTTTTCCCATAGTAGCTCCTGCCTTGTGCTGCATGACGAAGTCAAAGCGCGCCAGAGTGAGAGACCAGCGGGCTTGCCTGCGGTTGAGGTTCTGAGACGACATGAAGTACTCCAAGTTCTTGTGGTCAGTCCAGATCTCAAACTTGTGGCGGGCACCCTCAAGGAAGTGTCTCCATTCCTGCAAGGCTCGAATGATTGCAAGCATTTCCTTGTCATGAATCTCATAGTTCCTTTCGACAGGAGAGAGTGACTTGGAGAAGAAAGCAATGGGATGCCACTTTCCATCTTCTGGAGACTGTTGAGAGAGTACAGCACCAGTGGCAAAGTCTGAAGAGTCAGCTTCAAGCCGGAAAGGGAGATCATCATTGGGAGCAGCAAGGACAGGGGAGGAGGTGACAGCATCCTTGATGGACTGGAAGGCAGTAGCGGCAGCAGGAGACCAGGAAAACTCAGTGGAGCTCTTGGTAAGATCAAAGAGGGGACGTGCATGATGAGAGAAGTCCTTGATGAACCGTCGATAGAAGTTGGCAAAACCCAGGAAAGATTGGACTTCTTTCCTATTGGTGGGGGTGGGCCATTGAGCAACTCCAGCAACTTTGACAGGATCCATCTCGACTCGGTTCTCAGCAACGATAAGCCCAAGGTACTCAATGCGTGTCTTCTCAAACTCGCATTTCTCCAGACGGAGGCAGAGACCATGTTCCTCTAGACGCTTCAGGACCCTATGAGTGACCTCTCAATGCTCAGGAATATCCTTGGTGAAGATCAGGATGTCATCCAGATATACCACAACCACACCTTCAGAGATCATGTCTTGGAAGATCTCGTTCATCATGGTTTGGAAGGTGGCAGGACTGTTGGTGAGACCAAAGAACATGACAAGAGGTTCGAAGAGACCTCTGTGAGTGCGAAAAGCAGCCTTCCACTCATCTCCTTCTTTGATGCGGACATTGTTGAAACCCCAACGAATGTCAAGCTTGGTGAAGTAGCGTGCACCACGAAGTTGGTTGATAAGGTCAGAGATGAGAGGGAGAGGGTACTTGTTCTTCACAGTCATATCATTGAGCATGCGATAGTCCTGGACCAGACGAAGGGAGCCATCCTTTTTCTTCACAAAGAAGACTGGTGATGCCATGGGGGACTTGGAGCGGCGAATCTTTCCCTGAGCCTCGTTCTCAGCAAGGAAGCGCTCAGCCTCTTCACGTTCTGCAGGGTTTAATGGGTAAACCTTGCATCCCTTGGGTTGAGCTCCAGGAATGAGCTCAATCGCATGATCCCAAGGCCTTCTCTCAGGAAGCTTAAGAAACTCAGCTTCAGAGAAGACGCGATGGAAGAGACTCTGATAGTCAGGGACTGGACCATGAGGTGATGAAGGGGGAGTGGTCTGTTCTGGTTGAGGAGCAGAGTTACGCAAGAAACCTTCAGCCAGGCGTTGACTGATGGTTGAAGTAGCGTTGATATGCTCTTCAGCTTCCTCAGGGAGTAAGCCAGAAACCCAGACACGATCGCCTTCCTCAAGATCAAATGGCAGATCAGAGGACTCGAGATCATCAGAATCTTCAGGGGAAGACTCTTCAGGGGTGAGAGAGGGGGCAGGACCAGAGCGGCAGGCATTCACCTTGGCTTCTTCCTTACGAGCAGCCTTCTTTTCCTCATTGAGTTCCTTCTTGCAACCAAAGCATCGACTGCTAGGCTTGCAACGAGACATCTTGACTTCTCCAGTTTCCCAATTGACTTCAGGATTGTGATCCCTGAACCAAGTGTATCCAATGATCAGCTTCTGCTTCCCTAAGCCCGTGACACAGAAGAGTGCGCGTTCTGTGTGGCCGTTGTACCGGAGGATCAAGTCAACCACCTCAGTAATTGAACCAGACTCGTTGAGCGTTCCATCCACGTTACGAACAGGGATGGGGTGGCTGAGCTTCCTGGTGGCAATTCGGTTGGACTTGACGTACTCTCGATCGATGAACAGACCAGTAGCGCCAGTGTCAAGGAAGGCCTTAACAGATCGAGCTTCATGGGAGTCGGTGGTCTCTATCTCAACCTTCAGGTGAAGGGAGCTAGGTCCAGGTGCAAGAGAAGAGATGGTGCACGAGGATGGAAGGCGACGACATTCCCATTTGGAGCGACGAGGTAGGCGGGGCGGAGCAGAAGGATCATGGAGGGAGGATGGAGAGGAGGGAACCTTGTCTTCATCTGGGAGAGATAGAGTCTCATCAACCAGAGGGGCATACCGATTACGAGAGTCAGGAACGACTTTAGGACAAGGTAGAGGTGGAGCTTGTGCAGGCGTTTGCACAGAGACTTCACTTGTCACAGGCTTTCGTAAGGGGGCATGAGTGGTGCGAATAGACAAAGGACCAGGGGAGGGGTCAAGGAAATGTGCGAAGGAAGGAGGAAGAGAAGAGAGTGGGCTAGGCACAGGAGGAGGAGGCTGCGGATGGAAGGTGTCATTAGCAGCCAAGTTGAGAGCAACAAGGCGGGCCAATTCGTACCAGCCAGAGGGATCGTTATGAGCTGGATGTGAAGCTACCCGCTTACTGAGATGATCAGTGATGGAGGGGTGGAGGCCACGACGGAACTTGACCACGATGTAGGAGGGGTCAGAGTAGCCAGCTTCAGCAACAAGGTCACGGAAGGAGTCAACGTAATCGTCAACAGAACGATCCCCTTGGAAGTAGGAGGTACCTTCCAAGATGAGGGCAGCAGTTTCCTGCTCACGCAAGGGGAAGAACTCTTTGCGAAAGTCTTCAGCAAAGTGATCCCAAGTTGCGTAAGGGGAGGAACCTTCCTCAATGAGCTCAAAGATCCTGCAGGACCATAGAGCAGCTCGACCAGCAGACATGAACGTGAGGGCCCAACTAATCATGGTGGACTCGTCCGGAAAAAGATCTGGACGAAGTCTGAAGTAACCCATGAGAGAGTTGTAGAAGGCTTTGCCCTTGAGACGATCACCATCGTACCGGGGAGGAGGAGCTGGCCTAACCTTTTCTGCAATCATCAAAGGAGTCCCAAGACGATGAGAAGAAGGGGCAGAGGAATGCACTACTCCACTAGGATAACCAGAAGAGGCAGTGAGGAGAGGGGAAGACACTATTCCACTGGGGCAACCAGAAGAGACAGTGGGGAGGGGAGGATCCACTCTATTGGATGACCGAATAGAAGTGGGGGGAGGAGGAAGACTACTACTAGAAGAAAGAGAAGAAGAAGAGTGTTCCATAGGTACACTAATAAAATGAGAAGAAGAAGGAAGAGGGTGAGGAGAAGAAGAAGATTGTTCCATGTTTACACTAGGTAAAGGAAAAGAAGAAGGGGGAGAAAAGTTTCTGTCTACAGTTCCATGGTTTAAAGAGTGTAGTATCCCATCTGTCAGCTGTCCAACAGAGTGGGAAGGGAGTGGGGGAAAAGTAGAAGAAACAAGGGAGGGAGAAGAAGAAGGGGAAGAAGAAAGAGAAAGAGGAGAGGGATTGAAAGTAGAAGAAAAATAATGAAGCAAGGAAAGAACAGAAGACCTCAAGTGGGAGATAGCTACCTGTTGGGATTCCTGCTGAGCAAGCATGGAGGATACCTGGTCTTCCAGGGAAGGCAACTGAGACAGAGAGACAGAAGCAGCTGGAGGTGGTGAAGTATGGAGATCCATGGTTGCCAGACAGGGAGAAGAGAGGAGAGGGAGAAAGCACAGAGTCTATAATGCAGCTGAACAGAAGAAGCAGAACAGAGGATGTAACAGACTGTATGCAGTCTCAGTCTCCAAGGTGACCTCTTTCTACTGTAAGGGCACCTCAGACACACACAAGTCCTGGGGGAGATCCAAAGATATATATCAGCTCTACATAAATACAGGAAGTAGGCTCACCTGGGGGAGATCCAAAGAGAAAGAGGTAAAGGATCAAACCCAGGTGAAACAGCTATTTAAGTGATGAGCTGGCATTGGCATCAGCCTTGATGCCAAACAATGCCTTTGGGAATAAACAAAGGGAAACACAAAGGAATGACTATGTAACAGTGGAAACAAGTGAATAACAAATGAGTGACAACTAAAGGAGAGTGTAATATAATATATATGAGTCCATGGTATGTCCAGATAATAAAATAGAGCAAAGGGAAATAGGGGAAAGGAGAGACAAGAGAGACAAGAATAAGGAAAGGAATAGGAGGTAGCAGGAGATCCCCTGACACTGTCACAGTTTTCTGCTAATCCTTCTGAGGATCACCTTCGTCACGCAAAGAGCATCTGCTGTTATTTGGCTGGCACAAAGAACTATGCTCTTGTGTACAAGGGAAATCCAAAAGTTGGACTTATCGCTTACACTGATTCTGACTGGGCTGCTGATACCATCAAGCGCCGTTCTCAGACTGGATACTTTATGAAATTGGCAAGCTGTATTATCTGTTGGGTTTCTCGAGCCCAGAAAACAGTTGCTCTCTCTTCAACTGAAGCAGAGTATATGGCCTTGTCAGATTGCGCCCGCCAGGTTGTGTGGCTGCAATCACTCCTTTCCGAAATTGGTTATACTGAACGGAAAACCCCTGTCTGTGGAGACAATCAAGGCTCAATTTTCATTGCCTCTAACCCTGTCCAGGAACGTCGCACCAAGCACATTGATATTCGATATCACTACATCTGTCAGTGTATTGAAGACAATAAGATCGATGCTCTCTTCATTGATGGTGCTGAGAATCCTGCAGACATGTTCATGAAGGCTCTTGATCGTGTCAAGTTCTCCAAGTTCTTGGGGACACTTGGATTAGTCTTCTATCCACAGAAATCTTAAGCACTGAGCACGCTAAAGCCACTGTACTCAGTGAGGGGGAGTGTTGAGATTTAGATCTCATCTTGGATATCTCATCTTAGATAGATCTATAATCTTCATCTACAATCTTAGATACATCTTAGATACATTCCTAGATTTATACTGCATGTACTGCATACTACATGTACTGCATACTGCATGTACTCTGGAACTCTCAGTCAACATGAGTCATTGAATGACTCACTTTCCTTCATTACTCCAGATACCCCAATAGGCGCTTACATAAACTACCATATTTAGCTACCATTTCATGTATATAAGCACCTTACTTTCTCTCTATCTCAACAACAGCTTTACCAGCTATTCTATCGCTCTCCTAGCCTCTTTACAATCTTCCTAACCAGGTGAGGCAGTTAGTTAGGGCACTCTGTGCACGCTATGCTGTTTCAACAGAGTCACAATACATAGATAATGTATTCATTAAATTTTGAGATGGCATGAACATCACTGTACATCATAATGCAGATACAAGACTGCTATGATGCTGTTATGGCCATCATAATATGAGAGTAATTCTCATATCAGCCTGAGACTCAGTTACAAAGTTCATCTAATTATCGCGAGAACATTCCCAGCTGAAAAGAATTATTGTATTGAGAGCGTGAGGGAAAGATGAAGCTTGGAATGATGTCGCAAGGGGTTGTGAGCGAATGCAATCGGGTCACAATCCTCACATCAAGTCGTGAGTCTTGCAAGCGAATACCAGATCTTCCCTGATTCGCTGATGCAGGTGCATTCGGCTAGGGTGAAATTGAGGGGTGACACAACTCCTCCTTCGGGAGTGGGCTCTGGATTGCGAAGGTGTTGAAATGTGTTTAGCTCACAACAAAAACCAAAACCCTGAACTGCAGATGAGTATTAGAAAGACGGCCCAAAGCAAAAATACCTCACACAAAAATTTTGGATGTGGTGACGAAAATCGTCGGGCAACATTTGCTCACAATCCAGGACATAAATCCAAATATCGCGTGAGATGTGCATTCCCGAAAGAATGGACCCGAAAATTTCTCTGTCACGTGGTCTTTCCCACCACTCTTCGTCCCTGTAATGCCACCTGACTATAAAACAGTCATAGTATAACATGGATCAGCAAGGCCATCGGAAATTTAGGAGTGTAGCTTCAGACTTGCCCAAGCTCTAGTGTCTTGAGGACTATCAGCAATGCACTGTTCAGGAAGCTCATCGAGGGAATGGAGAATAGGGTGCAGAATTCCCTGTCGTCAAAGGACACATGATCATAAAATCGGTCTTGAAATACCGTCATGGCGAGCACGATATGACGAAGATCAGCAGGCCAGCGATGGTGGGACGAAGCATTATCATGGCCCTCTATTATATGTGTGAATGAATACCCAAACGAGAAAACAAATGAATTGCACATACGAGTTGACAATCTGCTACCAGGAACATAGGAGGCCCAAAGAAGAAAACGAGCGAATGAGTCTGGATCTTTGAGGTGTGGCTGTATATGCGGCTTGACCAATGCGGCAAGGTGACAGAACAATGCGCTTCCTGGCCCCGAATGAGAGGATTCAGCCGGGAGAGAGACCATCCATCTAGTTAGCCGGATAAAGGTACTGAGGGGCACTCGAGACAAGAAGCGCTCAACAGATGCACCATCCGAAGAGTTGGGAAAGTCACAAAATTGCTCCAGCTCCTGATACACCTCTGTTGACATTTCATCGTCGCTGAACATCCCGAAAGGATAACGCGCGAGGTGAAGGAAAGATATCTGTGCGCCAACATAGGTTTCTGGAAGCAAGGATGTCATGTAAGTGAATATCCAGACTCATGAATTCGTCGTGGTACCTACCATCGCGAAATAGCTGCAGCACACGCAACGAAAAACGCGAGTAGTAATGGTTGTAGTCAATGAACCAACCTGCTGAGCGATTGGGATCTTCTAGAAATTCACCAAATGACGAATGGCGAAACTTGAGGAAAGGCCACCCCAAGATCAGCAGCGATTCCAACTGCTGGAGACAATGATGAAAGTCATCAATCGAGATAGATAGCATGGATACAATTCTGGTAAGAGGGTGCTTTCGAAAATCAGGCAAGTCATAGGCAATGTTCTGGAATGCCAAAATCTCCTTCAGAATCTCGCGGTCATCAACAGAGTTCAAAACCTGAACATAAAGCGAGTCGATAACCGCATTTGGTGCATCTGTAGTATGATGACCATTGGACAAGAGGACAGAGAGCAGACGATTATCAGGGCGACAATGCTGAGTTGCGATAAATTTCATGGCGACAGCAGCATAGATGAACTGCCCCGAGGAACGGTACACAAGAGTCTCAATGGGTTTCCAAGCGACGCCATCAGAATCTGTTACTTTGTAAGGCCATCCAGGTGGTAGAAGATCTCGACTAGGATGGTCATCGAGGATTGCGAGGAAGCTCTGAGTGACAAAAAATCGGATATCATCGTCCGGTAGATACGACGCATCGAGGGTTAACCGATTCGTCATCTTCTTGTGCGCTTCCAGACAGAACCAGTTCTTGATGTGCCTCTCGGGTCGACTGTGTATCAGAACGGCAAAGGGAAGCACGTCCTGCGACAAGGCGAGGCGGCGAAGGAGATCCAGGACTCTGGTCTGCATTTCCTCCTTGCCTATTTCCTGGTCCGCACCGCACTCGTCCAATCCATCCGCGATGATGAGGTTGGGAAGCGTCGTAGGGTCGATATCTGGGTGTTGTGATCGCATTTTCCGAAGGGGTTCCAGAATGAGCAGGTCAAGTTGGCGGGAGAGCGATCGTTGGAGGATGGATGGATCATGATTGAGCTGGTTCTCGATATGTGGGCGCACGAGAGGAATGGATAATGCCAGCTGATACGCGAGTGTAGCTACAAAGCGTGTTGCGTCACTCCTTCCAGGTTGTCCTCGCCTGAATATGAAGGTCCCAACGAGTTTCTTGTTCGCAGACACACGCTCTGCCATTGTTCTCGCTACTGCAGTTTTTCCCGACCCCATTGGTCCATCGAGCCACGTCAGCAGACGACGGGCATTCCCTGGTACAGAAAGCCAGTTTTCTAGACGCTCAAGCAAGAGAGTCCGCGTTCCAGGGTAGCATTTCATCTGGTCCACTTGGTCCGAGTTATCGTAGGCAGCGACACAGATATGATCATATAGAAGTCGGAATGCTGGGTCTTTTGAATGGCTTTCAGTGTCATTTCTATGAGGATATCGGCTGCTGTTGAGACGGAATGTCAGGGACATCACGGATCGGTGATCATTGATTGCGTGCCGTTGGGCACATCTTATCTTTTTCCTTTATTTCTTTTCCTTGCTTTATCAACGGACAATATTAGAGTACAAACGACGTTTGTCATGACCACAGTATATATCCTTCACATTCGTACTCGGACACCTCAGTCGAATATACCATTGACTGAGGTGAGCCACTTTATTCCTTCTCTCTCCTGATTCCTTTTTTTTCTGACGAATATCCTGTAGTTTATTATTATTTCACTTACAGTGTCCGATCTACAAGGTTCAACAGGTTATGGGCCATTGCCACTTCTAAATATCAGAGTGGCACACCGAGCTTTGGATCGTAAACGCTAAATCTTATCTTATCGCACGAATTCTATCTCACAGCATCACACATACATGTCAAAACGGTCACCCGCGCAAACACAGACGGCAAAACTCCATGGGAACTGTGGAACAGCCGCAAGCCCAACTACTCATACATGCGTGAAATTGGATGCCGCGCCTTCGTTCTTATTCAAACTCACAACCCAAAAATCCTCGAACGTTCAATTGAATGTGTACTAGTTGGGTACGAACCACATTCAAAAGCTTACCGATGCTACCACCCACCTACTAGAAGAATCTTAACATCGGCACATGTTACATTCATCGAAAGCCATGAGCAAAAGGAGACCATCGAGACCCCCGTCATCAGCACCCAAAGACCCATAATTGAGAGCCCCGGGGAACCCGACTCCCTCGATTACGACGAAGAGGATATGTACACACCTTCTGAGCTGTCCCCTACTCCTGAACCCACACCCCCTACTACCAACCCACCCACCCCTCCACAACCTCCTGCGCCACCGAAACGCTCCTCCAGAATCGCCGAAGCCAAGGAAAACGGTGGCCCTGTCACTGCAGGAGAACGACTTCAGCAGGCAATCCAAGAGTCTAGAGAAGCAGCCATCCGTGCCAAACAGCACAGAGACGAACAACGAGCGATTCGAGACACTCAGAAGACATTCGAGGAGCTTCCGTACCCCAACCCAGAGGACGACGCTACCCTGGTCTCAGAGCTCGAGTCTCTTCTATGCTCAATGAAGGTCAACCACCGAACCCTTTTCAGTCATACCGTTATCGACCGCATCCGCCAATCCATCGACAATGAAGGCCAAGCGTTCATGTCCACAAACGATGAAGACGATGACCCGAAGACTTGGGCTGAAGCGAAGGAAGCACCAGATGCCGCCGAATGGATCAAAGGGGATCAGGAGGAGATTGCCTCATTACAGGAGATGGGAGTTTTTCGGTGGGTACACAGATCGACCGTACCAGCCGGTTATAAGCTCTTACGGGCCAAGAGGGTTTTCAAACGAAAGAGAAATGAGAAGGGGGAGGTTACTCGACACAAAGTACGTATCGTTGCAAAAGGCTTCGAACAAGTCTACGGCCGAGATTACCACAGCACTACCTCGCCTACAGCACGCATGGAGTCATGGCGCATACTCTTCCACATCGCTGCGTCGTTGGATTGGGAGATGAACCAAATGGATGTTAAGACCGCATTCCTTTATGGGGTTCTACCTGACGATGAAATTCAGTACATGAAGCCACCAGAAGGATCCACCGCACCAGGTAAGGAGGAGTACATCTGGAGGATTGAGCGCGGTCTATATGGGATGAAGCAGGCGGGGAGGATCTGGAACAAAACCTACGATCAGGCTATGAAGGAATGGGGATTCTCGCCTTTGAAATCCGACCCGTGCGTATACTGGAGGAAACGTGATTCAGGGATCGTCATTACCGCCGTTCACGTTGATGACAGCGGCACCATTGCCTCCAACGACAACGCGCTACGAGAGTTTAAGGAGGAGATGAAGAGCAGATGGGAAGTTACAGACCTGGGAGAACCCAAACACATCGTCGGTATTGCTGTTGAACGAAATCGTTCGACCAGATCAATCAAATTATCTCAAACAGCGCTAATCGACCGCATCATCAAACAGTTTGGTCAAATAGATGCTCACCCGATCTCAACCCCAATGGACCCCAGTCTAAAGCTCATTCGCCCCCCTAAAGACAAACGAGACCCATCTTTACAAGCTAAACTCCCATATCGCTCACTGGTCGGTTCACTACTTTACCTCGCCATCGGGACACGACCCGATCTGTCATTCTCAATCCAGAATCTATCCCAATACCTTGACTGCTACGACCAATCACACTGGAATGCCGCCATTCGCGTCGTCCGCTACCTTAAAGGAACACGAACATTAAAGCTTACCCTCGGCGGCCACAGCAAAATCGAATTATCAGGTTACTCAGATTCAGATTGGGCTCAATGTCAAGACATGAGACAGAGTGTTGCAGGGTACGGTTTCACTCTAGGGAGAGGACTCATCAGTTGGTCATCGAAGAAACAGCGCTCGGTTGCTACCTCCTCATGTGAAGCTGAATACGTCGCTGCCTTCGAAGCCGCAAAAGAAACAATGTGATTGAAACAAATCCTTCAAGAACTTCAGTTCATTTCCTCTGATACGATCCCTCACATATTCTGCGACAACCAGGCCGCTATCATCCTCTCTGAAGACCCCGCGCTCCACTCCAGGGTTAAGCACATGGACATCCGTTATCATTACCTTCGAGAGCGTGCGAATGAAGGAGACCTCACACTCACCTACATCAATACGAAGGAAAACATCTCAGACATTTTCACCAAAGCATTACACAAAGGTGTGTTCACACGTCTCCGAGCCTATACAGGTTTATTGCCCGACATCATCACTCCTCATATTGAGGAGGAGTTCTACACCTACGACGATCCGTGCTGAGGAGGAGTGTTGAGACGGAATGTCAGGGACATCACGGATCGGTGATCATTGATTGCGTGCCGTTGGGCACATCTTATCTTTTTCCTTTATTTCTTTTCCTTGCTTTATCAACGGACAATATTAGAGTACAAACGACGTTTGTCATGACCACAGTATATATCCTTCACATTCGTACTCGGACACCTCAGTCGAATATACCATTGACTGAGGTGAGCCACTTTATTCCTTCTCTCTCCTGATTCTTTTTTTTCTGACGAATATCCTGTAGTTTATTATTATTTCACTTACAGTGTCCGATCTACAAGGTTCAACAGCTGCGTACATACCACTGGACTTGGTTATGTGCTGGACATTCTGCGTGAGGTTATTGATTAATATTCGACTTCCCGCAGGTAACACCTGCGGCAATATCATGGAGGGCTCAGAAGACATGGACGATGTGACTTTGCACAGGCCCACCGTCGTGTCTGTGGCACATTTATAGTAGGACGATTTGAGGCGGTGTCCACTGTTGCATCAGACGTGCACTGCCATGGCATGGTTTTAGAACCCTGTAAAGGCACGCTTGACAGCTGGGCATCGCTTCTCTATGATATGATATGGCTGTGTATCCTTCGCCGATTGCCCCGGAATACGAGAATGCAGCTCTCTTTTTCGTGTTCTGTATCCTCACATTGTCTTGGGATCACCTCAACGCCGATATTTTTCCGGGGGTCAAACGAGGACACTTTCGAGCATTTATGTCTGCGCTTCGCTAGTCTATATGTAGAAACAACTCTAAGCATTATGTACAATGCCTACTCGAGGCCGCAATGCTGACTGCATCGTTTATTCCAGCACTATTCGGATTCAGCGGTGACGGTCTAAGAACCTTCTGCAGAACCAAAGGCTTCCCCAATCCCTGGCCCTCGGGGATCGTACTCAACCCTCATCCTCCCCCATCTGTGCATCTGCGGCATTCTGCACCGACGCGCGTTTCGCAGGAATCGGAGGCGCTGGACGCATTCGTCTAGGAGGCGAGGTGCTCCCAGATTCCAGTACTGACCCGGACCCAGGGGTGTGATTAGACGACGAAGAGGAAGAGGAGTGGTTGGAGAGAGCAACGAGAGGCGGGGGGTCATCGTCATCCGGCAAGCTCACGTCTATTGAGGGTCTGGTCCGCGGTAAGACACCCATGGACGTGACTTAGATCGGCGGCGATTATAGTTAGATGTTCTGTTGGCGTTGGTGGTGGTGCCATCATCAGAGGACGCAGGTCAAGAGGAAGTAGCACCAGTAATAATAGAAGCAGGACCAGACGCATTCGCAGCAGCGCTCATCGCCAGCTGTGATGACTATCGCTCTTCCTCCCCCTGCTCCACTCCCATTCAACCCGACCCCATCTCCTCCGCATCTTCAATAATAACACTATCCAGCCTCCTCGTCCTTCTCTGATACCACCATCTCCCGTAAAAATCACGCCCAACCCAATTTTACACCACGCCCAGCATTATACTAAGGCCGGTTCGCGTGCTCTTTGTTGTTGTAGTCGCTGTGGAGGCCAATTGTATCGCTGAAGGGGGCGGAGCAAAGCGTTGAGGAGCAAGTCGCGGGTGTAATGGGAGGGGAAGGTTAGGGAGGTCGGAAGAGTCGAGGGCAGTGTATCTCTATCGGGGTGAAAGGGTGTGTTAGTATATGCGAGGATAGGAAGGGGGATATGGAAAACGAAGATAAGGGTAGGCTAGTCAAGGAGACGAGAGCGAATGAAAGGATGAACGGACGAATGAATAGGAGACAAATAAAATCGATTGAGCAAGTCATGCACGATGTAAAACCCAGGAACGTCCAGTAAAACGTGGTTCAATCGCGGTGCGCTCAAATGAGTAAAAGTAGGGAGGAAAACAAGAAGGGAGGAGCAATGCAGCCGGAAGATGATTAGGGGGATAAAAGGGGCAGATGGGAAATGATTGAAACCAACGTCAGAGTCCGAGTCGCGTTGGGTTCAATCCGGAGGGAGGATGTTGGCAAGAACATAACAGCAATACCGTCATTGAGGCGACTTGAATCAATAAAAGGTAGGGAGATGGAGAAGAAATAAAGGAAGGAGCGAAGTGACGCAATTGAAAATTGATTGAACAGTGTCAAAGTCAACATCACCGACGTTTACCATAACCAACATCGAACCGCCTCCCTACCCTAATCGTCCATGAGCAGGTTGTGGTCTGGGATGTTGACGCGGAATGGTAAATCTGATTTTTTGTTTTCACCTATGACCATCCTGGATGAATATTGCTTCTGAGCGCGTGGTGCGCCAGGGCGTCACAAACCCAGCTACCAGTGCGAGTCCAGTCAATCACAAGAATACGAGGTGATCATAGAATAGAGCAGACTAGAATGTGGCCAGTTGAAAAGTACGAACAATGGCGAGAACTAGCACATAGAAATCCGCATTGAGATTGACAACACAGCGAGATCCGTCCTCAGTCCAAGTCGTTACTGCTTCGTATCGACACCAAGCGGAAAATTTCCCTTAAAAGGAGCATTCACGTAGACGAATCTGGATTCAATGGATAAAAATGAAAATAATTTACTGCAATGTTGGTTAGGTCGTAAACTGAGTACCCACAGTATGAAGCTAAACGCACCAAAAACTTGAAGCTAGGCATCATCATCAACGTTAACGAGCTACTTTGTGAAGCATCTCATCACTAAAGACTTAGTTTGTTGTAGGAAAGCAAGAAATGGCGCAGGCAAGCCCAGTCCAAACAACAGAGAGGATAAGAGAGGTTCACAACGTGAGTGGGCTGATCAGAGAAGCGGGCATGGTCTGTGCACTCTGCGCGAAAGTTTGACGGTGAGATTTGATCTACTGATGCCGAAACACGGCGTCCGACCAAGTGTTGAACAAGTACATCGACCTGGTTACTTCAAATACCTCGGTTCACCTCGATTATCATGTAAGGTTATCTCATATTTAAAGGCGGTGGGAGGGTACTTTGGTCATGGAAAGTCTCCAGTGTTCCAGATGCTCCTTCGAAAAGTTACCAAAGAGTTTCTCTCCCCCGAGCATATGTAATTTCGTAGAATTTGTGATACAGAGAACCCCGTCTAGTACAAAAAATATACATCAATTAAAAACTTCCTTGCATTATTGTATTCACTTCCAAGGAATAACAACTAATGTCAGTTGAAAGCTGCCAGTGTGACTACAAACATGATTCCAATTTGTGCTCACATCACAGAAAATAAGAACAACGCTTGTAATTGAAGGAACGCGAACGCCTGAACCAAATCATCACTTGAACATCATTGATAGAAAGGGAGACTCATTTACGACAAGTTGAAGATGTTCACTGTATGTTGATGCACGTTTGATAGTTCACTCGAGGCCCATAGAAGCGATGATTGAACAGTTTAGAGTCGTTGGCATGAATCATTTTTATATAAATGACTAATATACTACACAAAGTAAAATGTAGGGTTAGTTCATTGCACATCTTGATCATCTTCTGTGATCAAAGGAAGAAAATCTATCCAACCGCAGGGGCACAGTGTTGCTGTCATAGGAATTATGGAATCAGAATCTGGATCATATCTCCCATACACTGCAAGCCTTGAAACACTTGGTACCAGGATCTGAGGGTAATCATCATTTCGTAGAAACGGGTGGTGAATCCAATTGAATTCGCACTGGGAGGGTTGTAAGTTGCAGGGGTACCCTGCTAGAGCAAAGTTGAGAGGGGATACAACTCCTGAGTCGTGACTCAGAGAGGTTAGGCCTGGATTGTAGAGGCATTGAACTGGGTTCCAATCAAAGAATTTTGTATTTTTCCGATGCTGAATAGTGTATTAGTATCATCAGGTATGGCACATGATGAGGATACTTCACCAGATACCCTCGGATGATGATGCAAAAATCACGTGGAAGCATTTGCTCACAATCCAGAGCATATATCCAGATATCGTATGGGACAAATATTCTTCCAAAAATCATGGCCAGAATTTGTTGATAACGAGGAACATCCCGTGATATCTGTTCGTATAGTATCCACCTGCTCCTGAAACAGTATAACTCATATCAGCCAGATCATTGGATGGTGGTGACAAATGTGGTTCTTAAACTTACTGCCTAGAATTTCGATGCCCAAGCTTGATTGTCTTGAGGACTATCAGCAATGCATCATGCAGGAAGTTCATTGAGGGAATGGAAAGCAGTATGGCAAATTCTTTGCTATCAAAGGACCACCCCAGTGTCAGGGTATGAACAATAAGACGAAGGTCACCAGGCCAGTGGTGGTTGGATGAAGGATTATCATGGCTCTCTATTGTATTTGTGGATGAATATCCCAAACGAGTACAAATATAAATGGCACTCACGGGTCGCCAAACTGCTACTAGGAACATCGATGGCCCAGCAGAGGAAGCAAGCGAGTGAACCTGGGTCTTCAAGGTAGGTTTGTAAATGTGGCTTGACCAATGCGGCAAGATGATGACGAAAAGTGTCTCCTGCTGGTACCTGATGCGAATGGTCAGATGTTGACCGGTTAGTGGGAAATGGGTCTCACCCTTCCGACCCATCGGGTTAGTTCAATGAGGGTGCTGAGTGGCTCGTTGGAGAGAAAGCGCTCCACAGGTGCATTATACAACGAAAGAGGAAAGTCACAAAACTGCTCAAGCTCTTCTTGCACGTCCATCGACATCGTACAGCCGAAGCATACTACAAGATAACCCAGGATGCGAAGGGAAGTTTTCTGGGCATAAACATTGGTTTCTTTATAAAAGTACCCAATATAAGCGAATCTTAGGATGCTAAAATTCTGATGACACGCACCATTGCGAAACACCCTCAATGCACACAAGGTAAAATGGGAATAGAAATTATCGCGGCTGAGAAACCAAGATCCAGAGCGCGAGGGGTCCTCCAGGAACTCATTAAATGAGGAATGGTGAAACCACAGGGGACGCGTCAATCGGAATAGTACAAGGGATTCCAACTGTAGGAGACAATGTTCCATATCCTGACGGGAAATGGATACGATCCCGAGCATTTGGGATCGGGATATGGGTTGGGGCAGATAACGGAAATACTGATCAAATACCAAAATCGTTTTCACCATCTCATGATCATCGGTAGAGTTTAAAACCTGCACATACAGGGCGTCGATTATGGCAGTCGGCGAATCGGGGGTCGTTGGGTGAGCCGAACGATCGAGAGAAAGAACAGAGACTAGGCGTTTGTCGGGACGATGACGTTGGGACGCAATATATGCTATCGCAGTGGCTGCATAGATAAATTGACCCGATGAACGATCCACAAGGATATCGATGGCATTTACATGTTCAGTAGCGTCCCAAGGGCTTTGGACCATGTAGGGCCAGTTCGGAGGTAGCAGATGTCGGTTAGGATGATCGCGCAGAATTTTGAGAAGACTTTCCGTGACAAAGAGTCGGATGTCGTCGTCCGGTTCATACGATCCATCGAGCGAGAGTCGATTTGTCATTGACTCGTGCAGCTCCAAACCGAACCAGTTCTTGATATGTTTCTCCGGTCGACTGTGGATGAGAATCGAAAACGGGAGTACATCCTGGGATAATGCGAGACGGCGAAGAAGGTTAAGGACCTCGGTCTGTTTTTCCTCCTTTCTTACTTCCTCCTCGGCGCCACACTCGTCCAGGCCATCCACAATGACGAGGTTCGGTAGTGTTGCGACGTCGATCTCAGGGTTCTGTGATCGCATTCGTCGAAGGGGTTCCAGAATGAGCATGTCAAGTTGTCGGGAGAGTGATTGTTGGAGAACGGAGGGATCATGATTAAGCTGTTCTTCGACGTATGGGCGTACAAGGGGAATGGAAAGAGCCATTTGATAGGCGAGAGTAGCCACAAAGCGCGTGGCATCGTTCCTTCCAGGTTGTCCTCTCCGAAAAATGAAGACGCCGATGAGTTTGTTGATGGCGGACACGCGCTCTGCCATCGTTCTCGCGACAGCCGTTTTGCCAGACCCCATCGGACCGTCAAGCCATGTCAGCAGCCGTGCGGCGTTGCCTGGTGCAGCTAGCCAGTTCTCCAGTCGTTCCAGGAGGAGTGTACGAGTACCAGGATAGCATTTCATTTGGTCCACCTCATCTGAGTTGTCGTATGCTGCAACACACACCTGGTCATGGAGCAGCCGAAACGCTAGGAAAAATATTCATGTCACTGGTACATTCGAGTGGTCGATAGAGTCAGATGCTTACAGTGAGAATCACGACTGACGCTGTTGTGGACGATGTATGTGGGATTGTTGATGAATGTTCGTGGTCCTGTCACCGACATGTTACGATGCGCCGTGACGTAGGAGTCGGTAGGACAGAAGTAAATTGGGGTCTTCTACGATGTGTTCGTTTTAGGACGATATATAAGCTCTACGTGCCAATGCGGTGCTTGTCAATGTGTTTGCGGAAACGTCAATGCACTGCACGTCACCCAGCTGGAACTTGAGAGACATCGCCACGCACGTGTATCTAAAGACTCGCACCAATCCATCCATCCACACACACACTCACTGCCTCACTAATACTCGCACCCACGCTCGAATTCGTATTGTAACTAAGAGGTGACGGCCTAGACTAAAACACCTTCTCCGGCACCAACAGTCATCACAGCCCTACGCCCTTATGCGCTCGCTCCCACTGCTCGAATGACCCGACGCTCCACCCAGAATTAAAGAAAACAAGGAAAGGGGACGATGATGCATATTCATATTGGTACCTTATCATACTTGCAAAAATGAGGTAACAAATAAAATACATATGTATTGAACAAAATCCGAGTATAAAGCAATCTAAATTCTAAAACTCGATTTCAACTTTAAAACTGTGAGGCTAAGGCAAGGCAAGGGAATAAGTAAGACATGACATATCGAAAACATCGAAACGAAAAATGATGTATATAATGGATTGAATGACGAATTTTATAAATTGGGTTTGAAATGAAAACGCCAGCGTTAGCGCGGACAGAGGGGATGGTTGTAGCTGTAGTACTGGTGGTGGTGGCAGGATAGACGCGTGAGCGTCATAAATGTATAATGTATTGGGTGGGTGTGCATAGGAATAGAGTGTAATATTGAATCGAATGGGGTCATGAGGAAAGAGATAAGACTCGGAGGATATACAGTGCGTTGCATTGAATAGATTAGGCAAAGGGGACGAAGGAGGAATAAGGTGTGGATACAGCACGATGAGGAAGGAGAATGTGAAGACGCAAAAAAAGGGCATAGAAAGATATGAATGTACGAAATAAAGAAATAGGAAATTCCATGCGAATGCGAACGAGAGTGCGAACAGATAGACAAAACAAAATCCAAGCCAGAAGTTGAAATCAACGTTCAATCAAACGTCAAAGAAACACACGAGCCAACAATAGACCTTCTATCTAAATGTCCAATCAAAAGCACAAAAGGACGAAACCATCAACTCGACGCGCATCACTGCTCATCGATCATCCCCCTCCCCCTCCCCCCTCCTCCCACTTATCCTCGCACTCTGCGTGGACCTTCTCCCACTTCTCTGCTGCTGTGTCGTCGTAAGTGGCACTGGACTCATCGGATTGGTCGGGCTTGTTGAACTCGTATGAGATGGTACCGCAGGTACCACTCTACTAGGTTTCACCGGCACACTTGGCGGCTTGACCAACCATGTCGCGCTCAAACTCGATGTCCTATAATGTATACTTCCTGCATCGCCTCCTGCATTCCCTTGTGGACTAGGATTCAAAGGTGACCGCCTATAAACCTTCACTGGCACCAGCGGCTCTCCCAGCCCCTGGCCTGAGGGTGATCGTACTCAGCCCTCCTCTCACCAGTGCTCCTGCCATGTTCATACCACTTCCCTGTACAGAAGCCCTCTTCGCAAGGAATGGGTAGTGCAGGTCGACTAGGCGGCAACGTGCTCCCAGATACCGATCCTGACCCCGAAGCGTGATTGAATGATGACGAAGACGATGAAGAGTGGTTAGAGAGCGTGATGAAAGGCGGCGCGTCATCGTCATCCGGCGAGCGCACGTCTATTGAGGAATGTGTGCGGGGTAGAACACTCCATGCGCGTGGTGTAGACCGGTGGCGATTGGAATTGGTGTTCCATTTGGGTTGACGGTCTCATCCTTAGACTCGGAATCGGTGGAGATAAAAGCAGGCGTAGCGAGAACAGACACAGAGCCTGACGCAGCGCTCATCGCCATCTGTGACGAACTCATCCATCCCCTCAGGTCCCATCGCTCTCGCTCCTCCCCCATTGCCATTCAACTCCACCCCTATTCCCTTCGCATCCTCAATAATAACACTATCTATCCCCGTCTTCCTTTTCCTCCAATACCAGCAGCCCCCACACAATCACACCCAACCCAACATCGCGAACACCACGCTCAGCGTTGTACTCAGGCCCGTCTGCGTGCCTTTCGTCGTTTTGGGCACTGTGGAGGTAGATTGGGTAGCCGAGGGGATGGAGCCGAGTGTTGAGGAGCGAGTGGCGGGGGTGATGGAAGCGGAGAGTTAGGGAGGTTGGAGGAGTCGGGAGCTATGTATCTGTATAGCGATAGCCATGAAAGTTTGGGTTAGTATATGCGCGCGTAGAAGGTAGAAATAAGTGAAAAAATAGAGGTTAGGGGAGGACGAGCATGTGTGGGTGGTAAGCGAACGAGAGTGAACGATTAGATAAACGCATGGATCAATGAAACAGAGAGACAAGACCCAATTTGAACACTGTAAACTCCAAGAATACCAAGTAACACATGATTCAGTCAGGGCGCATGGAACGAACCAAAAGGTAGGGAGGGAAACAAGACGGAATGAGAAGGGAAAGCGACGCAACCAGAGGCTGAATGGGCGAAAGAACACAGCGGGTAAATGAGTAGAGTAGAAATGAGCATCAGAGTCGCGTTGAGTTGAATTGAGGACGTTATGAAGAACATGAATAGAAACCCCGCCATTGAGTCGAATTGAAGGAATAAAAGGTTGGGAGGAGAAGAAAGGATTAAAGCGACGCAATTGACGATTGATGGAACAACAACGTTACCGTCAACGTCACCGACGTCCAACATCATTCCAACCAATCCAAAACAGGTAGGGAAGAGGAACGACGGAAAGGCGCAAGGGATCGGGTAAACGAAAATAGAATAAGAACATTGAAGATGACGTCACAGTCGAAATAAGGGAGAAAGAGACTGCATTGGATGAACACAAAAGTCTAATGAAAGGCTGAACAATATCGTCAAATCAACATGACACTTTTTTCAAACCCGCAACGCACACTCATAAGTCTTCATGCAAAGGGTGAAGGACAAAGAAAAACGACTCACATCAAGGTATGAACAACAGCAACACCTTCCCCCGTCCACGCCCCAATAACCAATGTACGTTCCCCATTCTGCGGCTCACCCGATTCCACACGCAGTCTCCCCACCATCAACGTCAACGGGCGAATTGTGATCTTGGAGGTTGACGCGGTTGGCTCAAGGGAGCGCAAGGTGGAGAGGGGTGTTGGCCAGAGGGTGGACAAGAATTGGATGCAGACACCTTAATCAGAGGGGAGGAGATGCAAATTAGTTAGCGACTAGAGCGATATTAAGACAAAAAAAGGTAAGGTTAAGGAAAAGGGGAAATGTTCAATCAAGAGAAAGGGCTAACTGCGCCAACCCCGCACAATCTTCAATGAATAAAAATGAAATTTGCTACACCCTCAGAATCAACGATGGCCGTATGACGACCTTCCGTATCCAAGAGTCTCATGATCTCTGAGCATACACCAGGCGGAGAATATGCGATCAAGCGGTCATGGTCCTCGACCACAAAACTCTGGCGAGCTTTGACGACGGTGATAAGCAGGGAGAGCACTTGGCGTATTAATAGTCGTTTGAGAGGGATGTAAAGCAGAAGGGCGCCAGGGTAAGGATAAGGAGAGCGACGATGATGATAACATAGGGAGGCCTGTGGTCAATAGAGTTCCAAGTGGCTTCAAATCCTCGTTCCGCTGGCGATTTTTCACCTGTGAAGTGTACGGCTCTTGAATCCAAACCCAACAGCGAAAAGCAGCTTAAAATCTCAATCCAGATCATCGCTGTGAGCGTGCCTGGATGAACGAGAAAAAAACAGAACCGACAGCTGAACAGTGTGGTTGACCATGGTTGTGGGCGCAACAAACTCATTCCTGTGCGTTGACATTCGTTGGAAACCATCATATGGATTCCATGAAATAAAGATAACAGGATTCTACTACAAATTTTGTTGGCTCGTGAGCTGGAGGGCGACAGACAGAGGATAAACTCACCATTAATTTAAATAATAGAAGTCATTGTCAAGGCTGACGTTCTACTAGTACAGGTGAAGCATCATGTTCAGAGTTACAGATAAAGCATTATAGACCCAGATTGGTTTGGAAGTGCAAGTAGTAGCGCTGAAGAATCCAGCGGCAACAACAGAGAGGCTCAGAGAAGTTGACGGGAAGAGACAACCAGAGAGAGACGAGCATGGTCTGTGCGTTGTGTGCAAATACTTGGCTGTGAGAATTGATGCCGTCGATGCCGATAATAATAATAATCATTTCAGCCTGTGGTCGTTGCATCTCCACCAGTGGGCTTCGATTTTTAGAGGCACGCGGCGGTTGAAAAATTGAAACACGAGAAGCACGTACGGGATAGGGTCAGCAGCGTTCGTCAATTTTTGGGACCCAAGTCATCCTGGGATTGGTACCACAGGAGGAGTGAGCTCGAATCATTATATCTACATGACCGGTTTGAAAGTATGATGCGCTGATGAGCGCTCAACAGTGGCATTAGGAATGTGAACAACACGAAAACAAAATGAGACGGTGGATAGAAGGAGCACGGTGAGGGTGATGATGCAAGATCGTGGGGTCCGGAGAGCTGTGGTTAAGAGAGCGTGACTGAGACGATGGAAGGAGGTTGTCGGCGACGGCGATGCTGAGGAGTGGAACTATGAGATATACAAAGATGGAGCAGATAAAACCGAGGAAAACGTCGACGAGGGCTACGCTAGACAACAGGGAGAGATACAAGAGCTGAGTGGGATTAACTGGGATAAAAACCGATGACCGCAGCGACTGGACTAGCTACGAAAGCTAACGATGGTGGTTACGAGATACGACTGGAGGACGACTGGGGAGTCAAAAATAATCCAATTTTCATGGTGAGGTGGCGTACAGAAGATATAGTAACTACAAAATGAGAAAGAAATGTACATAAAGTGACTAGCAGTGAATGAAAAGCGAGCAGAAAAGAATGAAGAAACGCAGAAATTACCATATGAAACAAGAAATAAAAACAGAGAAACAGGATTCTGAATACATGAAGCAAGAAGAAAAGGAATCGAGGTGTGATATGTGTTGGCTGAGGGTCAAATGCATGACGAGGTGCAATATGATGTGGTAATTGTTGGTGTGTGACAGCTTGCGGGCGGGAGCGCAATCCCGATACCATGGCGGAGGCGGGCGCGCGATGGGTCGGTGAAATCGTCAAAAATGACGAAAACGAGGGTATGTGTGCGCAATGGCCATCAACGGAAATCAAAATGTGGGATAAACCTATTCTAAACATCTGTAGTCAACGGAGTAAAATCAGCCCAACCGCAGGAACACAGCGATGCCTTTACAGGGAAGGGTGGGTCGGAAATATATCTGTCATCGTCGTGCAATTTCAGATACACTGCAAGCTCTGGAATACAGGGTATCAGAATCTGAGGGTACTGATCGTTTCGTAGAAACGGGTAGTGCTCTGATTCCAGCAACGAACGGATGGGTTCAGAGTCGACATTCCAGGTGCATTCGGCTAGGGCGAAGTCGAGGGGTGACACAACTCCTGAGTCCTGAGCGTGTTGTGGATTGTGAAGGCATTGAAAATGGTTTATCTTATAGTCCAACGATTCATCATCAAAACCCTGAACCGCATATGAGTATTAGAAAAACGGCCCATAGCGGAGATGCCTCACAAGAAACTTTTGGATGTTGGTACGGAAGTCATCCTGAAACGTTTGCTCACAATCCAGGACATAAATCCAAATATCGAGCGAGACCTCTACCCGAAAAATGCACCTGAGGATTGCTCTGTCACGAGGTCCCTGCCACCACTTTGCGGGTTTGATTTCTGGGTATTTCCACCTGATCATAAAACAGTCACAGTAAAACATGGATCAGCAGGGTCATCGGAGATTTATGAGGGCGGGTCTAAACCTGCCTCCTAGAATCTCGAAGCCCAAGCTCTAGTGACTTGAGGACAATAAGCAATGCATCGCACAG
This sequence comes from Panaeolus papilionaceus, assembly GCA_015501605.1. Taxonomy (NCBI): domain Eukaryota; kingdom Fungi; phylum Basidiomycota; class Agaricomycetes; order Agaricales; genus Panaeolus; species Panaeolus papilionaceus. The sequence goes on along the minus strand of JADNRZ010000024.1, from coordinate 360,253 downwards.
GAACTTCATCGAGGGAATGGAGGATAGGGTGAATAATTCGCTGTCGTAAAGGTGCTGATAAATACGTGATTCCTCGTGCAAGACTGTTATGACGAGCACGATACGACGAAGGTCAGCAGGCCAGCGATGGTTGGACGAAGGATTTCTGTGGCCTTCTATTGTATTTGTGATGAATCAATACCCGACCGAGAAAACAAATGAATCGCACGTACGAGTCGACAATCTGCTACCTGGGACATAGGCGGCCCAACAGAGGAAACGAGCGAATGAATCCGGATCTTTGAGGTGTGGCTGTATGTGCGGTTTTATCAATGCGGCAAGATGGCGGAACAATGTGTATGCTGGATTCGAACCGGGGAAGGAAGCCCAGAGAGGGACAATCCATCTCGCTAGCTGAATGAAGGTGCTGAGTGGCACTTGAGAGAGGAAGCGCTCAACAGATGCACCATATGATGAGTTAGGAAAGTTGCAAAAGTGCTCCACCTCTTGGTGCACATATGGTGACGCTTTATCGTAGTCGAACATAAAAAAAGGAAGCGCTAGGCGAAGGAAAGATATCTGTGCGCCAACATACGTTTCTGGAAGCAAGTACGTCGTGTAAGTGAATAATCAGGCTCTTTAAGTTGTTATGGTACCTACCGTCGCGAAATAGCCTCAGCGCACGTAGCGTAAAATGCGAACGATAATGGTTTTCGTCAATGAACCAAGCTGCTGAGCGATTGGAGTTTGCTAGAAATTCACCAAATGATGAATGGTGAAACTTGAGGAAAGGACTCCGCAGGGTCACCAGCGATTCCAACTGCTGTAAAGAATGACCAAAATCCTGCTTCGAGATGGATAGCACAGATAAAATTCTGGTAAGTGGGACGGGTCGAAAATTATACTTCCCATAGGCAATGTTCTGGAATGCCAAAATCTGCTTCACAGTCTCGTGGTCGTCGGTAGAATTCAAAACCTGAACATAGAGGGAGTCGATAATGGCATTTGGTGCATCTGGAGCATGGTGATCGTTGGATGAGAGCACAGAGAGCAGACGATTATCAGGGCGATAATGCTGTGATGCGATAAATTTCATGGCGACGGCAGCATAGATGAACTGCCCCGAGGAACGCTCCACAAGAGTCTCAATGGGTTTCCGAGCGACGCCATCAGAATCTGTTACTTCGTATGGCCAGCCGGGTGGTAGAAGATCTCGACTAGGGTGGTCATCGAGGATTGCAAGGAAGCTTTGAGTGACAAAAAATCGGATATCGTCATCCGGTCGATACGATGCATCCAGGGTTAACCGATTCGTCATCTTCTCGTGCGATTCCAGACTGAACCAGTTCTTGATGTGTTTCTCGGGTCGGCTGTGTATCAGAACAACGAACGGAAGCACGTCCTGCGATAGAGCGAGGCGGTGAAGGAGATCCAAGACTCTGGTCTGCATTTCCTCCCTCCCCAATTCCAGGTCCGCACCGCACTCGTCCAATCCATCCACGATGATGAGGTTTGGAAGTGTTTTAGGGTCGATATCTGGGTGTTGTGATCGCATTTTCCGAAGGGGTTCCAGAATTAGCAGGTCAAGTTGGCGGGAGAGCGATTGTTGGAGGATAGATGGATCGTGATTGAGCTGGTTCTCGATATGCGGGCGTACAAGTGGAATAGATAATGCCATCTGATATGCGAGTGTAGCCACAAAGCGCGTTGCGTCGTTTCTCCCAGGTTGTCCCCTCCTGAATATGAAGGAACCAACAAGTTTGTTATTCGCAGACACACGCTCTGCCATTGTTCTCGCTACTGCTGTTTTTCCCGACCCCATTGGTCCATCGAGCCATGTCAGCAGACGACGAGCATTCCCCGGTACAGTAAGCCAGTTTTCTAAACGCTCAAGCAGAAGACTACGGGTACCAGGATAGCATTTCATCTGGTCTACCTGGTCGGAGTTTTCGTAGGCCGCGACGCAGATGTGATCATACAAGCGTTGGAACGCTAATTGTCGTGGAGGACGTCAGTGTAATTTCTCCTAAGGGAGAGGAGCACGGTGCATACAGCTCGTTTGGAATATGTTCTGAATGTTGTTATGCAGGTGATTGATCAGCGTTCGGTTTACCATGGGCAACATTTCCGACGACATGACGAGGGAGGGATCAAAGGAGGGATGAAAATGTTCGCACAGGTTCCCAGTCTATGGCTCACTTATATTTTGAGGTTAGGAGGCAGTGTAAACGTTTTCGCGAAACACACAGTGGAATTTCTCTTTCACCAGACACGGTGCTTGCCGGTTACAAAATTAAACCATGAACTTGTCCGAAGTCGTAAACTATATATACGGATAGCGAAATAAAGTCCGAAGTACAATTCAAATCTAAATTTGACATACAAAACGTGCAAACTCAAAACCCAACTTCATAGCGCAGAAGGAAGTAACAACGTCAGATAGTTTGAACACATAACATGAAGCACATAATGGATTAAATGACGGATTTTATAATTGGGTTTGAAATGAAACCGCCAGCGTTAGCGCGGACAGGGGGGATGGTTGTAGCTGTATTGGTGGTGGTGGCAGGGTATACACGTGAGTGTCGTACATGTATAATGTATAGGGTGGATGTGATGGGACGGGGTCGGATGAGGAAAGAGGAAAGGGGATGATGGTGGGATAAGGTGTAGATACGACACGATGAGGAAGGGGAATGTGACGACCCAAAGAAAGGCCGTTGAAAGATACGAATGTACGAACTAAAGAAATCGGAAATTCCATAAAACAAAATTCAAGCCAGAAGTTGAAATCAACGTTCAATCACACGCCAAAGAAACAAACGATCCAACAATAGACCTTCTATCTAAACGTCCAATCAAAATGACAAAAGGAAGAAATCATCAACTCGACGCATGTCACTACTCATCCCCGTCCCTCTCCATCATCCTCCTACTTATCCTCGGACTCATCAGACTGGTCGGGTGTGTTGAACTCGTAGTTATCGTCTGAGATGATACCTGCGGTACCACTCTACTAGGTTTCACCGGCACACTTGGCGGCTTGACCAACCTCCCTCTGACTCCCACTCCCCGAACTCGTCGCACTCAAACTCGACGCAGTCGAGTGTCTACTCGATCCACTATCTCCGCCCTGGTTGGAACAACGGCGACGACCGATAAACCTTCATTGGCACCAACGGATTTCCCAATCCCTGGCCTTCGGGGATCGTGCTCAACCCTCCTCCCCCTCCTCCCGCTGCCGCATTCTGCACTGACACGCGTTTTGCCGGAATCGGAGACGCAGGTCGCATCTGTCTAGGAGGCGAGGTGCTCCCTGATCCCGATCCTGATCCCGAAGTGTGATGGGAGGATAAGGAGGACGATGAAGAGTGGTTGGATAGAGTAATGAGAGGCGGCAGGTCATCGTCATCCGGCGAGCTCACTTCTATTGAGGAACGTGTGCGGGGTAGAACACCCCGTGGGCGTGGTTTAGACTGGTGGCGATTGGAATTGGATGTTTCGTGGGGGTTGGCAATCTCATTGTTAGACTCGGAATCGATGGAGATAGAAGCAGGCGTAGCGAGAATGGACACAGGGTCTGACACAGCGCTCATCGCCATATGCGACGAACTCATACCCTCAGGCTCCACCGCTCTCGCTCCTCCCCCATTGCCATTCAACCGCACTCGCACCCCCTCCGCATCCTCAATAATCACACTATCCCTCCTCCTCGTCCTTCTCTTCCAATACCACCACCTCCCACAAACCACGCCCAACCGAAAAATCGCACACACCACGCTCAGCATTATACTCGATCGCGTCCGCGTGCTGTGCATCGTTTTGGGCGCCGTGGAGGCGGATTGGGTAGCTGAGGGGATGGAGCCGAGTGTTGAGGAGCGAGTCGTGGGTGTGATGGGAGGGGGGAGGTTAGGGAAGCCAGAGGAGTTAAGGGCTGTGCATCCGCTTAGCGATAGGGGTGGAAGTTTGGGTTAGTATATGCGAGGGTAGAAGGTCGGATAATGAAGAAGAAAAGGTAAGTGCAGGATGAGCATGGGTGGGGTGGTCAAGAGGGTGGGAGTGAATGATTGGATAAACATGCATGAATGGAAGGAGGATAAGATGAAATTTGAATGTCATGCACAATGTAAAGTCTAAGAATAACAAGTAAAACCTGGTTCAGTCACAGCGTCTTCAAGGAATCAAAAAGTACGAGGGGGAAACAAGAAGGGTGAGGAGCGGATGAATGGGCGAAACAATACCACAGGTAGATGAGTTGTGTTAAAATGAACATCGGAGTCGCGTCGAGTTCCATTGGAGAGGAGGTTATGAAGAACATGAAATAAAAACATTATAATTGAGTCGAATTGAATGAATGAATAATTGGGGGAGGACAAAATGTGGATGAAGAACAGAAGCGACGCATTTGGCGATTGATGGAACAACAACGTTTCCATCAACGTCACCGACGTCCAACATCATTCCAACCAATCAAAAATAGGTAGGGAAGAGGAAATGACAGAAAAGCGCAAGAACGAAACCACCGAATAAATACATCGGGGAACAAGAACATTGAAGATGACGTCACAGTTGAGTTGGGTGCAGTCGATGAGGGAGAAAGAGAATGCATCGAATGAACACGAAAGTCAAATGAAAGGTCGAACAATGACGTCAAGGCAGCATGACACTTCATTCAACCCCTCAACTAGTGTTACCGCGAGCGCGAGCTAGCTTAAGGTGAGCTGAGCTCAAGCTTGACATTTCGATATAAAAGGCAACTCCAGCTTGAGCTGCTCAAGCTAACTCGACGCCTAATATGGAAGAATGTGTTGATGGAGTGATGCATCTACTTACTCACCACTCAGAGTGGATTCAGACATCTCCGCTTCACCATTTTTGTATGCTTTCTGGTTGGTTTCGTTTCAAGAGCTCAGCTGATTGTGGTTATACCGATGTATAATCAAGTTAGACTAAAATCTGTGTAGGTTTGGTGCTGAGTCTACTAGAAACTCACCTAATACTTGAGCGCAGTAAATGCTTGAGTGTACAAGTGAGTCAAAATGGTAAAATGTATAGCAGGAATGCTAAGTATCCTAGATATTTCCTCTCATTGTCAAAATTCAAAGCCCCACGCCCTGTACTTCCAATCAGCCCTCACCTGTTCGATTTTGCGTATAATTTTTATTGCACGACTCTGAATAGTTGAACTAAGAGCATATCTGCCCATGGTTTCAACTTTTTGTAAATCTCAAATTCTTGTTGTGCATGAACTCGAAGCGGCCTCGATGTATTTCAGTCAATATTTATTTCTTGACTTCGACGAAAAGCAACACAAAATGTGAGGAGATGCTACAAACGTGCATCGAAAGTTGCTGGATGCCGACAGAGCCGAGCATCTCAAATGGGAAATCCTTTTTGAGAGGACATCTCATTCATGGAAATTCCGGCGTTCGACGATTCGGCGAATTCCCAATTTGGATGCTTAGCTGATTAGTCATGCAATACTGCCATTATACTGGTGAGCACAAAACGAAATCGTTCGGATGTCACATCCCGGCACCATCAGGAGCCTATGAATGAGCGAAGGAAATTAACGAGTAAATCAATGACTTAGTAGAGTAAGGGCGAGGGATATTTGAGATATACTAGGGAAAGTGAAGCCATGTAAATTTATATTTATAATTTAAGCACTGGCAGGCTGGCCGTGTAAAAGACTCAAATGGACTTCCTCAAAATATGCTAGTGCAGAGGGGCATGAGCTACTGTAAATTTAACGGGGTCTGCAAAAGATAGAGCGTTGATGGAAAGGTAAGGGAAAGGATGTGTTGAATGTACTCTAAATGACAAAATACAAAGTAGAACAGGACGAAGCAAAGACAAAAAATGAGATACAAGGACAAGTTAGCCAACTCTCAGCCTTGGGTTCAGGGAGAAATTCCCAAAAATAAATGCCCTTCTCATGCAGCCACGCGCTCATCCGATGTGTCTCGATGAGCTCGTCATCGCAACCAATTTTCTAGCTATCAATTATTTTTTAATTCTTTTCTAACCCACCGTTCTTCTGTCGTGCTCAGCTCGGTTTACCCCATGAAAAACGCCCCACAACGGTAACGAACAGCGACGAGCCTCTTCATAGCTCACCTAAGCGCCAAGAATATAATAAACGCCCACTTCATTCAATACCTACTTGGTGCGGGATGCACAATTGTTACGAATCTAATAAGTTTATCTTCATTTTCTCTGTATTTTACTCTCCACATCGTCATGCAACCCCTCTGTCTTCTGTAATATACAAATTCCTATTGGTCTGTATTCTTCATTCTTTGTTCCACGGTATCCACACCTTCTGCAGTATATAATATGTACCTAAACTACAAAATACACTAGGTTCCACCACCTCACCCTTTGTATCAGTAAGTATCTGAGTCACAGAGGACTTTGAATGTCTAGTTTAAGGTTACAGTCAACCTCTTTATCAGTCAACAGCTTGTATCATTCGTCTCAGGAGCACTTGAAGCGCTAGAATCATTATTTATCATTCTTTACTCTGCCTATCGACCACAGGCATACGAAGTACCTACCAGCTCCGTGCATTTCACCCTCAAATACATCACCTCCGCCTACTCTCACTCATCACCACTGGTCCTCATTATTCTGTTTGGTTTTATACTATATACTGTAGGCAGTACGACACTGCTATTTGTGTGTCGTGATCAGTTGCAGTGCTCGCCACGCGCTTGTTTTCTGGTTTATACTAGTGTTCTATCACGGTGCGTCACTTGTTTTCCTCCTGTAGCTGTCTGGATATCGACTTTTTAACACTCGTTATTTTTTTCTTTTTTGAATAACAACTCTATTTCCTGAATTAATATTGGGCCGTTCGGCCCATAATAATAGTAAAATTTTTAATTAATAATATTTCTAATTTCCAAATTAGGAATTTCAATTCGCCGAATTGGCGAATTGGCGGAATTTCCAAGAATGAGATTTTCTGCTTTTTGATGGGGCTCAAGTTGAGCTCAAGCTGACCTCAACTCAAGCTCAGTCAAGCGACCTAATTCGGTAGCTTGAGCTAGCTCAAGGTCAGCTCGCGGCATCACTACCCTCAACGCACAAGCACAAGCCCAAACACAGAGATGGGGGACAAAAGCGAGACACACCAATGTATCAACAACAGAGACAACTTCCCCTGGCCACGTCCCAATCGTCAACATATGTTCCCCATTCTCCAGCTGACCCAAGTTCCAAACAGGCGCAGACTGAAGACTGTCCTGACCATCAACGTCAACGGGCAGATCGTGATCTTGAAGGTCGACGTGAACGGTCAAGGGAGAGCGAATCAGGAGGGGCGTTGGTCAGCGGGTGGACAAGAGTTGGATGTACACTCCTTGATCAGAGAAGAGAGGTGCAAATGAGTTAGCGACTATAGCCATATCAAGACGAAAAAGGTAAGGGAACGAGATAACCATGCCGAACCCGAACACAATATTCAATGAAGTGAAGCAGACAAGGTAGACACCTGGAAACGCGAAATCTGCTACAGCCCCAGAATCAACAATGGTCGTCTGACAACGTCCTGTACCCAGGGACCTCATGATTTTTGACCCTACACGAGGAGGAGAATATGTGCTCAGGGGGTCATTGTCCTCGACACCAGAGCTCTGGCGACCTTTTGTGACTGTGATAAGCGAGAACATTTGGTGTAATAATAGACGTTTGAGGAGAGATAAAGTAGAAGGGTGAAAGGGTAAGGATAAGGAGGGCGACCATGACGATAACTTCTGGACGCCTGTGGTGAAAAGAGTTCAAACTGGCTTGAAATCCTCGTTCCGCTGGCGTTTTTTCACCTGTGATATGTACGGCTTTTGAATCCAAACCTGTGAGCGACAAGCAGCCGAAAAGCAGCCAAAAAACTTGAGCCCGATCATCGCTGTGAGCGTGGCTGCATGAAGAGAAATAACAGAGCCGAGAGTTGAATAGTGTGGTTGACCATGGATGCGAGGCACGACAAGCTCATTTGCGTGCGTTGCATTCGTTGGAAACTGTTCTTCAAAGAACTGTGTGTCCGTGTAGGCATATGTGGTTTCAATGAATAACGTTGACAGAATTTTACTATGAATTTTGTTAGCTTGTGAGCAGGAGAGCGACAGACAAAGGATAAACGCACCATAAATTTAAATTATAGAGACCATGGTCAACGCTGATGAACTACGAATAGAGCTGCAGCATAATGCATCGAATCCAGCCCAAACAACAGCGAGGCTCAGAGGAGTTCAGGGGAAGACACAACCAGAGAGAGACTCGAGCATGGTCTGTGCGTCGTGCGCAAATACATGGCTGTCAGAATTGATGCCGTCGATGCCGATAATAATAATATTCACCTCAATCTTTGGTGGTTGCATCTCGGAAGAGCTCCACCGGTGGGCTTCAACGATTAGTAGAAGCAGACAGTGGTTAAAGGATTGAAACATGAGTGCATGAGCTGCAAGTACCGGATATCGAGGCCATAGGCTTAGGATCTGCGTGTTCGTCGATTTCTGGCCCGAAGTCATCCTGGGATTGGCACCACAGGGGGTTACGGGGAGTTCGCTCGAATTATTATATCTGCATGAATAGTATGATGCGCTGATGAGCGCTCAACAGTGGGATTACGAATGGGAACAGAACCAAAAAAAAAAATGAGACAGTGGATGGAAGGGTGAGGGTGATGGTGATGGTGATGATGCAAGGTCGTGGGGTCCAGAGAGCTGTGGTTAGGAGAGGGTGATTGAGACGATGGAAGGGAGTTCACGTTGGCGACGGTGATGCTGAGGAGTGGAAATACGTGGTGTACGAAGCTGGGACAGATAGAACCGAAGAAAACGTCGACGAGGGCTACGCTAGACAACAGGGAGAGATACAAGAGCCGAGTGGGATTAACTGGGATGAAACCGATGCCGCGGCGATTGGACTGGCTACGAAAGCCAACGATGGTGGTTACGAGATACGACTGGAGGATGACTGGGGTGTCAAAAACGATGCAATTCTGATGGTGAGGTATCGTACAGACGATATAGTGACTACAAGATGAGAAAGAAATGTACATAAAGTGAGTAGAAGTGAATGAAAAAGGGAGCAGAACGACGGAAGAAAGGCAGAAATTAGCATATGAAACAAAGCGGAGAGAGACGAAAGAGATTCTGAATACATGAAGTAAGGAGGAGGAGGATCGAGGTGTAAGTGGTGGCTGAGCGCTGAGCGCTGAGGGTCGGATGAATGCATTGCGAGATGCGATAAGATGCGAGAATTGTTGATGCGTGGCAGCTTGCGTGCGGGAGCGCGATCTGATACCATGGCGCAGGTGCGTGCGCGATGGGTCGCTGAAATCGTCCGAAATCACGAAAACAAGGGTATGTGTGCTGGAAGCGGCAGAGCCGCCTAAAGGGGGCAACCCCAATGGTTGACCACAAGATGCGATGATGATTCGGGTGCGCAATGCCGCTCCTCAGCCACCGACGCGGTCACATGAGTGTGTCTGATCTAATCTACGAGATCACCATGCACGGATCCAGTGCGCAATGCTCATCCATGCAAATCAAAATGCAGATTATCCCCTTTCTAACTATCCGTAACCAAAGGTATAAAATCAGCCCAACCACAGGAACACAGCACCGCCTTTACTGGGATGCCTGGGCCGGAACAATATTCGGAAACCTGATAAGTTGCCATATAGACTGCAAGCTCTGGAATACCGGGTATCAGGATCTGATCATACCGATGGTTTCGTAGAAAGTGGTAGTGCTCTGATCCATGCAGGAAGCAGTCAACATTCCAGGTGCATTCTGCTAGGGCCAACTCAAGGGGTGACACAATTCCTGAGTCCTGAGGGCGTGGTGAGTTGTAAAGGCGTCGAAATGGGTTTTTCCTATGCAGGTAGTAGTAATCATCATCTATATCCTGAACTATACGTGAGTACTAGAAAAATGGCCATGGCGAAATTCACTGACAAAAGATTTTTGGATGTGGGTACGAAAATCATCCTGCAACGTTTTCTCACAATCCAGGAGATAAATCCAAATATCGGGTGGGATATCTATTCGCTGAAGAATGTTCGTGAAGATTGCTCTGTCACGAGGTCCCTTCCACCACTCTTTATTCTCGACTTCTGGGTAATGCCACCTGATTATAAAATGGTCACAGTATAACATGGATCAGCAATGTCATCGGAAATTTAGCAGTGTAGCTTCAGACTTGCCTCCTAGAATCTCGAAGCCCAAGCTCCAGTGTCTTGAGAACTATCAGCAATGCACTGTTCAGGAAGCTCATCGAGGGAATGGAGAACAGGGTGCAGAATTCCCTGCAGTCAAAGCGCGGATCAACATAAGGTTTTTCCTCGGGCAATACTGCCATGGCAAGCACGATATGACGAAGATCACCAGGCCAGCGATGGTTGGACGAAGCATCATTGTGGCCCCCTATTATATTTGTGAATGAATACCCGAATGAAAAACAAATAATTCGCACATACGAGTTGACAATCCGCTACTGGGGACATAGGCGGCCCAACAGAGGAAATGAGAAAATGAATCTGGGTCTTTGAGGTGTGGTTGTATGTGCGGTTTTATCAATGCCGCAAGATGATGCAACAATGCGCATCCTGGCACCGAATGACACATGCAGGATCCGGATTCGGTCGGGAAAGAGACCAGCCATCTAGTTAGCCGGATAAAGGTGCTGAGTGGCACTTGAGAGAGGAAGTGCTCAACAGATGCACGATACGACGAGTTAGGAAAGTCGCAAAATTGCTCTAGCTCTTGATGCACCTCTGTTGACACTTTATCACCGTAGAGCATTGAAAGCTGACGCGAGAGGCGAAGGAAAGATATCTGTGCACCAACATAGGTTTCTGGAAGCAAGTACGTTGTGTAAGTAAGTATTCAGGCACTTCAAGTCATCATGGTACCTACCGTCGCGAAATAGCCTCAGCGCACGCAGCGTAAAATGCGAACGATAATGGTTGTCGTCAATGAACCAAGCCGCTGAGCGATTATCGTCGCCTAGAAATTCACCAAACGATGAATGGTGAAACTTGAAGAAAGGCCTCTCCGGGATCAGCAGCGATTCCAACTGTTGGAGACAATGACGAAAATCATGAATCGAGATAGATAGCACAGATAAAATTCTGGTAAGTGGGATGGGTTGATAAATATACTTCCTATAGGCAATGTTCTGGAATGCCAAAATCTGCTTCACAGTCTCGTGGTCGTTGGTAGAATTCAAAACCTGAGCATAGAGGGAGTCGATAATGGCATTCGGGGCATCTGGAGAATGATGATCGTTGGACGAGAGGACAGACAGCAGACGCTTATCGGGGCGACAATGCTGAGATGCGATGAATTTCATGGCGACGGCGGCATAGATGAACTGCCCCGAGGAACGGCGCACAAGAGTCTCAATGGCTTCCCAAGTGAGACCATCAGAATCTCTATACGTTACTTCGTGGGGCCAGCCGGGTGGTAGAAGATCTCGACTAGGGTGGTCATCGAGGATTGCGAGGAAGCTTTGAGTCACAAAAAATCGGATATCGTCATCCGGTTGATACGATGCATCGAGGGTTAACCGATTCGTCATCTCCTCGTGCGATTCCAGGCTGAACCAGTTTTTGATGTGTTTCTCCGGTCGGCTGTGTATCAGAACAACGAAGGGAAGCACGTCCTGCGATAGAACGAGGCGGTGAAGGAGATCCAAGACTCTGGTCTGCATTTCCTCCCTCCCCAATTCTAGGTCCGCACCGCACTCGTCCAATCCATCCACGATGATAAGATTCGGAAGCATTGTAGGGTCGATATCTGGGTGTTGTGATCGCATTTTCCGAAGGGGTTCCAGAATGAGCAGGTCAAGTTGGCGGGAGAGCGATTGTTGCAGGATAGATGGATCGTGATTGAGCTGGTGCTCAATATGCGGGCGCACGAGAGGAATGGATAACGCTAGCTGATATGCAAGTGTAGCTACAAAGCGCGTTGCGTCGCTCCTTCCAGGTTGCCCTCTCCGGAATATGAAGGTGCCAGCGAGTTTGTTCTTAGCGGATATTCGCTCTGCCATTGTTCTCCCAACTGCAGTTTTTCCCGACCCCATTGGTCCATCGAGCCACGTCAACAGACGACGCGCATTCCCTGGTACAGAGAGCCAGTTTTCTAGACGCTCAAGCAAGAGAGTTCGCGTTCCAGGGTAGCATTTCATCTGGTCCACTTGGTCTGAGTTATCGTAGGCAGCGACACAGATGTGATGATATAAAAGTCGGAACGCTGGGTCTTGTAGATGGGTTTCAGTGTCATTTCTATAAGGATTTCAGCTGAGTACATACCGTTGGCGTTGGTTATGTGCTGGACGTTGTACGTGGGGTGATTGATTAATATCCGATTTCCCGCAGGTAATACCTGGGCCGATATGATAGAGGGGTCAGAAGACATGGACAATGTGACTTTGCCGCACAGGCCCACCGTCGTGTCCACATTTATAATGCGCCCATTTGAGGCGGTGTCCATTGTTGCGTCACACGTGCAGTGCCACAGCATGGTTTCAGAACCCTGTAAAGACACGCTTGACAGGTGGGTATTGTTCCTCTACGATATGCTGTGTATCGTTCGCCGATTGCCTGGTCCTACGAGAATGCAGCTCTCTTTCCCTGTTCTGTATCCTTAGATTGGCTCGGGATCACCTCAAAGCCGATATTTTTCAGGGGGTCAAATGAGGACACTTTCAAAAGAACTCCAAGCAATAGGACTGGTCCACTCATCTCCATTCTCGATAAATACTGAGGAGGGCATCAGATAATATTTGGATTGTGGAGTCGAGGATTGGGAATTAATTTCCAGACGGACCTGAAAGTACAGCCACCCCAAATCTTCTGCCAATTTTTTTTTGACCATTCCACTAACACCCACTACCTACCGGTAGCGGGGATAGTTGGAATAAATCAAAGGAATGATTGCAGTTGATGAGCAAGGGGTACAAATGTTGACTGAAGCAAGTCTGAATCGGAAAATCAAACCTGGAGAGTGCGTGATGTGTGATGCGCTGGTGTCAAGAAAAATACATCAATTTGATAAAAGGAACACCAGTGGGGCGGTGCTCAGCACATATCCTTTCGTTATACCCGTGGACCTACCGTCCTCAGCCGCATTACTGTTGTCTGGGATAACGACGGTGCTGGTCAACTCATGAAGACGTGTAATACACACAATATAGGCATTGCGACTAGTACAACTGGGAAGACACGATAGATAGCCAAGTATCAGGAATGAACGTTTTTCCCTGTCCCAAATCCTCCCTTCAATCGTAGGGTTCTACCTATCCATTGATACATGCAAGATCGTGGTCAACTGGTAAAAGTTAGCTGCCCACCGAGTGAGCAAGCAAACTCAAGGCCACATCGTCCTTATCAGCCATCGCGCTTACACGCACCCCGACACCCTCCACTCAAAGCATAAAAACAAAAAACAACGAGATATGCAGGATATTTTTATCGATTCGATTCGATTCAATTCGTTACACACAGTGTGATAACCTACCTATGGATAACAAATAAAAATCCAGAATATGTTCACATAACTTAATCCAATGAGGCTCTAAAACAAAATTCATAATTTGATTTGAGAGGAGAAGAAATACATAATCGATTAGATGACAGATCTGATAAATTGGGTTTGGTGTAGACGCCAGCGGTAACGCGGACAAACCGGATAATGGTGGTAATAGTACTGGTCAGTGGTGGCGGGGCAGAGGGAAGGGAAAGGGGGAAGAGAGGGGATGATATAGGCTGTAGGGAACGAAACGATGACGATGAAAAAGGGGGATGAGAAACGAGTGACAACGGGGGATTGAAATGAATGAATGCATATATGAAAGAAAACTCCATGCGACTAAACGAGAAGGTGAAAGGGGTATACGAAACAAAATACAAAACAATGAAAATCAAGGTAAATCAAAGAAAAAGTAGAACGTTCAATCAAACTGCAAAGAAGAATCGATCCAAAAAAATATCTTCCAACTCTTATCCAAACGTCCAATCAAAACGGCAAAAAAGAAAAGACAGGTGCGAGCCACATCAAACGCACATCACCGCCCCCGCTGTTCATCAACCGTCCACCACCTTATACTCTGCCTAGACCTCCTCCCACTTCTCTGCATCTACTGTGTTTGCGTCATTGTAGGTAACGTTGGACTGGTTTGAGATACTGGATATACTGGACTGGTCGACGTCCCCGATGTAGGCACCACAAGCACACCCCTCAAAGGCACACTCGGCTTCACCAACCCTCTGAGTCCCACTTCCCGAACTCGTCGCGCTCAAGCTTTACGCAGTCCAGTGCCTACTTGACGGTGCAAGGATCGCACTATCCCCTGTTCTTCTCCCATTCTGAGTCCCCCACCCACTACTACTCCCATTTCCAATCCCAGCACTATTCAAATTCAAAGACGATGGCCTATAAACGTTCTGCGAAAACAAAGGCTTCCCCAAACCCTAGCCCTCGGGGATCGTACTCGACCCTCATCCTCCCCCATCTGTGTACGTGTGGCATTCTGCGCCGACGCGCGTTTCGCAGGAATCGGAGGCGCAGGACGCATTTGTGTAGGAGGCGAGTTACTCCCCGATCCCGATCCTGACCCGGACCCAGAGGTGTGATTAGACGACAAAGAAGAAGAGGATGAGTGGTTGAAGAGAGTAATGAGGGGCGGGGGGTCATCGCCATCCGGCGCGCTCGGGTCTATTGAGCGTCTTGTATGCGGTAAAACACCGATGGACGTGGCTTAGATCGGCGGCGATTAGAATTAGACATTCTGTTGGTGTTGGTGGTGGTGCCATCGTCAGAGGACGCAGGGGCGGCATTGGGTCAAGAGGAAGTAACACCAGCAATAAATAGAAACAGGACCAGATGCATTTGCAGCGGCGCTCAGCGCCAGCCGTGACGAAAACACCCCATCAGGCCCTATCGCTTTTCCTCCCCCTGCTCCACTCCTATTCAACGCGACCCCTATCCCCTCCGCATCTTCAATAATGACCTATTCATCGTCCTCTCCCAACCCCCACATAAACCACACCAAGCATTATACTCAACCCTGTTTGTGTGGTTTTGGTCGTTGTGGGCGCGGTAGAGGTGGATCTGTATCTCAAGGTATGGAGCGGAAGGATGAGGAGCGTGTTGCGGGGGTTATGGCGAACGGTATGCCGGAAGAGTCGAGAAATGTGTATCTGGATAGCGATAGGGGTGCAACTTTGGGTTAGTATATGCGAGTGTAGAAGATCGGATGATGATGAAGAAAAGGGAAAGGGAGGACAAGAACGTATGGGTGGTTCTGGAACACCAAGTAAAACGTGGTTCAGTCGTGGTGCGTTCAAGGAATAAAAGTGGGGAGGGAAGTAAGAGGGGATGAACAGCGGAAGCGGCGCAACCCACAGATGAATGGATGAATAAACACAACAGAGAAGCGAGGAAAGGTTGAAATTAGCGTCCAGAGTCACGTCGAGTTCAATTGTGAGGAAGGATGTTAAGAACGTAGGACAGTATGGAATGAATGAAAAGTTGGGAGAGACGACGAAACGGAAGAAGAAACAGAAGCGACGTCATTGACGGCTGATTGAGTGATAACGTTCCTGTCAACGTCACCGACGCCCAATATCATTCCGGCCAATCAAAAACAAGTAGGGAAGAGGAAATGACGGAAAGGCGCAAGGGCAAAACCAGTGAATAATGGACGGGGTCAGTGAAAAAGGAACACGAAGAGTGAAGATGACGTCACCGTCCAATGAAAAGTCAAAGAACGACATCAATCCGAACACGACACTTCATCCAACCCCTCAACACACCAGCACAAGTCCAGATGCAATGGACAAAGGACAAAGAAAATGAAAAATGACTCTCGCCAGCGTACCAACGACAGCAAAATGTTCCCCAAGCCGCGTTGCAAGGGTCCAAACAAGCGCAGACTGAACAGCCTCCCTACCATCAACGCCAATGGGCGAATTGTGATCTTGGAGGTCGATGCGGATGGCCCAAGGGAGAGCGAGGTGGAGAGGAGCGTTGGGTAGAGGGTGGACGAGAACTGGATGTAGACATCTTGATCAGAGAAGAGGAGGGATGCAAATGAGTGAGCGAGTGAAGCGATATCAAGACGAACAAGAAAGGGTAAGTATACACACCTGTAAACATGAAATTTGCTGCACCCCCAGAACCAACGATGGACGTTGACGACCTCTGATATCCAGGGGCCTCATGATCTCTGACCGTATACCAGGAGGAGAATATGTGATGAGGAGGTCATCGTCCTCAACCGCAAAGCTCTGGCGAGCTTCAATAGCTGCGAAAGCAAGGAGAGTCGTTGAAGTAATAATTTGGATGTAAGAGCGAAGCTAAAGGAGGAGGGGGATGGCAGGAACGGTGTGGCGGGGATGATAATGATGAGATCTGGAAGCCTGTGGTGAAAAGAGTGAAAAGTGGCCTGAAAACCTCCCTCCCCTGGCGTTGTTTTATCCGTGATACGTTACGGTTCTGATTTTAAAGACCCGGCAGCGACGCAGGCGAAAAGCAGCATGAAAACTTGAGCCAGATCATCGCTGTGGGCATAGCTAGATGACTGAGGGACAATACAACCGACAAATGAACACGGTTAAACTGAAAATTGGACGTCAGCCAGGATGCCGACGGAACAGGGTTATCATATTTCAAACGCGACAAGCACAACCCACACTACATTGCCAATGGTGTGGGATTGATTTTTTCGTGTGTCTTCGCGGATTGTGGCACAAGGGATACCTAACCCTTTCTATCAAAATTGGTATTTGAGAGTATGCACGTCGATAGTGTGGTTGAGCATGGATGTGTGGCGCGATAAACTCGTTTGCTTGCGTTGACATTCACTGGAAACGGCCCCTCAAAAGACTGTATATCTGTGACGGCATATATGGATTCAATGAATAAAGATGACAAAATTGTACTACAATTTTTGTTAGCTCGTGAGCTGGAGGGCGACAGACAGAGGATAAACGCACCATTAATTTAAATAATAGAAGCCATCGTCAACGTTGACGTTCTACTAGTGAAGCCGAAGCATCGTGTTCAGAGTTCCAGCTGAAAGCATTATAGACCCAGGTTAATTTAGAAATGCAAGCAATAGCGCTGAAGAATCCAGCCCCAGCAGCAAAGAAGCTCAGAGGAGTTCATGGCAAGAGACAAGCAAAGAAAGACGCGAACATGGTCTGTGCGTCGTGCGCAAATACTTGGCTGTGAGAATTAATGCCGTCGATGCCGATAATAATAATAATCATTTCTTTTTAGAAGCAGGCGGCGTTTGAAAAGTTGAATGAAACACGAGAAGCACGTATGGTATAGGCTCAGCAGCGTTCGTCGATCTCTGGGACCCAAGTTATCCTGGGATTGGTACCACAGGAGTCCGCTCGAATCGTTATATCTACGTGACTAGTAGAGTACAATGCGCTGATGAGCGCTCAACACTGGGATTACGAATGGGAACAAAACGAAAACAAAATGAGACGGTGGATGGAGGGGTGAAAGTGATGGTGCAAGGTCGTGGGGTCCGGAGCGCTGTGGTCAGGAGAGGGTGATTGAGACGATGCATGTTGGCGACGGCGATGCTGAGGAGGGAAACTACGAGGTGTACGAAGTCGGAACAGATAGAAGTGAAGAAAACGTCGACGAGGGCGACGCCAGCCAACACTGAGAGATACATGAGCTGAGTGGGACTAACTAGGACGAAAACCGATGACCGCGGTGATTGGACTGGCTACGGAAGCCAAGGGTGGTGGTTTCGAGATACGACTGGAGGACAACTGGGGAGTCAAAAACGATCCAATTCTGATGGAGAGGTAGCGTACAGACGATATAGTAACTACAAAATGAGAAAGATATGTATATAAAGTCACCAGCAGTGAATGAAAAAGCGAGCAGAAGGACAGAAGAAAGACAGAAATTAGCATATGAAACAAAGCAGAGGAACAGAGGAAAGAGATTCTGAATACATGAAGTAAGGACGAAGGAGATTGAGGTGCAAGATGTGGTGGTTGAGGGTCGGATGAATGTGTTACGAGATGCGATAAGATGCGGGAATGGTTGGCGATTCACAAATTTGTGAAAGCTTGCGTGCGTGAGCGTGATCCTGATGCCATAGCGTAGGCGCGTGCGCGATGGGTCGCTGAAATTGTCCAAAATAACGAGAACAAGGGTATGTGTGCGCGATGCTCATCAACACAAATCAAAATATGGAACAAACCCATTCTAAACATCTGTAGTCAACGGAATAAAATCAACCCAACCGCAGGAACACAACGCTGCCTTTACAGGGATGGGTGGGTCGGAAAAACATCTACCATCGTCGTGATCTTTCAGATACACTGCAAGCTCTGGAATACTGGGTATCAGGATCTGAGGGTAGTGATAGTTCCGTAGAAACCGGCAACACCCCCATCCCTGCCGGAAGTCGACATTCCAGGTGCATTCTGCTAGGGCGAAGTCGAGGGATGACGGAACTGCTGAGTCCTGAAGGCATTGTGGGTTATGAAGGTATCGAAATGTGTTTCTCTGATTGTAGAATCCATTACCAAATTTCTGAACAGCGGATCAGCATGAGAAAACGGCCCAAAGCAAAAATACCTCACAAGAAACTTTTGGATGTGGGTACGAAAATCATCTGGAAACGTATGCTCACAATCCAGGGCATAAATCCAAACATCGGGGGAGACCGTGGCGTCCATTCCCGCAAAAATATTCCTGAAAATTGCTCTGTCACGAGGTCCCTTCCACCACTTGCCGGAATTGACCGCTGGGTGTTTCCACCTGATCATAAAAGAGTCACAGTAAAACATGGATCAGCAAGGTCATTGGAGACCTAGGAGCGTGGCGTCTAGACTTGCCTCCTAGTATCCCGAAGGCTGAGCTCCACTGTCTTGAGGACAATGAGCAATGCATCGCACAGGAACTTCATTGAGGGAATGGAGAACAGGATGCATAATTCCCTGTCGCAAAGGAGCAGAGAGGCACGTGGATCGTCTGACAACACTGTTATGACAAGCACAATACGACGAAAGTCATGACGCCAGCGATGGTTGGACGGAGGATTTATGTGGCCCTCTATTGCATTTGTGAATCAATACCCGACCGAGAAAACAAGTGAATCGCACGTACGAGTTGGCAATCTGCTACCTGGGACATAGGTGGCCCAACAGAGGAAACGAGCGAACGAATCCGGATCTTTGAGGTGGGGCTGTATGTGCGGTTTTATCAATGCGGCAAGATGGCGGAATAATGTGTATCCTGGATTTGAATTAGGAAAGTCAGCCCGGAGAGGGACAATCCATCTTGCTAGCTGAATGAAGGTGCTGAGTGACACTTGAGAGAGGAAGCGTTCAACAGATGCACCATATGACGAGTTAGGAAAGTCACAAAAAAACTGCAGTTCTTGGTGCGCCTCAGTTGACACTTCAAAGTAGCTGAACCATAAAAAACGAGACAAGAGGCGAAGGAAAGATATCTGTGCGCCAATATATGTTTCTGGAAGCAAGTACGTTGTGGTGTGAACATTCAGGGTCTTCAAGTTGTTATGATACCTACCATTGCGAAATAGGCCCAGCGCACGCAGCGCAAAATGAGAACAATAATGGTTGTAGTCAATGAACCAAGCCGCTGAGCGAGTGGGGTTTGCTAGAAATTCACCAAATGATGAATGATGAAATTTGAGGAAAGGCCTCCGCGGGGTCAGGGGGGTCAGCAGCGATTCCAACTGCTGTAGAGAATGGTGAAAATCCTGCTCCGAGATAGAAAACACAGATAAAATTCTGGCAAGTGGGACGGGTCGAAGATCATGCTTCTCATACGCAATGTTCTGGAATGCCAAAATGTGTTTCACAGTCTCGTGGTCGTCAGTAGAATTCAAAACCTGAACATAGAGGGAGTCGATAATGGCATTTGGCGCATCGGGAGAATGATGATCGTTGGACGAGAGGACAGAAAGAAGACGCTTATCGGGGCGACAATGCTGAGATTCGATGAATTTCATGGCGACGGCGGCATAGATGAACTGCCCCGAGGAACGGCGCACAAGAGTCTCAATGGGTTTCCAAGCGACGCCATCAGGATCTGTTACTTTGTAGGGCCATCCGGGCGGTAGAAGTTCTCGACTAGGATGTTTATCGAGGATTGCGAGGAAGCTCTGAGTGACAAAAAATCGGATATCATCGTCCGGTAGATACGACGCATCGAGGGTTAACCGATTCGTCATCTTCTCGTGCCCTTCCAGACAGAACCAGTTCTTGATGTGCTTCTCGGGTCGACTGTGTATCAGAATGGCAAAGGGAAGCACGTCCTGCGATAAAGCGAGGCGATGCAGGAGATCCAAGACTCTGGTCTGCATTTCCTCCCTCCCCGATTCCTGGTCCGCACCGCACTCGTCCAATCCATCCACGATGATGAGGTTCGCATGCGTTGTAGGGTCGATATCGGGGTGCTGAGATCGCATATGTCGAAGGGGTTCCAGTATGAGCGCGTCAAGTTGCCGAGAGAGTGATTGTTGAAGGACAGAGGGATCATGATTAAGCTTTTCTTCGATATACGGGCGTACGTGGGGAATGGATAGGGCCATCTGATATGCGAGAGTAGCCACAAAGCGCGTGGCATCGTTCCTCCCAGGTTGTCCTCTCCGAAAAATGAAGACGCCGATGAGTTTGTTGATGGCGGACACGCGCTCTGCCATCGTTCTCGCGACAGCCGTTTTGCCAGACCCCATCGGTCCGTCAAGCCATGTCAGCAGACGCGCGGCGTTGCCTGGTGCAGCTAGCCAGTTCTCCAGTCGTTCCAGGAGGAGTGTCCGAGTACCAGGATAGCATTTCATTTGGTCCACCTCATCTGAGTTGTCGTATGCTGCAACGCACACCTGGTCATGGAGCAGCCGAAACGCTAGGAAAAATATTCATGTCACTGGTACATTCGAGTGGTCGATAGCGTCAGATGCTTACAGTGAGAATCACGACTGACGCTGTTGTGGACGATGTATGTGGGATTGTTGATGAATGTTCGTGGTCCTGTCACCGACATGTTACGAGGCGCCGTGGCGTAGGAGAGAAGTAAATTGGGGTCTTCTACGATGTGTTCGTTTTAGGACGATATATAAGCTCTATGTGCCAATGCGGTGCTTGTCAATGTGTTTGCGGAAACGTCAATGCACTGCACGTCACAAAGCTGGAACTTGACAGACATCGCCACGCACGTGTATCTAAAGACTCGCACCAATCCATCCATCCACACACACACTCACTGCCTCACTAATACTCGCCCCCACGCTCGAATTCGTATTGTAAATAAGAGGTGACGGCCTAGACTAAAACACCTTCTCCGGCACCAACAGTCATCACAGCCCTACGCCCTTATGCGCTCGCTCCCACTGCTCGAATGACCCGACGCTCCACCCAGAATTAAAGAAAACAAGGAAAGGGGACGATGATGCGTATTCATATTGGTATCTTATCATACTTGCAAAAATGAGGTGACAAATAAAATATATATGTATTGAACAAAATCCGAGTATAAAGCAATCTAAATTCTAAAACTCGATTTCAACTTTAAAACTGTGAGGCCAAGGCAAGGCAAGGGAATAAGCAAGACATGACATATCGAAAACATCGAAACGAAAAATGATGTATATAATGGATTGAATGACGAATTTTATAAATTGGGTTGGAAATGAAAACGCCAGCGTTAGCGCGGACAGAGGGGATGGTTGTAGCTGTAGTACTGGTGGTGGCGGCGGGATAGACGCGTGAGTGCCATAAATGTATTTTTGTTTTCCACTCCGCTTGCCAGTTGAGGGAGGTAGGTATGAATGTGGGAGAGGCAGAAGGGGTGACCAAAGAGTCAACCCCTTCGCCGGGGCGAGAGCCGATGGACGAGGACGGATGCACCCCAAATGCGAGTGCAACCGCCCAGCCGCCGAAGGACAACGGCTCACCCCCAATGGCGGTTGAAGTCGCCTCTCCCTAAGATGCAAGCGTGTGAATGCGAAGTGGAGGTGATGAAAGAACATACATATCCAAAACGGTGGGATATCTGATTAAGCTTGATGAATGAATAATGTTAAACATGGAGGGTAAATGAATTGCAGCATACGAGGCACACATGAAAGTCGGGTAAAGGTTGGATAAATTGAGTGTAGGTAGTGACATGGTATAGGAATATCCAGGAGCAGTGAGCGGTCCATTATAGGAACCATAACATAGGAAGTGTGATAGGGGGGGGGGGGGGGGAGTATATGGTTGATGGAGATGCATTATAGGAATGCGAGGGGAATATTGTAGTGGTGTATAGGTGTGTGTGGTTGTCACAAGGACATAGAAGTCATCATAAAGATGTAAGGTATCATCATATAGATGTAAAGGTCATCATAAAGATGTAAGGTCATCGTGAAGATGTGACGGGTCATCATAGCGATGTAAAGGGGTCATCGTAAAGATGTAAAGGCTGAAAGAAGGATGCAGATGTTAGTGTAGGGCTTCCGCGGGAGGAAGACATTTGACGAGATTGACATTGGTGTTAATAAGGTTGGTTGTTGCCGAGTTTGTGCGCGTTGCATGCAGTGACGTATCCATTGGATACCATGAAGTAAACCAGAATCTGGGTAAGCGAGTGCGAGACCAGCAAGAAGTTGACCACAGGTAAATTAAAGACGAGCACGCGTAGAAGATGAGATGAGCCCCAGCGATAGCAGTAAGACATTGAGAACACGTGTGTGCTGGCAGAGCTGGAAGAGTTGATGTGAGCAGTGAGTATCCAGAGTGAGAATGGGTTCCAGCTTGAATAGACATTGACAGTGTGGTAGGTTAAAATAAGAATAAATAAATGAAAGAATAGAGCACCGAAACGATGCTCGGGTATACGGAGAGGTGATAGTAAAGGTAGAGAGACGAGACGCGCGATGATTGTGAAGTGCTAGCACGCTCACGTGACACAAAAAGCTGATCCTGTCCTGCGTCCAGGATCATTCAAATGTATTGGGTGGGTGTGCATAGGAATAGAGTGTAATATTGAATCGAATGGGGTCATGAGGAAAGAGATAAGAGGATATACAGTGCGTTGCATTGAATAGTTTAGGGAAAGGGGACGAAGGAGGAATAAGGTGTGGATACGGCACGATGAGGAAGGAGAATGTGAAGACGCAAAAAAAGGGCATAGAAAGATATGAATGTACGAAATAAAGAAATAGGAAATTCCATGCGAATGCGAACGAGAACGCGAACAGATAGACAAAACAAAATCCAAGCCAGAAGTTGAAATCAACGTTCAATCAAACGTCAAAGAAACACACGAGCCAACAATAGACCTTCTATCTAAACGTCCAATCAAAAACACAAAAGGGAGAAATCATCAACTCGATGCACGTCACTGCTCATCCCCCTCCCCATCCACCCTCCTCCCACTTATCCTCGCACCCTGTGTGGACCTTCTCCTACTTCTCTGCTGCTGTGTCCTCGTAGGTGGCACTGGACTCATCGGATTGGTCGGGCTTGTTGAACTCGTAGGTATTGTCTGAGATGGTACCCTAGGTACCACTCTGATCAGTTTCATCGGCACACTTGGCGACTTGACCAACGCCCTCTGACTCCCACTCCCCGAACTCGTCGCGCTCAAACTCGACGTCGTAGAATGTCTACTACCCAAGTCCCCTTCATTCACAACCGAATGTAGATTAGGATTCAACGACGACGGCCGATAAACCTTCTGCGGCACTGAAGGCTTTCCCAGTCCCTGTCCATTGGGGATCGTACTCAGCCCTCCTCTCACCAGTGTTCCTGCCATGTTCATACCACTTCCCTGTGCAGAAGCCCTCTTCGCAGGAATCGGGAGTGCAGGTCGCATTCGTCCAGGTGGCGACGTGCTCCCCGATCCCGATCCTGACCCCGAAGCGGGATTGGGGGATGACGAAGACGACGAACAGTGGTTGGATAGTGTGATGAGAGGCGGCGCGTCATCATCATCCGGAGAGCTTAGCTCTATTGAAAGTCGTGTCCGCAACCCCCATGGGCGTGGTTTAGACTGGCGGTGACTGGAATTGGATGTTCCGTGGGGTTGGCTGTCTCATCCTTAGACTCGGAATCGGTGGAGATAGAAGCAGGCATAGCGAGCACAGAGACAGGACCAACACATTGCTCATCTCCATCTGCGACGAACCCATCCCCTCAGGTTCCATTGCTCTCGCTCCTCTCCCACTGCCATTCAACGTTCAACCCCCGTCCCCATTCCGTCCCCATCCTCACTAATAACACTATCTATCCCCGTCTTCCTTCTCCTCCGATACCACCACCCCCCACCCCAACCCAAACATCGCGCACACCACGCTCTGCGTTGTACTCAGGCTCGTCTGTGTGCTTTTTGTAGTTTTGGGCACTGTGGAGGCGAATTGGGTAGCTGAGGGGATGGAGTGGAGGGTTGAGGAGCGAGTGGCGGGGGTGATGGGAGCAGGGAGTTAGGGAGGTCAGAGGAGTCGAGAGCTGCGTATCTGTATATCGATAGGGGTGAAAGTTTGGGTTAGTATATGCGCGCGTAGAAGGTAGAAATAAGTGAAAAAAATAGAGGTAAGGGGAGGACGAGCATGTGTGAGTGGTTAAGCGAACGAGAGTGAACGATTAGATAAACGCATGGACGAATGAAACAGAGAGACAAGACCCAATTTGAACGCTGTAAAATCCAAGAATACCAAGTAACACACGATTCAGTCGGGGCGCATGCAACAAATCAAAAGGTAGGGAGGGAAACGAGAAGGAATGAGAAGGGAAAGCGACTCAACCAGAGGCTAAATGGGCGAAAGAACACAGCAGGTAAATGAGTAGAGTAGAAATGAGCATCAGAGTCGCGTTGTGTTGAATTGAGGACGTTATGAAGAACATGAAATAGAAACCCCGCCATTGAGTCGAATTGAAGACATGAAAGGCTGGGAGGAGAAGAAATGGATGAAAGCGACGCAATTGACGATTGATGGAACAACAACATTACCGTCAACGTCACCGACGTCCAACATCATTCCAACCAATCCAAAACAGGTAGACCGCATTGGATGAATACAAAAGTCTAATGAAAGGCTGAACAATATCGTCAAATCAACATGACACTTTTTTCAAACCCGCAACGCACAATCACAAGTCTTCATGCAAAGGGTGAAGGACAAAGAAAAACGACTCACATCAAGGTATGAACAACAGCAACACCTTTCCCCGTCCACGCCCCAATAATCAATGTATGTTCCCCATTCTGCGGCTCACCCGATTCCACACGCAGTCTCCCCACCATCAACGTCAACGGGCGAATTGTGATGTTGGAGGTTGACGCGGACGGCTCAACGGACAGCGAGGTGGAGAGGGGTGTTGGCCAGAGGGTGGACAAGAATTGGATGCAGACGCCTTAATCAGAGGGGAGGAGAAATTAGTTAGCGACTAGAGCGATATTAAGACAAAAAAAGGTAAGGTAAGGAAAAAGAAAAATCTTCAATCAAGAGAAAGAGATAACCACGCCAGCCCCGCACAATCCTCAATGAAGTGAAGCAGAGAGGTATACACACCTGTAAAAATGAAATTTGCTACAACCCCAGAATCAACGACGACTGTATGACGACCTCCCGTATCCAAGGGCCTCATGACCTCTGAGCGGAGACAAGGAGGAGAGTATGCGATCAAGGGGTCATTGTCCTCGACCAAAAAACTCTGGCAAGCTTTTACGACGGTGATAAGCAGGGAGAGCACTTGGCGTAATAATAGACGTTTGAGAGGGATGTAAAGCAGAAGGGCGCCAGGGTAAGGATAAGGAGAGCGACGATGATAACTTCTGGACGCCAGTGGTGAAAAGAGTTCAAACTGGCTTGAAATCCTCGTTCCGTTAGCGTTTTTTCACCTGTGATATGTACGACTCTTGAATCCACACCCTGCAGCGACACGCAGCCGAAAAGCAGCAAAAAAAAACTCGAGCCAGATCATCGCTGTGAGCGTGGCTGGATGAACGAGAAAAAACAGAACCGACAGCTGAACAGTGTGGTTGACCATGGTTGTGGGCGCAACAAACTCATTCCTGTGCGTTGACATTCGTTGGAAACCATCATATGGATTCAATGAAATAAAGATAACAGGACTGTACTACAAATGTTGTTAGCTCGTGAGCTGGAGGACGACACACAGAGGATAAACTCACCATTAATTTAAATAATAAAAGTCATCGTCAACGCTGATGTTCTACTAGTGTAACTGAAGCATCATGTCCAGAGTTACAGCTGAAGCATTATAGACCCAGATTGGTTTGGAAGTACAAGTAGTAGCGCTGAATCATCCAGCGGCAACAACAGAGAGAGAGAAGTTGACGGGAAGAGACAACAGAGACACGCGAGCATGGTCTGTGCGTCGTGCGCAAATACTTGGCTGGGAATTGATGCCGGGGATGCCGATAATAATTGGGTTCATCTCAATATTTGGTGGTTGCATCTCGAAAGAGCTCCAGCGGTGGGCTTCAGCGATTAGTAGAAGTAGACGGCAGTTGAAAGATTGAAACATGATCAGTAAGTGTCGGATATCAAGGTCGTAGGCATAGGATCAGCTGTGTTCCTCGATTTCTGAGGCCCAAGTCATCCTGCGATGGGCACCATGAGGGGTAGCGAGCACTCCGCTCGAATTATTTTATGTACATGACGAGTATGATGCGCTGATGAGCGCTCAACGGTGGGATTACGAATGGGTACAAAACGAAAATAAAATATGACGGTGGATGGAAGGGGCACGGTGAGGATGATGATGCAAGATCGTAGGGTCCGGAGAGCTGTGGTTAAGAGAGCGTGATTGAGAGAATGGAAGGATGTTCACGTTGGCGACGGCGATGCTGAGGAGTGGAACTACAAGGTATACGAAGCTGGAACGGATAGAACGGAGGAAAACGTCGACGAGGACTACGCTAGACAACAGGGAGAGATACAAGAGCCGAGTGGGATTAACTGGGATAAAAACCGATGATCGCAGCGACTGGACTAGCTACGAAAGCCAACGATGGTGGTTACGAGATACGACTGGAGGACGACTGGGGAGTCAAAAATAATCCAATTTTCATGGTGAGGTGGCGTACAGACGATATAGTAACTACAAAATGAGAAAGAAATGTACATAAAGTGACTAGCAGTGAATGAAAAGCGAGCAGAAAAGAAAGAAGAAACGCAGAAATTAGCATATGAAACCAGAAAGAAAAACAGAGAAATAGGATTCTGAATACATGAAGCAAGAAGAAAAGGAATGGAGGTGTGATATGTGTTGGCTGAGCGTCAAATGCATGACGAGGTGCAATATGATGTGGTAATTGTTGGTGTGTGACAGGCTGACAGCTTGCGGGCGGGAGAGTAATCCCGATACCATGGCGGAGGCGGGCGCGCGATGGGTCGGTGAAATCGTCACAAATGACGAAAACGAGGGTATGTGTGCGCAGTGGTCATCAACGGAAATCAAAATGTGGAATAAACCTATTCTAAACATCTGTACCCAAAGGTATAAAATCAGCCCAACCACAGGAACACAGCGATGCCTTTACAGGGAAGGGTGCGTCGGAAATATATCTGTCATCGTCGTGCAATTTCAGATACACTGCAAGCTCTGGAATACAGGGTATCAGAATCTGGGGGTACTGATCGTTTCGTAGAAACAGGTATTGCGCTGATTTAAACCGCAAGTTGTCGAAATTCCAGGTGGATTCTGCTAGGGCGAAGTCGAGGGGTGACACAACTCCTGAGTCCTGAGCGCGTTGTGGATTGTGAAGGCGTTGAAAATTATTTCTCTTATCGTAGTATTCATCACCAAAACCCTGAACTGCAGATGAGTATTAGAAAAACGGTCCATAGCGGAGATGCCTCACAAGAAACTTTTGGATGTTGGTACGGAAGTCATCCTGCAACGTTTGCTCACAATCGAGGACATAAATCCAAATATCGAGTGAGACGTCTAATACCCGAAAAATGCACCTGAGGATTTCTCTGTCACGAGGTCCCTGCCACCACTTTGCGGGTGTGGATTCTGGGCATTTCCACCTGATCATAAAACAGTCACAGTAAAACATGGATCAGCAGGGTCATCGGAGATTTATGAGCGCGGGGTCTAAACTTGCCTCCTAGAATCTCGAAGCCCAAGCTCTAGTGACTTGAGGACAATGAGCAATGCATCGTACAGGAACTTCATCGAGGGAATGGAGAACAGGGTGAATAATTCGCCGTCGCAAAGGTGCTGATAAATATGTGATTCCTCTTGCAAGACTGTCATGACAAGCACGATACGACGAAGGTCAGCAGGCCAGCGATGGTTAGACGAAGGTTTTCTATCGCCTTCTATTGTATTTGTGATGAACCAATACCCGACCGAGAAAACAAATGAATCGCACGTACGAGTTGACAATCTGCTACCTGGGACATAGGTGGCCCAACACAGAAAACGAGCAAAAGAATCTGGATCTTTGAGGTGTGGCTGTATGTGCGGTGTTATCAATGCGGCAAGATGACGTAACAATGTGTATGCTGGATTCGAACAAGCCATGGGGAAGTCAGCCCAGAGAGGGACAATCCATCTAGCTAGCTGGATGAAGGTGCTGAGTGGCACTTGAGAGAGGAAGTGCTCAACAGATGGACCATACGACGAGTTGGGAAAGTCGCAAAATTGCTCCAGTTCTTGACGCACGTCTGATGACACCTTATCAAAGCTGGAAAATAAAATAGGACGCGCGATGCGAAGGAAAGATATCTGGGCACCAACATACGTTTCTGGAAGCAAGTACATTGTGTAAGTGAATATTCAGGCTCTTCAAGTTGTGATGATACCTACCGTCGCGAAATAGCCTCAGCGCACGCAGCGTAAAATGCGAACGATAATGGTTTTCGTCAATGAACCAAGCCGCTGAGCGACTGGGGTTTTGTAGAAATTCACCAAATGATGAATGATGAAACTTGAGGAAAGGACTCCGCAGGGTCACCAGCGATTCCAACTGCTGTAGAGAATGATGAAAATCCTGCTTCGAGATAGATAGCACAGATAAAATTCTGGTAAGTGGGACGGGTCGAAAATTATACTTCCCATAGGCAATGTTCTGGAATGCTAAAATCTGCTTCACAGTCTCGTGGTCGTCAGTAGAATTCAAGACCTGAACATAGAGGGAGTCGATAATCGCATCTGGTGCATCGGGAGCATGGTGATCGTTGGATGAGAACACAGAGAGCAGACGCTTATCAGGGCGACAATGCTGAGATGCGATGAATTTCATGGCGACAGCAGCATAGATGAACTGCCCCGAGGAACGCTCCACAAGAGTCTCAATGGGTTTCCAAGTGACGCCATCAGAATCTCTGACTTTGTACGGCCAGCCGGGTGGTAGAAGATCTCGACTAGGATGGTCATCGAGGATTGCGAGGAAGCTCTGAGTGACAAAAAACCGGATATCATCTTCCGGTCGATACGATGCATCCAGGGTTAACCGATTTGTCATGTTCTTGTGAGATTCCAGACAGAACCAGTTCTTGATGTGCTTCTCGGGTCGGCTGTGTATCAGAACAGCGAAGGGAAGCACGTCCTGCGACAAAGCAAGGCGGTGAAGGAGATCCAAGACTCTGGTCTGCATTTCCTCCCTCCCTGATTCCATGTCCGCACCGCACTCGTCCAATCCATCCACGATGATGAGGTTTGGAAGCGTTTTAGGGTCGATATCAGGGTGTTGTGATCGCATTTTCCGAAGGGGTTCCAGAATGAGCAGGTCAAGTTGGCGGGAGAGCGATTGTTGGAGGATGGATGGATCGTGATTGAGCTGGTTCTCGATATGCGGGCGCACAAGAGGAATGGATAAAGCCATTTGATAAGCGAGGGTAGCCACAAAGCGCATGGCGTCGTTTCTCCCAGGTTGTCCCCTCCTGAATATGAAGGAACCAACGAGTTTGTTATTCGCAGACACACGCTCTGCCATTGTCCTCGCTACTGCAGTTTTTCCCGACCCCATTGGTCCATCCAGCCACGTCAGCAGGCGACGAGCATTCCCCGGTACAGAAAGCCAGTTTTCTAGACGCTCAAGCAAGAGAGTTCGCGTTCCAGGGTAGCATTTCATCTGGTCTACCTGGTCCGAGTTGTCGTAGGCGGCGACGCAGATGTGATCATACAAGCGTTGGAACGCTAGTTGTTGTGGAGGACGTCAGTGTAATTTCTACTCAGGGAGAGGAGCACGGTGCATACAGCTCGTTTGGAATATGTTCTGAATGTTGTTATGCAGGTGATTGATTAGTGTTCGGTTTACCATGGGCAACATTTCGGACGACATGACGAGGGAGGGATCAAAGGAGGGATCAAAATGTTCGCACAGGTTCCCAGTCTATGGCTCACTTATATTTTGAGGTTAGGAGGCAGTGTAAACGTTTTCGCGAAACACACAGTGGAATTTCTCTTTCACCAGACACGGTGCTTGCCGGTTACAAAATTAAACCATGAACATGTCCGAAGTCGTAAACTATATATACGGATAACGAAATAAAGTCCGAAGTACAATTCAAATCTAAATTTGACATACAAAACGTGCAAACTCAAAACCCAACTTCATAGCGCAGAAGGAAGTAACAACGTCAGATAGTTTGAACACATAACATGAAGTATATAATGGATTGAATGATGGATTTTATAATTGGGTTTGAAATGAAAACGCCAGCGTTAGCGCGGACAGGGGGGATGGTTGTAGCTGTATTGGTGGTGGTGGCAGGGTATACGCGTGAGTGTCGTACGTGTATAATGTATAGGGTGGATGTAATGGGACGGGGTCGGATGAGGAAAGAGGAGAGGGGGCGTACAGTGTGTTGCGTTGGATACTTTAGGGAAAGGGGATGATGGTGGGATAAGGTGTAGATACGACACGATGAGAAAGGGGAATGTGAAGACGCAAAGAAAGGGTGTTGAAAGATATGAATGTACGAAGTAAAGAAATAGGAAATTCCAGGCGAATGCAAACGAGAACGTGAACAGATAGACAAAACAAAATTCAAGCCAGAAGTTGAAATCAATGTTCAATTAAACGTCAAGGAAACACACGATCCAACAATAGACCGTCTATCTAAACGTCCAATCAAAAAGACAAAAGGAAGAAATCATCAACTCGACGCACGTCACTGCTCATCCCCGTCCCTCTGCATCATCCTCCTACTTATCCTCGGACTCATCGAGCTGGTCGGGCTTGTTGAGCTCGTTGTTATCGTCTGAGATGATTCCTGCGGTACCACTCTACTAGGTTTCACTGGCCCACTTGGCGGCTTGACCAACCCCCTCTGACTCCCACTCCCCGAACTCGTCGCACTCAAACTCGACGCAGTCGAGTGTCTACTCGATCCACCATCTCCGCCCTGGTTGGAACAACGGCGACGACCGATAAACCTTCATTGGCACCAACGGATTTCCCAATCCCTGGCCTTCGGGGATCGTGCTCAACCCTCCTCCCCCTCCTGCCGCATTCTGCACTGACACGCGTTTTGCTGGAATCGGAGACGCAGGTTGCATCCGTCTAGGAGGCGAGGTGCTCCCCGATCCCGATCCTGATCCCGAAGTGTGATGGGAGGATAAGGAGGACGATGAAGAGTGGTTGGATAGAGTAATGAGAGGCGGCAGGTCATCGTCATCCGGCGAGCTCACGTCTATTGAAGAACGTGTGCGGGGTAGAACGCCCCGTGGGCGTGGTTTAGACTGGTGGCGATTGGAATTGGATGTTCCGTGGGGGTTGGCAATCTAATTGTTAGACTCGGAATCGATGGGGATAAAAGCAGGTGTAGCGAGAACGGACACAGGGCCTGACACAGCGCTCATCGCCATATGCGACGAACTCATACCCTCAGGCTCCACCGCTCTCGCTCCTCCCCCATTGCCATTCAACCACACTCGCACCCCCTCCGCATCCTCAATAATCACACTATCCCTCCTCCTCGTCCTTCTCTTCCAATACCACCACCTCCCACAAACCACGCCCAACCGGAAATCGCACACACCACGCTCAGCGTTATACTCGATCGCGTCCGCGTGCTGTGTATCGTTTTGGGCGCCGTGGAGGCGGATTGGGTAGCTGAGGGGATGGAGCCGAGTGTTGAGGAGCGAGTCGCGGGTGTGATGGGAGGGGCATCCGCTTAGCGATAGGGGTGGAAGTTTGGGTCAGTATATGCGAGGGTAGAAGGTCGGATAACGAAGAAGAAAAGGTAAGTTGAGGATGAGCATGGGAGGGGTGGTCAAGAGGATGGGAGTGAATGATTGGATAAACGCGTGCATGAATGGAAGGAGGATAAGATGAAATTTGAATGTCATGCACAACTTAGAGTCTACATAAGAATAACAAGTAACTGGTGACAACCCGACCATCGTGAGAGTGAGCGCACAGCCACATCAACGCACCGTTCAGTGAGAATAGGACCTCATGTCCATCTCTTATCTTATCCGAACAAAGAGTGGACTCGTCTTCATCAAAGGTTAGACGACGGAGTGTATAAAGCTGCATGGATAAGGTCAGAAACGTTCGTCCTCATTTTCTGATATGAGGTTCGAAAGGATGGACACCAAAAAGTAAGGTTGTTGTGCGATAAGATATGGACGATAAGATGAACATGATAATCAGCACACTTGCCTCACGTCTGACATGCACCCAACTGTCGACCACGACTTTCATTCCAACGCTCATCATCTCGACCATTCACGACCACGTACACCTCTCAAATCCCCCATATCCCGTACTACACTTGCCATGGATTTTTCCAAACTGAGAGACCTTAAAATCACCGGTGATATATCTATTGAACTAGTGACGGGTCGCATACCCAAGGACCCGTCCCCTTGTCTATATCTGTAAGTGTGATCCGTACAAATAGTTATGACCCGCATGTATTTAGTGAATAAATTTATATAGTATTATGGGACCCACAGGAGCCGGGAAAAGCTCAGTAAGTCAAGGATTGTCTATTTCATTCAGATCCAATCGAGTCGAATACTTGGCACTGATACATCTCAAGTTCGTCGAAGCACTCGCAGGGGAATCTCAACAACTTTCAATCTCTAAAGATCAGCTGGCAGGATATACACAGGCAGTGAATGCCTACCGCCTCGTGAATGTCCTAGCAACACGTCTACCGGTGCCTTGCCCAGTGTATCTCATCGATACCCCAGGGTTTTCGGACTCGAAAATATCCGAGCTTGAAATTATCGACATGGTCAGAAAATGGCTAAACAACAATGAGTAAGATAGCTCCTCCGTTCTAGTGCATGCAAATTCATTTATTTGTTCTATTAGTTTGAAATATGTCTACAACATACTGCTTTTGATCCCAATCACAGAAACTCGACTGCCTGGAAGTCGGCGCAAGACACTAGAGATGCTCAAGCAGCTTATAGCACCTGGATTCAATCGAAGCACAGTGGTATTCGTAACCACCATGTGGGACACACTGCACAATGAACGGACTCGAAAACGAGCAGAGTCAAACTTTGCTCAACTGAGAGATGGAGTTTGCAATGTAGGTGTCGATGGTTGTGGGTAGTCTCTCGTTTGTTATTGACATTATCTTTGTAGGATTTCTTTGGAAAGAATACAGTATCCATAACTCAATTCATGAATACTACGAGCTCTGCATTGGAAGTGCTGGATGCTGGTGTTGAGTTCTTAACAGATTCATTTTCCAACCCCACATCTTCAGCATCCCCCAATCTCTACCAAGACCTACACGAGCGCATCGAGGGTGCTCTTCAGGCAAAACAAATGATTGAGTCTGAACTGGCTCAACCTGGAGCACAAACCAACACCGAACTCAGGGCCATCTTCGAGCGGAACCAGATGGAGAACCACGAGACGCTCACCAAGTTCATAGCACAGTTCATCAACTTCGGTCCACTCCCTGCTGAATTCAGGATTGCTGCTCAACATCTCCGCAAATCAATTGCTGCCAATGCACGCCCCGCAAACATCAAATATAGAATGCTATTTTGGCAATGGGCGCAAGAGCCAGAAATTTCGGATGGCACTGATGCCTCGTTAGAGCCATCTCAGAAGCTTTCGCTCAAAGGTCTGCTCCGTCCCTTGGTCCATACTCCGAAGCGTCATGAATCCGAGTCGTCCAAGCGCAGAGTGTGAGGTGGTATGTACACTTGGTCTCTGCCTTTATGTTTTAATTATCCACCTTTATTCTAGTACGTCTCGGCCTCTCGGGGATCCAGACTCCGCTCGAATGTCATTATGGTATAAGCCCCCCCTTTTTACATTGCCCCATAAATTCATCTCACTCTCAATCCTATACCTGATAGTTTTATTTCTTCCCAACGCTCTCCTGATTCCTGCGCCTGGTCACTAGGTACCCTATCTAAACGTCGTCGCCTTTATGTTCACTCATGACTATCCACTTTGCTCCGGTTGCCATTGTATTGCAATGTTACATCCTTCCCATTTCTTCGACGTATCATCTTATAGAGAAGCTGTTCGTCGCGAACCCACGAGACAAGGTATTGATTACCGCGTGAGCAACGAAGCGCATTGCTGAGTTAGCGCTACAGTGTGAATGAATGTCGGAAGGACAAATGTTATCGCATGTCACTTCCAATCCCAAACTTCGACCCTGATCGAAATCTCCCCTTTTCATTCTCTTCATGAATTCCGTGATGGTGAATGGTGAGACACATAATGGATTTAGAACGTTTTGACAGGATATCAGAATCTGGAGAAGCGGATGTTCCATCAGGGATATGGACAAATAAATCACGTGGTAGTAATAGCCAGCAAACAAACTAACGGATCCGGAACTTATAGGAGAGTAGACCAATATTAATAAGCGACGAACTCACCAACGCTACATTTGAATCACACATCCATGACACTAAATCCGGCCTTCGTCGTTAATCACGCGTAGCTTTTGGATAATGATAGTGACAATGATGAGAAGTGTGAGCGTTGGCAGGTAAAATTGTCTCGAACGTAACAGAATGGGACGAATTGGCTGAGCACCTGAAAATGAAGTTTATACTTCAGCGCGGTCGTGCGTGGATGGGACGGAGTACAATGATGGACACATACACTAGATCCTCCATGGTACATTTGCGTCCGGAAAGGCAGACTTGATTGTCGTGATTGAACGAACCGACCATCACAAGACAAGCAACGATGGGGTAAATATTCACAACATATACTCGCCTGTGCGTGACTCGAACTGTCACCCCCTCACCTATTCCTGACCTCCAACCCAACTCCAGCCCCTTGTCCTTAATCACGACCTTCCTTCATCTTCGATCTGAAGCTGCGGAACAGATCCATTCCGAGATGCGACAGATGAGCGGCCTAGACGATATAGCTACAGTGGGGAGGGGATAAATCTGGGTAAAGAGCGAGTATAGCATGTGGTGCGAATGAAGTAGACATCTGTGGAATGTAGATGTTGACGCACGAGAGGGTTGACACCGGGACGTGAACGTAAATGAGGTTGGTACCTAAATTCCTTCGTTGGGACCTCACAAATAGATCTGAGCGAAGAGCTTGGCGGATGGTCATAGAGTAGATAGTTATGTTAATCTCCAATTTCAACATGAACTTTAACGACGTGAAGGATCGACGGAAGCGGTGGTAGTGAGATCAGCCGTGGTTGAGAGTGCAACACGTTGCGGCGGGTATTGAATTGCTCGTTGTGAAGCCGGTGTGGTTAAGAGTTGTGAATAAGTGTTTAGTCCACGGCGTGTGTGTGATGTTTAGGAAAAGCAGATGTGAAGTGTTGAAAAACACGGCTTGGGTGATGAGCGAAGGCGTCGGTAATGAAGAAGAGCGAGGAGCGCTGCATACGCGTCGGAACTCGCAATCAAACAAATATACTAGGTCGGAGGAACGAGGAGGAAACTAGGGAG
This sequence comes from Panaeolus papilionaceus, assembly GCA_015501605.1. Taxonomy (NCBI): domain Eukaryota; kingdom Fungi; phylum Basidiomycota; class Agaricomycetes; order Agaricales; genus Panaeolus; species Panaeolus papilionaceus. Next base: position 324,375 of record JADNRZ010000024.1, on the reverse strand, counting down.
CACTCACTGTTATGGAGATGCGTTATTGGGATGTACGCTGATCACAAAGCAAGCGCACAGATGGAAGGGAGTCGCTTCGGGGATGCTGCATGAGCAATGAAAGTCAATGAAAGTCAAACAAGAGGCGGAGATAATGCACACGGATTGGTCGCTTGAGTGAAGTGCGTTGAGCAAGGGTGAACAGGTGTGAGGGGGTGGGCAAGTCGACAGTCATCGTTGGAAAACCGACAAGTACCTACGAGGCAAGTCAATGCAAAACGGACTCGCCAAGACACTAATTGGTCGCCTGTCTTGAACCAAGGACTCATGAGCTCGTTGTTGATCTAGAGTATGTTCAATATTTAAAGCAAGGCTGACTGAACTCGGGAATGAGGTTACTATGACATAGACTCGGGGAGAGGTAGACGTGTCAGGCTGACATGCTTCAGGGTCGTCGTATGGGGGAAGTCCACAAAAGGTGATATCGGTCTGCTTTGGAGTGGCGAGCGAAAGTGTGGCTGTAGGAGGGGTTGCATCAGCCAGAAATGAACACGCGACCGTCTTTTGGGTGAGTGAGCATGCGAAGTGACGACTGACTCAATTTAACTTTCAAGGATTGGGATGCTGCATGAAAGAAACAAGTATAGAAAGAAGACGACAAGAGCAGCGACATTAAACAGTGGAGCAGATATCAAAAATGGATAACGGTGGTGTATGGATACGTCGGGGACTGGAGTTTGTCGTTTGTCAAGTGTTCAGAGTGGTGGTGATGGAGAATGGTGCAAAGGAAAGTCATAGAGCGAAATGGTTGGAGGGAATGGTGGCAGTGATGGAGGGACGTGAAGATGTTGACGACTTTCGCGTTCGTGATGAAGAGGAATATGGGACAATTGGTGATCCTGTCGTTGAACCATGGGTGTGTAGGAATCTTTGCAACAGAAGAGTAGGCAACCTCATGTCTACGTGGGATATACAAAGGGAGGAAAAGGGGACGGATGTATTAATATTAGCAAGTACAGTTTTTACTTCTAATGAGGCGACAAATCAGTCAGAGCATGATAATATTCAAGATGAACGAGGAGAACTCACAAGGTAAAGGATGTGAGGAACCCATGACTACCACGTCCTACATATCACTATTAAAGGTTGTACCAACAGCCAAGCTGTAAGCCGTCCAGCAGATGAGAAACAAGACCAAAGGCAGAGAGGGAAGCTGGATGGGGCAGTGGTGATGATGGGGGGAAGGGAGGAAGAATCGACGCATCAACAGCCAGCTCTGTGACAATCGGACTCCACATCCGAATCTTATCTTATCTGAACAACACAAAATGGGTCCACCCTCGTCAAAGATTAGATGATACAATATGGATAAGGTCATAATGCCTAGTTATGATTTTATAATATGAGAGTCGAAAGGATGAAGACCAAAATGTATGGTTGTTGTGCGATAAGATACCAACAATCGGGGACACTTGCCTCACGGCTGACATGCCCCCAACTGTCGACCACACCTTACCTCCCGCGCTCATCATCTTATCCATTCAGAACCACATACACCCTTCAAATCTCGCTCATGGAACTTCCTGTGTTGACACGCCATGATATTACTGGTGATATTTCTGTCGAACCTATGACTGGTCAGTTCCCCGGGTTCTCGCTGCAATATCTGTATGTGTAATTCGTACACATAGTTACGGATCAACATATACTTAGCAAATAAATTCATATAGCATAATGGGACCCGCGGGATCTGGGAAAAGCTCAGTAAGTCAAGGATTGTCTGTCTCATTGAGACCCAATGGAGCTGAATGTTTTGGCATTGTTGCATCTCAAGTTCATCGAGGCACTTGCAGGCGAATTTCATCAACTTTCCATCTCCAAAGATCAACTGGCAGGGTATACACAGACTGTGAATGCTTACCACCTTGTCAATGTCACCCGTTTCGCTCTCCCGGTGTATGTCATTGATACCCCCGGATTTTCGGACTCGAAGATCTCCGAAATCGAGATCATGGACATGGTTAAAAAGTGGCTAAAGGACAATGAGTAAGATACTTCCTCCAATCTATCACGTTCAATTCCATTAATTGGTACTATTAGTTTACCATATGTCCATAAAATAGTCTTTTTGACTCCAATTTCAGAAACGCGACTGCCTGGAAGTCGGCGCAGGACAATTCAGATGCTCAGGCAGTTTCTGGCACCTAATGGCGAGGTTCCCTCAGTAACATTCGTAACCACCATGTGGGACACGCTGCACAATGAACGCACTCGAACACGAGCCGAGTCCAACTTTGCTCAACTGAGAGATGAAGTTTGCAAGGTAAGTATCGAAATTTATCTATGATCTATCTAGTTTGCTGACTTTGTCTCTGTAGGACTTCTTTGGAAAGCATCAGGTATTCATAACTCGATTTACGAATACCAGGAGCTCTGCGTTGGAAGTACTGGATGCTAGTGATACTGGGGCGATAACTTCACTTTCCAACCCCACATCTTCAGCAGCCCCCAATCTCTACCAAGACCTACACGAGCGCATCGAGGGTGCTCTTCAGGCAAAACAAATGATTGAGTCTGAACTGGCTCAACCTGGAGCACAAACCAAGACCGAACTCAGGGCCATCTTCGAGCGGAACCAGATGGAGAACCACGAGACGCTCACCAAGTTCATAGCGCAATTCGTCAACTTCGGTCCACTCCCTGCCGAATTCAGGATTGCTGCTCAACATCTCCGCAAATCAATTGCTGCCAATGCACGCCCCGCAAACATCAAATATAGAATGCTATTTTGGCAATGGGCGCAAGAGCCAGAAATTTCGGACGACATTGATGCTTCGTTGGAGCCATCCCAGAAGCTTTCGCTCATAGGTCTCATTCGCCCTTTGGTTCATGCTCTGAAGCCTTATGACGCCGGTTCGTCCAAGCATGGGGAGTGAGATGGTGAGTAATGGAATAGGGACTTGCCACCCTCACGCGACCACGTATTTAGCCATGTTCGTAGCATAGCCTGCTCTCAACAAGACCATTACACCGTGCCATACTGCGTCTGAGCTTGTCTCCAGGCCACTGGGGGAACTCCAGTAATTCTGGTCTGTCACTTTACCTTTCGTTAATTCATTTTATTCTAGCGTGTCTCGGTGGCTCGTTGATCCAGCGCCCAGCACCCTACTATCGCCTGTCAATTTCCTAGTCTTGGTCCCCCATCCTCTCCTGCGAGTTACCCTTTTTGGGTGCGGAGGCACCCAAAACCTCCGCACCCAAAAAGGGTAACTCGCGGGAGAGGATGGGGGACCGAGACTATCAATTTCCTTCCCTGTATCTCTTTCCTTTTCAAGCTATCCCACAAGCTGTATGTATCTGGCTCTTTATCAGTGTCCCTTTGTCCACCCTGTTACTCCCCTGTGCTAGTTCGTTATGTATCTCCCAAATTTCTGTTTTGTCTTGTTCCTGTCATAACCGTTCGTGTTGTTCTATTTGCCCGTTTCCCTTCAATATTATATTTTCTGCTTGCGCGAACATTATGAATAGGGATGTGCACAAATAACTCGGTAGTCAAGACTTGCATTTGATTTCTGCTGATTACTCCAATTTCTGCTTCATCTTCCCTCGCTTCGCATGGTGCCGCTTTCTTTATTCTCCCTCTTACATTTTTTAGATGCTACTTCCTCTCACTTGTTTGAATCGTTTGAATGCATGCATTCTTCTCTGATAAACGCCCCTATCACAGTGCACCCGTTTCATCCCTTTTCGCGTCGCGCTTGTCATTTCATAACCCCGACACCCAGTCTTGCAACACCCTCCTATTTCCATTAAACTCATTCTCCGCTCATTCTTTTCGCTGTTGCGCTTTGCCCCACATTTTTTCTGATTCTTCCTTTTGCTTATTGCTCCATAAGCGCCAATTAGGACCCCCACAGAACACCTCTTAGACTCGCGGTCGTGAGTGAAAATGATCCTATTTTCATGGTAAGGGAGCGTACAGGCGATATAGTAAGTACAGAATGAGAAAGAGAGCTACATAAAGCGGAATGAAATAGTGAGCGGAAGAAAGGCAGAAATTAGCATCTGAAACAAAGCGGAGAAACAGAGGTGATAGCTTGCGTGTGTGAGCGCGATCCTGATACCAGGGCGCAGGCGGGTGCGCAATGGATCCCTGAAATCATCCAAAATGATGAAAAACAAAGGTATGTGTATTCGATGCTTATCAATGCAAATCAAAATGTGGATTAACCCCTATCTAAACTTCAGTACCCAAAGGTATAAAATCAGTCCAACCACAGGAACACAGCGCCGCCTTTACGGGGATGGCTGGGCCGGGATAATAAATGATACCCTCATCAGGTGCCACATGCGGTACGATATTTGAAATCCTCCACAGATGCCATGTACACTGCAAGCTCTGGAATACTGGGTATCAGGATCTGAGTGTAGTGATTGTTCCGTAGAAACCAGTAATGCGCTGATCGCCCCCGCAAGCGGTCGCCATTCCAGGTGCATTCTGCTACAGCAAAGTCAAGTGGTGACACAACTCCTGAGTCCTGAGGGCGTTGTAGATTATGAAGGCGTTGAAGTGTGTTTGTATTATTGTATAATTGACCAAAATTCTGAACAGCAGATCAGTATGAGAAAACGGCACAAAGCAAAAATACCTCACAAGAAACTTTTGGATGTTGGTACGAAAATCATCCTGAAAAATTTGCTTCACAATCCAGGGCATAAATCCATCTATCGGGTGAGACATCTATTCCCCGAAAGATTTTTGTGAAGATTTCTCTATCACGAGGTCTCTTCCACCACCTCCGGTACTTGGGTCTTAGATAGTTCCACCTGATAACGAAACAGTCACCGTAAAACACATATAAGCAAGGTCATCGCAGATTTAGGAGTGTTGCTGCTAGACTTGCCTGGTAAAATGTCGAAGTCCAAGCTCTAGTGTCGTGAGGACTATCAGCAACGCGCTGTTCAGAAAGTTCATCGAGGGAATGGAGAACAGGGTGCAGAATTCCCGGTCATAAAAGGGCAGAAAAAGACGTGATTCGTCTGACAACACTGTCATGACAAGCACGACACGACGAAGGTCACCGGGCCAGCAATGGTTGGACAATGCATTGTGGTGGCCTTCTATTATATGTGTAAATGAATACCCGAATGACAAGACGAATAGATCATACGTACGAATGGACAAGCTACTACCAGGAACATAGTGGCCCAACAGAGGAAATGAGCAAACGAATCCGGGTCTTTGAGGTGGGACTGTATGTGCGGTTTGATCAATGCAGCAAGTTGAGCGAACAATGTGTATCCTGGCGCTGAACAATACACGGTGGATTCAACGCGGAGAAAGAATATCCATCGAGTTAGCCTGATGAAGGTGCTGAGGGGCACTTGAGAGAGGAAGCACTCGACAGATGCATGATACGATGAGTTAGGAAAGTCGCAAAAATGCACCAGCTCTTGATCCACCTCTGTTGACGTTTCTTCATAATACACCATTGAAAGCTGATGCAGGAGGCGAAGGAAAGATATCTGGGCACCAACATATGTCTCTGGTAGCAAGTACGTTGTGTAAGTGAACATCCAGGCTCTTCCAGTTGTTATGGTACCTACCGTCACGAAATAGTCTCAGTGCACACAGCGTAAAACGCGAACGATAATGGTTGTCGTCAATAAACCAAGCCGCTGAGCGATTGGGGTTTGCTAGAAATTCACCAAACGATGCATGGTGAAACTTGAGGAAAGGCCTCCGCACGGTCACCAGTGATTCCAATTGCTGTAGAGAATGACCAAAATCCTTTTCCGAGATAGATAGCACAGATAAAATTCTCCTAAGTGGGACAGATCGAAAATCATGCTTCCCATAGGCAATGTTCTGGAATGCCAATATCTGCTTCACAGTCTGGTGGTCGTCAATAGAATTCAAAACCTGAACATAGAGGGAGTCGATAATGGCGTTTGGTGTATCAGGAGAATGATGATCGTTGGACAAGAGGACAGACAGCAGACGCTTATCGGGGCGACAATGCTGAGATGAGATAAATTTCATGGCGACAGCGGCATAGATGAACTGCCCCGAGGAACGGCGCACAAGAGTCTCAATGGCATGCATAGGGACAGCATGAGAATCTGTTACTTCGTAGGGCCAGCCAGGTGGTAGAAGATCTCGAGTAGGATGGTCATCGAGGATTGCGAGGAAGCTTTGAGTGACAGAAAATCGGATATCATCGTCTGGTTTATACGACGCATCCAGGGTTAACCGATTCGTCACCTTCTCGCGAGATTCCAGACTGAACCAGTTCTTAATGTTCTTCTCGGGCCGGCTGTGTATCAGAATTGCGAAGGCAGCACGTCCTGCGATGAAGCGAGGCGGTGAAGGAGATCCAAGACTCTGGTCTGCATTTCCTCCCTCCCGGATTCCCGGTCTGCACCGCACTCGTCCAATCCATCCACGATGATGAGGTTCGGAAGCGTATTAGTGTCGATATCAGGGTATTGTGATCGCATTTTCCGAAGGGGTTCCAGAATCAGCGTGTCAAGTTGTCGAGAGAGCGATTGTTGAAGAACAGAGGGATCGTGATTAAGCCTTTCTTCGATATACGGGCGTACAAGGGGAATGGATAACGCCATCTGATATGCGAGAGTAGCCACAAAGCGCGTGGCATCGTTCCTCCCAGGTTGTCCTCTCCTGAATATGAAGGTACCAAGAAGTTTGTTGTTCGCAGACACACGCTCTGCCAGTGTTCTCGCAACTGCAGTTTTGCCCGATCCCATCGAGCCAGGTCAGCAGACGACGAGCATTCCCTGGTGCAGAGAGCCAGTTTTTTAGACGCTCAAGCAAGAGAGTTCGCGTTCCAGCGAGGCATTTCGTCTGATCGACTTGGTCCGAGTTATCGTAGGCAGCGACACAGATCTGATCATAGAGAAGTCGGAATGCTGGGTCTTGTGAATGGGTTTTAATGTCACTTCTATGAGGATATCGGCTTGGTACATACCGTTGGCGTTGGTTATCTGCTGGACGTTGTACGTGAGGTGATTGATTAATGTCCGACTTCCCGCAGGTAGCACCTGGGGCGACATGATGGAGGGCTCAGAAGACATGGACGATGTGTCTTTGCACAAGCCCACCTTCGTGTCCGTGGCACACTTATAGTACGACGTTTTGAGGCGGTGTCCACTGTTGTGTCACACATGCAGTGCTATGGCATGGTTTTAGAACGGGGTGTATATCTGATCAAAATATGACCTTCTATGACGATGACATTGAGCGATCGACAAGGAGCTTCCACAACCTCAACTGAATTCACCCGAGTGTCGTCATTCAGTCAAGCCACTTCCATCACCACATTTAACCATAGCCTAATGGAAAGGAGTGAATACGAAACTGGTTGGAAGAAATGAAAGGAATGATTGCAGTTGATGGGGCTAGGGGTACATAGGTTGACTGAAGCAAGTCTGAACCGGAAACCTGAAGAGTGCGTGATGCGTGATGCGCTGATGTAAATAGAAATATACCAATTTGATAAAAGGAACACGGGAGAGGCCCTGTCCCAAATCATCCCTTCAATCGTAGGGTTCAACCTATCCATTGATACATGCAAGGTCGTGGTCAACCGATAAAAGTTAGCTGCCCACCGAGTGGGCAAGCAAGCTCAACGCCGCATTGTCCTTATGAGCCGTCGCGCTCACGCGCACTGCAAACCCTGCAATCAACGCACACAAAAAGAAAACCACGAGATATGCAGGATATGCTTATCGCTTCGCTTCGATTCGATTCGTTACAGACTGTGAGACAACCTACCTATGTATAACAAACAAAAATCCAAAGTGTGTTTAGGACATGGGATTGAAGAGACGGAGGGAAAGGGGAAGAGAGGTGACGGTATAGGCTGTAGGGAACGAAACGATGACGATGAAAAAGGGGGATGAGAAACGGGTGAAGAGGGGGGATTGAAATAAATGAATGAATGTATGAAATATGAAAGAAAAATCCAGGCGAATACAAGAGCATGCCAAAGAATATACAAGACGGAATACAAAACAAAATAGAAATCAAATCGAACAACGTTCAATCAAAAGTCACAGAAAAATCGATCCAAAAATAACCTCCAACTCCTATCTAAACGTCTTATCAAAACGGCGAAAGAAAACAAAGGAGCGAGCCACATGTCCAACGCACATCACCGCCCCCCCCCCTTGTTTATAAACCATCCATGTCCTTATACACTGCGTAGACCTCCTCCAGTTCTCTGCATCTACTGTGTTTGCGTCGTCGTAGTCAACGTTCGACTGATCGGTGATACCAGTGGGTTTACTGGACTGTTTGCGGTCCTCGATGTAGGTACCGCAGGTACACCCCTCAAAGGCAGACTTGGCTTCACCAACCTTCTGGCTTCCACTCCACGAACTCATCGCGCTCAAGCTTGACGCAGTCCATTGCCTACTGACGGTGCAAGACTCGCTCCATCCCCTGCTCCTCCCCCCATTCCCACACCCACTAGTACTACTCCCACTTCCAAACCCAGCACTATTCGGATTCAAAGACAATGGCCTATAAACCTTGTGCGAAACCAAAGGCTTCCCCAATCCCTGGACCTCGGGGATCGTACTCAATACTCATCCTCCCCCCATCTGTGCACCTGCAGCATTCTGCGCCGACGCGCGTTTCCCAGGAATCGGAGGCGCAAGACGCATTTGTGTAGGAGGCGAGTTGCTCCCTGATCCCGACCCTGAACTGGACCCAGAGGCACGATTATACGACAATGAGGAAGAGCAGGAGTGGTTGGAGAGAGTAATGAGAGGTAGGGGATCATCGTCATCCAGCGCGCTCGCGTCTATTGAGCGTCTGGTCCGCCGTAAGACAAGCATGGAAGTGGCTTAGATCGGCCGCGATTAGAGTCGGACGTTCTGTTGGCGTTGGTGGTGGTGCCATCGACAGAGGACGCAGGGGCGGCATCGGGTCAAGAGGAAGCAGCATCGGGAATAACAGAAACAGGACCCCCGACCCCGACCCCCTCTGCATTCTCAATAATGATTTATTCTTCGTCCGCTACCTTCTCCAATGCCACCCCTCGCCCACCCCCCCACATAAATCAAGCCAAGCGTTATACTCAACCCCGTTTGTGTGGTTTTGGTCGTTGTGGGCACGATAGAGGTGGATTTGTAGCTCAGGGATGGAGCGGAGGGATGAAGAGCGTGTTGCGAGGGTTAGGGGATGGGTATGCTGGGGAAGTCGAAAGAGTCGAGAAGTGTGCATCTGTATAGCGATAGAAACTTTGGGTTAGTATACGCGAGCGTAGAAGGTCAGATAATGATGAAGAGAAGGGAAGGGGAGGACAAGCACGGATGGATGGTGCTAGAACACCAAGTAAAATGTGGTTCAGTCGTGGTGCGTTCAAGGAATAAAAGTAGGGAGGGAAGCAAGAGGGAATGAACAGCAGAAGCGGCGCAACCCACAGATTAATGGATGAATAAACACAACAGAAACGAAGAAAGGTTGAAATTAGCGTCCAGAGTCACGTTGAGTTTAATTGAGAGGAAGGGTGTTATGAACGTAAGATTGTATTGAATGAATGAAAAGTCGGGAGAGACAAAGAAACGGGAGAAGCGACGCCATCGACGACTGATTGAGGGATAACCACGTCCAATGACATTCCAACCAATCAAAAATAGGTAGGGAAAACGAAATGGGGGAAAGGCGCAAGGGCGAAACCGGTTAAATGAAAATGGAACACGAACGGTGAAGATGACGTCACCGTCCAATGAAAAGTCGAACAACGACATCGATCTGAACACGACACTTCATCCAACCCCTCAACACACCAGCACAAGCCCAGGTGCACAGGACAAAGGACAAAGAAAAAAGAATAAAACGACTCTCACTGGCTTACCAACAACAGCAACGTGCTCCCCAAGCCGCGTTGCAAACGTCCAAACAGGCGCAGAATGAACGGCCTCTACCATCAACGTCGATGGGCGAATGGCGATTTTGGAGGTCGATGCGGATGGCCCAAGGGAGAACGAGACGGAGAGGAGCGTTGGCTAGAGGGTGAACGAGAACTGGATGTAGACTTGATCAGAGAAGAGGAGCGATGCCAATGAGTTAGCGAGTGAAGCGATATCAAGACGAACAAGAAAGGGTAAGCACACACTGTAAACATGAAATTTGCTGCACCCCCAGATCCAACGATGGCCGTTGACGACCTCCGATATCCAGGGGCCTCATGATCTCTGACCGTACACCAGGAGAATATGTGATGAAGGGGTCATTGTCCTCAACCGCGAAGCTCTGGCGAGCATCTAGAGCTGTGAAGGCAAGGAGAGCCGTTCAAGTAATAATATACATGTAAGAGTGAAGCTAAAGGAGAACGGGGATGGCAGGAACGATGTGGAGGGGATGATAATGTAACATCTGGAGGCTTGGGGTGAAAAGGGTTAAAAGTGGCTTCAAGATACATACTGATCTGATATACAAACCCGGCAGCCAAGGAGGCGAAAAGTGGCATAAAAACCTGCGCCAGACCAGCGCTGTGGGCATAGCCAGATGACCAAGGAACAATAGAACCGACAAGTGAACACAACTATATCAAAAATAGGACGACAACTATGATACCAACGGAATAGGTTTATCATATTTCAAATGCGACAGGAAGGAGAACTCACACTGAGCTGCCTAAGGTGTGGGACTTGACATTCATTGGAAACCACCCTTCAAAAAAAGACTATATGTGCGTATCGGCATATATGGATTCATTGAATAAAGATGACAGGATTGTACTACAAAATTTGTTAGCTTGTGAGCTGGAAAGCGACAGACAAGGGATTAACGCACCATAAATTTAAACAATAGAAGTAAGCGTCAACCGCTGACGTTCTCCTGGTGAAGCTGCAGCATCACGTTCAGGATTACAGCTAAAACATTAGAGACTCAAGTTATTTTAGAAATGCAAGTGGTAGCGCGGAAGAATCCAGCTCCAACAACGTAGAGAAGTTGACGGGAAGAGACAACCAGAGAAAAACGTGAACATGGTCTGTGCATCGTGCGCAAATACTTGGCTGTGAGAATTAATGCCGTCGATGCCGATAATAATAATAATCAGTTCAACCTTTGGTAGTTGCATCTCCACCACTGGGCTTCGATGTTTACAAGCGGGCGGAGGTTGAAATGTTGAAGCACGAGAAGCACGTACGGGATAGGATCATTAGCGTTCGTTACCCAAGTCATTGTGAGATTGGTACCATAGGAGGAGTCCGCTCGAAACATTATATCTACATGAATAGTATGATGCGCCGATGAGCGCTCAACGGTGGGATTGCGAATGGTAACAATACAAAAGCAAAATGAGGCGTTGGATGGAAGGGCGAGGGTGATGGTGCAAGGTCTTAGGGTCCGAAGAGCTCTAGTTAGTATGAGAGGGTGATTCAGGCGATGGAAGGAGTTTCATGTCGGCGACGGCGACACTGAGGAGTGAAAATACGTGGTGTACGAAGCTGGAGCAGGTATAACTGAAGAAATCCTCGACGAAGGCGACGCCAGCCAGCAGTGAGAGATACATGAGCTGTGTGGGACTACCTGGGACGAAAACCGATGACCGCGGCGACTGGACTGGCTACGGAAGCCAACGGTGGTAGTTACGAGATACGACTGGAGGACGACTGGGGAGTCAAATACAATGCAATTCTGATGGAGAGGTAGCGTACAAAAGATATAGTAACTACAAAACGAGAAAGAAATGTACATAAGTGACTAGCAGTGAATGATAAAGCGAGCAGAACGACGGAAGAAAGGCAGAAATTAGCATGTGAAACAAAGCGGAGAAACACAGAAAAGAGATTGTGAATACATGAAGTAAGTAAGGAGGAGGGGAATCGAGGTGCACTCAGGGTTGGATGAATGCATTACGAGATGCAATAAGATGCGGGAATTGTTGGTGTGTGACAGCTCGCGGGCGGGAGCGCAATCCTGATACCATGGCGTCGGCGTGTGCGCGATGGGTCACTGAAATCGTTCAAAATGACGAAAAAAAGGGTATGTGTGCGTGATGTTCATCCACGGCAATCAAAATGTGGATTAACTCCTTTCTAAACATCTGTACCCAAAGGTATAAAATCAACCCAACCACAGTCAAACACCGATGTCTTTACAGGGACAGGTGTGAGGGATCCGCCGACGGAGTGATCTTTCAAATACGCTGCAAGCGCTGGAATACTCGGTATCAGGATCTGACTGTAGTGATAGTTCCGTAGAAACCAGTAACACTGCTGGAAGCGGTCGGCATTCCAGGTGCATTCTGCCAGGGCGAAGTCGAGGGGTGACACAACTCCTGAGTCCTGAACACGTTGTGGAATGTGAAGGTGTTGAAAGTTATTTCTCTCAATGTAGTATTTATTATTTAAACCCTGACCGGCAGATGAGTATTAGAAAAATAGCCCAAAACAAAAACACCTCACCAGAAAATTTTGGATGTTGGTACGAAAATCATCCTGCAACGTTTGCTCACAATCCAGGATATAAATCCAAATATCGGGTGAGATGTCCATTATTGTTCCCTTAAAAATTGTCCGAAAAATTGCTCTGTCACGAGGTTCCTTCCACCACTCTCTGGGATTGACTGCTGGGTATTTCCACCTGATCATAAAGCAGTCACGGTACAACATGGATCAGCAAGGTCATTGGAGACTTAGGAATGTGGCGTCTAAACTTGCCTCCTAGAATCTCGAAGGCCGAGCTCCAATGTCTTGAGAACTATGAGCAATGCATCGTACAGGAACTTCTTCGAGGGAATGGAGAACAGGGTGCAGAGTTCTCTGTAATAAAAGGGCCAAGAAGTATATAATTCGTCTTGCAACACTGTCATGATGAGCAAGATACGACGAAGGTCCTCAGGCCAGCGATGGTTGGACAATGCATTGTCGCGGTGCTCTATTATATGTGTGAATTAATACCCGACCGAGGAAACAAATAAATCACACTTACGAGTTGACAATGTGCTACCAGGGACATAGGCGGCCCAACACAGAAAACGAGCAAATGAGCCTGGGTCTTTGAGGTGGGGTTGTATGTGTGGTTTTATCAATGCGGCAAGATGACGTCTCAATGTGTATCCTTGAATCGAATAAGTCATGGTGAATGTAGCCCAGAGAGGTTCGATCCATCTAGCTAGCCGAATGAAGATGCTGAGTGGCACTTGAGAGAGGAAGCGGTCAACAGATGGACCATACGACGAGTTGGGAAAGTCGCAAAATTGCTCCAGTTCTTGGCGCACGTCTGGTGACACCTTATCAAAGCGGGAAAATACAATAGGACTCGCGATGCGAAGGAAAGATATCTGGGCACCAACATACGTCTCTGGAAGCAAGTACATTGTGTAAGTGAATATCCAGGCTCTTCCAGTTGTTATGGTACCTACCGTCACGAAATAGTCTCAGCACACGCAGCGCAAAACGAGAACGATAATTGTTGTCGTCAATGAACCAAGCCGCTGAGCGATTGGGGATTGCAAGAAATTCACCAAACGACGAATGGTGAAACTTGAGGAAAGGGTTCTGCAGGGTCAGCAGCGATTCCAACTGCTGGAGACAATGATAAAAATCCTCCTTCGAGATAGATAACACAGATAAAATTCTGGAAAGTGGGACGGGTCGAAGATCATCCACCCCACGTACAATATTCTGGAATGCCAATATCTGCTTCACAGTCTCGTGGTCGTCGGTAGAATTCAAAACCTGAGCATAGAGGGAGTCGATAATGGCATTTGGCGCATCGGGAGAATGATGATCGTTGGATGAGAGGACAGAGAGCAGACGCTTATCCGGGCGACAATGCTGAGATGCAATGAATTTCATGGTGACGGCAGCATAGATGAACTGCCCCGAGGAACGGTACACAAGAATCTCAATGGGTTCCCAAGCGACGCCATCAGAATCTGTTACTTTGTAAGGCCAACCGGGGGGTAGAAGAGCTCGATTAGGGTGTTGATCGAGGATTGCGAGGAAGCTTTGAGTGACGAAAAATCGGATATCATTATCCGGTTGATACGATGAATCGAGAGTTAACCGATTCGTTATCTCCTCGTGCGATTCCAGACTGAACCAGTTCTTGATGTGCTTCTCGGGTCGACTGTGGATCAGAACGGCAAACGGAAGCACGTCCTGCGACAAAGCGAGACGGTGGAGGAGATCCAAGACTTTGGTCTGCATTTCTTCCTTGCCTGATTCCTTGTCCGCACCGCACTCGTCCAATCCATCCACTATGATGAGGTTCGGAAGCGTTGCGACGTCCATATCGGGGTTCTGTGATCGCATACGTCGAAGGGGTTCCAGAATGAGCGCGTCAAGTTGTCGAGAGAGCGATTGTTGAAGAACAGAGGGATCGTGATTAAGCCTTTCTTCGATATACGGGCGTACAAGGGGAATGGATAGGGCTATTTGATAAGCGAGAGTAGCCACAAAGCGCGTGGCATCGTTCCTCCCAGGTTGTCCTCTCCTGAATATGAAGGTACCAAGAAGTTTGTTGTTCGCAGACACACGCTCTGCCATTGTTCTCGCAACTGCCGTTTTCCCCGATCCCATCGGTCCATCGAGCCAGGTCAGCAGACGACGAGCATTCCCTGGCACAGAAAGCCAGTTCTCTAGACGCTCAAGCAAGAGAGTTCGGGTTCCAGGATAGCATTTCATCTGGTCCACTTGGTCCGAGTTATCGTAGGCAGCGACACAGATGTGATCATAGAGAAGTCGGAATGCTGGGTCTTGTGAATGGGTTTCAATGTCATTTCTATGAGGATATCGGCTGGGTACATACCGTTGGCGTTGGTTATTTGCTGGACATTGTAAGTGAGGTGATTGATTAGTGTCCGACTTCCCGCAGGTAGCACCTGGGGCGACATGATGGAGGGCTCAGAAGACATGGACGATATGAATTTACACAGGCCCACCATCCTGTTCGTGGCACATTTATAGTGCGCCCATTTGAGGCGGTGTCCACTATTGCGTCACACGTGCAGTGCTATGGCATGGTTTTAGAACCTGTAAAGACACGCGTGACACGTGGGCATTGCTCCTGTATGATATGGCTGTGTATCGTTCACCGATTGCCTGGGAATACGAGAATGCGGCTCTCTTTCCGTGTTCTGTAACCTCAGATTGGCTTAGGATCAGCTCAAAGCAGGTATGTTTCAGAGGATCAAACGAGGACACCATCAAGCACTTTTTGTCTGGGCCTAACTTGGCTGTCTGTGGAAAGGACTCTGAGCAATAGTACTGATCCACTCCTATCTCACGACGTATGTCATTGTCAATGTCATGCCATTGTTGAATGAGTGTCAAATTTTAAACTGGTATCAACGTCCCACACCCGCCCAATAACGTGTTCTCAACACGATTCATGCTTCTCCTGCCTCAGTGCAAACAAAATAACACCGCGACTGCAACGGGGATAGAGGGTACGATAAGACACCAACAGGCATAGCGCAGTGCCTGTTCTCCTGATCAAACGAAGTGATATATAGGATGTTCATCGATTCAATTCGATTCGTCACAGAAAGTGTGATAAACTACGGACGTATGACGTATAAAAATCCAAAGTACATTCAAATAACTCAATTCTAAATTACAACTTGATTCGAGAGGAGAAGAGAAAGGGATAAGTATGTATCGATAAAACAACTTCGAAAACTTTGAACACAAAAAAAGAAGTATATAATTGATTGCATGACGAATCTGATAAATTGGGTTCGAGATATAAACGCCAGCGTCGAGCTTGCGTACGTCAACGGAATATTTGAGTTGTGGTAATAATACTGGTGGCGGGGTAGAGGCATGAGTGTCGTGAATGTATAATGTATTGGGTGGGTGTGCATAGGAGTAGGCTGAATGGGTTGCGTGTATTTGGGACATGGGACTGAAAAAGGAGAAGGGAAGGAAAAGCGGGAAGAGAGGCAAAGGCGATGATGAAGGGGAATGAGAAACGAGTGAAGAGGAATTGAAAAAAATGTATGAATGTATGAAATAAACAAGCAAATTCCATGCAATAAACGAGAATGCAAAAAGGATATACAAAACAAAATACAAAACAATAGAAATCAAGGTAAGTCAAAGAACAGGTCGAACGTTCAATCAAACGTCAAAGAAAAATCAATCCAAAAATAACATCCACCTCCCATCTAATCGTCCAATCAAAACAGCAAACGAAAAAAAATGGAGCGAGCCACACCCAACGCACGTCACCGCTCGTCCCCATCATCAACCACCCCGCTATTCCGCCTCGCACTCGCCCTCGCAATCTGCGTAGACCGTCTCGCACTTCTCTGCGTTTGTATCTGTTGCTGGATCGGCTGTGTCTGCGGCGACGTTACGGTAGGTGACGCCGAGTTTATCAGCGACGCAGGACTTGTTGGACTCGTCGGTGATACAGAATGAACGGGTATCGTCGCGCCCATCGACCCAGGGGCCAAAGGCGCAGCTCTCGTAGGCTTCACCGGCACACTCGACGGCTTAATCAACCCCCTCTGACTCCCACTCCCCGAACTCGTCGCGCTCAAACTCGACGCAGTCGAATGCCTACTGGACGGTGCAAGACTCGCTCCATCGTTTATCCCAGCACTGTTCGGGTTCAGCGGCGACGGCCTATACACCTTCACAGGCACCAACGGCTTCCCTAACCCCTGTCCTTCAGGAATCGTACTCAACCCTCCTCCCTGTGCACCTGCCGCATTCTGCGCCGACGCGCGTTTCGCAGGGATCGGAGGCGCAGGACGCATCCGTCTAGGCGGTGATGTGCTCCCAGACCCGGTTCCTGACCCGGACCCGGAAGCGTGATTGGAGGATAAGGATGATGATGACGAGTGATTGGAGAGCGTGATGAGAGGCGGCGGGTCGTCGTCATCCGGCGAGCTTACGTCTATTGAGGGTCGTGTACGCGGTAAGACACCCCATGGACGTGGTTTAGATCGGCGGCGATTGGAATTCGACGTTCCATTGGCGTTGGTAGTGGTATCATCGTTAGGTTTAGGGTCGGTGGAGGTAGAAGCAGGCACTGCCATAACAGACACAGGGCCAGACGCAGCGCTCATCGCCATCTGCGAAGAACTCATCTCTCTCTGCCCACCTCCCCCTCCTCCATTCCCATTCCCATTCAACCCCACCCCCATCCCCTCCGCATCCTCAATAATAACACTATCCCTCCTCCTCTTTCTCCTCCTCCAATACCACCACCCCCCATAAATAACGCCCAGCCCAAATATCGTACACACCACTCCCAGCGTGATGCTCAGCCCTGTCTGCGTGGATTTCGTCGTCGTAGGCGCGCTCGAGGCGGATTGCGTAGCTGAAGGGACGGGGCGGAGGGTTGAGGAGCGTGG
The DNA here is from genome assembly GCA_015501605.1 of Panaeolus papilionaceus. NCBI lineage: Eukaryota > Fungi > Basidiomycota > Agaricomycetes > Agaricales > Panaeolus > Panaeolus papilionaceus. The sequence goes on along the minus strand of JADNRZ010000024.1, from coordinate 307,045 downwards.
TGAGGGTGTGATGGGAGGGGGAAGGTTAGGGAGATCGGTGGAGTCTAGGGCTGTGTATCTGTAGAAAGATAGGGGGAGGGAGCGTTAGTATTGCAAACAAGGAAACATGAGTAGGGGTGGTGGTCAAGGAGACGACAGTGAATGAAGGAATGAATAAAAACAGTGTAATGGACGACGTCATGTAACGTAAGAACCAGGAACAACACTTGCACGTTGCTCAATTGTGTCACAGGTAGGGAGGGTAGGATAAAACACAAATACAACACAGAAACGACACAGCCGACGCATGGATGAAAGGAAAGGGTGATGAAGAGTCGAACAATAACGTAGCAAAGCAAACGCAGAGAAACATAGACTCACACCAACGTATCAACCACAGTAACATTCTCCCCTGCCCACGTCCCAATGATCAACGTATGCTCCCCATTCTCCAGCTCACCCGAATTCCACACAGGAGAAGACTGGACCGTCTCTCCACCGGTATCGTCAACGGGAGAGTTGTGGTCCTGTAGATCAACGCGGACGGCGGGGGCGCCATCTAGGGAAAGCGAGGCGGAGAGTATTGTTGGCCAGAGCGCGGACCAGAATTCGATGTAGACGCCTTTTGTCATAAGAGGGGGTGGGTGATGTACGATGAGCGATACCAAAAATAAGTTAGTGACCGATTCAACCAAAGATTAGGACGAAAAAGGGAAAGCGTGAGGGAAAGCGAAAAATGTTGAAAGGAAAGCGAGAACAACGCCTTCCACCTCCAACGCAGTAAAAGCAACACGTAGCTACGCACCTGTAAACGTGAAAGTCGCCAGACTGCTAGAATCAAGCGTAACCATATGACTACCTCCCGCATCCAGGGGGTTCTCAATCTCTGTCCATCCACCACCAGAGGGAGAATACATGATTAAGGGGTCATTGTCGTCCAGCGTGAAGTTTTGCCGCGCCTGTGTGCGTGAGATGAGCAGTGACAGCGTCTGCAGTGTGAGGAGGAGTTTGAGAGCGGGGCGGAGGGAGGAAGACGGGCGGGTGAGTGAGAATGATGACGATGAGGGCGATGATGATGACATCCTTGTTATTATGTTGTTCTTTCCTTCAATGCTGACCACCACTGCCCTGTACTACCAGATTCCAACAACGACGACGGAGAGAGGAGGGTATAGGCGGGCGGGCGGCGTGGAGGCGAGAGGAAAGGAGGTGAGGGAGGGAGGGGGAAAGAAGAAGGGCGGTGGTGGTCGTGGCTTGTTGAGTTTGACAATACTGTGCGTGGTGGGTGGGCTTGGGAATTCCTGAGAGAAATCCAACACATGCCGAGTAATTCTATTTTTGGAAATTTCACGCCGGCCAGTCACGTCCACCATTGACACTTTTTAATGGCTTGATATTTCGCATGATGTTTTTTTTTAGTTATTCAGGGTTTTTGGTTCATTTCAACCAGAAAATTCAAAGAATGAGAACGCTGGTGTAATGCCCACCTATGGTCAACACACTCACCAATTCAGCCTTATCTCCGCAACCCGTCGGGCTCGGTGCCGGCTTGCCGGACTGTCGGCAGGCCAAGTTGCTCCAAGAACCTCCGCAGGGAACTCTTTCCATCCACGCACAATCATCTTGTCGTAGCCTCTTCGCACAGGCAAGGTAAGCTAAAAACATGGCAAGGTCAGTGAGATAAGCAAGCTAAAGTAAATAAACATGCCAAACGACGTCTATTCGAGGTGTACTCTCTCACAGGTCGTATAAATAAACGGACGAGGAGCCCACAAAGGTCATGCTCAACCGACGTTCATGTTCACGTTCACTGACACCGGACCTGCCAATCCACCCAGGGTACCTCCGAATCCCGAACCCTACTTTCCAGCCTCTCACCAATCTCCTTCTCACTCTCCCATTATCGCGCTTACTCACACATTCACTCACCAACTCACGCACACCCTCACTCACGGCGCATCCGCCCCTCATTCCGGTTCCCCGCCGCTGACTTTCAACTCGAAGTCACTTCACTTCCACGTCTATTCACTCATCGTATGACAGATCGACACCATGTGGCCACTCATTCCCAGGGATGATTAAATCCGTGCATCATGACATACTGACCTGCGTATATTCATGTTATCTTATTGTATTGTATTTCGTCGTTATCGCAGACGAGACGAGAGGCGTGCTGTGTGCCCCACAACGAACTCGTGCATGTACGTATGTACATATATAACTCACACATTGCAACCTGATTACCTGCACACTCGTGCTGATAAGAGCGGAGAGGATCAGCACGGGCCTATCACCCCGCACTGGCGGGGGTTTATCCGTATGGGAGTGAAGGGTAGTGAGCATCAGATCGCCGGCGCCCTGATTGACATCCTCGGGTGAATGAACATTGAACAGGATGACGCTCAGGTGAGTTGAGTAGGGTTGTGTAAGCTCCTCATTGATCGCTGGATGACGAGAAGCGGTGTGATGCTATGCTGATTGGTGCCTTATCGCACTGCAGTGGCACTGCGTGTGTGACTAAAAGGTGCACACCGCCTCCTAGCGGGGTGATACAATTAAGCAGCGGCCTCGCTGAGGTCCTGTGCCAATACTTTCATCTGTCCCCCATCATGTCGTCGCAGGTGTCACCTACAGGAAACCGAACGCTCATCAATCACCTCATGTACAATGTCCAGAACATAACCAATTCGAATGGTATGCACCCAACTGAGGTCCTCATTAGAAGTGACACTGAAATCCATTCATAAGACCCAGCATTCCGACTTCTCTATGACCACATCTGTGTCGCTGCCTACGATAACTCGGACCAAGTTGACCAAATGAAATGCTACCCTGGAACGCGAACTCTGTTTCTTGGGCGTCTAGAGCACTGGCTCTCTGCACCAGGGAATGCCCGTCGTTTACTGATGTGGCTCGACGGACCGATGGGGTCGGGTAAAACGGCTGTCGCGAGAACAATGGCAGAGCGTGTGTCCGCCAACAACAAGCTCGTGGGCGTCTTCATATTCAGGAGAGGACAACCCGGGAGGAGCGACGCTACGCGCTTCGTAGCTACTCTCGCTTACCAGATGGCCTTGTCTATTCCCCTCGTGCGTCCGCATATCGAAGAGCAGCTCAATCATGACCCCTCTATTCTCCAAAAATCGCTCTCTCGACAAATTGACCTGCTTATTCTGGAACCCCTTCGACGAATGCGGTCACGGAACCCGGATATCGACCTTACGACGCTTCCGAACCTCGTTGTCGTGGATGGATTGGACGAGTGCGGGGGAAACTGGAGCGTTGGGGATGAGCTAACGCAGACGAGGGTCCTGGATTCCCTTTACCGCCTTGCTTCGTCCCAGAACATACTCCCATTCTCAATTCTGATTCTTAGCCGACCAGAGAACCACATCAGAAACTGGTTCAATACTGAGCCGCATGGCTCGATGACAGATCGACTGTCGCTCGATGCCACATATAAACCTGATGACGATATCCGGCTCTTCGTCAGGGAAAGCTTTTTTAAAATTCTACGTGATCATCCTAACCGACATCTCCTCCCGCCAAACTGGCCCTTTGCAATGAAGGACCCCTGGGGTTCCGAGGAGGAATCGTATGCTCTATCGGAGCTTGTGCGCCGTTCATCAGGCGTGTTCATTTACGCTGCAGTGGCGATGGAGTATATAGCCTCCCCAAAGCATCGCCCCGACAAGCGCCTACTCTCGGTCATTTCTTCAGATCCCAATGACATTGCTGTTACTGCTGATTCACCAACTGCCATACTCGACGCCCTCTACCTGCATATTTTGAACTCTACCGATGATCACGCAACAGTGAAAAAGGTTTTGGCGTTTTATCATTTATTTCAGATGAATGGCCTTCCGCCCAATGTTTCGCTGGATAGGGCTCTGGCCACTCTACTCTCCATCTCTGTTGAGGATCTGGAACACTGTCTCCGACAGTTGGAGTCCGTTCTGGTATTCCGACTTAGGCCTCGCTTGAGGTTTCACCATTCCTCGTTTCGCGAATTCTTGAAAAACCCCTCACGTTCAGGGACTTGGTTTGTCGATCGCGATCATTACTTTTCGCAATTTCTTGTCCGTTTACTGAGAACGTTTCACGATGGTGCGTATCATCTTGAAATACCAAAGTCTTACGATAACTTACATCACCTACTTGCTCGAAGCAACCTATGTTGGTACACAGATATCGTGCCTTCGTCTTGCGCATTTTTTACAACTCCAGCGTAACATCGAGCGGAGAGATACAATCCCAATGGACTTACACTTGCAAAAAGATCTAGAACTTGAGTGGTTTTGCAACTATCCTCATTCGTCATATAATGTATCTGTGGAGCACTTCCTATCTAAAGTGCCACTCAGTATCTTCATTCGACTGACGCAATGGATACCCACTGTGAGGTTCATCTCCTCATCAAACATTTGGTGTCTGACCCTCCGCAACAGGAGAGATTAAAGGACATTCTTTGTTCTCATCTTGCTCCGTTGATAAAGCCGCATATACAACCCTATCTCAAAGATTCAGAATCATTCGCTCACTTCCTATGCTGGGCTGTCTATGTTCCTGATAGCAAATTGGCGATTAGTAAGTGCTATGCAATTTGATGTTTTTGTTTGGAAATATTTAGTGACATATATTATATAATAGATAGCTGTGGCGATGCTGTAGTGAACCATCGCTGGCCTGGAGATCTTCGACAGATTGTCCTTGCTCATACCGAAAACCCCGAACCATTGACAACACGTCGCAGTGTTGATATCAAACAGTTTACAAACCTATTCTCCCTTCCCTCAATAAACTTCCTGCATGATGCCTTGCTCATAGTCCTGACGACAGTGGAGCTTGGGCTTCGACATTCCAGGAGGTATGTTGACTACCTCTCAACTGACCCAGCTGATAATCTTGCACTGTTCGCAATCAGGTCAAACCCTTCACACAGGTGGGGAGAAAAGTGGTTCCAGGGGCCGCGCAACCAACAAATTCTTCGTTGTTTTTTTTACACAAATGCTGTAGCACCCAATATTTGGATTTATGCCCTGGATTGTGAACAAGTCCTACCTGATGATTTTCGTGCGACCCTTCAAGCAGAACTTGTAAAGTCACCTTGTCTGTAGTATGTGTTACGATACTGACCCGTTGTTCAGCATTTAAATAGTGCGCACAAATCGCGCATTCACGATTTTCATCACCTTTACAATACAGGCCAACCCATTAGCCCATCAATTGTGTTCCCTCTTGACTTTGCATTAGAAGAATGCGCCAGAAGTTTGGATGTGTACCAGAGTACATTGCGGGTACAGGAGTCCTACTGGTTCCTACGAAACAGTGACTACAGGCAGATTCTGATACCAAGTGTCCCAGAGCTTGCAGTTTACATGTGGTTTGATTATGAGGTCAGCCGGGGATATATACCTGTAACAGCAACACTGTGCCCCTGTGGCTGGATGATGTAGTAGATAATTGAGTCGCTTGTGTAAACGTTGAATTAAAAATATCATTATTTTATGTTATTTTATCCTCATCTTTTCTTCTGATTGGTATGAGCCCAATGCTCATACAACTAACTGTGAGGGTCGGCAATCCCGCCAACTTTTGCCTATGCAGAAAAACGGCACTTCTATTTGGGACACTTTTTTCCATCGCCAGAACTCTCATCATCTCCTTCAGCCTGAGGTGTGCGGGTATTCGACCAGAAAAACGGCCTCGCCATCTCATCTAGCTGAAAATAAATGTATTAAGTCTCTACATGATAAGTATAATATACCTGTATTTATAAATTCACTTCGAGAGAGAACTTGAAATAAGAAATGTTGTAGACAATTGTTCACAAAAATCTAACACATTACTGAGAACCAATAATTATTGGGCGTCATCCACTCCTCCACCATCTGGTCTAGATCTTCATGCTCTTCCCAATCAACTATAGCATCGGTATGATGCCCTTGCATTGTAGATGGAATGGTTGGAAGGACCTGCTTCAGGTTTTCTTTGTAAAGTTTGATCCGATCGGTTAAGTGAGCTAGCAGCTCGGGGCAGTTCGTCTTCGAAACCATTGTCCAATCATCTCATAGTCGCCCCTTCGCACTCGAAAGGTAAGCTAAAAACATGGCAAGGTAGGTGAGATAAGCACACTAAGGTAAATAAACATGCCAAACGACGTCTATTGGAGGTGTTCTCTCTCATGGCAGGTGGTATAAATAAACAGACGAGGAGCCCACAAAGGTCATTCTCAACCAATGTTAATGTTCACGTTCACTGCACCGGACCTGCCAATCCACCCAGGGTACCTCCGAATCCCGAACCCTGCATCCCACCATCTCTCTGAGGCTCACTCTCACATTATCGCACTCTTTCGCCCACTCTCTCACTAACTCACGCACTCCCTCACTCACGGCGCATCCGCCCCTCATTCCGGTTCCCCGCCGCTGACTTTCAACTCTAAGTCACTTCACTTCCACGTCTATTCACCCATCGCATGACAGATCGACACCATGGGGCCACTCATTCCCAGGGATGATTACATTCGTGCATCATGACATATTTACCTGCGTATATTCATTTTATTGTATGTATTGTGTTGTTATCCCCTGTGGTATGGTATCCAGACTGCAGTAGCGTAAAGAGCTCGTGCGCGTGCGTACTCGCTCGCCTGCTCCCAACTCAATGATTGAACATGAGATAAGGACACATGATGTATGATCACCAACGGGCATCTCAGCCCGCATTCATCGCCATCCCCAACCCAGTTTATCCGCATAGAAAGCATTAGATCGGCGGGGCCCTGATTGACATTCCTCGGCGTGGATGATCAAGATGACGCTCAAGTGAGTAGGGTAGGGTTGTGTAAGCTCCTCATCGATTGCTGGATGTCAATATCATTATGATATGTTGATCAGGTGTCAATGGAGGTGCTGTGCTGTGCTTATCGGTGTCTTATCATACCTCTAACCTCGTTGCAGTTATCTCGTACATGGATGTGGTTTGGTTTGCCTTGTGGCAGGATAAGCTCGAGTGTATCGACGTGATGCGTCAGGTTTATTTCGTGTATATGCTCGCGTAAGTGCAGGGCGTAAGTACACGCTTGAAGCTTGAAAGTTGACACAGTTCAAAGCCGCCATGATAATGACACTAACTGTCAGGAGAAGAGACCCAAGGAGGGGAGGGAAGGGGGAAGGGCCAGGGAATCGAAGGAGGTTTGGGTCTCGAAAGGGTATCGGGAAAAGGTGGAGAAGGAAAGGGAATCGGAATGGGTATCGTAGACCTAATGTCAGGAGAAGAGACCCAAGGAGGGGAGGGAACGGGGATCGATAGATGACCAGGTCTACGATAGGGGTACAGAGCCGTGTCTATGGGTCTATATACCTATCGTAGGGCTGACTAGGGCTGACAGAGGTAGGTGGGAGGCTAACTCTGACCTAACATGCGTCGTATAGAGACCATGACATGACTGACAACACCACTCAACTCAATAGCCGGACAGATATCTGACTCCTTTCACAAGGTTACGCTCTTGAGCAACAACGGTATGTGGGTATTCAGAGCGCCATTCTCCACCCGGCACCATCTACATTTCGGACGGCTAGGCCGCGGTGGCATAATCCATTCAAAAATATACTTTTCTCGTACATATATCTACCTATATAAGCTCCCGCTCATTTTAATTCGCCGTGCTAACTACAGTAAGCAATAAGTGGTGAAACTTGAAGGAGCTCGTGATAGAGCAATCTTCTCCAACATTTTTCAGGGAATAGATGTGTCGCACTCAATCAATATTCGAATTCACTATAATGCCCCGGACTGGGCAAAAGAAAAAAGCCGTGCAGAGCCGTGCATGGTCGTGCAGCCTCTACCGTGAAATTCTGCTAAATGCACGGTCATGCACGGCTCTGCACGGCTGCACGGCTGATTTCCCAAGGGATTGAATACCTTGTGCTCGTATTCAGGTTTGTTGAAGATTTCCGAATAGAGATAGCATATGGCACCTTTGTCAGTATCGTCAGTATGTTCAACACAAGTATCAATATCAATGGAAACACAGCATTGGGGCATAGGTAAAACGCCGTGCAAAGCCGTGCACGGCCGTGCAAGGTCATAGTAAAGCCATGCAAAGCCGTGTGGGGTCGTGCGCGAGCCGTGCACAACCGTGCGGGGAATTTAATAGAGTTCCTGTGAACGAGAAATACCGCAATGCCGTGTAAGTCTACAATCACTTCGATTGTTGATGTGCGTGTGAAACTACATACTCAATGACCGATGTGAGGTCACTGTCACTGTGGCCGCTCTGAGGGTGCATGTGGGTGTTTCCTTAGTTGACGAGGCCTTCGTAATGATAGAATAAAGCTCAAATTGAAGCAAATGAAGCTTCCTAAGACTGAGACGATTTGCTCAGGTTGAACAGTTCAAAATCATAAAGTAGCCTGGTCTATTTCGCAACGCCCTGCTGAAGTACAAAGCGAAATGAGCTAAACCACTGACTATGGGGGTTCAAAACCAAAATAAGAAAGCGCCAAGGTACATAAAAAAAATGTTCAAAATAAAAGAAACGACCTGAAATGATCATAGGCAGAGAGGAGAGACAGGATTTGAACAACAAAAGGGAGAGAAGTGATGAGTAGAGTGATGAAATAAATGAGTTAAAATGCCTGGTACCGTGTAGTGTACCGTGAGTGACGTGCCACAGCCGTGCTGAAAACACCGAAAACCGTGCAAGGACGTGAAGAGCCATGCAAGGACGTGCAAAGCCGTGCAAAGCCGTGTCCCTGCCGTGGTCAACCGTGATGAGCCGTGTCCCTACCGTGTCCCAGACATACAGAGACGTCGAAAGCTGTGAAAAATAGTCCCTCCAATAGTGTGCTTCCTATTGATTCACTATCGCGCTACTGTGTGCTCAAGTGAAGAGCCGTTCAAAGCCATGCAAAGCCATGAAATTCACTGTGGGACATGGTAGAAAGTTCACGGCAGCGCACGGCAGCGCACGTCTTTGCACGGCGTTTTCTAGTTGCCCACAGCATTGGACTCTCACATATATATAGCTTATCTCAGAATCTTAGCTTGTGGTACATACATCATGAGTGTGACTATCAGTGATGAGAAGTAGGGACATAAACTTGCTCTCTAAATCGACTGTACACATTGAATTCAATCCACTAGGTCAACCAGTAAGCATTTTGAGACCCAAAAGATCTCCACTTCAAATCATTACCCATCTGCACGGTAGGCGCACGGCTGACCTCTCCTTTGCACGGCAGTCGCACGGTCGGTGCACGGCCCTGCACGGTCATGCACGGCTATGCACGGCCACGCACGTCTTTGCACGGCAGGCAGAGAAGTGAGCACGGCTGTGCACGGTCGCTCTATGATCTCAATCACCATGATTGGGACAATTATAAAAATGAAGGCATCAAGTAGCATCAGAGATTTATGTCTAGCCATTAGTTACACTAACCAACTACGCACTCACGAGTACCAGTGATAGTGTATCCGGGTCACAGACATGCACATAGACATTTAACTGCCAATGTTTAGAGCGGTTTTACCATTGACACACAGCAGATTATATATATTTGACGTAAACTAGCCTTGCAAAGAGGGTCATTTTCTAGGAATACTGTATATCACGAACATTGAACGGAGTCAAAACAATGCTATTTAGACCAATTTATTCTCAGCGAGGTACTATCCTGACATTGGCCATCGTACACCGTACATATAGGGATGTACACTTAACTTTGACGCCCAATTGGTGTCAGTACACGGTAGACGCACGGTCGTTGCACGGTCGAGGATGACCCCACACGGCTCTGCACGGTACTGCACGGTCGCGCACGGCTCTGCACGGCTTTTTTCCCGTGCCCCCCCGGACTGTGAACAAACATTTCAAGATCGTTATCGTACCAATATCGAAGGGTTTCTTGTGCGCGAGGGCACCCTCGTGTATGGGCTATATTCTCTAATACTCATCTGGATCCGTTGTTTGGGATTTCGGTGATCCAGACTGGTATTTAAGAAACCCATTTTGATAGGAAGTCGTGTCACCCCTCGACTCTGCTCTCGCAGAATGCACCCGGAGTGTCGACCCTTTCCAGCTGGGATCAGTGCACTGCTCGTTCTACGAAATAACCAGTACACCCGGATCCTAATGCCCTGTGTTCCCCAGCCTGCAGTGTATGTAGCATTTTATGAGGATATCAAATATCTTACGGGCTCGGCTATTCCTGTAAAAGCAGAGTTGTATTTATAGCTTGGTGTGTAAAATGCGCACTGCCTTTCCGTCTCCGGCGAGAGCGGCTGTGTATCACACTAAGGACGTTATATAGCATTCCAGCAACCAAGGGGAGCAGAAAAAATTTAAATTTCAATCCCTCCTTCCCTTGAACGTCCGTTAAGTTCTCACATGTCAGCTCCAGGGGGACGCCTTCTCGTCAATAATCTCGTCTACAACGTGATAAATCACATCGTGCCAGTAGACATATCTTGTGGTGGGTACACAACTAATTATCCATACATGGTGCGGATGACATATATATGTTGCCAGCATTTCGACTCCTTTCTGAGCAAGTCTGTGCAGCAGCCTTCGACAACTCCGATGAAGCGGAGCCAACAAAGTGTTATCCCGGGACTCGAACGCTCATCTTGGAGCGCATGGAACACTGGGTAGCTTTACCGGGAAACGCGGCTCGCTTGTTGACATGGCTTGAGAGCCCAATGGGGGCTGGTAAGACATCGCTCGCTCGGACAATGGCGGAGCGCACATCGGCCAACAAAAAACTCTTGGGAATTTTCATCTTTCGTCGAGGACATGCTGGCAGGGAGGATGAGTCACGCTTTATAACCACTCTCGCCTATCAACTAGTGAAATCGATTCCCCTGGTTCAGCTGTACGTTGAGGAACAGATCACAAATGACCCTTCCATCCTACAACAGTCCCTTCAGCACCAATTGGATAGGCTTATCCTAGGACCTCTGCGGCAAATGAGGGATCAGCACCCCGAGATTGATGCGGCAACACTCCCAAACTTGATCATTGTCGACGGCCTAGACGAATGTGGTGCGGACAAAGAAGAAGGAAAGGAGGAACGACAGATAAAGGTTCTCCAGCTGCTTCACCTGATTGCGACATCCCAGGACATTCTCCCATTCGCCATTCTCGTGCATAGTCGGCCTGAAAGACATATCAAGAGCTGGTTCACAATGGACAAAACCGACAGGATCACTCAACGTTTCACTCTTGATGCATCCTACAAGCCGGAAGACGACATTCGATTATTCGTGACGCAAAGCTTTCTCAAGCTCCTTAGTGAGCATCCGAGCCGACATCTCATTCCTCCAGACTGGCCGTACACGATACATGTTCCCCAGCGCCAGCGGCCCTTGAACGCTATCGACATCCTCGTGGAACAGTCTTCCGGTCAATTTATCTATGCCTCCATCGCAATGAAGTTTATCTCTTCGTATCATTACCGCCCAGACAGGCGTCTACTATTGCTTCTTGCGCCTAGCACTCAACGTGATGTTCCACAATCCAAACCGACTCCATCTTCAATCATGGACAGTCTATATCTGGACATTCTTAAGAACACCGACGAACAACAGACCGTTATGAAAGTCCTCGGGTTTGAGATGGTAACCTCGTTTTTGCCCCGAGATATTCCACTTCATAGAACCCTCTCCGTTCTCTCTATATCCATGAATGAATTTTCTCACTGTCTCGAGCAGTTAGAGTCGTTGTTGACCATAGGAACTCCTTCCCTCGAGTCCTACAACTCGCTTCTCAAATTCCACCACTCGTCGTTATCCGAATTTCTGAGGAGCGAAAAGAGGTCGAGGCATTGGTATGTCAATACCCAGAATCACGCATTGGATACTGCCTTGCGGATTTTCAAGTTATTTCAAGATGGTGAGTTCATCGCACAAAGTCGAAATTCTACATCCTCGCTCGATGTTAATGGAATTCATTAGAAACCAACGTTGAGGCACAGACACAGTATCTCAAAATACTTGACCTCGTATCCACCCGCGTTTCGATGCGTGCGTAGAGTCAAAGTTTGGTTCCCTTTGAGCGAGAACTGGCAAACTGGTGTAATTTCCCAGAGTCGCAGTACTGCGAATCAGTGTTTCAGTATCTAGAACAGGGTTCACCGACGCTATTTTTTCAAGTGACTGTTCAAATGATTGATATATATGTAAGTTGCATTGATGTACTAGATAAATTCCACATGAAAGCTCACCAACGGCCATAATCTCGCGCATAGTTCCTTGGTGACGGCAGTTATGTGGGAAATATCCCATTTTGGCGCTCTTTACTGTCCCATTTTTCGACCTTCGTCATTGAGCACCACATCACTCCATATCTATCGAATCCTCATACATTTGGTCTTTTTCTATGTCAGGCCTTCGACATTCGGGTGACTGGTCCAGACGCTGGTACGATTTAGAGCTCACATCCGTCCACCGTGAAATCATAAACTAAAACACCACGTTCGTAGCGATCCAATTGTTAAACTTCAATATTCCTGTCGGGATTTGGGATCTACTCCTATTCATAATCTCCAGCCCTTGCTCCAAGACGTTTCGACTGTTATTCTCCATTCCATCGGAGCACTTTCTAAACGAGGCGCTGGTCGTGGTCCTAAAATATGTAGGCTGTGCCAGGTATGGCATAAGACGATACCTTTTGTCATTGGCAGAGTCATCATTATTCATTAAAACATCTTCTACTTCACCAGATTATCGTTCTCTGATCAGACACCCAAGGGTGAGCTGATTAGCCTATTGCGCTGGGTGAACATGTCACAGACTTTGTGGCTTTTGCATTATGGACTGCGAAGAAATCTTTCCAGCTGAATTTCGTCGTCGGCTTCATCGAATGATCGTGCGATTATCTTTCTGTCTCATCTATCATACCACTGACCCGTATCCTACATGGTATATAGTACGATGGTTGCAAAAAGAACCCGTTCATGTACCTTCACAACAAACCAAACGAAAAGCACAATATCAACTCCCCATTAGATCGTACTTTGGCAGGCTGCACCTGGACTGCAAATGCAGATGGCCTGATATATACCAACGACTTTTTCTTTTAACGCGACCGGCCAATTTACCGGGTCCTAATTCCCGACGTTCCTGGCCTATCCCAGTATATTGCTCGAAATCGGATTGTTGTCGAAGGAAGGTTTGTGACCTGTGTCGAAATGTTCCGGTTCAACGCACACCAGCCAGGTACAAACGGGTTACTCGGAGTATCACTCAGCAGTACCGGTCGTTACCTGCCGCTGAAGCTCAGTTGACCATTTCAATTCCAGTATGACTTAGCATCTACATGCGTTTAGAGTACGCTTGTAGGGTAATGACCACATTATGCATACGTTTGAATTAACTTCACCGATTGCGCCTGGTCGACCTGGTTGTGATATCTGGTAGGCTCACTAACTTGAGCTCATCATGCTATTCGATAAAATTGGTTTAGATCAATGCCATCAGTGAACCCAAGGATTTGGAGGGCCAATGGTGGTATTACCCTGAGCAAATAAAGACCAGAAGGAGCATAAGGGATGGCATTATTAAGATGGGCGCTTGTCTTTGCACACGTCGAGGAACACTGCTGATACCATGCCTACGATTTCGGTATCTTGTACTTGCTGCCGGTGGTCCAAGGGCCCCCTCTACCACAAACTCTAAGCGCATGCCCAAGCTAACGTTTTAATCAAGTGATTGGTGGTGCTCTTCAGTGATGCAACTACCAAAGCTCGTGGATATTATTTTCGGCATCGGCGGCATCAATTCTCACAGTCAAGTGTTTGTAGTCAGCAGGACGCACAGACCATGCTCACCTTATTCTGGTTGTCTCTTGCCGTCAACTTCTCTGAGTCTCTCTGTTGTTGAGGCTGGATTCTTCAGGGCTATTGCTCGCAGTTTCAAAATAACCTGGGTCTATAATGCTTCAGCTACACTAGTAGAAGTCAGCGTTGAGGATGACCTGTATGATTTAAAATTATGGTATGTTCATCTTCTGTCTGTCGCTCTCTGGCTCACAAGATATTTTTTTTTTCAGTACAATCCTGTCATCTTTATTTATTGAATCCATAGATGCCAGCAGACATGCAGTCTTCTGCAGAGCAGTTTCCAACATTTGTCAACGCACGCGAATGAGTTTTTTGCGCCCACATCCATGGTCAGCCACGGTGTTCAACTGTCGGTTCTGTTGTTCCTCGTTCATCCAGCCACGCTCACAGTGATGATCTGGATTGAGATTTTATGCTGCTTTTCGCCTACTTGCCTCTGCAGGCTCTGTATTACAAATGAAAAAACACCAGCAGAACGAGGATTTCAAGCCACCTTGAACTGTTCTCACCACAGGCCACCCTGTCATCATCTTCGTCGCCCTCCTTATCCTTACCCTGTCGCCCTTCTGCTTTATCTCCCTCTCAAACGACTATTATTACCCCAAGTGCTCTCCCTTATCGCAATCGTAAAAGCTCGCCAGAGCTTCGTCGTCGAGGACAATGACCCTTGACCACATCTTCTCCTCCGGGTGTATGGTCAAAAATCGTTAGGCCCCTGGATCAGGGAGGTCGTCATATGGCCACCATGGTTTCTGGCCATATAGCCAATTTCATGCTTATAGGTGTGTTACACACTTGCGCTTGTGCGTTGAGGGGATGTACAAAGTGTGATGCTGGCTTGACGTCATTGTTCGACCTTTTATTGGACTTTTGTGTTCATTCAATGCATCCCTTTCTCCCTCATCGACTGCGCCCAACTCAACTGTGACATCTTCTTCAACGTTCTTGGTTCGATTTTCGTTGACCCGATCCGTTGCGCATTTCCGTCCTCCTCTCCCCTACTCGTTTTTGATTGGTTGGAATGATGTTGGACGTCGGTGACATTGATGAGAACGTTGTTGTTCCATCAATCGTCAAATGCGTCGCTTCTGTGCTTCATGCATATCTTTCCTCCCTCAACCTTTCATTCATTCAATTCGACTCAATAATAATGTTTTTATTTCATGTTCTTCATAACCCCCTCATCAATGGAACTCAACGCGACTCCGATGTTCATTTCAACCCAACTCATCTACCAGTGGTATTCTTTCGCCCATTCATCCGCTCTTCATCCCTTCTTGTTCCCCCCTCGTACCTTTTGATTCCATGGACGTACCGCGACTGAACCACGTTTTACTTGGTATCCCTGGGCTTTACGTTGTGCATGGCGTTCAAATTGGATCTCATCTCTCTCTCTTCTACTCATTTATACGTTCATCCAATCATTCACTCTCGTCTTCTTGACGCCCTCCTCTCACCCTGCTTTTTTCACTTATTCTACCTTCTACGCCCGCATATACTAACCCAAACTTTCACCCCTATCGTTATACAGATACACAGCTCTCGACTCTTCCCACCTCCCCACCTCCCCCTCCCTGTATAGCGCTGAGCGTGGTGTGTGCGATTTTTGGGTTGGGGGTGGTTTATGGGGTTGGTGATATTGGAGAAGGAAGAGGGGGACGTGTAATGTGATTATTGGGGATGCAGAGGGAATGTGGGTGTGGTTGAATGGCAATGGGGGAGGAGCGAGAGCGATGGGACCTGATGGGATGAGTTCGTTGCAGATGGCGATGAGCGCTGCGCCAGGCCCTGTGTGTGTTCTCGCTACGCCTGCTTCTACCTCCGCCGAATCCGAGTCTAACAATGAGACCGCCAACCCCTTGAACGGACATCCAATTCCAATCGCCACCGGTCTAAATCACGCCCTTGGGGTATCCTCCCGCAGACCCGACCTTCTATAGACGTGAGCTATCTAGATGATGATGACCCGCCGCCTCTTATATTTGTTTTGTACTTATATGCTCTTGCATTCTCGTTCGCATTCTCAGTTTTCTTTTCTCCATTCTTTGATTTTCGCTTCATCGTATTCCCATTCTCATCATCATCATCGTGTTGTACGCACACCCTACTCCTTCCACTTTCGCTGAACCATTCAAGGCAACACGCTATACATATGTCCTTATGCCGATCCCGTCTAATTCAATATTACAAACTATTAATATTCATCCTCTACATTTTTCACCGTTTACGACACTCACGCCTCTATCCCCCACCCATGCTATGCCACGACTTAACTATTCCACTGATGTACGCAAGCTCGACGCTGGCGTGGACACCAAATCCCGTTCATCGAATCCGTCAATCAATGGATTATATAGAGCATTTCTTGTGTTTAAAGTTTTCGATCGATCTCTCATGTTGTGTCTTTCCTTTACTTATTCCCTTTCCTTCTGCGCTCTGAAGTTGAGTTTGAGTTTGAACGTTCTGAATGTCAAATCCAGATTTGAATTGTACTTCGGACTTTGTTTCGTTATATCCAAGGCTATGTAGTTTACGAATTCGGCTAAGTTCATAATTTCATTTTGTAACCGGCAAGCACTGGTTTCTGGTGAAAGAGACATTTCACTGCACTTTCACGAAAATGTGTACACCGCCTCCTAGCCTCATAATATAAGTAAGCCATGGACTTGCTAGGAACCTGTGCACACGCTTTCATCCTTCCTTTCATCCCTCCGTCAGCATGTCGTCGCAAATGTTGCCCACGGGAAACCGAACACTAATCAATCAACTCACAGTCAACAATGTTCAGAACACATTCCAAACCAGCTGTAGGCACCATGTACCTCTCCCTTAGTAGAAATTACACTGACGTCCTCCACAACAACTAGCGTTTCGACTCTTGTACGATCACATCTGCGTCGCTGCCTTCGACAACTCCGACCAGGTAGACCAGATGAAATGTTACCCGGGAACCCGTAGTCTTCTTCTGGAGCGTCTTGAGCACTGGCTCTCTGTACCGGGGAATGCTCGTCGTCTGCTAACGTGGCTCGATGGACCGATGGGATCGGGAAAAACAGCAGTCGCGAGAACAATGGCAGAGCGTGTGTCTGCGAACAACAAACTCGTTGGTGCCTTCATATTTAGGAGAGGTCAACCTGGAAGGAGCGACGCAACGCGCTTTGTGGCTACACTCGCATATCAGCTAGCGTTATCCATTCCTCTCGTGCGCCCGCATATCGAAGAACAGCTTAATCACGATCCCTCTGTTCTCCAACAATCGCTCTCCCGCCAACTTGACGCGCTCATTCTGGAACCGCTTCGGAAAATGCGATCACAGAACCCCGATACTGACGTCGCAACGCTTCCAAACCTCATCATCGTGGATGGATTGGACGAGTGTGGTGCGGACCAGGAATCGGGCAAGGAGGAAATGCAGACCCGAGTCTTGGATCTCCTTCACCGCCTCGCCTTGTCGCAGGACGTACTTCCCTTCGCTGTTCTGATACACAGCCGGCCCGAGAAGAACATTAAGAACTGGTTCAGTCTGGAATCGCACGAGGAGATGACGAATCGGTTAACCCTGGATTCGTCGTATAAACCAGAGGACGATATCCGATTTTTTGTTACACAAAGCTTCCTCGCAATCCTTGATGATCACCCTAGTCGAGATCTTCTACCCCCCGGTTGGCCTTACAACCTAACGAATTCTTATGGTGACCCTGTGCACGCCATTGAGACTCTTGTGCGACGTTCCTCCGGGCAGTTCATCTATGCTGCCGTCGCCATGAAATTCATCGCATCTCAGCATTGTCGCCCCGATAAGCGTCTGCTCTCTGTCCTCTCATCCAACGATCATCATTCTCCCGATGCGCCGAATGCCATTATCGACTCCCTCTATGCTCAGGTTTTGAATTCTACCAACGACCACGAGACTGTGAAGCAGATTTTGGCATTCCAGAACATTGCCTATAGGAAGTATATTTATCAATCCATCCCACTTACCAGCATTTTATCCATGCTATCTATCTCAATTCAGGATTTTCATCATTCTCTACAGCAGTTGGAATCGCTGCTGACCCTGGAGAAGCCTTTCCTCAAGTTTCACCATTCATCATTTGGTGAATTTCTAGAAAGCCCCAATCGCTCAGCGGGTTGGTTCACTGACGACAACCATTATCGTTGGCATTTTTCGTTGCGTGTGCTGAGGCTATTTCGCGACGGTAGGTACTATAACAACTTCAAGAGCTTGAATATTCACTTAGATGATTTACTTGCTTCCAGAAACATATGTTGGCGCACAGATATCTTTCCTTCGCCTCGTTGGTCAGCTCTTAATATTCAACTTCCATAATGCATCAACAGTGGTGCACCAAGAAGTGGAGCATTTTTGTGACTTTCCTAACTCGTCGTATGGTGCATCTGTTGAGCGCTTCCTGTCTCAAGTGCCACTCAGCACATTCATCTGGCTAACTAGAGGGATTACCGCTCTCCGGGGTTCATACTCTGCATATTATTCGTTGCCAGGACGCACACTGCTCCGTCATCTTGCCGCATTGATACAGCCGAATATACAGCCACACCTCAAAGATCCGGATTCATTCGCTCGTTTCCTTTGTTGGGCTACCTATGTCCCTGGAAGCAGATTGTCAACTCGTACGTGTGATCTATTTGTTTTGTCATTCGGGTATTCATTCACATATAGAGGGCCACGACTATGCATCGTCCAACCATCGCTGGCCTCGTGATCTTCGTCATATCATGCTCGTGATGACTGTATTGCCATCAGAATTTCTCATTTCCCCGTTCTTTTCCCACGAGGACTTCTGTACCCTATTTTCCATTCCCTCCACGAGCTTCCTGAACAGTGCACTGCTGATAGTCCTCAAGGCACTAGAGCTTGGACTTCGGCATTCTAGGAGGCAAGTCTAGAAGCTACCCTTCTAAATCTCTCATGGCCCCGCTGAACCATTTTATAATGTGATCGTTTTATGATCAGGTGGAAACACCCAGAAGTCTCATACAGGGAGTGGTGGAAGGGACCTCGCGATAGAGCAATCTTCAGGAGCATTTTTCGCAGAATAGACGTGTCACCCGATATTTGGATTTATGTCCTGGATTGTGAGCATACGTTTCCAGATGATTTTCGTACCCACATCCAAAAGTCTCTTGTGAGGTGTTTTTGCTTTGGGCCGTTTCCTCGTACTGATCTGCTGTCCAGGGTTTCGATGATGAACGCCGCTATAAGAGAAACCTATTTCAATGCCTTCACAATCCACAACGCCCTCAGGACTCAGGGGCTGTGTCACCCCTCGACTTCGCCCTAGCCGAATGCACCTGGAATGTCGACTGCTCCCAGGTGGGATTAGTACCCTACCCGTTTCTACGAAACAATAAGTACACTCAGATCCTGATACCCTGTATTCCAGAACTTGCAATGTATGTAGCACGTTCATGGGATGGCCATCGTTACCGCTACCCAACTGTAAAGGCAGTGTTGTGCCCCTGCGGTTGGATTGATTTTGAAGATTAATTACAGATATTTACATTTGGTTTGTTCCACATTTTGATTTGCGTATTATACTAGTAGACATGTAGATAAAATGATTTGAACAGACCCCTCTTGCAACTCCCGGTGTTGCCAATTCTCGCATGACTTGGGGGTAGAAATTAATGAACGCTGCTGGTTCTATCCCGCACGTGCTGCTCGTATTTCAGCCTTTCAAGCGCCGCCTGCTTCTAAAATCGAAGCCCACTGGTGGAGATGCAACGACCAAACGTTGAAATGATTATTATTATTATCGGCATTGGCGGCAATAATTCTCACAGCCCAGTATTTGCACACGACGCACAGACCATGTTCGCAGCTCGCGTCTCTCTCTCGTTGTCTCTTGCCATGAACTTCTCTGAGTCTCTCTGTTGTTGGGGCTGGATTGTTCAGCGCTATTACTTGCATTTCAATAATATTCTGGGTCTATAGTGCTTCAGCTGTAACTCTGAAAACGATGTATCAGCTTCACAAGCAGTTCGTCTGCGTTGACTATAATTTAAATTTACACAGGGGGCAATCCTCTGTCAGGTTTGATTTTCGGACTGACGGTAATGTTAGTTGAAACGTAGCTGTCAGGTTTGAAAAATGAGATTGATTTTGCCTCATTGTCCGCAACGTGGCCAGTCGAATACTGAAAGGATTGAACCAGAACGTACCTGTAGCAAGACGAACGAGGCCGGTGACTAACCGGTGAGATTACTTCTCTTTGTTGAAGGGTCTTCCGCCACGCAGCAGAAAAGAGTGATGAGGGTTCTTGATGTCACGGAAGCGCGATGGGAGAGACGAACTGCAGCTGGACTAAAACATCCGTGGTTGGGACCGCCTGAAACATTCAATGTGTCTTGAACCTCTTTCGGTAAACAATCCCTTTTATATAATACGATAATAACATGCAGTTCATGCCCTTAGTACTTGTTGGCATTACGGTTATTCTTATTGGTTGTGTGAGTCTGGTGTCATTACAAGATGAAGATATGTCACATAAAGATAAAGTATTACAATTTCTGATTAAATAAACATCTGCACTACAATAGCAGATCACCGAAGCAAATTTGAAGCTAGACAAACGGTCTGGGAGGGTGACAGCATAATGAGTTCAATGGTGGCACAAGAGTGAAACCAGTCCGCACTGTACCTACGTACTCCGGCCCCCTGCACGCAATTGCGAAACCACAGTCTTATTCAAAAGCTTTTCTTCTTTCGACTCGAAGCACAAGCAAAGCTGGCTTTTGTCAAGCGAGTCTAGCTCTTCTGTGGTGATGACATTCGCTCTTCCAGGTTCGCAAGTCACAACTACACATCGCATGAGAGTACGATTCGCATTCTGGTAGTGCGATACCCGTCGGACTAGTTTCCCAAAATGTTCGCTGGTGTTATCAACGACAACCATGAGCCCGTTATCAGCGCGCGCGGGATTGGGGTGTCGAAGCTCGAGCCAATTTGGCTGCAACCACCCAAGCGCCCCGTTACGCATGCATTGAATCCCAACCGAGGTTCCATTGCGCTCGTTCAACCAAACGATCATCTGGGTCCCAGGAATATTTCCGCCATGAACATTAGCTTTCAGTTTGATATTCATCAAACGACGATCGAGGAGTGGGTGCGAAGGTACTGTGGCAGTTGGAGGAGGATGCGTTGAACTTGTCGCCTCCAACGTGGCTTCGTCAGTTCTCGGCGTCTGGAACCCAGCAGGCGTTCGTGCATTTGGGTCCCATGCACGTTCCAGCGTTGATGGTGTGGTGATTGGCGTTGGAAGGGGTGTTGCAAGGTTCCTGTCGTAACCTGATGCTGTGGATGTCGAGGAACCGGTCGAGCTAGTTCCATGTAATGCCATTGGAATGTACAAAGACTTTTTCTTGGAATATTCTATCAAGTTCGTTTGGGACCTGTGATGAAATCATGAGCACCATTGCGACATATCAAACAACATATCATACGCTGCCTCCACCACGTCGTCTACTCCCAAAGTAACGTCGTTGAAGGCGTGATGAGGATTATAGTTTTCGAGGCGCACGAGGAGCTTGGGGTTTTCTGCGTACATAAATACCGAGCGGATACATGCATGGCGGCCTTTCCAGGCTTCTTTCGTTATCAGAACTCGAGTCCCGATCCATGGGATGTAATCCTTAGGCAACGGGAGATGCGGTGCTGGCTGGACGGCGGTACCAACAAAGGCGGGCTGAGCGTGCTTTATCCGGTTCACATGAATATCTATCTCCTGTTACGACCCAAAACGTCAGCGAATTGCTCCTAAACGGGTACAGTTACAAAAGGTGTACTTACTTTTACCCCAGCTGAGCCATCCTGGGCCTGCTCATCAATCTTCGTGACAATATGCACGATATCATCGCTCTTTCCAACGACCCAACCATTCTCACCTGACGCCAACACCACATAATCACTAATGTCCACCACTTTGCGAACAAATCGCCATGGTACTGTATAAATCCCGCTTTTATCATCTGATTCGAGCTCGACACATGTAGTCTCAATCTTCAGTAGTCTACCCTTGCGTTCAGAAGCGGTGTCTTTGACCACATCACCTTCTTCAACCATCCATTCTTTTGGCTTAGGCAGCCGATCGATCGACTGACGAGTTGAGGGGTGTTGACTGTTGATGAAATAATGGAATATGGAAGCGGGAATCGAAACGACGTCAGCTCGGAGTGAATGGGTTGAATAACTACGGCGTACAAGCCCATATTCGAATGAGTTGTCGCCGAAACGATAGCAGTAAGGCGCGTCCTCGATGACAGCTATGCCCATTGCCCGTACTGTCTCCCATTCGTGAAACAATCTGGCTTCAGGCACAGTATGCGTGGACTTTCGCTTTTTCGACCTCTCGACATGCTCGACATTGCCGGAAACGAGAGGCTGCATACGGGGTACCACAAGGACCTGCGATCCCCATGCATCCACTCGCTTCACGAGGGCTACATCACCTTTGTATACCATGCCAGTTTTGATTGTTACCCACTCTCCCACCTCAATAGAACGCGAATTTAACGTTTTCATGGTGAGAAGCTTGCTCCAATCTGGTTGGTCGACGCCTTGCATGATAGGTCCTCTTGTTGTTTTTCGAATTCCAGGTGCTTTCATGAGTAAGGCAATAACGGGTTGATCGACAATGGCTTCAATGTACACAAATCCGCGAATTGAAACTCGAAAAAACACACTAGCGATGTGCTTGTCGCGTGTTTTTTGCAGCAGGAAGCTCATTACCTCCTCCTCCATTCCAACCTGAAAAGTAGATAGATGAGTTTGGCGTAAATAGTATCTTTTCAATGGAGTTTTTACCCGACAGGCGACCTGATGCAAGGGATATTTACGTTGCAGAGAGCTATCGGCGGAGGTGTCGGGCATAGCATGGCTAGCTTTGTGTCGCTCCAAATGGGCGAGAAAGCTTTCGACTTGCCCCTCCTCGTCGTCATCACCGTCACTCCCTCCCTCTATCTCCTGGAGTCCGTTCCATGTGTGATACAGCTCCGCGCATTGACTTTCATCATCTAATACTTTGTCAAAATTGATGAAATCTGTAGAAAACACTTGAGTAAACTAACGTTAAAATCATATAGCCATCATTACAGCGCACCTTGCATTGCATTCTCGTCGTCACTGTCTTCCTCCTCCTCATTCCTATCCACTTCAGCCTCTAGATCCAGAAAAGGATTCAAGGCTCCCTGTTTTGTATATCAATAAGTTGAAGAACGGTGATATCATTGGGCGGCACACGTACGCGGGGCATCTCTAACACTTTGAGGATTTTGTCTTATAGTTGGTTGCGGAAACACGCTACAGGTGATTTTTACGCCTACAAAGAGAAGCAGTGAGATTCATTGAAGTGAAATTCTTATTGTCGGTACAAGTCGCGTCGCTCGACGCGTTGCGTTTCGCCATAATTGCCTATCATTCATCCCCTTGTCCATCATGACATTCATTTTTTTAAAGTACAGCCAGCAGGACATTTAATACCATGTAAGATGTTCATCTATGCATCTTAAATGTCTTTTAATCGTATTTTATGTTCTACTCTCCACTAAATCTATTTACATTTACTATCTAAACTTACCTTGAGGATAGGTGTAGTAGAGATCGTGGTTTGATGAGAAGAGCGAAAAGTTGTTACTTGTTTGGGCTGTTGTGTGATATTGGCCGTTGATCTCTGATGGCGTAACTTCAATCTGACTTTAATCTGAGTCTTAAATTGAAGTTACGCCATCAGAGATCAACGACCGGTATCACGCGACGGTCAGGCTTCTGGGCAATTCTTCTCACTTGTCCTCTAACCACCACCACTGCTGCTACAGTGGGAGATGGTCTTAGCAATGAGGGTGGATCTGCACTACGACGGTCCAGTACATAGTTTAAATACAGTTTATGTACATACCAAGACAATTTTGGCCGCTTTTTATGAGTTGCTGAAAAGCCTCATGGCCAATACCTTACCAATTGTGTCCACCCATAGATCATTAGCGTAGTGAGCTTAGAAATGAAAAGACTAACGATCTGGAGTGCAACTAGGAATGCAATTCACACATACATGCAATAAAATCAAGACTCTCCGTGGTTGTTCTCAAAATTGGGCAGTAATTTCAAGCACAATACATTGTCGGACGCTGGACTAATTGGTGCGATTACTTGGCTCGGTCTCATTTCGCTTAACTGAAGCTATATGTTTTATCTGATACTGTCGTTTGGTAGAAAGCCCTTTCATGGAACACGTTGTCCCATGTCCTTTGTTCTCTGGATTTAAATGCTCAGGTGAGGTTATATTTCTTCAGTTCCTTTCTTTCCCTCATCTACTAGCTGATCTCTCTCAGACTAAACGAATTCAAACGACCTACTCGATGGATAACTCGGACTTCTCAACGCCTGAGTCTACACCTACCCAACCCAGACGCAAAGTTCACCCACCCGGGACTAGCGCAGGAAGCCCAATGGGTGGGCTGGTGACGCCTCCTACAACTCAAGTGTCAGTTGGAGGAACTGTTCCTGGAGGGGGAAGTTTTATTCCTCATGCCCCAGACCCGCTAATTCACCACCACCGGACATCTACCAATCCCGGGACAACTGCCGCCAGCGTTTACGGCCCAGCGCCTTTAGTACCTATTCCGCCTCATGACCTGCAGAACCCACCAACCACTCCGCCCCAAAGGCAATATTATGGGTCTGCACAACACCTTGTAATAGATCACGACTTCGACATGCGAGACTACAACGGCACCTCCGCTCAAAATCAGGTCCAGAATGTGGTGCAGGGCGACGTGCAGCTGGAGCAAAGGTATCGCAAAGAAAAGGCGCAGAAAAAGGATGAGTCCAAGAGGAAGCGAGCCGTTGAGGACATTGGAGCTCCACAACATTCACCCACACACAAAAAGACTTCTGGTGGGGGGATTGGGCCCCTTCAGCAAAGGATCCTGGAGCTTGAAAGATTATTAGAAACACAGTACGTTTAAACTTGCGATTTATTATGTTGTGCATCACTCAGTAATAAAATTGTGTTTAGAAAAAAAGAGGAGTCTGAGCGCATGGCTCGCTTAGAAGAAAATATTGCTCTTTTAACTTCACTTGCTGCGAAACAACAGTAAGTTTCCGTTGCTCTCTTTTCCTAACATCTCACTAATTCAAATATTTAATTCTAGAACTGGAGCTGCGAAATCGTCGGGACCCTCTACAAAGGCCTCAACAAAACCCAGAAAAACAAAGAGCGGTGGGACTAGTCGGTAAGTCGCTTTTCATATAATTTATTCATATCTATTTTTCACATTTTTACAGTCCTGTCATAGGAATAAACCCGCTGCAAACGCTGGGCCATCAGGGTCCCGTGGTACTAGTCGGGCTGTGCATGGTACCGCCTCAGGTTCATGTACCGGAACTGGTGGTGGTAGCTCATCCGCACGTCAGCCGCCAGTTGGCAACCCACCGCACTCCGGGGGGGGTGCGGCGGGCGGCTCAAGTGCAGGTAGACAATCTCAGGCTAGCAACACCAATACAGGTGGTGCGGAAGGCACACGCAGCGGGCCAGACAATAGGGGTGATGGCGGGGAAGAGCAAGATGATCCAGAAGAAGCAGAAGAACGACAGGATGAGGAAACCAAACGCCGAAGTCGTTATAGACACCAGTATCAACTCAATCGCGACGGAGTCCCAGAGGGCGCTGTGGGCATGAAGGTTTGTTTCTCACCTTGCGCAACGAATAAAGCTAATGATAGTTTGTTAGCATGCTCTTATGTTTCACATTCGTGTGATGTGGAACCAGGTTGACCGTCGCTCCATCCCCTACGACCCTCCCTCCAACCTGCTGAGACGCTTCGATCAGCGATTCTCTTCTGAAGAGGCTCTCTACGAGCAACGTTATGCCGAGCCCCTCATTAAAGCTCAGGAAGTGGACATCCAGGACTACCGAGCATTACAACGCGACACGAAGAACAAAAACTACATGCGGTTGAAGCTCATTCCTGATACAGCAATTGCCATGATGAAGACGACGGCTGCGCGCTACGGATTGAGGGCCTGGGCCCCTGATTTGCGTCAAGCACCTTACGGGCTCTACAATTCTGCTTGCAGAATGGTGGCCATCGATAGTTTTCGGCAAGCCATAACTGCCGACATTTACGCAATGTTCAAACCCGACACAAGGTTCAATAGCGACATTGACTTCCTTATCAAGGTATACGACCATGCCGTCCACTACTTGCATTACCGACGCTACCTCAGAGAGTTGGCTCTACCAGGCTCAAATGCAGCTCAAGATGTAGAGAATACTGCTACACAAAATCGGCGGAGGGTGTGTTGTATACATTTATCTTTTCATCTATCATACTAATACTAATATTTAATTGCAGCTTGCAGAGTCTCGTGGTGTACATGCAACGAAGAATGGCTATCCTCCAAGGTATCAGATTCTTTTCAAAACCAAAGCAACGTCCGACGATGAACGCGACCCCGAGAATTCGCGTGAAGGTATCCGACCTGTGTTCTGGATCAAGAGACGCTGTGAGCGGGCTAGTTGGGCAAACAATTTCTATCGTCTATTCCAAGACGACCACGATATTTTCCATCAGTTGGCACCCAATAAACATCAACTCGACCGAGTTCGTCGTGTACCCCCAAACGGGATGCAAAAAGATTCAGCGTTCAAACGACTACCCAAGAAGATGCCGCTCGACTACTACGACCCAGATTTCTACAATCGGCTCCCCCCTCGTCTTCGGGCTCTGATCGCAGACGAAAATCTCATGGTGTTTTTACCGGACATCAAGGAGACCTTTCAGCGACCCGATCTTGAGTACTTGAGCGATGATGAGTTTATGGAGATCCCTGAGGTTGCTGAACGGAGGGAACTTTACAACATCCCTGATGGTGCTGTGATTCAGGAGGCTGAAGGTCAAGGAGGTGACAACGACGACGACTACGTTGATGAGGAGGATTACGAGGGCGACGATGACAACATGGACCTTGATAAGGATGATAATGGTGTAGATCCGTTGTTTGCGCTTGATGAGGAAGAAGTCCAGGAAGAAGCAAGCCGTTGTCAACGCCTAGCTAATTCCGCCGCTTAATATCATGTTGTAGTTTTTTTTTTTTGTTATCTGTCTTGTGATACTCCGGTTAGATTAATTTTCCGTGATTTTCACTGTACTGTATTTTATGCATGTTCATTTTCGTATGCCACTACCATATCTTTCTCATGCCCCCAAAAAACAGGCCCGTTTGTCTATGTACATACTATGGATGTGGAAGTCAGAACTTTATTGACGAAGTGAGGGGAACACAGCACAGGGGTCGACAAGTGTCACGTCAGACTTTTGCTAAACACCGGCAAAAGGAAGAGGAGTGGGAAGCCAGGCAAAACGCTGGGGTATGGTAACAGAATATCTCAAAAAATTGAAAATACTGATGTTCAACATAGATGACACCAGGGTCGGGGCCCCACTCAAGTTTGCAGGATGTTCATGGTGTTCGGCTTACCACCATTCCGCCCAAAAAAGATCGTCAAAAGCATGTGGATGCAACTACGAGCAGCTCTACGCCAACACAGGCAGCTGGGTTAGATGCACCACCCAACAATCAAGATGCGAAATCGCGGATAGGTCCAGTCTTGCCCAGGGAACCTTGTGAGTGCCACGATTAGTTCTGCTCTGTGCACTTGAATATTCTAAATCAATTGCTGTCATCTAGCCATTGCGCAACTTCAACAATCAGTCCAGCAATTAGTAGACTTAATCGCAGCATGGATATACACTATCTGTGGCCTCAGCAGGGCTGCCAGTGTCTCACTATTGAAGCTTATCTACGGTCTCATTACCCTATCAATTCAAATCGGATACTTGGCTGCTCAACACCAACTCTGTTTACCATCAGCGTATCTTACGACAACAGTTGACCCTCGTACTGCAATCAGCCACCTTGCCATCGAACCTGTACTCCGCCGATCAGTTCACTGCCCGACATGCTTCACTTGGTATAGTGGAGCTGCCTTTCCAATGCTCTGTGCCTTTCGGCCAACTCCAAAAAGCCGTATCTGTGCCACCAGGCTCATAACGGAGGTTGTAAGCCGCAATGGCCCTCGTAAAGTCCCGCGACAATTATATACGACTCAAGACTTTAAATCATGGCTCGAATTTTTATTATCGCGACCCGGAATCGAAGAATTAATTCAAAAGTCGTACACTCATCAGCCCAATCCCGATATCATGATTTCCATATGGGACAGCCCCGCCTGGCAAAGCATTCGCACTGAAGATGATCGTCCATTCTGTATTCAGGTTGGCACCCTTACGTTCAGCTTTTACATCGACTGGTTCAACCCTCTTCTCAATAAAATTGCTGGCCGAATTGTATCTAGCGGTGCCATCGTTTTCTACTGCCTCAACCTCCCTTATGACATCCAAGGTCTGCCGGAGAACGTATTCATCGCTGGAATAACGCCTGCTCCAAAAGAGCCTTCAATGACGACCATAATCCACCTCTTGGACCCAGTCGTGGATCAGTTTGTTGAGATGTGGGGAGGCGCCACTATACGAACCCATTTATATCCTGAAGGGACTTTCTACCGTGTCGGGGTCCTTCCTGGGATAGGTGACTTACCTGGGATGCGAAAAGCGTTTGGTCGAGCAGGTGTTGGCTCCAAGCGTCATCTGTGCTCAATGTGCAAGATCCATAAGGCCCAGATCGACAAGATAGACTCATCATTTCCTCCCCATACCTCACATGAAGTCAACGAAGCCGGGAGGAAGTGGAAAGGTGCTGCCACACAGAAGGATCGGAAACAGATATTTGACGAGACCGGGGTTCGCTGGTCCCCGTTATTGCGTTTAACATATCGTGACTCGGTCAAGCACACCGTACTTGGTGTCATGCACAATTGGATCGAGGGGATCATTCAGCATCACGTTCGCGTGTTGTGGGGTATTGGAGTCCCTAGTGGCGTTAAAACTGCTTCAACACGGCCGCCACCTTCATCTCGCCGCTCATCACATGCGTCGGATTCAGCAACACTGCCTGATCTGGATCCGAGTCTCTACTCAGTAACACAGCGCGGCTTTGCAATGGACATTGACGATAACCCATCAGAAAGCGACGGATCAAATTCCGAGGCTACCCTCAGCGATATTACGGACATGGAATCCGGTGGCGAAGAAACTGCCGACCAGGAGCTCATCGATGAGGAGCCACCACCACGCAGCATCCAAACATTTACAGTCAGCCAATTGTCCGCGATTCGACTCTGCATTACTGATGCCGTCATTCCATCCTGGACTGCCCGACCTCCAACAAATTTGGGAGAAGCGAGTCATGGAAAGCTGAAGGCAGATGAATGGCTCGTTCTGTGCACTGTCTTTCTTCCATTGATCCTACCTGAGCTCTGGTATACTCAGCCGTTTCACTCCCTCCTCGCCAACTTCGTGCACCTCGTTACATGCACGAACATATTGTCCAGCCACACTGTAACCCACGCATATGCCGATCTCTATACATTCCACTACACAGAGTACCGCCGCTCGTGTCTGGAACTCTTCCCTGATATTAATTCACGCCCCAACCACCATTTTGCAATGCATCCCGGCGAGCTCATGAAATTCTGGGGACCGCTTATCAAACAAAGCGAATTTCCTGGCGAGAGGATGAACGGTTCACTGCAAAAGATTCCGAACAATGGTCGTCTGCGTAAGTTGCTTCTTGTCATGCGGCCATACCCCAAGTGTGAAGTTAACGTATTCCCTACCCCCAGGTG
Organism: Panaeolus papilionaceus; assembly: GCA_015501605.1. Lineage (NCBI taxonomy): Eukaryota > Fungi > Basidiomycota > Agaricomycetes > Agaricales > Panaeolus > Panaeolus papilionaceus. The sequence continues at coordinate 277,455 of JADNRZ010000024.1, read as the reverse complement.
ATATGGACTACACCATGATCCGCCAGATGTGCAGAAGAGGCCGACTAACCGCGTTCGTCCAGCAGCAGCAGCACGAGTACACAGAAACGTCACATCAACACACTAAAGCCAGGAAAGAAATAACCGCCGCTGATGTATACAGGACATCACTCAACAATCTCACCCGTGATACGAGGCCAGTCCCTCCCAAACCAACCAGAGATTCAGACATTCTTCCAGCTGGCATATACAACCTTCTTCTCTGGCATATCAACTCCCAACGTGCTACACAGCTTCGTCGATATGATGATTTCCCTCATCCCCCTGATGCAAGAGTCTACTCACACTGGGCAACGCCGCTCACCACTGTCGTGATCCACAATCAAACCTATTCCACATACTCTCAACACCGAGGTAATTCGTCTATTAGCTTCGCTCTTCCAGCTTCCCAAGGTGTGCAGACTGGCTTCATCAATTCAATATGGTCTCAGCACATTGAAGGCATCCGTCGAACATTTCTACTTGTACAGCCACCCATATTCCTTTCCGATGAAGATGCTGCCCGCAGCCCTTATTTCACTCAGCAATTATCAGGACTTATGGGTGCTGTAGTATATGATACTGTTTCGGATATATGTATTGTGGTTGAGCCGGAGCACGTTCAGGGCCATGTCCCCTTTTACAGGCGTCCGCCAGGTACTTTTGGAATTAATAGAGGAACAATAGTGTTGTTAAATAGTTTACATCGTTATCGCCAATAGCGTAGAACATTGTCCAGTATTACGAACTCATTATCGGCCCTTATCTTCTCTTTCTTGATATGCTATTATCTCCTCGCATCACTGACTGTCATGCACACTTGAGTTCATGCATATTGCCACCTTAGCTTGGCCCTCGATCACGGTAAAGTGATGACTTCATTTTATTTTGACTTTATCTTAGTCCAACTTATCAAGTAGCCGGCTCGGCTCTACTATCAAACTCCTGACCTTGGCGCAGGACATGTTGTTTTCGTGAGGTGAATTTTGAACTAGTTTACTTTCTACGGTTCATCACTAAGGAACATATACCTGACAGCTAACATGACAGGTTCCACTGAAAACCAAACCTGACAGAGGATTGCCCCCTGTGTTATGGTGCGTTTAACCTCTGTCTGTCGCCTTCCACCTCACAAGCTAAAGAAAATAATGTAGTAGAATGCTGTCATCTTTATTTATTGAATCCATAAATGCTAACAGACATACGGTCTTTTGGAGAGGATTTTCTAACAAATGTCAACGCACGCGAATGAGTCTGTTCCGCCCACCCCATTGTCAACCACCCTGTTCAACTGTCAGTTCTGTTGTTCCTCGTTCAGCCACGCTCACAGTGATGATCTAGCTTGAGATTTTGAGCTGCTTTTTGCAAGCTTGTCGCTGCTGGGTTTTTATTTCAGAGCTGTAACCCTCATAGGTGAAGCAACGCCAGCGGAACGAGGAATTCAAGCCACTTTGAACTCGCTTCACTACAGGCCTCCAGATCTCGTCATTACCGTCGCCGTCCTCACCGTTCCTACTGTCCTTCTCCTTTAGCTTCACTCTCAAACGTCTAATATTACTCCAAGCGCTCTCCTTGCTCATCACAGCCATAAACGCTCGCCAGAGCTTTGTGGTCGAGGACAATGACCCCTTGACCCCATATTCTCCTGGTGTATGGTCAAAAATCATGACGCTCCTGGATACGGGAGGTCGTCATCTGGACACTGTTAATTCTGGGAGGTGCAGCGAATTTCACGTTTCCAGGTGTGTATCTTGTCTGCTTCACTTTATTGAAGGTTGTGTTCGGGTTTGGCATGGTTATCTCGCTCCTTTGATAGAATATTTTCGTTTTTCCACACCCTTTTCTTTTTCGTCCTGATATGGCTAGAGTCACTAACTGACTTGCATCTCTTCTCTCTGAAGGCGTCTACATTCAATTCTGGTCCACCCTTTAGCCAACGCCCCTCTCCACCTCGCTCTCCTTTGAGCCGCCCGCGTCAACCTCCAAGACCTGGAACTTGGTGCGCTGGAGAATGGGGAACATCCATCGTTTATTGGGACGTGGACGGGGAAAGGTGCTGCTGTTGTTCATACGTTGATGTGACTCGCTTTTGTCCCTCATCTATGTGTTTGGGCCTGTGCTTGTGCGTTGAGGGGTTGGATGAAGTGTGATGCTGGCTTGACGCCGTTGTTAGGCCTGACATTGGACTTTCGTGTTCATTCAATGCATTCTCTTTCTCCCTCATCGACTGCACCCAACTCGACTGTGACGTCATCGTTAACGTTCTTGTTCCATTTTCGTTTACCCGATCCTTTGCGCCTTTGCGTCTTTCCTCTCCTCATCAATGGAACTCAACGCGACTCCGATGTTCATTTTATCCCAACTCGTTCATCCGCTGCTTGCATCGCTTCCGCTGTTCATAACTTCTCATTCCCCCCTCGTACCTTTTGATTCCTTGAACACGCCGTGACTGAACCATGTTTTGTGATTCTTGGACTTTACGTTGTGCATGACATTCAAATTTCATCTTATCCTTCTTCCATTCATACATGCGTTTATCCAATCATTCACTCTCGTCCTCTTGACCCCCCCACTCATGCTCGTCCTCTCCCTACCTTTTCTTCATCATTATCCGACCTTCTACCCTCGCATATACTAACCCAAACTTTCACCCTTTTCCCATTTGCCTGTTGTACTCATTCTCTTGCCCGTTGGTTGCATTGTTCCTGTTGTCCCTTCCTCTGTCGTATCCTCCCTTCTTTTTGCTTCTTTGAACGCGCCGTGACTGAACGTGGTTTTTCTGGGCAGTTCCTGGCATTTACGCCGACTTCTCATTTGATCTTATCTGTCTCTCCCGATTCATTCAGTCTCGTCTCCTTGACCATCCATCCACCCGTGCCCTCCCTTCCCTCGCATGTTCTCTTTTCATTCTCTTATCTTTCGAATCTTGCATATACTAACGCGCCCTATCGCCCCTTTCCCTATACAGATACACTAGCCTCGACTCCTCACACCCCCCAAACAACCCCCCGCCCATGACACCCACAATGCGCTCCTCAACACTCTACTTCGTCCCCTCTGCTACCCAATCCGCCTCGACAGCGCCTACAACGAAGAAGAGCACGCAGACGGAGTTGAGCGTCAGGTTAGGGGGTTGTGTGTACGATATTTGGGTTGGGTGTGATTTATGGAGGATGGTGGTATTGGAGGAGGAGCAGGACGAGCAGGATGGATAGTGTGATTATTGAGGATGTGGAGGGCATGGGGGTGAGGTTGAATGGGAATTGGGATGTCGGAGAGGGAGGAGGGCAGCGACAGATGAGTTGGTCGCAGATGGCGATGAATGCTGCCGCTTCGTCGAATCCGGTGCCTGTTATTCCTGGTGCTGCTTTCTCATCATCCAACGCCGCTTCTGCGTCCTCTAATGGCGCCACCACCGCCAATGCCAACAGTACGTCTAATTCTAGCCGCCTCCGATCTAAACCACGTCCATGGGACGTCTTACCGCATACACGACCTTCAATGGACGTGAGCCTGCCGGATGACGATGGCCCTCCGCCTTTGATTACGCTCTCCAACCACTGTGCATCTTCTTCCTTATCCTCCAATCACGCTTCCGGGTCTGGGAGCACGTAACCGCCTAGGTGCATGCGTCCTGTGCAACCTATACCCGCTAAACGCGCTTCAATTCAGGCAACAACAGCAGGGGCAGGGTTGAGTACGATTCCGGAAGGCCAAGGGTTGGGAAAGCCATTGGTGCCGCAGAAGGCGTATAAACCGTCGCCTTATGAATCCTATTCCATATTCGGGTGTGACTGGAGGAGGGGATCTGGGTAGTGGACACTCGACTGCATTAAGTTTGAGTGAGACGAGTTCGGGGAGTAGGAGTCAGAGGGGTCTTGTACAACCGGGTGTGGTGGTGAAACATAGTTGGGTAGTGCCTGCCGTACTATCTCAGACGATACCTACGAGTTCAACAGGCCCGACCAGTCCGATGAGTCCAGCGTCACCTACGGCGACGCAGCAGCAGAGGAGGTCCACGCAGGTGGGAGGAGGGCGGGAGAGTTGGCGGATGAGCAGTGAGATGCGTCGAGTTGGTGATTTCGTTTGTATTTTTGATTGGACGTTTTGATAGAAGGTTTATTTTTGGATCGTTTCTTCCTTGACCTGTGATTGAACGTTCGAGTTGTTTTTTGATTTAATTTTTTGGCTCGTATATCCGTTGGCGTCTTCACATTCACCTTCCTCAGCCTCATCGTCCTGTCGTATACACACCTTATTCCTTCTTCGTCCCCTTTTCCTAAACTATCCAACGCAACGCACTGTGCATCCTCTTCCTCTTTCCTCCTCCAACCCCATCCCATTGAATACTACAGTCTATCACGAGGCATCCTCACCCAGTACATTATACATTTACGACATTCACGCCTCTACCCCGCCGCCGGTATTATTATTACCACAACTATTCCATCTGTCCGTGCCAACGCTGGCGTTTTCATTTCAAATCCAATTCATTCAATCAATCATATACTTCATTTTCTGTGTTTAAACTTTTAGTCGTTGTTTTATCGATACATTTACTTATTCCCTTTCCTCCTGCGCCATGAAGTTGAATTTTGCAATTGAGTTGAACGTTTTCAATGTTAAATTTAGATTGAATTGTACTTCGGACTTTATTTCGTTATAAATATTTATACATCGCCTTCGGCCATGTTCAATGATTTCATCTTGACACCGGCAAGCACCGGTGTCGGTGAAAGAGGCATTTCACTGCGTTTTCATGAAAACGTCTACACCGCCTCGTAGCCTCATGATATAAGGAAGCCATGGACTTGCTAGGAACCTGTGCACACGCTTTCATCCTTCCTTTCATCCCTCCCTCAGCATGTCGTCGCAAATGTTGCCCACGGGAAACCGAACGCTAATCAATCAACTCACAGTCAACAATGTTCAGAACACATTCCAAACAAGCTGTATGCACTGCGCTCCTCTCCCTTGAGTAGTAGAAATTATACTAACGTCCTCCATAACAACTAGCGTTCCAACGCTTGTATGATCACATCTGCGTCGCTGCCTTCGACAACTCCGACCAAGTAGACCAGACAAAATGCTGCGCTGGGACACGAACTCTTCTGCTTCAGCGTCTAGAGAACTGGCTGGCTGTACCAGGGAATGCTCGTCGTCTGCTGACCTGGCTCGATGGACCGATGGGATCGGGTAAAACAGCCGTCGCGAGGACAATGGCAGAGCGTGTGTCTGCGAACAACAAACTTGTTGGTACCTTTATATTCAGGAGGGGACAACCTGGGAGAAACGATGCCACGCGGTTTGTAACTACGCTCGCATATCAGATGGCATTATCCATTCCTCTCGTGCGCCCGCATATCGAGCACCAGCTCAATCACGATCCATCCATCCTCCAACAATCGCTCTCCCGCCAACTTGACCTGCTTATTCTGGAACCCCTTCGGAAAATGCGATCACAGAACCCTGATATCGACATTACGACGCTTCCAAACCTCATCATCGTGGATGGATTGGACGAGTGCGGAGCGGACCAGGAATCGGGGAGGGAGGAAATGCAGACCAGAGTGTTGGATCTCCTTCACCGCCTTGCTTTATCGCAGAAGGTGCTTCCCTTCGCTATTCTAATACACAGTCGACCCGAGAAGAACATCAAGAACTGGTTCAGTCTGGAATCGCACGAGAAAATGACGAATAGGTTAACCCTGGATGCGTCGTATAAACCAGATGATGATATCCGATTTTTTGTGACTCAAAGCTTCCTCGCAATCCTCGATGACCACCCTAGTCGAGATCTTCTACCACCCGGCTGGCCCTACGAACTAAAAAATTCTCGTGGTGCCCCTGTGCGAGCCATTGAGACTCTTGTGGAGTGTTCCTCGGGGCAGTTTATCTATGCCGCCGTTGCCATGAAATTCATCGCATCTCAGCATTGTCGCCCCGATAAGCGTCTGCTCTCTGTTCTCTCATCCAACGATCATCATTCTCCAGATGCCCCGAATGCCGTTGTTGACTCCCTCTATGCACAGGTTTTGAATTCTACCGACGACCACGAGACTGTGAAGCAGATTTTGGCATACCAGAAACTGGCCACTCGGATATATGATTCTCAAAATTTCCCACTTGCCAGGATTTTATGCATGCTATCTATCTCGAAGCAGGATTTTCATCATTCTCTACAACAGTTGGAATCGCTGGTGACTGTGGGGACTCGGAGGCAATTCCTCAAGTTTCATCATTCATCACTTGGTGAATTTCTAGGAGACCCCACTCGCTCAGCGGCTTGGTTCATTGACGACGACCATTATCGTTCGCATTTTATGCTGCGTGCGCTGAGGCTATTTCGCGACGGTAGGTACCATAACAACTTCAAGAGCTTGAATATTCACGTAGATGATCTACTTGCTTCCAGAAACCTATGTTGGCGCACAGGTGTCTTTCCTTCGCCTTGTTGGTTGTCTCTTAATGCTCGGCTACGATAATGCATCAACAGTGGTGCACCAAGAAGTGGAGCATTTTTGTGACTTTCCTAACTCGTCGTATGGTGCATCTGTTGAGCGCTTCCTGTCTCAAGTGCCACTCAGCACATTCATCCGGCTAACTAGATGGATTTCCGCTCTCCGGACCGAATACTCTGTGTATTATTCGTTGCCAGGACGCACACTGTTCCGTCATCTTGCCGCATTGATAAAGCCGAATATACAGCCACACCTCAAAGATCCGGATTCATTCGCTCGTTTCCTTTGTTGGGCTGCCTATGTTCCTGGTAGCAGATTGTCAGCTCGTACGTGTGATCTATTTGTTTTGTCATTCGGGTATTCATTCACACATATGATAGAGGGCCACGACTATGCATCGTCCAACCATCGCTGGCCTCGTGATCTTCGTCATATCGTGCTTGTCATGACAGTATTGCCATCAGAATTTCCCTTTTCTTTGGCCTTTTCCCACGAAGAAATCTGCGCTCTATTTTCCATTCCCTCTATGAGCTTCCTGAACAGTGCACTGCTGATAGTCCTCAAGGCACTAGAGCTTGGACTTCGGCATTCTAGGAGGCAAGTCTAGAAGCTACCCTCCTAAATCTCCGATGACATTGCTGATGCATGTTTTACTGTGACCGTTTCATGATAGGTGGAAATACTCAGAAGTTCATCATACGAAGTGGTGGAAGGGACCTCGTGACAGAGAAATCATCCAGAAAATTTTTCTGGGACTAGACGTGTCACTCGATATTTGGATTTATGCCCTGGATTGTGAACAAACGTTGCAGGATGATTTTCGTACCCACATCCAAAAGTCTCTTGTGAGGTATCTTCGCGAAGGGTCAATTTTTCTGATACTCATCTACAGTTCAGGGTTTATATGATGGATCCATTCGGGGAAACCAATTTCAACGGCTTCACAATCCACAACGCCCTCCGGCCTCGGGAGTTGTCTCACCCCTCGACTTCGCCTTAGCAGAATGCGCCTGGAATGTCGACCAATTCCAGCATGAATCAGTGCACGACCTGTTCCTACGAGACGATAAGTACAATCAGATCCTGATACCCAGTATTCCAGAGCTTGCAATGTATCTAAAAGAACATTGGGATGGCCCTTGCAGAGTCTACGTACCTGCAAGTGTAGTGTTGTCCCCTTGCGGTTGTATTTTGATTGTGTAGGTTGATCACAGATATTTAGAATCGGTTTTGATTGGCGTATTATACCCGTAGTCATGTAGATAAACTGATTCAAACAGACTCCTCATGCAACTCCCGTAGGCACCAATTCTCCCATGACTTGGGGCTAGAAATTGACGAACGCTGCTGATCCTATCCTGTACGTGCCGCTCATATTTCAACTTTTCAACCCCCCCCTGCTTCTAAAAATCGAAGCACACTGGTAGAGCTCTTTCGACTTCCAAACGTTGAATCATTATTGGCATTAACGGCATCAATTCTCACTGCCACATATCGCACAGACCATGCTCGCGTCTCTCTCTGGTTGTCTCTTCTACGCCTCACTGTTGTTGGGCTTGATTCTTCTGTGCTATTAATTGCATTTTTCAAATATTCTGGGTCTATAATGCTTGAGCTTCACTAGTAGAACGTCAGCGTTGACGATGACATCTGTAATTTAAATTTATGGTGTGTTTATCCTCTGTCTGTTACTCACCACTCACAAGCTAACAAAATTCGTAGCACAATTCTGTCATCTTCATTCATTGAATCCACGTCTGCCCACACGGACATACAGTCCTTTGAAGAGCAGTTTCCGACGAATGCAACGCACGCGAAGGAGTCTGCTGCGCCCGCATCAATGGTCAACCACAGTGTTCAACTGAGGTTTGCTACGGGAGAATACACGAGAAATTTGGACCCGTTCCACGGCACACCGCCGTCCAACTGGTTTCTACGACACAGCGGTTACAATCAGATCCTGATACCAAGCATTCCAGAGCTTGCAACTTATATGGGGATTGATCGTACCAGCTCTTACGCTGGCCGCCCACCCATCCTTGTAAAGGCGACACTGTGCCCCTGCGGTTGGGTATACCTTCCTCCTTGGAACTCAGATAACCAGAGAGGAGAAGTTGGATATATGCATCAGCGTATCCAGCATTTTAATATGTGGTATTGTATTAGTCATGCATAATAAAACGATTTAAGTTGGGGGATGTTCAGTATATTGCATATACCCCGGGGGCAAAGCTTGGAGCGCGTCCGTTTGCAATGCACATTTATTTTGAAACGACAGAGCAAAAGGGTGCATTCCAAGCACCTAAAGCGTCTCAACCCCGTGTAAGGCAGCTGGTACAGTTTATATCGCCGCTGGAAAATTCTAGTTTAAATTTAATTCGATTCGCTGATGAGCTCGTCGCCCGTATCGCTGTATTTTTCTTTCCTTTCTGTGATTCCATGTCGCATCACCGAATCGCGCTCGGTTTCCCGATTTGTTACATGGTGATGCACAATCACGGTTACCGGCTCGGCCCGGTTCTAGCCGTCACGCCATCCTCCCTAGTCACAAAGTGGAATCAGCAGCATAATTCAAGTTCTGCATCGTTTCACGCCATTCTTTTTTGTAAGGACCTATTTACACAGTAGTACTATCGTTTAAGAAAATGTATAGCCAACGAAAACTGAATTTAAAAGAAATTTTGAGGTAGAAATGAGCCAGCTATGGTTTAACATAAACTCAGTCCTCAGCAACATCTGAACCCTCATCTGAATCGTCGTCTGCTTCGGAATCGGATTGATCAAGTGCAGTTTCGTCCTCTCCTATAATCCATAGTCTTGCTTTATACATTCGGATTGCCCTTCGCAGGGCTGATCGCTTGTCATCTGCTTTAGTAGGAAGTGCTTGTCCAACAAGATTTGGGGCTCCAAGATTTTTGAAAAGCTTCACTTGATCCTGCAAAGCGATACCTTTGAGTCCTTTGAGTAACTTGGCTTTCCTAAAAGTGAGAATAAGTGGAGTATTGGATAGACGAGCTGCTGCTTCCTCCGCTGCTGCTTTTCGCTTGGCTCTTCGAGCGGCTTTCTCAGCCTGCTTCTGATCCCGGAATTTTACCAATTCTTCTTGCCACTTTCGTTCCTGTCCCTTGAGCTCACGTGCAGCAGTGCGTAAAAATTTATGGTCCTCCTCTTCAGTAAGCTTCGCCTTGATGAATGCAGCCATATCATTGCGGAAAAACATTGTGATAGAGTTGTGAGTGAGGAGAGACAGCTGTGGTTGGTGGCCCATAAGTCTTCGAAATGATCCTAGTGCACCCTCATTTTCATCATTGGTTGCAGGCATATAAGCCAGGTCCTTTTCTTCAGCTGTGGCCTTGTCAATTAACCTCCCTGGTGCAAATTCGGATGTGAATCGAGCCCATGTCCCAAGAGAAGCCTGAAAGAATGCATGAAGCAGTTCTCTAAGACTGGGAAGTGATGAAGAAATTTCCTGGATATGCTGAATGACATCTGGATTCACCCACTTGTCACCATTGAGTGTTGTAGTTGTGTAGTCAACAGCAGGTCCAAGTACGAGATCAGGATTAGCAATGATATTTTTGATGTGTTGGTCAACCTTGGCATGTAAGGGTCCCAGATCGAGCATGTTCTGGGTGTCTCCAGGTGCTCTGATTGCTCGCATGTAGGGGTAGGATACTGCCTCAGCATAAAGAATAAGAACCGCCATTTCAGACTTGGTGAATTGACAATGGAGTGCATCCCAAAGGTTCTGTTCCATGTTGTTGAGAGTGCCATTCTGTTTGTTGTCACGAACATGCTCTAAAAATTGAATGAATTTGTTGGTGTGAAGGAGAAGCGATGCAGCAGCATCACAGTAGGATTGAAACCGATTGTTCGAGGTGTCAGGGAATGTAAATGTGTTAGAATAGGTCATGTGAGCAGCTGGTGGCTCACGTGCTACGTTGATGTACATATTCGGTAGTTTAGCTAATAATTTAACTTGCCGTTGTACTCTGTACTTCTGTTGTGGCCACTAGGTGTCTGTGTCTGTGTCTCTATCTGTGTCCTCCCTCGTTTTTCTTGGTTTTCTCCCCCTCCACATTTTATTCACTTCTAACAAAATGTAGTTCGAACATGTACTCTGTACCACCAACGGAACAAGTCATGATGACCCTTCTTGTCGTCCTTGTGATTGAAGAGTGCACCTGCAAGCTCAGCCGCCTTCACTGCACCACCTGTTGTGCGAGAGAATGCTGCTTCCTGAGCAGGGGTAGTTTCATCGCCATTCATAAGTGCTTCATCACGCTCATCCAAAACCAATCGATTCTCTCAATTGCAAAGCTGCACTGGTCTATTTTCCCCTGGGGAATCAAAACCATTGTCATCCCACCACTGGGACATAGCTCGATAGCCACTTCGAACAGTATTGAGATCTTTGTGACATCCACATCCTACCCAGATGAAGAGCCGAAGGGTGCGCTGTTCCTTCTCTGAGAGCAGACTATATGCTTCCTTTCCTAGATCAGCAACAACACTCTCAAGCATGATGACACGCTTTGCTGCCTGTGCATCAGCTGAGAGACGATTCCATTTGTGCTGACCACCTGATGCTTCAATCATCTCCTTCTCGGCTTCGGCATATAACACATTGACCTCGGAGATTGACCGATCAAGGAGTGATTCCTCGCCAAGATGCTCATATATAGCCTTCTCCTTCAACTCCTTGAATTTCTCAGCATCCTTTTTTTCTTTTGCACAATGGTCTGTGTTCATTCCTGCCAGCTTGATCAGAATATCAATCAGCCGAAAGAGGTTAGTGCCACCAGTCCGCTTTGCAAATGGACTCTGGTTGTAGAGATCCAGGATATTTGCAAGAGATGAGCGCCAGTCAGTGATGGCTTCTTCACTTGAGTTATCAAGGGAAGGCATAATTCTGTTGAACCTTGTAGATCGGACACTGTAAGTAAGAAATGAAATAAACTCAGTCAATGGTATATTCGACTAATACCGATACACGATAATACCTGTAAGTAAGAAATGAAATAAACTACAGGATATTCGTTAGAAAAAGAGAATAAGAAAAAGGAGGGAAAAAGATAAAGTGGCTCACCTCAGTCAACGGTATATTCGACTGAGGTGCCCGGATGTGAACGTGAAGAATATATACTACAATTATGACAAACGTCGTTTGTATTCTAATATTGTCCAATGGTTGAAATAAAGAAAAAGAAATAAAAGAAAAGATAAGATGTGCCCTAGGGGCACGCAGTCAATGATTGCTGATCTGTGATGTCCCTGACATTCCGTCTCAACACTCCTCCTCAGCACGGATCGTCGTAAGTGTAAAACTCCTCCTCAACCTGAGTAGTGATGATGTCGGGTAATAGACCAGTATAAGCTCGAAGACGTGTGAACAGGCCTTTGTGTAATGCTTTTGTGAAGATGTCCGAAATGTTTTCCTTCGTGTTGATGTAAGTGAGCATAAGATCCCCTTCATTTGCACGCTCTCGAAGGTAATGATAACGAATATCCATATGCTTTACCCTTGAGTGGAGCGCTGGATCTTCAGATAAAATGATAGCGGCCTGATTATCGCAGAATATGTGGGGGATCGTCTCAGGTGAAATGAACTGGAGTTCTTGGAGAATTTGTTTCAGCCACATGGTCTCTTTGGCAGCTTCGAAGGCGGCGACGTATTTGGCTTCACATGAGGAGGTGGCTACTGAGCGTTGTTTCTTTGATGACCAGCTGATGAGTCCTCTTCCCAGGGTGAAGCCGTATCCTGCAACGCTTTGTCTTACTTCTTTGCATTGAGCCCAGTCTGAGTCCGAGTATCCTGATAACTCGATTTTGCTGTGTCCACCGAGAGTGAGCTTTAGCGTTCGCGTTCCTTTGAGGTAGCGAACGACATGAATGGCGGCGTTCCAGTGTGTTTGGTCGTAGCAATCAAGATATTGGGATAGATTTTGAATTGAGAATGAGAGATCTGGGCGTGTCCCAATAGCGAGGTAAAGTAGTGAGCCGACTAGAGAGCGATACAGGAGTTTAGCCTGTAAAGAAGTGTCTATTTGGTCTTTTGAGGGACGAATGAGTTTGAGGCTGGGGTCCATCGGTGTTGATATTGGGTGAGCGTCTGTTTGACCAAATTGTTTGATGATACGGTCAATTAGCGCTGTTTGAGATAACTTCACTGTTCTGGTTGAGTGATTTCGTTCGACTGCAATGCCAACGATGTGTTTTGGTTCGCCCAGGTCAGTGACTTCCCATTTAGTCTTCATCTCCTCCTTAAACTCTCGTAGCGCATCGTCAGTGGAGGCTATGGTCCCGCTATCGTCAACATGAACGGCAGTGATAACGATACCTGAATCCCGTTTTCTCCAGTATACGCACGGGTCTGATTTCAGAGGTGAGAATCCCCATTCCTTCATAGCTTGATTGTAAGTCTTGTTCCAGATCCTCCCAGCCTGCTTCATTCCGTAAAGACCGCGCTCGATCCTCCAGACATACTCCTCCTTACCCGGCGCTGTGCAACCTTCAGGGGGCTTCATGTACTGTATCTCGTCGTCAGGTAGTACACCATACAGGAACGCGGTTTTTACGTCCATTTGGTTCATCTCCCAATCTAGAGAAGCCGCGACATGGAAGAGTATTCGCCATGATTCCATGCGCGCTGTGGGTGATGTAGTGCTGTGGTAGTCTCGGCCGTAGACTTGTTCGAAACCTTTCGCAACGATATGCTACAAGCCGATGGCGTTTGTTTAAACAAATTTCAACAATACAAAGAAAATTCATTTAATCAGTTTTTAATTAAACAGCACAAAAACGGCTCATGAAACACACACATCTCATGCACCTAGAAATGTTTAAACAACTGGTATATCTCGTCATTCTGTTTAAATGATTATTTAACTAATGTGGCAATTAAATACAAAGTGTGATTATTTACTAATTAAACACCAGTAGAGTGTATCATTTAAACATCAATAACTACGTGAATACGAGGGATCACCCTAGGAGCAATATATTCGGAAGGCGAGGGGAGGGTGTCTGAGCTGGATGTAACATGGAATGATGACAGGTGTGGGAGGTGGATCAGTGATGCGGTGATGTAGCAGGGATGAGCATGGAGATAAAGACCTGAAAAGCGGTTAATATACGTCAATTTTCATGGTGTGAGGTTGGGTTAGACATACCTATGGTGTGAAGGGGATGTGTGCACAGGTATATGGGAAACTGCTCAAAGGGTCAGTCAGTTCAGGAGTGTCGACATGGGGGAAACTGAATACCTTGCTATTCCGCACCTTCGTATGATGACGTTGCTGAAAAGGGTTAGCAACTGATGTTGATGAGAGCTCGAACAGAAGCGCTCGACTTACGTTGAGCGTTTGAAGACAGCATTCAAGATAAGGTGAGTAAGGGTGAGGACATGGTGGACGAGAGGGAAAATGGAATTGGATTTCCGAACAAGTTCAGATGGCGGGCAAACATCACCAAATATTAAACAAAGAATTCCCGTGATCGTGTCGTTGCTGGCAGAGATTAAATTTTACTTTGAGCATTTGCCGTTTCGAAGTTCCAACTCTTGAACTTGCACTCATCCTTACCCTCCTCCCATCACCCTGACGCTCACCAGGCCAATGTGGCGGCTTGTTTTTGCGTCTTTTTTCATCTTTCGCTCCCCTTCCAATGTGTTGATACATGCAGCTTGCACCCATGGTAAGTCCCTCTGACACTCTGTGATGCCCACTCTCTAACCTCTCCTTCATATAGGCTCCCGGCCGAGAGGATTAATTCAGGTGTAGTACCACCTGTGTACCTGCGGGTTTTCCGCGCCAAACGAGCCCAAGAATGTCCAAAACGGACGACTTTTGGTCAAGATATGACTGAAATATGAAGCCTTTCATATTTCAGGCATATCTTTCTCAATTCTCAGCCGTTTCGGGCGCTCTTGGGGTCGTTTTGAAGCTCACGGGAACGCCGACCCAGATCCGTACCTGCCCCCAGCCCGGCCCACGACCCTTTTGGGTCACCTGTAGCCTTGACATTCCCTATTCCGTAGTCATTTTAGCCTACAGCTCATTCTTCAATGTCCCTATCCATTCGCCTTCTCAGTATAAAGTTCTAGTCCCATCCCTTTTATTCTCTCTATACCTCCTTTTGATATTTTACTTTTTTCTGTGATTTGTTTAAACACTTACTCTACTATTGATTAATCACGACCGTTTAAACATTGTCAGTGTCTTCGTTTAATTGTAATTAATTATTTAGATATTTAATTGTTTAATTGTGTTACTAATCTAGCCGTTTAAACAATTACATATTTAATTGTTTATTCGGTTATCATATCTGTTTAAATGGCTTCTGTTTAAACCCAGCACCAAGTAGCCAATACCATAGGCTAATAGATATATATTATTTAAATAATTGTTTAATTAATATTTGTTTAAATGAAAATCCTTCGTATTGTTGGACTGTTTATAACCAAACGCCATCGTATTTTTGCGATACGTACTTTATGTCGGGTTACCTCCCCCTTCTCATTCCTTTTTCGCTTAAAGACCCTTTTTGCTCGTAAGAGTTTGTATCCTGTCGGTACAGTCGATTTATGCACCCAACGGAACACTCCCATGTCCTGTAATGAAGCGATCTCCTCCTGATCTCCCTTGATCCATTCAGCGGCATCTGGCGCATCTTTCGCTTCAGCCCAGGTCTTCGGGTCATCGTCTTCATCATCCGTGGAAATGTAGGCTTGGTCTCCGTTGTCGATTGATTGGCGAATGCGGTCAATAACGGTGTGGCTGAATAAGGTGCGGTGATTTACTTTCATTGAGCACAGGAGAGACTCGAGTTCCGAAACGAGGGTGGTGTCGTCCTCTGGGTTCGGGTATGGGAGTTCTTCGAACATTTTCTGGGTATCTCGAATAGCGCGCTGCTCATCCCGATGCTGCTTGGCACGAACGGCGGCTTCCCTGGAGTCCTGAATGGTCTGCTGTAGTCTTTCGGCAGCAGTGGTAGGTTCACCGTGCTCCCTAGCTTCGGCGATTCTGGATGAGCGCTTGGGGGGTGCAGGGGCTGGTGGAGGTGTGGGTGGATTGACAACGGGGGGTACTGGTGCAGAGGCTGGGGGTTGTTCTGAATGAACGTACATGTCATCCTCGTCGTAATCAAGTGTGTCAGGTTCTCCAGGAACCTCGATCATGGGATTTGGGGTACTGACAGCCGGAGAAACGGGTGTCTCTCCTTGTTCATGACTCTCAATGAATGTAACGTGTGCCGACGTGAGGATTCTCCTAGTGGGAGGGTGGTAGCATCGATAGGCCTTTGAGTGTGGTTCGTACCCTACCAATACACATTCGATAGAGCGTTCGAGAATTTTAGGGTTATGAGTCTGAATAAGGACAAAAGCACGGCACCCGATTTCACGCATGTATGAGTAACTGGGTTTACGACCGTTCCATAGTTCCCATGGAGTCTTTCCGTCTGTGTTCGAACGGGTGACTGTTTTAACGTGAACATGCGCTGCGGTGAGATAGAACTCGTCCCAGAGGAACTCCGGTAGTTTTGCGTCTATGCGCATAGTACGGCTCTTTGCCATGAGCGTTCGATGCATCCGTTCAACTCGTCCTGCATGCGCCGAAGTATGTGGTGCGGTGAGGTCATGGACAGTTCCTCGAGTCTTAAGCCATGCCTCCATCTCAGCGCTCTTCAATTCCCCATTGTCGGTTCGGTACTGGTGTACCGGGTACCCAACCTCGAGTTCTCGAGTCTTTTCCCATGCCTTCAGTTCACCAAAGGCATCAGATTTCGCTTTCAGAGGGATGGACCAAACATAAGAGGAAAAATCATCAATTAAGATAGGGCCCATGCATTTTCGACTAGCCTCCACGTGATTTTTGTGATTAAAGGTGACAAAAAGGTGTATTTCGTTTTGAGAAATTCACAACAATTTTAAATAAATATGTTTTATACGAAATACTACAGATACGTGGAATAGAAACATTATTTCGTTAAAACATTCTTAAAAATTGAACACTTGAAAGCTGTGAAAGTGTTCCGAGTGTTTAGCCCCTATGTTCAGGGACATCAAACTGACATGTGCAGCAATATTGCACCAACACACAATGGTGGTTTTGCAAGAAAAGACACGCATAATGCGCATTTCCAAGAGAAGAAAGGCCAATAGAGCCAATTCAGGACTAAAGAATGTCAAGAAATCACTCGAAGCAAGCATACTGAAGGAAAAATCAGCCGTAAGTCATGTACAAAAAATGTTGTGAAATTTAAAGCTTAACTGAGGGGTTTCGGCATAGAGGAGCACTTTCTTGAATCATGTCAAATCCCTGCAACACACGCTGAATGCATGTCCATCAGAGGGGTGTGCACATCCACTGCATGAGGGTTATACTCTAGAGGAAAGGGGAGGTCAGATGGATATTGATGAAGACATATGCAGCCCTCACCACCAGATGGATCACGACATCACAGCTATTGACACTACTTTGGATGAAGAATTACCAGATGTGCCACCACTAGAGGAGTATTTCTATGCTGCCGGTGATAAAACCGATGATCTGGACACAATAGTGATGGAGGAAAGTCCACCTACTGTACTTGACACGGTAGAAGAGCAGCTCCTGCAGCTCTATCAGGAGTATCAAACCTTGTACCAGTGTGGCATCCTTGCGCGCAATGCTGCAGTGACAGCATTGCAGACAGCCCATGTAGCAAAAGGGTTATGGGAACGCATGCCTATTTCGGTCTATCAGCAGGTGTACAACAATGCAGAGGGAAAAGCGGTCATAGCAACACAGAATTCACTTCGATTGGGACAACAAATTGATCATTTAATCGCTCAAATCAAGGCCTTATCAACAGAGCGAGACAGGGCGCTTCCTTCTTCATTACCACATGACGAGACAGCTCACGGTGCCACCACTAGCATTGACACAACAGCCGATGAATCAGAAGAACCAAGCAGCCTGCTTGAAGATGACGACAACAGCTCACCATCACCTTCCCCAGCTCCCACTGGAAACACCAACACGGATCCAGATTGCGACGAAAACTACCGAATGATCAAGTCAGTAGATGCCCTACAGGCACTTGATGCAATCAACGACATACTAAGACCCAAACACGATGTAAAAGGACACCGTTATGGCGATCCTGGACTAGATCGCATTACGGAGAAGCGGCTTGACTCCATGAAGATGTTGTTGTGGTGTTTCGTTGACCCTGTAATGGGTAAACCTTGGATAGCGGCATCACTACATGTCGCTCAGACTATGGGAAGAGGTGTTTATTGGGCGAAGAAGATTCGGGAATGGACACGCACCTTTATCAATACCCGAGAAATTCCATTAAATGTCTATGGCACTTGGAATGAAACACTTCTCGCACATGAAGATTTCCGACAAGAATTAATCATCTATCTTCAAAGTGTCGGTAAATACATTACAGCTGATCACCTCATGCAATACACTCACCGTCAAGATGTTTGTGGCTGGTGGAAGATGAGAAGGGGGATTGCAATATCAACAGCCAAGCGATGGATGAACATCCTCGGCTATCGGTGGACCAAACAACCATCTGGTCAGTACGTGGATGGTCATGAGCGTGTGGACGTGGTGGATTATCGCCAGAATGTATTCCTTCCCAAAATGGCTCAATACGAGTCAAAAACTCGTATTTTCGACAACAATGGAAAGGAAGTGCCTCGACCGTGGCCTCACGATGTAGAGGATGGGCCCCGTCCATACGAGGATGTGCATGTCCTGTGGTTCCATGACGAATCAACATTTTACGCCAATGATCGGCGGAACGTGGGCTGGGTATATAAAGATGCAAAGGCCATACCTCGAGCCAAGGGCGAAGGCCCATCTTTGATGGTTGCTGATTTCATATCAGCGGATTATGGCTGGCTTCGATCTCCAGATAAGGCTGAAGACGCGCGTGTTTTGTTCAAAGCAGGGGTGGAGCGACAAGGTTATTTCACAAACGAAGATGTTCGGGACCAAGCACGCCGCGCAATGGACCTGTTGGACAAGCATTACCCTCATGAAAAGCATGTCCTGATTTTCGACAACGCCACAACTCACCGAAAACGTGCAGATGATGCATTATCTGCACAGAAAATGCCAAAAGGTCCCTCTAAAAGCCATGATACAAACTTTGGCGTGTCTCGGAACAAGCTTAATGCTGATGGAAAGCCTGTATATGGACCTGATCGCAAATTAGAGAAAGTATGGGCACGAATGGCAAATGGTCGCTTACCTGATGGACGAGAGCAGGATTTCTATTTCCCTGATGGTCATCCACAAGCTGGGTTATTCAAAGGAATGGCGCAAATTCTTGAAGAGCGGGGCTACGAGGATGCAAAGTCAAAAAGGTTTGAATGTGACGGGTTCAAATGCATACCTGGCAGCACAGACTGCTGTTGTCGACGAATTCTCTTCAATCAGCCCGACTTCGCTGATGTAACATCATTACTGGAAGAAGAATGTGCAGCTCGTGGATACGTTGTTATTTTCCTGCCAAAATTTCACCCGGAATTAAATCCTATAGAGCAATGTTGGGGAGCAGCTAAAAGAACATACCGAAAACTTCCTCCACCCTCTTGTGAAGCTGATCTTGAACGAAATGTAATTCATGCCTTGGACTCTGTGTCTCTACTGTCACTCAGAAGGTAAGTAGATAGCTCACTAGATTTCGTTTGCTTACCATGAAATATTCCTCTAGGTTTTGTGCTCGTGCCCTTCGCCACACTGATGCTTATCGGAAAGGACTTAACGGTGCTCAAGCTGTCTATGCAAGCAAGAAATACCGCGGCCATCGTACTCTTCCCAGTGGTATTCTCAAGGAATGCGAGGATGCAGGTATTGAATCTCATCCTTATGATGGTGTTGGTGGTGTTGTTGAGGGTGGTGGTCGTGCATAAATCTGTTTCCATCCTGTTTCAAGTTCTCTCGTTCGACATTACATGGGAAACCTGGCTGTAAACCAAGGTTATTTTGGTGCATATTGGGTAGAATCATAGAAATGTGGTGTATTTGAAATGTTATAATATGTAAGAATATAATTCGTGGGTTAAAACAGGGAGTAGGGGGGTGTATAGGTGGAACGAGGAGAAAATGGTCGTTGGTGTGTTATCTGATGATTGTCTCAGGGCCCACCTTTCCACCGCCCTAGCTGATCACATGACTTTGGTCACATCTGTCACATCATGTGAGGGCTAGTCGAGAATGCATGGGCCCTATCTTATGTTCATAATATAGTACATTCCACTCCTTGACATGACGCTTTGGGGTCCTGTTAAATCTACCCAGACCTTCTCCAACCTCTTCGTAGCCCTGTGTCCTTCTCCCTCAGCTCTCTTCTTCGGTATCGAAGTGCGAGTCTGTTTTCCAAGGATGCATGAGTCGCATTTTGGGGGATTCGGAGGGAATTTAGAAGGCATACCTGCGATGTGTCCTTGCTTGGCCATCTCCTGGATAGCGCGTGCGTTTGCGTGACCAAGGCGCTTATGCCAGGTGTTAAAATCGGCAGCGCTGGTAGTGGCAAGGGCATGGATCGTCTCGGTAGAGTAGAGGTTGACGGAGTAGAGGCTTCGAGCTGGGATAACAGAGCCTGTAGCCACGACTGTCCTAGTGGACTTTTGCATCAGATGGCAGCGTTCATCATCAAACTGTGTGACGATCTGGGAGTCTTTTGCGAGGAGAAAAACGGATAGGAGGCGCACGGTTGCGGTGGGGACGTATAAGGCATTATGGAGAGTGATGTAGGTCCCTCGAGATACACAGAGTTTGATTGTACCAGTCCCAGTCGCTTGGATGCAAGAGTTCCCAACGCCTTTGATGGGTCGTGGGGTTATAGCGTTAAGCGTGAGGAAATCTTCTCGATGAGGTGAAAGATGGATCGACGACCCTGAGTCAATGATGAAGGGTGACGATTGTGGGGAAATAGGGGCTCTGTATGGTTGGGGGACAGGTGAGGCGTTGAGCGCATCTCCGTTGATGGATTCGGAAGAGCTATAAATGTTCCAGTCAATGGTGGAGACTGGTTCGTCGAGTGTGAGCCAGCATTCCTCGAGAGATGGGTCAAAGGGTGCAAGGTGAGGATTTGTGTCAACATTGGTGCTGGGGAGAGGGTGGGAAGCGAAGTTGGCAGTGGCGACTTGCATTGCGGGAGTTGTGATGTGAGCTTCGGTCTTCTTCTCCTTTGCTTTCTCTGCTGCCTCCCTATCCTTCCTCTTCGCCTCCTTCGACTCCTCAACGGTACTACCATGCATTCCTCCTCCTTCGTTGATACAATATTTCTTCGTATGGTGTCTCCCATTGCAGTTCTCGCAGATGATGGGTGGCTTGATACCTTTCTTGGTGGTGGTCGCATTTAGCGCCGTGTCAGGTTGGCGTTGTTTCTGGGAGGTGATCTCGGTCTGTCGTTGTGTGATGAGAGAACGAATGTCATCAATGGTGTAACTATCACGGTTCCCCTTTTTAGCCGCGCGATGGATTTCGCTGTGGATAGTCGACTTCACGTGGGAAAGGGATGGAATACGGGATATCATGCGTGTCAGGGCCAGTACCTGGAAGGTGTTCTTCGTGAGCTTGGAACCGTAAGCTTCTGAGGCTAGATCGACAGCTGAGTTGAACGACTTCAAGAGGTTCTCACCGTCCTCGAGCTCAGTGTAAAAGACTTGCTCAAGCAAGATAAATTGGCTGACAGCGCCGGCGGTCTCGTATTTGTCCCGTAAAGTACTCCAGAGGACGGTGGCAGGTTGGAGATCCCGAACGTTCAAGGCACGAGCCTCGTCCCGATCCATAGCTGAGTCGATGTAGAAACGAGCGACCCGATCGTTGCTCTTCCAATTTCGGTACGCCCGCGGTTCCTCATCCATATTGGGGCACGGAACGTATCCGGGAACATAGTCCCACAGGCCAGTAAGTCCCAAAGTGCCTTCAATATCCCATTTCCAGTTGCGCCAGTTGGCCTTGGACATGGATAGGATCGTGCCAGTGAAAGCAGAAGGGGGCGATAGGAGTGTGATAGAGGGGCGGGTGAGGTCTGTGGATGAGACCTGGATTGTGGTGGGTTTTGGAGGGTCACCACCGCTATCCTTCGACATTGTGAATGAATATTTGGTGGTAGATTAGAGTATGGAGACACGATAGAGAAGTTGGGAGTGTGAATGCAAATTGGATCAAAGGAAGTTGAATGTGTGATGTGATTGGGCGCAGAATTCGCGCGATAAGATAAGACTTGTGTTTGCGATCCAAAGCTCGATGTGCCACTCTGATGTTTAGAAGTGGCAATGGCCCATAACCTGTTGAACCTTGTAGATCGGACACTGTAAGTAAGAAATGAAATAAACTCAGTCAACGGTATATTCGACTAATACCGATACACGATAATACCTGTAAGTAAGAAATGAAATAAACTACAGGATATTCGTTAGAAAAAGAGAATAAGAAAAAGGAGGGAAAAAGATAAAGTGGCTCACCTCAGTCAACGGTATATTCGACTGAGGTGCCCGGATGTGAACGTGAAGAATATATACTACAATTATGACAAACGTCGTTTGTATTCTAATATTGTCCAATGGTTGAAATAAAGAAAAAGAAATAAAAGAAAAGATAAGATGTGCCCTAGGGGCACGCAGTCAATGATTGCTGATCCGTGATGTCCCTGACATTCCGTCTCAACAAATTCCAAGAAACCTTGTCGCACGCTCCATTCCAGGTTGAGGTTCCAGTCCACCTGAGTCCACTGAAGAGTAATCCTCAACACAAAGGTGAATGTGTCGGGAATTATAGTTAATACTTCGATGTCCAGTTCCATCTGCACTGAAAGTCATCCCTTGAGTCATGCGCATTTCATGTCCAAGTTGGATTTGTGCTGCAATGAAGCCTTCCTGAACAATCCGGGCAACTGAAGTGCAGCTAATACTGTCAACAAGCTGAATGCCAGCAGAACAAAGTACCGATGCAAGAACCTCGTTGATGTACTGAGCTGAGCATCCTGCCTTGACCAAAAGTCGAACAACATTCCGAGTTTCTTCTGTAAAGATGCCCTTCTTCATTAGATGATGCTTTGACATCTGGCTTGTGACCTTCGCCTTCACCATTGCAGTGTTTCGAGTATGCATTGTAGCTGCACGACTGCTCTGTTTGGTAAGCTTTGTGTAGTCCTTTCGAGTCTCTCTTAATGCTCGAGCCTTCTTGCTGAGGTCTTGCTTCAAAGAGTTGATATTTTCTGTCCATTTGGTAAGGGAGCGTGATAGTTGACTCTGTAGATTTTGATTTGTTGTCTTCAATACTGTGATAGCCTGTTGAAAATCTCGAGCACTGTTGACAAGCAAGTTCCGATTGCGCTTTGCAACACCTTCAAGAAGCTTGATCTGGACTTCAAGGTCATTCTGTTTCTTCAAACCTCGTCTTGTGGACTGACTAGCCATGCGGTACTTGTGATATACATTCTCATGTTTGGTCTTCCAGCTATTGAGATCATTTTGAAGCTGAACTTTGCTGTCTTTCAACTTTTGAACTTGCTTCGAAAATTTGGCCAGTGCTTGGTTCTTCTCATCAATATCAGCTTCCAGTTCTTTGACATGCTTGAGTGCATCGTGAAGTTGGTTCTTTAAGCTTTCAATTGACAAGTCCAGCTCCATAATATTCTTCTTGTCAGAAAGAACAGCACACCCTTTTGCAAGGTTGGTGCGAAGTGCAGTCTTTGTGGGTGCCATGACTAATTAGAACATGGTTAACATTTGAGCAACTTTAATCTCAAAATGGACCATTTATCCATAATAATTACCTACTAGTGCTGTTTATACTGGCTTGTTATCGGTCGTTATTAGAGCAGAGGGCAGGTTAATAGGCCACAGCCAGTGTAAAATGTATTCAGTGGAACTAAAATATCTCAAGGTGTAGCAGAACACAGTCCAACACATTTGAGACCGAATTTGTATTTCTTCATTCTTTGGGGAGAACAACTCCCCAAAGCGGTCAGGTACACTCCTACTAGCCATACATAGTGTGCTGCGATGCTGCAAGGTAGACCACCATGCACGCCTGGTGTTGTGTTGATACTCAATTAGGTAAAACGGCCAAATTGGTGACTCGCTGACTTCAGGCAAGTGAGCCGCTATCAAGCCCTCATATCATGTATGTATCCTTTCATTAAATATTTTCTCATATACATGGCTATGCTCTCTTCATAATGGTACCATTGAATCATACTCACATTATCAAGAACAAAAGTGAGGCTTCATTCTGCAACGAGTCTCGAAAAATGATTGTGGCTGTGCTCAGGTTTTCGAGAGAGTTGACACTTGAGGCTAATTATCTTGCATGGGGTCCAAGTCTAGTGAGTTCTGAACCTTCTATACAGTTGCAATATATTATCTTGTGATATTTGTAGCATTTTTACGACCTTAGAAACCAAAATAAATGCATAAGAAATGAAGTGGTGTGCCGATATCTGTTCAGAGTCTTTATTCTCACGCCCTCGATGGCTGCGGCAGCGCTCTCCCAGGCATACTGACAGTAAATTTCAAAATCTCAGCTGAATCTTCACCGTTTCGGTTAAAATAAAATGCTAACTAGATTTATTTTTAAAACGGAATCGCACCATAAGAGCCGATTTTTCTTATTTTTCCTGCATCATGGCAAACATGCAATTTTAGACCACAAAAACAGGGTTATCAAGCTCAGATAAAAAATCTGCTCTTATAGCGCGTTTAAAAACTAAAAAAAAAGGATACTTTAGTAAGTGTTCATGTTGATAGGTTATCATCCTATGGTTAAAACCAATTGGGCCCCATTTTGGCCTGTTTTGGCGGGGAAATGGGATGGATTGTGAATTATAATATCATTGGAAGCACCTTGACTCATAATTTACAGCACAGTCCCATCACCTATACTAAAGACATCTACTATGTACCCATTCGTAGCAGAAGCTACCTCTCATCGAATGTTATGGAGGTGATTCAAGATCTGGTGGGTGTCACACCATCACCTTGGTGTGACGCTCCATCACAGGACTGCGGGAATTGGGCACCACCAATTTGTACTCGCTGCGTTCAGACGTACTCGGCATCAACGGCATCAGTTTCACACCCAAATAGTCACGCACAGACCATGCTCGCTGCTCTCCTCCTCCCATGATCTGAACCTCTATGACCCTGTGTGTTGAAATCGGATTTACCGTCGCCATCCTGCATTTTCACAAAATTCGGAGTCCTCAGCGGTCCAGCGTTCTGGTGGCGTTTGAATTCACGATAGTCCATGGCATATGAGTAGTTTACCAGCGGTCATGATGGTACGTTTCTTCTCATTCTGTGGGTATCAATTTAGCGAGCTACTATACCTTGCAGTATACCATAACATTTATAGTTATGAATTGAATCTAGGTTTGTCTCTGTACATGTGGTCCATTGAAGGGTAGTTTTTCGAGACATGCGTTTGCACTGAGTCTCACTCTTGCCTACAGCTGTCAACGGCCACATTCCTTAGGGACGGTTATCCTACGGGTTTCTGATTCAACAGGCTAGCTATACCCTGTGCATAAATTGTTGAAAAAGAAGCGAAAAACTTCGCGCTAGTATGAGTTCGTTACATTTCGCCTCCAGGTTGAATGACGCAGAACTTTTGTTTTCATCGCTGTGATTCAGTTTTTTTTTTTTTTTTTTTTTTTGTCGAACCTTGGTATTTATTCATTTGTCGATTCCACCGTTTCCGTTGTTGTTTCGTTTTCCTTCTCTTCCCTAGCTTTTGATTCAACGCGATGCGATATTTTTGGCCAGGGTGTCACTGATCCTTACGTGGTTCATGCTACGTGCTTGCTGGATGTCCGACCACCCTTTATTTTTGTTCATTGAAACGTGGTCATAATAATGACACAGAATTCGTCGCTATCCCTTTTTTTTCGCCCGCTTGTCGGTCCTGGGTGTGTATTTAAGAGCCGTAACGCTATCAAACCACATCAAGAACACACAGTTTGTAGCCGATTTCAAAGCTCGCGCTTGTGTAGCCACTCACCATCCACAATATTATTCAAGCCCAACGAGCTGCGTCCACCCACTACTGGTTTCATGACAAAACTGTGAAGGTCAGCCCAACGCGACGAGGATGGTACGAATATCATTATGGCTCTCTTTATCACTCTCCTGTCGCCCTCTTTCCATCAAGCTCTTTCTCAGCCTTTCCGCCCTCTCCCTGCTTATCACAGCCGCAAAATCTCGCCGGAATGTCAAGGTCGACGACAACGACGGTTTGATCATGTATTCTCCTCCTGGTGGATGGTCAGAGATCGTTTACCCCTTGGATGCGGGTGGAAGCCATATGGTCACTGTTGACTCGCAGAGTGTGGCTACTTTTACTTTTACAGGTGCGCATCTACCAGTCGAATTTACTGCGTTTGAGGCCCTTCGGTGGACGGCATGTTTCTGCTTCGTTTTCTTACGCCCGAACATGCTTCTCCTCTCTTATATTTGTCCCTATCCCGGGCGTAATTCGTTGCTCATATTCTATCACCCATCCCTTTCTCTCAAAAGGCACCTAAATCGAATTCTGGTCTCCCCTCTGGCCAACATCACTCTCGACATCCGTATCCATCGACAACGGACTCGCGTTTCGTGTCGACCTCCAAGATCACAACTCCTCTACTGACATGAACGGTGGCGAAACCGTGCAGTCTGTCCCGGTGTGGAATTCGGGTGAGCTGGCAAACGGGGAACATACGTTGACAATCCGGACGTGGCCTGGGGAGAACGTCGCTGTTGTGGATATGTTTGTGTGAGTCTCTTACTCCCTTCTTTCCCTGTTTGAGTCCTGTTGCGTTCTCGTGAACGTTATCCAATTTCTACTCACCCTTTGTATGCATATACAGTATGTCAAATAACTGTCCAAATGATTTGAGTTTTGAGCGAAAGTCGATGTAGCGGGATGAAATCTGGGTCGAATCAAATATGGTTTGGGACATCTAAAATCTGTATATCAAGGCTTTCAAACGGTATATACAATGTATGTGTGACACCAAAACTCGCGGTGGAATGCGCGAATAGATTACGTGACTCATTTGGACAGTTTTTTGGCATGGGTATGAGAACACCCCTGTTGCACACTCATTTGCACATTTCTTCAGAATCGCTGAAGCAATGAATTTAAAACTTTGGGACAGTATAAAGTAGTTATATTTAAGTGTATCAAGCCCATTAATGTCACAAAGGGTGAAGTTAATAGTATTCTAATAGCCATTCAAGTGTGCAACCCCTTAAAACATGAATTCAGTCATTTTACTACTACCTGTACATGCCAGCTTCGTAAAACGGTATCTATTTAATTTATATTTTATATAAATGTATTTAGACACACAAAAACGCGAAGCTGGAGGCCCGTGTCATGAACTGACCCCATGCACCAAAACACCCCCTCCCCGAGATTCATTGAAATGGGATCAACATTATCATAAAAAAGTACTCAAAAACTTACCAATGCAAGCTTAAAATAATATAAATGGTTATTCATATGTGCTTCCATCACTTAGAGCCTTGTGTGGCACACCATCTGCAGTGAAAGTAAAGTTGAGCCGCTTTTAGGGGCTTTTTAGGGGCTTTCGGGTGTTTTTGGTCTTGCATGGGCTCTCCACTTTTCTAGGGTGTATTCTGCCCAGCTTATGCATATGTCTTATAATTCTAGTAATCCCTAGAGGAATTTAACAAGTTTTTGAGTACTTTTTTATGATAATGTTGATCCCATTTCAATGAATCTCGGGGAGGGGGTGTTTTGGTGCATGGGGTCAGTTCATGACACGGGCCTCCAGCTTCGCGTTTTTGTGTGTCTAAATACATTTATATAAAATATAAATTAAATAGATACCGTTTTACGAAGCTGGCATGTACAGGTAGTAGTAAAATGACTGAATTCATGTTTTAAGGGGTTGCACACTTGAATGGCTATTAGAATACTATTAACTTCACCCTTTGTGACATTAATGGGCTTGATACACTTAAATATAACTACTTTATACTGTCCCAAAGTTTTAAATTCATTGCTTCAGCGATTCTGAAGAAATGTGCAAATGAGTGTGCAACAGGGGTGTTCTCATACCCATGCCAAAAAACTGTCCAAATGAGTCACGTAATCTATTCGCGCATTCCACCGCGAGTTTTGGTGTCACACATACATTGTATATACCGTTTGAAAGCCTTGATATACAGATTTTAGATGTCCCAAACCATATTTGATTCGACCCAGATTTCATCCCGCTACATCGACTTTCGCTCAAAACTCAAATCATTTGGACAGTTATTTGACATACTGTATTCAATCTCTTATTCGTCGCGTCGTTCCGCCTTTCCTTCATTCTTCTGCCCTATGTATAATTGATTGATTTAACTCACCCCCCGTGGAATCGTGTTTTAATGATGTTGAACCCGGCGATATCATTCTTCAGTTGTTCATTTACCCTTTACATTCATTCCTGAATCCTCGGTTGCGTCGCTTCCGTCCTTCATTCGTTTTGTCTACCCTTCCTACTTTAAATTCATCCAACGCCATTGCATAACGCCCAACTGGGTGTCCGTTATTCACAGCGTTCTCGTTTGATTTTATCCACCCTTTGTTCAACTCATCCCTTCATTCTCGTCTCCTTGACCACTTACCCATGCTCATGTTCCCCTTCCCTCCAATCAACGCTAAAACTCCCTCACAGATACACAGCCCTCGACTTCTCAGACCTCCCCAACATCGGCTCTCCCATCCTTTCATCGACTATTCCATCCAGCCTCCACCTTATCCCCTTCGCTACTCAACGGGCCTCCAATGCGCTTGTGACGACCAAATCAACGCAGACGGGTTTACGTATAGCGTTAGGCGTTGTGTGTACAATATCTGGGCTGGGAGTTTTGTATGGGGCTTGGTGGTATTGGAGACGATGGAGAGGGAGGAGGGGGACGGAGGACGCAGAGATGATTGGAGATGGGGATGACGTGGTGATCATAGGAAAAACGACCGCGCAAGGTGTGGTGAGTTCATCGCAGATGGCTATGGACGCTACATCAGCGCCTGTGTCGATTATCCCTGCTCCTACCTTATCATCTAGAGCCTCATCTGCTACCTTATCGCCCTCCAACCTTAATTTTGACACCACCACCCCGAAAGAAGCTTTCACCTCGAAGCACCGGCGCTCTAAAAGACGTTCATGGGGCGTTCTTCCGCGTACAAGACCCTGGATCGATGTGAGCTCGCCCGAACACAACGACCTGCCGCCTCTTCACACACTTTCCAACCAACCCTCATCTTCATCTCTATCATCCACTCACGCCTCTGGGTCGAGATCAGGAACGGCGTCAGCTCCCGGACGAATGCGCCCTGCGCCTCCCATTCCCACCAAGAGGTTCTCAGGGGGTGTGGGGTTGAGTACCATTCCTGAGGGACTGGGTTAAGGCGAACCGTTGGGGTCGCAGATAGTGCACTTGTAGGCTGTCGCCTTTAGAGACCAATCAAGGAGGGGGTTATCGTTGAACCAAGAAAGACGGTTCACGTAGGGCGGGGGGAAGAAGAGGGTGGGTGATAGGACGCAGGAACCGTCATGTTGTCTCTTATTTATTTATTTTGTCTTTCTTGCTTGGACTACTTATTAGATAGTGTCGTGCTTTGTTATTTTATCTCATAGTTTACCTCGGGTTTTGCAACGAATAGAATCGACTAGCATATTGACCCATGAACGCGAACTTTGCTGCTCAAGCGTCTAGAGGGCTGTTTTTCTGCACCAGGAAATGCTCGTCGTCTGCTGACTTGGCTCGATGGGCCAATGGGGTCAGGTAAAACAGCAATCGCAAAAACAATTTCAGAACGCGTGTCCGCCAAAAACAAGCTCATTGGCAGGAGTGAGGCCCCCTTTGGACTTCGTTCTGGCGAATGCGGCTGGATTTTACAACCACACCTTGGCTTACATGACCGCTCCTCCTTTTCATGAAGCAACAAATGTAGTCAGATATTAATACCTGGCGTGCCACAACTTGTCAGGCATATGATTGTTTCACTCAAAAATAATCCTGAAAACAAAGCAACACACTTAAGGGTAACATTAAGTATGTTTTGTGCGGTTGGATAGATTTTTCTGAAATCCAACAGAAGTCCGTCATTCGCAGTGATGAGTCTAGCATTGTCACATAAACACTTATTTTTCAAGTTCTTTATCATTTTCCGCTTCTCTCCATGCGCATCGTTTCACCGTTTCCACACCGTGCTCTCGGTTTCCGTGATTTGAAATTTTTCTTTTGATTTCCATAATTTTCCGTAGCTTTGTAGTATGTACGTAGTTTACAAAAAATCCAAGAACCTTTCCACCTCAGCTTTCGCATTTCGTGCTTGTAACTGTCGTCCGGTGTCCATGTGCACCTCTGTGTTTGGTTTCTTTCATCCAGTTGTCTTCATTCTTCATATTTGTCGCCATTTGTCTCACGCACACAACCCCTTCTGTCCTCTTTACCTCTCTCAGACATCGACTCCATGAGGTCGTACTCCTTCACATTACTCGTCAAGTGGTCGATATGCATGGCCTGTGTTTAGAGGTTTTTTTCATTCAGTCATCAATGATCGAATGTAGAAAGGACCCGATGCTGCTGGAGGGTGCCACTGGCAAGGGCCACGGGAAAAAAGCCGTGCAGAGCCGTGTGGGGTCATCCTCGACCGTGCAACGACCGTGCGTCTACCGTGCACTGACACCAATTGGGCGTCGAAGTTCAGTGCACATCCCTATATGTACAGTGTACAATGGCTAATGTCAGGATAGTACCTCTCTGAGAATAAATTGGTCTAAATAGCATTGTTTTGACCCCGTCCGACATTCGTAATATACGGTATTGCTAGAAAATAACCCTCTTCGCAAGGCTAGTTTACGTCAAATATATATGGTCTGCGGTGTGTCAATGGTAAAACTACTCTAAAAATTGGCAGTTAAATGTCTAAGTGCGACCCAGATACACGATCACTTGCACTCGTGAGTGCATAGTTAGTTACTGTAACTAATGGCAAGACATAAATCTCTGATGGTACTTGAAGTCAGCTCAAAATGAAGTGTAATATTGAGTACTATCAATTACCATTGATTATGACGTGCATGTAGAGCCTTCATTTTCTAATTGCCCCAATCATGGTAATTGAGACCATAGAGCGACCGTGCAGAGCCGTGCTCACTTCTCTGCCTGCCGTGCAAAGACGTGCAAAGACGTGCGTAGCCGTGCACGACCGTGCAGGGCCGTGCGTCAGCCGTGCACCGACCGTGCGACTGCCGTGCCAAGGAGAGGTCAGCCGTGCGCCTACCGTGCAGATGGGCAATGATTTGAAGTGGAAATCTTTTGGGTCTCAGAATGCTTACTAGTTAACCTAGTGGATTGAATTCAATGTGTACAGTCTATTTAGAGAGCAACTTTATGTCCCTACTGCTCATCACTGATAGTCACACTCATGATTAATGTACCACAAGCTAAGGTTCTGGGATAAGCTATAGAGATGTGAGAGTCCAATGCTGTGTTTCCGTTGAGATTGATACTTGTGTTGAACATACTGGTGATACTGACAAAGATGCCATATGCTATCTCTATTCGGGAATCTTCAACGAACCTGAATACGAGAATAAGGTATTTAGTCCCTTGGGAAATCAGCCGTGCATTTAGCAGAATTGCACGGTAGACGCTGCACGGCCATGCACGGCTCTGCACGGCTTTTTTCTTTTGCCCACTGGCAAGCCATGCAATAATACCTAAATGCTGGAGATTGGTGTATTTTATTGTCTTTCTCCTGGTCTTACACAGTAAATATGATGCATCGCTAATAAACTAGACCTTCCCCATTGTGACCATCGTCGTCTGTGTCTTCTTCATGTCTTCATGGACCTGCCGATCCCCCATCTGGAGCAGCAAACTCCCATGATGTAAGATCAGAAACTGAACTTCCAGTGCATGTTGTTTGGCATATGCGGTGAAGGAATGCGATGTGGTCACGAGGCTTCCATTTTGGTGGCAGTGTCCCCAATGAACGACGAGACTAGGAAGGCAAAAGGTGTGCCCTGACTGTGTGCTGTACATGTGCACAAGATAAGAATCGTAGACAGGCCTATATATAAGATAGCCTCAGGTATGTGGGTTACACAGGGACTCTTGACACATGGCAGACTTGGTTTCTTCTCTTTTACCCGTACCCTCTACAGGAGAAGTACGCCCACCACCTCAACCACGTATACTTATCAACAACCCAACTTACTATATTACAACAACGAATGTGGCTCCCCATGCTCAAGGTAGGTGACCCGACATGTGCTCCCTTCGGGCCCTGAAAGCTGGCCCCATACTAAAGTGAAGGATATTCACCGATTATTAGAATTCAAGACACTTCTCGAGCACAGTTGCGTGGCGGCTTTCGACAATAAGGACAAATTTGAAGGAACAAAATGTCACCCTGGTACCCGCGAAATCCTCCTCGAGCGGCTTACAAGTTGGTTATCAGCTCCAAGCAACTCTGGCCGTCTTATAACCTGGGTCGAAGGCCCAATGGGATCCGGAAAAACTGCCATAGCGATGACAGTAGTGGAATGGGCATCGGCTAACAAAAAGCTCATTTGCGCCTTCATTTTCCGTAGATCCCAACCTGGAAGGGACACTGAGAAGCGCTTTATCACTACTCTGGCATACCAGCTCGGCATTTTCATCCCATTAGTCCGCCCTTTCATTGAAGCCGAGATCTACAACGATCCTTCTGTCCTTGAACGATCACTTACGGATCAACTCGAGCGTCTCATCCTGCATCCTCTACGTGAAATGAGGTCTAAGCATCCGGACCTTGACGTCTCCGCTCTTCCAAACGCGATCATAGTTGATGGACTTGATGAATGTGACGCAGACGACGACAACGACGATGCAGACTCAGCTGAGAGGCAGATCAAGGTTCTCGAGCTCCTTGAAACTCTCGCTCTTTCACACGACATCTTGCCATTCGCTATCCTCGTTCACAGCCGCCCCGAAAGGCATCTTCGACATTGGTTCGCGACCAAAGCACAGGGTATCACCTATCAACTTACTCTGGACCAATCATACAAGCCTGAAGACGATATTCGACTGTTCGTGACGCAGGGATTCCTCAGGATTTTGTAAGATCATCCCAGTAGGGATGCTCTGCCTCCGAACTGGCCATACGCAAAGGAGTACCTGTTACGTTCTGGCTTTGGCGACGCTATCGAGTTCGTTGTGGAGCGCTCGGCGGGTCAATTCGTTTTCGCCTCCGTTTTGATGCGGTTCATTGCGTCCCAGGGTCATCGACCAGATAGACGTCTTGATTTTGTTTTGGGATACCAACGGCGAGATGCAGAAAACGTGCTCGTGCGCACGAGCGATTTTTCTGACAACAGTACTGTTCCTAAGACGCCGAATGCAAGAATGGACCTACTGTACCTCCGTATCCTTGACTCTCTGGATGACAATGTAACGGTCCTGAAGCTATTGGCATTCGCTACGCTTGTAAACGCTCCGAGAATTCCCCTTGACCGGGTTGCACGGCTCCTGGGCATCTCAAGACAGGACGTTGACTACTACCTTGGGGAATTGGAATCACTATTGGCGTTACGGATTAAGCCTTACCTGATCTTTCATCACGCATCACTACACGAGTTCCTGCAGGACCCGTTACGATCGAAGCATTGGTACATCGATCGCAAACATCAGGACACCGAGTTGGCGTTGCGCGCATTAAAGCTCTTTCGTGATGGTGCGTTCCACTCCCATTATCTACTAGTATTTGACCCTCCTCTTACTCTTGGCTTTTGTTTAGAAACATACATTGGAGCACAATGGTCTTTTCTTCGCGTTTTTTCCCGCGCACTCAACGAAGCGTCCCCATCGGTTGAGCTCGTCCGAGAGGTCGCGGAATTATCCAGCTTCTCCAAACCCAGTTCAACCTATCATGCGGCGATGTCGCGTTTTCTTGGACATTTCCCTGTAAGCGTGGTGGTTGATCAAACATTTTATATGATGGAACACTTCCTCGTGAGCATATTTTTTGATACATGCCTCGTATTCCTAACTGACTACATTCTCGCAATATGAGTGTCTCTCAGACAATGCACCAGAAAGCGGAACCAGAATTTGGCAATCTTATGTCACTCAGTTTACGTTGCATATCAAACCATACCTCGACCCATACCTCTCGAATCCGCGCTTGTTTAGTCTTTTCCTTAGCTGGGTATTCTACATCCCTCATCAGAGACAGGAAATGGCGAACAAAATAAATGATGGGACTGGTAAGTCTACTTAGTACTATGCCGATTTTGTTTTGCATACCACACCTAATGGCATTTCACAGATCTAATCCAACTGTCTAATCACTCATGGCCTGTTGATCTCCGACGTCTATGCGTTGAGATGTCAAACTACTTCAATTACCGGTTTTTCCTGGAACTTCTCTCTATTCCGTCCCAAGAATTTTTAGACGACGCCTTGATTATCATGCTGAAAAACGCTGTGCGACCTTCCAGGTAAGGTTTAACTAAGGAGAATTTCTTCGTTGGATAATGCACTCATGGGATCTATGTTCTTTCGGATATCAGCTGTGTACTGTACCGCTGGCGTGGCTGGAGAAACTTGATCGAATTACTAAGGATACACCCACGATCGGAGAAAATGTGGATTTGTGTCATGGATTACGAGGAGCGTTTCAGCCCCTATATGCGTCGCCGTCTTCATGATGATCTTTGGCTTAGCAAAGAGGGCCCCGCCATCAGACACCTCCGAACGTCCTTCCAATCTCGCTCAACGGAACAAATGAAGCCATTTGACGCTGTGCTTATTGAGTGCACATGAGGAAATAACGAGGACGATACTAGTTTTTTCTCTCTAGTAGACCTATTTGCGACTCAGAGTGAGATATGTATTCCTGGTATTGGAGCGTAAATCATAGACCGTATCCTTAGTGTGGTTATAACTTATACATAGATCCAAGCTCTCAACATGCGTGGTGATCTTGATGTTTAAATATAAGCTCCAGCTATAGATGCTTAGTAGCAATATCACCGTCTCGAGGTGCTTCACATTGGGAGCTCCGATCGGCACGACGGCACAAGCCCTAAAGGCCTAACATCCCACGATCACCAGATTCGCCACTTTGCGCACGGATCCACAAACGAGTCCGTTGGTTGCCTCCGTCGTTGAGTTCATTTTATCCCTGAACTCATAGGTGGCCTACCTGCCACCGGCCACAGGTACATCACTGTCTCCAACGACGTAGGATATGCTGCTCTTGAGTTGAAATCTTTCATGGTTCTTGTGCTGTATTAGGTCGATGAGGGATAGGTTTCTGGAACGTTGGAGCTGCCTTCATGGTGCGTCGGCTGTTTTATTTATTTTTTTCTTCATTAATCTCATGACACATTTTTACAGTACATGATTTTGTATTTCTTACTCAAATAGATCTACGACGACATGCATAACCGCGTTCCAACTCCGTATCGCCAATGCAAAAAGTCAACCTGGATGACCGTTCTTATGCGACTGGTGTGATTGGCCTTGTCTCATCATGAACTTTACTCGCTAAAAAAGCTGTCGGCGTGGCGGGTCTGGGCATTTTGCCTCCTAGGGAGCACCCCCTGGGTTTATCTCATTGAAGGTTGCATCCTCAGGATACGGATCATGCCCCCAAATCAATGCTGGTCCAAGGAGCATCTTGCAGAGGGACTTGAAAAATACTCATACTGTTGTATCCGGGCTTGTCCTTACACCTATCTATTATAGTTCTGTGTTGGATTCACGATATACACCAACTGGTGTGTTTGACAAGTTAATCTATTCTTATATTCAAATGTTGACCCTCCACCAGACGTCGTAGGCTCAATAGGCCTCATTGCTCATTCATTCACGCGCACCCGGTGATTTTATTCCTGCCTATCTTTCACATTCTATTGCTCAACCTCACTATCTAGATATTGCATTCATTTGATCCATGACTTGCCTGACAACCTGTGTGCCGCCCTGTCATGAGTCAGTATTAACGCAAAGAGTTTATTGGCTTCTGAACACATTCAGTTGACAGCTGATCTATGCCATCGATATCACTACATTCAGGGTCACGGCCCAGAAGCAGGTCGCTGATTATGAAGGATTCATTCGGAGTCACTCGCGATCGGTTGCGAGACCTCGCCTCAACCGATCCTCTAGCATATAAATAGTAGCAGAGGTAGTGTGGTTTTTCAGCATCTGCAGCTCCGATTTTTTTCAGCTTTCTTAAAATCTCCTGCAGCTTCTTTTCAATGTCCAACGACGACGTCGTTATCAGCCAGGCACAACCTGGTATGCGCTTTCGTCTCATTCACCTGTCAAACACTTACTCTCCTTTGCAGTCCCAACCAAGCCCACTGGTATCGCAGATATCGTTGGCTTTGGCTCCGATGGAGTCATTATCCTTCGCAACTCTGTTTTTCTCCAGCTTTACTCCGTTCTTCACGACTTTGGTCACAACGCTGGCAATTGGCGCGTCGACAGACATGTTCGGCTCCTCGCAGACACCACAGGCAACAAAGCTCTCGATATCGTTGGGTTCGGTGAAGCCGGTGTCATAATCGCGGTCAACAAGGGCAACAACAGCTTTGAACCCGGCAAACTCGTTCTACGCGATTTCGCCATCGGTGCAGGGGGATGGCACGTCAACAGGCACATCCGTTTCATGGCTGACATACGCAACACTGGACGTGCCGATATCGTCGGATTCAGCACTGCGGGTGTCCTGATCTCAGAAAATAACGGAAACCTCTCATTCTCCAACGCTTCGCTTCGTCTCAAAGACTTTGGCTGGAACCAAGGCTGGCGTCTCGACCGTCACCTCCGCTTCCTCGCAGACATCACTGGCGATGGACTTCTCGACATCGTCGGATTTGGTGAATCTAACGTTCTCGTCGCTGTCAATGCCGGAAACGGTCGGTTCAACGCAACCAAGGCTGTCGTGAACGACATGTGCTTCTCAGCTGGTGGATGGCGCATCGACAAGCATCCCCGTCTGGTTGCTGATCTCACTGGCGACAAGCGAGCGGACCTCATCGGTTTCGGCGACGCTGGTGTCTACGTCGCGCTCAACAAGGGCGATGGAACCTTCAACGCTCCCAAGTTGGGCTTGAACAACTTTGGTTACAATGCTGGTGGATGGCGCGTTGAGAAGCACCCTCGTGTTTTGGCAGATGTTAACGGCAATGGCCTTCCGGACATCGTTGGGTTTGGCGAGAATGGCGTCTGGGTCGCTATCAACAATGGCAACGGTACTTTCCAACCCGCCAAGATGGTCCTTGACAACTTCGCATACAGCGCTGGTGGTTGGAGAGTCGAGAAGCATCTCAGGTTCGCTGTTGATCTTACGGGTGATGGGAGGGCTGATATTGTTGGATTTGGGGAGAACTCAGTTTGGGTGTCGTACAACGATGGAAAGGGGAACTTTGGGCCTGTTACGAAGTTAGTGGATAACTTTACTGTTGGGCAGGGTTGGACCAAGACCGATACCGTCAGGTTTGTGGCCAACCTCTACGCCTGAACGAACGCATGCGTCGTTGGGATGATGGCCTCAAGACACGAAGAATCGATGTAGCACGCTGTAAAATCTAAAATGCATATCATTCGTATCATATGTACTTTTATTTTTGCATGAAATTGGATCACACGTTGCCTTAGTGTGTTTAATGACTCGCAATCTAGTGGGACACACCATTTTGTATGTGGGCATCACACGTTGTGGTTTTTTACGCCTTATCAGAGACGTCGAAACGCTTGGACTTTTAGACACATAGTCTCAAATTTTATAGTGATGCTCAGCAATCTTGCTACTTGTCTCACTTCCCAATTGTCGCCGACGCTCATGCAATAGTAACGCAGCTTGGACTTCATCCATACTTGCCGTCTGATTCATTCAGATACACAGTGACCACTCTCGCGCTCCTCTCAACACGAAGGTTTAAGTTTTGAATAAGTTATAGACGCCCATGTTCATCCAATCACGCCGTAATAACTCCCATTACACGTATTTATATCCCGATATTCCGATTCCTTTTATTTCATCCGCCCAAATCAAAGCCAACCCTTCTCAAGTGCAGACCCCAGATTCGTATGTCGTATGCATCGTCGGGCCTGGTGCAGCAACTAATGGTTGACCGAGGCATTCACATACCTGTTCAGCGGTGTCAGGTTTGGACGTATAGTACCCTTAGAGGGCGTTGGGTGGATGGCTTTAGGTTGGGATTAAGTTGATTACTTGATATACCGATCTCTATGCGGGTGAGGAACTATCAGATCTGGCATGGTTCATGACACCATTTGAAATCGGCTTGCTAGTATACATTACGTGGGTTGCTCATGAACATGAAACTGCATTATTCTCTTTTTATCCAGCTTCGGCTGAGACATTCAAAACTGGAGAGCATCTCTAACGTCAACCAAATTTGTAGACTATCGAGAAGAACACTGATTCAATACCCTACTTGTTCTCGCTACCCTAGGCCTTGTTCTTCGTCATTACCATCATTCCCCTCGGCGTCACTACCACCATTCTCGCCATCGCCATCGTCATCGCCATCTTCCTCCTCAGCGTCTTCATCACCTTCCTCTTCACCCTCTTCACTCCCTTCGTCACCATCTCCTTCATCATCCTCGTCTTCCTCTTCATCGCTATTCCAACACATCGAATTACATGAGTCCTTATAATATGTGGTTGTAAGACTAAACTGAATGTCCTTTGAGACCATGAGTGGTGAAAGTGCAGGGGAAAAGGTAGAGTGCAGCGTTTGAGTGGTCTCCTTCTCGCCTTTGAACACATCCTCGTGAACATAAACAGTTCCGTGCAAGGCTACTCTGTTCAGGCTTGGGAAGGCACCTGGTCGACAAAGCAGAGTGGCGATACTCGCAAGATTTTCTGTGTTTGGAGAAAAGGGTCCACGAACATGAGGAATCTCAATAGCGACGTCAAATCGGATACGCTCGAGGACGTTGTCACATGCCAGAGACGCCAGAGCGCTAACGATTTGGTCAAGGGGGGAGGAGAATGGGTTGGAGGGGGCGTTATATCCAGCTTCAACTTGAAATGTCAGCGACTCCAACGATTTCCTATATTTGAGGATATGGTCGACTAGATGAAGTTCCCTGTCCTGGAAATCTTCCGCAAATGAACCCACTGTATCAGCGCGGGGAACGTCAGTCCTAATTTTGTATGCTGATATCGTCGACCAACTAGAATACATACAATTCCTAAATGTTAACTCCTTCAAGGATGGGATATGGGATAGGATAGGAAGATTTGCAAGACCTTGAGTGCCGATGATTAGGTTGAAGGTAAGCTTCCTGAGTGCAGGGAACGGTGATGCGTCCTCGGCATGGTCTTCAGGTAATGGGCACAGAATGCACCAATCATTGAGGTTTTCGACAGCGAGATCGGACAGATGATGGAAGATTTGACGAGTGCGGGGTGTCACTGGGCCGGAATAAAAGCCGCCTTTGTCAGGAAAGTCGTACCTATACTCAAACACGTTGAGAATTTCGATTTTCTCAATCTTGGGCAGGTTTGATAGGAAAGAAATCGGGAATGACACGCCGGTACCAGAGGACCTTCGCACAGATAGGCTGACCAAGGAGGAATCTTTCATCCTCTCAGTCGCTCCTGACGAAGGGACGTACTCAGAGAAGGTACAGTTCTTGAATTCGACCGTGAGGAGTGAGCGCGAGGATAGGATATCTGGGATGGGAATGTCTTCCATATGTGAGATTGAGAGCGTGGTGAGTGTTCCAATGTGCAGATAGTACCCCAGAAGAGCGCGAGCCCCGAAGCAGAATACGCCTTCGGCGTTGTATTTGGATACCCTATACATGATCATCTCTAGCCTCATTGTCTGGACGTTCGGCAGTTGAAGTAACGGAGAGTTGTTGGCCCATAGATCCGTCTGCGTACATGGTTGGTCATGCAGCCAAAAGCGATCAGCTTGAGTTGTGGAACGCTCCGATGGTGATCTGAAGAAGACACGCCGAATGTCTTGCGCAAGGTGAGGGTAACGTCTGAGTGCGCCAATCACTCCCATCCGATTAATGTTGCCACAAGGACGTTCCCTGTAGCGATACCCAAGGTCTACCCCCTTCTTGAAGAAGTAAGCGACAACAATATCGTCGAAGTGCTTGCATGCTCGACGAAAATTCAGAATGTTGTTCTGAGGATAACGATCAGCCTTTTCAACCTCCTTGAATATGCGCATGAGCAGTTCGACGGCAAACGGCATAGTTTGGGCATCAGTGGATGTCATGGCTTGCTTGAGAGGGAGGGTAGATAGCCACGCAATCAACCCACTTCATATATTGAGTGACCCTGACCTCTTGACCATGTGGAAAATCAAAGGCCACGATTTCTTGGCAGAGGAGTCAATAAGCAAAATATGGGACGACGTATGGGAGAATGTGCCGCTCACTCCCAACCTCATTTGTTCCGAGATGGAAAACCATCAGCACCCAATCATGTATACATAACGACATGATCAACGATCCAAGTTGTTAGTATATGCAGCCCTGAGCGCGCCTGATTGGTCGGATTTGGACTAAAATTACACAAAGTTAGACGTTCTAGCTATACGAATCGGGACGCATTCGCTACTCCCTGCATGCACAGCACAGACATATGAGTAGAACTCGGTACGTTGGGTCTAAATTTGCAACAAAATGTTTCACTACACCGTGGGCGCCGAGCTGATGCATATGCCGCATTGTCTGACGGGCTTCAAGGTTGAAGTTACGAACACCATCTGTACTAGCATATGCTCTATGGGAAAATCTCGGTAAATGACAACTCCTGGGTCTGTTATTAATTCAGCAGAGAATTATCATTTCATTGGAGGTAAAAGCCATTACACCAACTCCCATATTGCTCCATCCTCCAAACAACATTTAGTGCCAAGCCGCTTCACTCTCAGTGAATCACGCAACCTGCTCTCTTCTCTGCGGTGTCCATGGCCTCTGCTCCATTTATTGCGGTACCTCTGGTAGGAGCGCAAGGCACTGATCTCGGTTATATCAATGGTGACGTTCGGGTTTCGGAGGAGGGGATTACTGCTGCCACTTACGCTCTGACTGATTTCTGTAGTAACTTCATTGACATGTAAGCCGTACTTCACGTTGCGAGATTGTCCACCCTAAGTTAATTGACTGACTTCAACTCCTAAAATTTTATATTCTTTGAGTATACAGTTAGGCGCGTGTCTGATGTACAAGCTGTATAGTAGCTATAGGCTGCACCTCCGAAGAGGGGCCAATAGATATTCATTTGCGCTCATGTTAGTATGGAAATTTCTATACAATTGTCACAAGTCCCGTTACAGTATTTTGAGGTTTTAGACCGATAATACCGAGAGCCCATCATGAGTACAAAGAACAGCAGCAAGTTTGAACGCTTATGTTGGATCCAGGGTGAACAGTATTTGATTCAATGGTTTATTTATAACTCAGAGTCTTGCATGCAGATTGACAGGCTTCGTGTTTATTGAATAATACATTCGCTTAGACACAGGGTACGCCTATGAATAATCGCGCTCAGGCTCTGTACAGTATCATCCTTCCCTCTTGCTCTTGTACTTCACATCTAGTTACAAGGCGATGCTCGACGAACGCTGACACTTGTATTCTAATCAATTGATGCGTTAGATGTGGCGATGCCGACGAGATGAAACCGCTCATGCGATCATGGCTGTGCCCGCATCACGTCGCGACGACCCTGAGGTTCAATTGTCCAACAGACCTTCCCGGTTAAGTATAGATGACACTTAGACCTGAAATGAACTGCAAAGCCCGTGAGCTTCCGCCCCCCTGCTTTCTCTCTCTTCAACCACCATCATCGGCGCTGTCATTGTCATTCGCAGGTCGGAACGAAGCCTGAGCTCTGAGCGGGTGTTTGATACTTGCCTGTGACTAGACTGTACCATCATATTGATTGAATGGTTTGCTTCACTATGTTCAACTTCAAGTCGGCTCTTACTCTGCTATTTTCTGTCCTCGTGTATGCTATCATTGTTCAGGCACAAGGCCCATTTGAGACTGTGGACGACGGCGACGCATCTATTTTATATTCGCCCAGTGAGGGTATATGGAACTCTATAGGCGACTCCCTCGCTGCGGGTGGTGCATCTAGACGTGCACAAGACGCTTCTGCGAGTGCGACAATAAGTCATGAATGTACGCAGTTTTTCTTTGCCTTCCTCTCATTAGTTTAACTCTCTCTCACTCCTAATTGTTTCCCTTTCAACCTCCTCCTTCACGACAGTTACCACGTTCCGCTTTGTGGCTCCCCTATGGCCCTACCCAGCCAAGATGCAAATAACAATAGACGACGGCGCAGCCCAAGTTATCGACTTGCAAGATTACACCGCAGCACCTGGGGACCCGTCTGGGCCTAGCACTCAGCAGGCTGCGGTTAGGTATACAAGTCCTGGGATGACGATAGGGGAGCATAGGATCGTGTTTTCCCCAGTGCCCAACTCGGATCGTCCATTTGTTGTTGTAGATTCGTTAGAGTGAGTGTTATCATCCTTCACGTTTGGTTTCTTGCGATTGCGCATTGGTGGCTTGAAGTTTGAAATTTGAGGCCGTGACGTGTTCATTCTTGATGACAGTCGGCGCAAAGCTTGCTATCATTTCATGGGCGTCGTTCATACTTTAAATTCAAACATCAAACTGCCTACCTACTTTTTCGTATGTTTTGAGTGTGCTGCGGCTATTCATAACCCACGATTGAATTATAACTTCCAAATTTTGAATGGCATGCTCATCATTCTATTTTTATCCATCATCTTTATTCAGATTCTCGCAAGTCCCTGTGCCAGTTGGACCGGGCGGAGGACCAGGTGGTAATCCAGGCGGTGGGCCTGGCGGTCCTGGGGTGGTGGGCCCGGAGGTCCTGGTGGAGGCCCAGGTAGTGGCACTGGCACTGGCGGAGGCACCGGTGGTGGACCAGGCACAGGTGGAGGCAGTACGAGCGGTGGATCAGGCAATCCCAGCGCTGGAGGAAGCAGTGGTGGAAGTACCACTGGTGGAACGTCTGGGGGCAGTACTTCTGCTTCCGGTT
Source organism: Panaeolus papilionaceus (assembly GCA_015501605.1). Classification (NCBI taxonomy): domain Eukaryota; kingdom Fungi; phylum Basidiomycota; class Agaricomycetes; order Agaricales; genus Panaeolus; species Panaeolus papilionaceus. The sequence continues at coordinate 234,884 of JADNRZ010000024.1, read as the reverse complement.
CTAACTCAATCACCACAACCCCTTCAGCGTCGTCCACCAATTCTGCTACCAGCCCAGGAGACTCTTCATCTCCCACAGCCAACCCCGGCCCCGTAGACGCAGCAGCAGCCGAAAAGAGACCAAACCGTGGTCTTATTGGCGGGTTGAGCGCCATGGGCATTATCATCCTCCTCGTCATCCTCGCTGGGGTTGCATTGTTCCTACGAAGGAGAAGGCAAAAACAGCGCCAACGCCGTTTGGATTACGCGACTGATTTTAAGCCTACACTCATTGATGGACCACCTGTGCTTCAGAACCCGGAGAATGGACAACACGGGGTCTTGGTTGCACAGTCGGAGAAGGATGTTGAGGGCTATTTTGGCGCTGCTGCTGCTAGTGCACCCTCCATTTCCCCATCAACATCAACCACTTCACCCACCCGCGTCCCCGTCCCATACCACCTCGCAGCCATCCCTACGGTTTCACTCGTCACTCAGCCTATCACGCTGGATGGGAACGATGCGATCCCAAGAAGGAGCGGCGTATTCGATGATGGAGGACCAGTGAGGACGTCGTTGGCACCATCTGATATGACGAACCCAGCGGTGTTTTATGATGCGCGGTCGACACCCACCCCTACTGGTGCTGCTCAGCCCCAGCCGTCCCCACCAGCGCCACCGTCCGAGTCAGGTTCAGCATCGACCTTCTCGCCTCCCCCCTCCACGGAACCCACCGCTGAACGCACAACCCCACCAGGAGCACGTCCGCCCTCCATCCTTCCGGGTACGGCAAACAGCAACCCCTTCGCGTCGAGTAGAGACGAGTTGACTGGGCTGACGACACCTGGGCTAAGTTCGGGTTCAGACGGGATGCCAGAGCGAGAGAGTCAGCAACTTTCATTGGCGACGAGGGATTCTGTGGCGGAGCGGATTTGGGATAATGTTACGCCGGCTGTGAGGAAGTAGACGTAAATGTTCTGGTGTTCCTTGAATAGGATTTAGATTTTTTGGGGGGTTTGACTGACCAGGTCTCGTTCGGTTTTGTAGCACTGGTTTCTATCTCTATGCATTATCATGGACTTTACGCTCTCATTCTGACCACTTGCATGTATTTTTATTCTTATATCACGAATTGATTTTATTTCGCGCATTTAAATTACGGGGACATTGTAGTTCTGGACCGTATGCCCTGCAAGTCTGCGACATACCAAATATGTATTTGGTCGACTGGGGGAATGTGGGGATCGTCGGCAACTTGCTGGATGGCGGGGAGGAGTCGGAGACCGCAATCCTTTTATAACCAGGAAGAAAAACAGGTTTATTAGGTCGGAAATGACATGCGAGACGTCGATGCTGATGTTATGATCGATCTTGGGTGGTGAAACAGATATACCCCCAAGATGAATTACTTAAAACTTGTAATGTACGCAGTGCGGCGATGACAGTTGGTCATCCTGTGTTGATATGAGTTATGAAAAATCATCCGTGAATGAGGGTAGGGAGGATACCTTGAAGGAATTCCGACCATCAAGAGTAATCCTAGTCGCGACATATCGTGTTTTCAACAACTCATTTAGTGGTCCTTTTAGCAGAGAACAGTAACATAGTCATTCTCATTACAGGCTCGTTTGCGTCATCATTGTACCTCCAAGACGATACTACGATTGAGTCAGAGGGCGTGAATAAAAATTCAAGTCGTCATCAAATGGATAACTCACCGAGCAGCAGTGAGATAAATGTTAACGGTTAAACGATCCATGCATTAGCGTCCATTGGGGAGTCAGACCGTGTCTTGTCATATATTTAACCATCTGTACCAAGACGTGCTCTGACTATTCAGATACGAGCGCAGTAGGCAACCCTCATCGATAACGACGGCAACTCGTCTGCCGAAATGCACACAGAGCACGCAGTGAGTAACCAAGTACGAGTTTCTCCGCCGAACGAAAAAAAAAAGAAGCAGATATCGCTAGTGAGAGTGGGTCCAGAGTCAGGAATTGTCTCATTGATAAGTAGTCAAAAACAGATTGTTCAGGTCGGTTGATGAGAATAAGCAGTTTAGCCAATAAGCAAGTGCTCTTGCGGTGATACTTGGATTTCGGTGATCTCGTGTTGGGTGGAAAAAAAGACGGCGTGGCCGTGGATGTTCAAGTCAACTTTTGAATAGATTGAATAGCACGAGTTGATTATCCAACGCCCATGATATTGAGGCATCAGTCAGTCAGTCATTCCAGCTGGACGTCGTCGTGGTTCTGGTCAAAACACGAAGCGTCACAGATCATGTTGAAATGTTTGATGTGACAACTCCGTCACATGCTTGTTTGCTCATCACCACCAACGACGACGACGCCATGTACGCGCTGCTCCAACGCTTTCAATTACTTTTGACATGAAAACGCCTCAAGTCTTCGTAACCCAGTATCAACTTCAGTGAAGATCTTTATTTTATTCCTAGCCTCTTCACTGGGTCAACTGCGATGGACGTGTGTCCCGAGTACGATTATCCTCGGTCAGGGCATTTTAATTAGTTCGTTTCGCTTCCTTGACGAATGACTCGTCCTGACTCATGAAAAGATTTTTTGCCAGCGGCATTATCCGCCATGCCCAGAATCAAAGGGACACGTATGAAAATACTTGAAAATCTCCTTTTTCGAATTCAACCACCATCCAAATCTGGCTTGATATCTCAACTATGATATATTCGTCGTGTCGGGATCCGGGTACAGATAGTCATGAGTGCATTGTGCACGTCGCCGAGCGTATTCAACTCGGTTGTGGGTGCTGGCGTCTATTCTCAACAGCTCATCCCATCAAATATCGCTCATTGTTGTCATCACGTCACCGCCGCCTTTCCCGATATATCCAAGCCGCCGTTCATAATTTCCTTTCCTGGAAAATTTGGTTCATCCCGCCGTTGTTTGGTTTCCAACGACAATGGAGTGGTTGAACCTGGATGTGAGTCATTTTGGATACAGGGCGGGAATTAACTGTTTTCAATGCTCAAAACCACTCTAGAAGATGTCAATGTATCCTCGGCGACCCCCGCCCATCAACTTTGTGCGTGTACTGGTTGGTTGTCCAACAAACAGTTCCCGCCCTATAAGAGTCCCGCCTCGCGCCCTGCAGCTTAAGCGGTGAGTCAAGCTTCCCTCCCTATTTTTTTCCCGCCTCTCATAGCACAGCAAGTTATTAGCCTTTTAGCCCGTCCGCATACCATCCTCGACAACACCCTCCGCAGTCTACCTGTCAAGATGAGCTATCACAATCATGGATCTTCATACGCGCCTTCCTCAAAATACCACGCTGGCCCTGCACCACATGGTTTCCCTCCCGCTTCCGCTGCCTCGTCGTGGGGTACTGTCCCAACAGCGACGCACCACAGTGATGCGGCATCCCGTTATGGAAGTCATCCGCCGGGGACACCTGCTCAATATGGGCATGCGCTCCCCCCGCAGATGGGCGCTGGACAACGTATGTCTTCTATCACACGCTTCCATCAACCCATATAGCTAATCCAAGCACTGCTTTACATCCACAATTAGCGCCCTCTCCCGAAAATTTCGCTCAACTCAACCCCTACCTTGCCGCGCCTCGCCAGAACAACCTGTTTTTCGACTTTGCATCTGACCCGAGGTCTATCCCCGATTTTTTGAATGCTCAGCCGGCATTTCAGCCTGCGCTGTCGAATATGAAGATCGCATTTGAGGGGCAGTGGAACTGGACGCTTCAAGTGAGTAGAAGCCATGCTTTGAGTGTGGGCACTGTCTTGAGAGAGGTGCATTCGTTCCTTCATGGACCGTGCGCAGGTTCGTCCCCGCCCAGACGAGGACCTGTTGGCCATATTGCGTCGGCACCGCCAAGTGGGACCAGGATTCAGATGCTCTACACGAGGAGACTTTTTAAGGGCATTTATTTTGATCATGAACGCCACTGCTGGGTTGTGCGGTTCAGCGAGGTGCAATATGCCTGAGGGCATTCCCCGTTTTGCGGTGCTCAGATGGCGAGAGCACGCAATGTTTTCTTTAATCCCCTTCTTTGTTTGCTTGTCGTCCTCCTGGCCCGCATATATCCACTCTATCTCTCGTGTTTGATACACTGGGAGTTGCGACAACGTCGACGACCCACACCTCTCCTCAGCCTTGCCTTTTTCTGATCTGTCGACTCACGCGTTATTCCTTTTTTTGAAGGATATTCTTCCCCTCCTCCTCTTCTCCCTGTTCCTCACTTTTATTACTACCCCTACTCAGACGAGGCTCAGCCCTCTTCACCCTCACACTTTGCCTTCGTCTTCGCCTACGCGACGCGCCGCTGTCGTCGCGTCAGTCACGTGATGACATTCCATTCATGGCTCAACCAAATGAAATGGTCGCTATTTTCCCCATCCCTTCTTATCCATCCATCCATACTATCCCCTTTTAATCTCTTCACCCAAATTTAAAGAAGGTGAAGATGAAAACACCCCCACCCCACCCCATTTGCTCTAATTTATCCTATTCTTCTCGATATTTGAACCTTTGCCACCCTCACCCCTCCTCACACCACCACCCCCTCCTCTCAGTTCCTCTCTACGCTATCATTATCCTTTATCGTTTTCCTAACATGGACTTTTAATTCGTGCTTTTTGTGGGACTCTGCATTCTTACTTCGGACTTGATTTGTATACGTAAATCGGAATTGGTCTGTATATCTAGCGCTGTTTCGTTTTTGGTTTCGTTTCGCTTTGTGTTGATTTGATTTGCTTTGCTTTGGTCGCTGTTCATTTCTACTTGTTCTCTCAAGTGTGTTTTGTATTATAGCTGTATATGTGTATCGAAGATTCATACAATCCCCTAGCCAAGAAGTAGCAAGTAAGTAGTGTATCGTTCGTGCTAATTCTATTTTTATCTTTTTCGCTCCAAACTGAATCTTGCTCTTCTGAGAAGTATCAGATGGTACTTTTGATCCCCGTTGTCTTGCCCTTCATTTGTATTATGGTTGTAATGGTGTATTCCAGATTCATTCCACTCCGTCAGGCTATCCCATATGTAGCGTATCGTTGTGCTATATTTAGTTTCTTATCTTATTCGACTTAGCTTTAGACCCTGAATGTTCCTCTTGGGAGAACTCCCTATTCGATAGCACCAGTTGGACTTTCCGAGTGTCAACGCTAGGTAACGCTAAACCAGTTTTCAGGCTAAAATGCGCTAATATTATAACGCCTGTCAGTGGCGCGTCGAACGCTCTCAGTATCCGAGTCCAGCGAAGATCATGAATGACTCATTGAGGGACTTGATAAGAGGAAACAACGAGGGGGAAGTGACTATATTGATAGAGAATCCATGATGCCATCTCATGAACTTGATCTAGCGACAATATCCCATGTTGTGGCTTGTGAAGTCATCGAAAGATTCTCGTATGATAAGTACCTGAATAAAGACTTCCACTTGACTCCTATAGTAGAGTCACATATAACTCGAAATGATAACTGCAGAGACGAAACAAAAAGCCATTGGGTTCACGAACATCCAGGAAGTCAACAAGATACTGGCGAGGAGGGACACCGGCGGAAGGACTTGTACAAGGAAGTATACTCTTGACAATGAATGGATTATCCCATGCAATACAGTTGCAACGGGGTAGAAGGCTTTAATAATAGAATATAAGTTACAACTTGACGCCCCCTGATTGAATCAGGCAACCCCTGTTCGTGGCTACCTCCTCCTTTCACGGAGTTTGAACCTTCTCAGGTCAACGCGCTTATGACAACGTCTATATTTACATGCGTATTCTCATTGAACGAGTACACAGATAAGTATTGAACAATAAAGCAGCGTGCTGTCGTAATCCTAGGAAGACGAGGGGATGGCTATTTAGCGTCGGTTCTAATCTTCTTTTCCCGACGCTGGTCGGTAGGTTAGCTTGGGAGGCGTATGCAGACGACCAATGAAGCCATATGATGGCGCAATGGGAAGTGCTCGCTCACATGAGTCGAATCACCGACGACCTCCTCGGCGTAGTACTTTTGTGGGGATCGAAGAACTACGATCAGTCCCGCCGCAAGGTGTATAGAAAAAGATGATCAGCGGCGGTATGTACTTATCTCGCACATCACTTCATATATATTTAGATAGATAAGGGACAGCCCTTTCTGGTACTAACCAGCTGTCAAGATACCGAGCGACGACTACACAGTCACGATGTCTGGTTTAATTTACACCCCATCCCTACGGTACTTTGCCAGAAGTGTGTTCTAATAGGTGGGCAAAAATACTCGTGTCCATTTCGAGTATGTGTTCTGTTGTTCTGCTGCGCCGGTTGAGTGTGCTTGAAGCTTAAGAAGCTTCGATGGCAGAGGATGCGTTGTAGACGTGAGTAGACATCGGTGATATAGCTCTGCTCCTTTGACGCCTACCTTCCTTTGAATGCTCAGAAAGCTTCTTCCAGAAAACAGGCAGAAGACAAGGTGCGATTCCTATAGTGTCAATGGCTGAATATCCGAGACTTAAGCGACCGCTAACCTTCTTTTCGCACTCAGCGATGGTTGGCCTCGTCGACCGAAGATCACGTATCAAGCTCAAGTGACATCGATGATGTGATCTCACTCTCAATGTGCTCCTCTGTCTTGGCTTCAAATTCTCAACAAAGACTCCAGAAGGCAATCTCTGCCCAGATCCTGCACATTCTGTACTCAGGTCCTTCCTATGAGAATTTTGATGGGTAGATGCAGACAGGGTATTGCTCACCAGTGTGAATTCTACCACCCTAGACCATCATAAACACCGAGTACGTATAAACGTTAAAGTCCTCGAGAACCCTGCGGCGCTAGTATTGCCTACCTGGTTGGATTTTGTCCCTGCTCTTCCCTGATGTGAGCAACGGGACATCCCGACCTCGACTATCTACAACCGACGGCTGAGGTCGGTACAAGGTGATTGTGATTTGGGGTCCTGTCGAGGACCCAGGCCTACCGCTACTTACCGCCGCATGCCGCGGTCGGAGCGGTAAGCTATTTGTATTGTTTGCGAAAGATCTGAACAGAGATACCGCATACAAGCATACATAGAAATCTGAATTGGAGCATTCGCTCATGCGATGCACAAGCAGCGCGGCGCTTCTGAGCATGCGGTAGGCATCGATTTGGGTTATGTGATCATGACGAAATGGGTGCGGTTTACGTATTATATGCCCTCGCGATCACCTTCTCCATACTGCGTGGAGAGTACTTAAGGATAGCATATCATCTTGAGAAAATGAATGATGCAAAATGCCGAACGGGGTCCAACACACACGAGACGTATCGCGGTCTGAGAATGTTAGGTGCCATTGGGGTACTACTCATCACCTGTGTATCGGTAAATACTGTCCAATCATCATCAACCATGGTGGGTTTTTTTTTGTTGACCAGTAATCTTGATTCTTGATAGCAGATAGAGTGGGTGAGAACGCGTGTAGGGGATGATTCTCACTATCATTTCTGCTTGTGAGAGGTTCTACGTATCGCGCTGACTTTGAGCGAGAATATTCGAGAAGTTCCGTGAGTAGAGTCTGGGAGTATTGGCCGCGGGTCAGGGCTGCTGCGCCCGATGCTTTGACCTCTGTAATCCAATCGGAAGAGGGGTGTGATGGTTTCACCTCAGGATTGTTATGAGGGACTAGGCGGACCCTTTATCCTACACAGTCTGAGCGCTTGATGATTGATGCTCAAAACCATCAGGGTTTCAACCCAACATCAAAACCAGGGTAGGGTTTTCTCTTTTCGAGTAAACCAAATGCTCCGGCGGGATGCATGAGTTTTTCCATTGTTCTATTTCGCCTAAGTACATTATGTACACACATTCAACTCTCAACTCAAGCACCATGGGAGATATTTAATATCCTGCTAGATGGGCAGAATGTCTCTCATGTTGAGCTCGGCCCGTTTACTAGAACGCCGTTGAGAAGGGATGACGCTGTGATGAGTGCAGAAAACCACATTGATAGTGGCGGAGAAGGGACATGTCTCCTCCTGATAACCCGATCGAAGTGACTGACTCTATACGACGGCACGCATAAGTCGATAGCTCAGCACTCGATCACGCCATTCTCTTCTCCGAGGTCCGACATTCACACAGAACCATGTTGTCGTTCCCTCATAAGCACAGTCTCGATTGGAAGTAGTTACTCGGTATAGGCATCCAGAAAGGAATGCACCCTAAGTTGGACTTTGCTCACAAAAAGTCTACCTGAATGATCAGAACGTATTGCACCCTATCTCTGAGTCCTGCTCTGGGCGCAAGCAGATCGAGATACAAGGTAACTTTCCATAGAGGGATGATGCTCGTTATGTTCCATTGGAACATTCAACGAAGTCGAAGCAGTGTATTCACAATATACCAAAATGAGATACAGAGAGGAAGCGTAGTCGAGCGTGCGTGCGTGCTTCACACTCTTCCAAGCGCTATCACCGGCACCCACAATGCGTCAGCTGCGGAGAATGCGGCTTTCTGACGCGCTGGCACGCATCCTAGTAATTTCTACGACCGCAAAGCAATTCACATCATCGCAAACTTCCGGTTGACCTTATCCAAACGCGCATTGACTTTCACCACCGACGATGAACAAACAAGCAGGTATCAGAGGCTATGAAACCCTCATCCTCTACTTTCTCACCGCTAGGGGGCTCGGTCCGGACACTTGTGAAGAAACAGACAGACAATGAGAGGGCACTGTGATATGACCTACCCGAGTGGACGAGAGAGTGGGATGAGTGAGGTAACCGTTGGCTGTACGAAGGGGGTGGATACAGTGATGACGGTAACATGCCGAGCCGTGGGCAATTTCCAAAAACAACAAAATGAAACGGTGCGCAACACGGAATTTGTGCAGTAGGGAGGAGTGCCAGTTCCCACCGCCAGTCAATCAAGAACAACATCCATGGGTAAATGTGAATAGGAGGTTGTAGCATCCAGATCATTTAATTGTAACTATAACTATGTAACCGTCCACCCTTCAGCCAATACAACTTGACGTCGGATGCTTTGCGGCAGCCGCCGAATTTGTTGAGGAGAGCCACGTTTCATGTGAACATCCTTGTGTATCCTGCTCAGTTCATGGTGCTCCGAGGTGAGAGATTGGAAAGGTGAAGTGCATTGAGCAGGAGCGCGATGAAGTGATGCAGTTTGATGGCGCTCGTGACGTCTTCGATAATCAAGTCGTTCTAAAAGTACTCGGGGCTCCCATTCGTTCTCAAGTTCTGGATATCCACTGATTGGCTCACTCCACTGGTAGCAAACGTGCGTCAGATGGTTAACAGACGGTTATGTCTTAAAATAGAGATCATTGGGCCTTGGGCATGCACCATGACGCATCGACCCCATGATATCAAAGTCAATTTTCATGAAAATATCATCCTGAATCACAGGGATCATACTCTCAACACTCCCAACTTATCTCAACAATAAAACAACGTCTGAGGAATAAAGAACGCTCCGCTCTCCGCGACGATGGTAATTCATCTTTGTCAACGGAGCCCGACTCTAGATTGAACAAGACGCGCTACACCCGATAAGCGGGCTCAGAGGAGAACCAGATGTGAATGGTGAACCTCAAAATAAATACGTCTGGGGAAATTTCATTCAGCACCGAGTGAGAACTAGCTGTGCCTGCCACACTGGATCCACAGGGTTTAGCTTTCATACAGGGGTGGGCAAAGCAGCACGCGTAGCCGTACCCGGGTCAGAGTCAAGTGATGAGAAGGCGCGTTGTACAGCCGCCGGTAGGCAGAGGCACATGCGGGTCGGCGGACATCAGCCGCCCCCACTGCCGCTGTCGATAATGAGTGGAGATATGCGGAGTATTCACAATAATTTCAATAGATACGACCATGTGGTGCGAGTTGAATGTCCCGTTGGTTTCGTGTGAGTGAATCAACCAGCAAAGAAGTGAATTGAAGCATAATATAGATAAAAGGGATAGTCCAATTTACTGTTCAGAGAAAACGAGGCGAAAGATGAAGAAGAAGATGATAAGACGATGCAAGCGAAATCAGACTTCCAGAAAGCGATGATGATTTTGCTTATCAGATCATCCATCGTTACCGGTTCGACGATGAGGGGGAATTTCTGCATCTTTAGGTTTATCCTTGTCGACCGCTTCACCGACGTACGATGGGAACCTGACGGCAATCAAGGTGTTAGGTTGAATTTCCTCATGAAAAAGTAGACATACCGAGGGACGCCATCTCTGGTGAGTTCCTGAAAGCGATAGACAATGATAGATCCGACTTTGGGAGGGTTTCTGCGTATCTTATCCGTTAGTCCTGATCCCACGTTGAAGAGCTGAAATCATCATTAGCTTCGTTACGCGGGGTACAAGTGTCAGTTGACAGACCTTTCCAGACGCCATCTTGCACTTTAGGGCACCTGTTAAACCCTTGTTCCTGCCTTTTCCGGGCGCATGACCAATGACGATCGCTTCTGCATCATAGAAGGTTTTAATCTTCAACAGGGAACCTGATCGTTTGCCTTCGTAGACGCTGTGTACAAAATGGGACGAGATCACACGTCAAACGACAATCAAAATTCCCTAAACGAGCAGGACGAGAATTGGATGAGAGCATCGCACCTTCCAGGCTTACGGAGCATTACTCCTTCGCCTCCCAAGCTCTCGATTTCCTTCAGACGATCCAAAACGTGCTGGCGGTCGCGTGCGACCTCATGATGGACGACTTCAATTTGTTCACTGGCATGAGTACCATTTTGACCGAAGGTTTTTTGAAGGAAATCGTAGCGCTCCTCAAATGTGTAGGTCCCTCGAGATGGGACGTCAAAGATCTAAACATTTGTTAGGAACGACGCCGAGAGGAACGGGTAACGCATAACACCGAGAGGGTGAGTAAAGGGTAAGGTGGGAATGTCAATATTTAAATGAATTGACGAAGGCCGGGCGAAATGAAAGTGGGGAAAGGTTAATTGTCAGAGTATTTAATAAAATACTACGGAGACAAACCTGGAAGGATATATTCTTCCAATGCACCGAATTGACGGTTTTGACAATTGAGACGGTTGATTGAAAACTTCCGCGCCCACCGTAGAGTTCACCGTCGAGCGTAACGTCGGAAGGGAGCTCTGAAATGATGTAAATACATCGGACTCGCAACAAACACGTCGATGAACACGTACTTTCTAAAAACCAGTTTGGTGGAGTAAAGGCGTTACCGAGACGGCTGATGAATTGTTTCCCGTCATAAAAGGTTCTAGCCAAAGGGTAATAGTTTAGCCAACTGAAGACAGCTGATATGGAGAGAATGAAGGGAAAGCATACCGAACGCCGTCAAGTTTCTCGGAAATCCACCAACCAGCAGGATCTGGGCCCTTCTCGATCTCCCACTTGTTAGCCAGCAACAGGTCTGGAACACACTTCCCTTTGGCGACTGGAACATCCTCGTCGCCTTCCTCCTCATCGTCCTCGTCTTCTTCATCATCCTCATCATCCTGTTCCTCCTCTCCTTCCTCCTCGGCCTTCGCTTTACCCTTTGACTTGGGTTTTCCTTTGCTGACAGGCTTGCTGGACGAAGCAGGTTTACGACCCCGTTTAGCGGGTGGTGGCTTTTCCTCCTGTTCTTCGTCATCCTCCTCGTCGCCATCTGCATCGCCATCCTCCTCTGAGGCTCTCTTTCGCTTTCCCGCAGCAGCTCGTTTAGGGGCTGCCTTAGATTTAGGTTCTGCCTTGGCTTTTTTCGCAGGGGCTTTAGATTTTGCTGTTGTCGCAGACGCGCCATCTGGATTACGCATTTTGATCCGGGCCGCCTCGTATTTATCGCCCAGGAGGGCCTTCAGATGTTTACATGTACGCGCATTAACTGGAGCACCGCCCTGTGTTAAAGTGAGCAACGGTGAAGGAGGTTGGGTGTATCAACTGACCTGATTGCGCCACGCCTAGATAAAGTCGCCAAATAATTGAATACTACAGATCAGAAACAGGGCACCGACACGAAACTTACAGGACAAGTGCTGACATATGATGAGCGTTCATTTTACTTTGAAGGGAAGAAATATCAACGTACCAGTAATAGTGGTCAAATGTACGTTTAACCTTGTATGTTGAGTTACTGGAGAAGGCGTCAGACACATATATGAAAAATTTAGGAAAACTGTACCTGGATTGGGAGCTGACTTCGCGTTCTTCGCCTTCAGGGAGCCAGACTTTGGGTTTAATTCCATCTATTTCCTCAAGATCGTCTGACATGATTAAAGGACTTGAAGGTGGAAGATAGTAGCAAGAATTTGAGAAGATGATGTCTGCAGTTTATGGTTGATGTGGACAAGATGAATGGACCAAATCAGCTCAGCTCAGCGCCCAGCTCGTCGGGTTACTAAGGTGAGAATATTTAGATAGGTCGTAATGCAGTGCAAGCAAATGAAGGACTGGCAGGTTCGTCGAGTTGTTGAGTCACTGTGCGACATCAGGTGGTCGTGATGTTGATATCCAAGGAAGGCGACAAACAAATTGGCTGACACAGGAGTCCTTCAAGACCGGCGTTGCTCCTCTCCGACCTACAGCTTTCCCAACAAGGTCATCGGTTGCCGTCACAACTTTCAATTCAAGCTGACAGTCTCTATTGTAAACCAGTCTAGAAAAAGTCAATACCTCTTTGGAAAACGGACGGCTTCTCTCTTTAGTTTTCCTTGCTTTCCGCAGCATGTTTCGGCAGCATTTGGCGAGAAAACGCTACGTGGTCCGCTATCCTCGATGGATGGTTGGAAAGCGACTCCTCTACTCCTCCTCGGCTCTGGCAGCTCTAGGCGACGCTATGTTTGGCTACAGTCAGGGGGTTATCGCTGCTGCTCAAGTTCAACCATCATTTATCTCTCGTATGTATGGATACACGGTTTCCCTTGATCAAATCCAAGAGGGGTATAATCCTGTGAATGTATTCTTTCAAGGTTCGAGAAATTCTTCGTATCATTTTGATACTTCAAGCATCCTATTAATGCAATCTCAGCCATTGTAGTTTCTTGCCTCAACATTACTGCGCTCCTATCGTCCTACGTCTCCGCATATGTCTGCGATATTCTGGGAAGGCGTATGTCTATCAGAATTGGGGGAATGATCTACCTGGTTGCGTCTCTGATTCAAATATTCATGCCTAACCTCGCCGCGCTTCTTATTGGCCGCTGCATCCAAGGTCTCGGAGTGGGAATGCTCTCCATGACCGTCCCCATTTATCAATGCGAGATCGCCCCTGCGCATGGCCGTGGTCTCTTTGTTGCAATTGAATACTTTTGTCTGAACAGTGGCTATGCGCTATCGGCTTGGGTGGGCTATGGTTTCTTCTTTGCGTTGCCCTCCGAAATATCTTGGCGCGGGCCGTACATTGTTCAAGCTGCTCTGGCTGGTATCCTTGTTGGATGGTCTTTCTTTCTTCCTGAGACGCCGAGGTGGCTGATTAAGAACGGCTTCAAGCACGAGGGGATTGGGGCGCTGGCTGACCTCCATACAAATGGTGATATCCACCATCCCACAGTCGTCGAATCATATGCTTCCATCGAAGCGACAATTGCTCTGGAGTTGAACATGGGCGAAGCGTCATGGGGTCAGTTGTTCGCACACTACCCCCGACGCGCTGTCGTGGGCATCACTTGTCAGCTCTTCGCCCAGTTTAATGGCATCAACGCTATTCTCTACTTCTTGCCTGAGAATCTCACCCGGGCAGGCTTCAACATCGCTCACTCCCTTCTTTATGCTGGCGCATGCGCATTGGTGTATTGTGCTGGTACGATACCCACGATGTTCTTCGTCGACACAAAGGGACGCCGGTTGTTCCTTCTTTCCGGAAGCCTCGGCCTTGTGGGTGCACTAGCACTCATCGGGGGTCTCCAATTTCGTGCAGAGTCTCTTCCTATAGGCTCAGGTCGAACGCCCATCGCAGATGGCATTTTCGCGGGTGCGTATATCAAGATCTTCTTCATATGTTGAAACGTCCGCCGAATTAACGATCGTGCTCCTACTTTTCTTCACATTATGCAGGCGTTTGCATTTATCTCTTCATTTTTGGAGCAACGTAATTATCACTTTATGTCAAGACCTGCCTCGTAAACAATTGATTTGCTAATCATTTTTTCATCGCCTCTTTTACGTTTCCTCTATTTGCAGGTGGGGACCCATACCCTGGCTACTGGGTGCGGAGATCTTTCCTCTGCGTGCGCGTGCAAAGGGCATGGCCCTCTCAACGGGTGTCAACTGGATCTCGAATTTCATCATCGCGTTTATCACCCCTCCTCTATTCGCTACCCTCAAGGGGGATATTATTTCCTCCTCATGGGCTTCGCTGCGATCTCAGGCGTGTTTGTATTCTTTGTTTATCCTGAAACAGCTGGAAAGACGCTCGAGGAACTGGGGACAGTCTTTGGAGATAAAACCCGTGTTGTGGAAGTTGACGCACAGGAGAAGGGTGTTGGGGAGGAGATTCAGACTAGCGTTGCAGTTCCACAAAACCTCGCTGTGGAAGACGCGCTTCTCCCCTCATCCGAGGTCACGTTGCTTGGCTCTGACGGCATCTCTGAGTCTAGTAGGCGCATTGCGTGACTGGTCGCTAGCGATTTGGTAAAAATGTCATGGCCTACATATACGCCTCGTGCCTTCACGCTCCTCACGAATCTATGTGCATGGCGCTGCTCTTACTTTCTTGGTTCGGTGTGAAACATGAGGATTGTGCGATTTCAAACCGGGAATGCCATGTATGGATAAATCTCTAAGCTGGCCGATGTTTCGCGTCTTAACTTCAGGCTAGATCAGCCCGTCATTGCAGGATATCCTACATAAATGGTATAAAGGGCCCAACCTGTCTTTGTGCGCCTCAGGGCTCTAACATGCTATCAGGGTCTATTTACACCCGCACATTAGTTGCAGGCCCATGCCCATAACTGGTTCTTCTTCGATATTCAATCCTGAAGGAACAACCTATTATCTTACAGGGACCTCGCCGTCCTCTACCCTTATCTGACTCTCTAAAACGGACCCCTGAAATACCTTTCTTCAACTTTTAGGCATTTCAATCCCTGTTCCTTCCACTACATGATGTCATCCAATGATATTCCTGAGAGCTTTACTTTGATTAGCGCTATATAATGTATCCTGAGTGTCGAAACGATTGCCTATTCCAGCCATTGCACAACACAGCAAAATCGGATAACGCCTGTCCGATACACCTGACATATCTGACAACACAGACAGGACTCCTATCAGCTATCAAAGTCAGCCTTGTGTTCTCCCTGTGCAAATCTGACCACATGATCTTTCAGTTAGCGTTTTAAGATATGCACATGTGCCTTGTCTGTGTGCTCGAATGACGGAAGTCAAGGGCACCCACGAACCTTCAAGCTTACCCGCGTAGTTTTCTACACATTAGTTAATTTATGAACTGCGTATCCGCACGCTTATGGAGTGTCCTGAAAATTTCAAGGGTCCATGTTTGTGTCGATTTTCGATCTTCATCTACTGCATCACTCCAGCAAGCTTCGCCTAAGGCACTGTTCAGGTGAATGAATGTAATGAAATGCGTAAATCATCCGATTGTATGAGGACAATTCGGACCAGCGACTGATAATGTTACAATATCCGCCCTTACTTATACAGCATCGAAACTGAAATGAAACAACGAGGTGCATTCAGCCGATGCACTTCAAAGAAGCGACCTGCCGCATTAGTGGCAAGACCCCGAGATCGCTCAACTTCTTTATTGATATCTCTTCGCGGCTTCCCTTATTCTCTTGGTTCTATTTTTTAATCCCTGACATACGGAAGTACCGCATCGATACAAGGAATAACACTAAGACCAAGCTGCGGGTGTTAACATTCCAATTTAGACTTAAAATCCGACCACGCTCATCACAATGGTGCAGACAGGCATGGGCGGACGGACGCATTGACGAGGAACAGAGAATAGCACCCAGCATGCCTACTCGACGTGCCTTCGCTAAACATTTGAACGCGGCGAATTATCTTTCTCCGCTGCAATCTTATTGGTCCCGTGCACTGTGTCCTTCAAGCCTTCTTGCAGTTCGATTATCTACACCGTCCTCATGGGTGCCTTTGTACACCATTCGGACCGCGCACCGATTGATATGCAGTTACTTCTTTACCTTTTTATTTCCACAGTCGATATCCACCGTTGAATTTGTTTTCAATATGGTGAAGTCTGGAGGGAAAAACGAAAGGATTGTCCGACATTCTGAAGGGCAAGGTTTCGTGTGATGGGAAATCAATCCTCGGAGACAGCATCAGATCATGATTGGTGGTGCAAGAAGTCA
The DNA here is from genome assembly GCA_015501605.1 of Panaeolus papilionaceus. NCBI lineage: Eukaryota > Fungi > Basidiomycota > Agaricomycetes > Agaricales > Panaeolus > Panaeolus papilionaceus. The sequence goes on along the minus strand of JADNRZ010000024.1, from coordinate 218,638 downwards.
ATAATAGCTCAATTCACTCTCGAATAGAGTGATAGTCGATTGGACGCTCTAGCGATTGCAGTCGTTGGTCAGGTGAATCGTGCTGCATGTGTAACCATCAATGTTTCTTTCATTCCTTCCTGCGGCAGGCATAGAATAAACCCCATGGAGTGCGGCATCGCGGTGATCGATTGGTGGATCCGAAGGAACTGTATTTAGGCAAGGAAGAGCTTGTAAGTAAAGCGACATCATAGACGAGCATGCACTCTCAGCCGATGTTCTTCTCAATTCAGAAGGAGGCTTTGAAATCGCGCTAGTATAAAAAATGTGAGAATTATCCTCTGATTCTCGGACCGAGTCCACCACAGCACATCGACTCATGGTATACCTTAATCTATGACGAAAAGGCGGCCAACAGTTTCACGACGTTCGTCGCGCATTTCCGATTTATCTCTCTCATCAAACCTTGTCTATTGACCGGTCTACTGTGCTCTGCTCTGCTATTTTCTCTCATCTATGCGGAAGGTGGAAGCCGGAAACAGGATTCGGGCTCAGTTGTTATGGCGCTGCTGCAATAGTGTTTTGACTGAGTTCGAATTCAGAGAGCTTCGCACAGCGGTGAGTTGCCAAGAGAGGTTGATGTTCTCATATCCAAATGTCATTTTATTTCCCCTCCGCTGTCATTCGACGATTTTATTGAATATGAGGGTACAAGTCGCACCGAACTTCCGTCTAGGGTGTCATAACGAGGGTGTTGGGCTATACCAGTCCCAGTACAACATAGTGAGCAATGTATTCAACGAATATGAAGAGCTGCCATCGACAAAGTGATACGGAGCTATTCATATTTACCTCGAGCAGGGCTTAGGCTTACTCCAGACCCTGTAAAGACGAGCGGTACCGAGTGCGTCTGGGGAGCACTTGGGGGAGAGTCCGATTTTGCAGGAACGCAGGCAGAGATGTTCGTTGGTAGTCTCCGTCGTGTCTCCACTCGTCTTGCCGCAGCGATAACATTGGACGGAATCTTACTCCATCGTGACCAATTTCATTCCGTCAAAACAGTCAATCAAGCAAATGAGGTACCCAGATCGAGACTTTTGTTCACTCCCCCATCGCATCACATTCTGGCTCTTTTGCTCTTGGAGATTGCTTCATATGGCTCATTGTTTAATTTTTTTGGTCGTGATTGGATAAAGAAGGCGTCTGTGGCACTAATATGTCATTCTTTAGGTTTTTTTCTTCTTGCGGTGACTTTTCTGTCTTCCCACTTCACCATTTCTGATCCAGCTTGTGCTCGCTCCCTCCCAGATGATGACTTCGTTGAAGAGAACAGTCGCATAGTGATCAAACGCACTGCCAGTCGCCATCAATCATTGTTGCTTGGCGGGCATTTCCAATCAGTTCCAACCCAACACATGATCACTAGATGCTAGACGTGAGAAATGGGCCTGTGGTTTTTTATCATTGCGACTCCGCAGAACCCTCGGTGAGGCGGGACGAAATTGATGAAAGCGATTAGACTAAGTTTCTCGCCTTCTTCTTGGTTTCTACCAGAGTCTTTTTAAGAGCTAGAGTGCACGAGACGCTAGCGTCCTGGATTGTTTAAACGGAAAATGAAGTGGAATAAACTTCGCTCCGCCCGACTCAATACGAATTCTAACATGTCAGTCGCGCTTTTTGCCATCGGGAAGGAGTGAATGCAAAGCATGACATGAACATGCCAAGTGTAAAAGCGCCCCATCTTACAGGGCCACTACGATTTGAACGGAACTTTGTATGTGGGATTGTCCCCATTTGTATTGTTTATCTTTATCTTCTGGAGTCAATTTTGAACCCTGGAACGCTCTTTCCTTTGTCCGTCTTGTTTGTTTTACTTACCGTCGGCTTTCTAACTGGTTGGCCGCGTGGGATCTGGCAGGGTGCAAATGTGGAAGGGTGAAGTGAACCCTCACGTTGCACCGCCACGAGCAAAGCCTGTGTTCCTGAGGCTGGTACCCTGAATCGAGGATCATGGCAGAGGTAAGGGAAGAGGAGAACCTAACCTAGGGCCCCACTACTTCCCTCTCTCTCGTTTACAAACGTCGATGAGCGCCTCCTGCACAGTACCGTCGTCAAACTATCTTTTCTAGGATCCTCCACATCAGCAGCGCAAGAAAAGAACTTCTCGTGCACGATAAGCGGGTGACTCGTGGTCGCCTCCCCTCCAACATCCCAAAAACGAAGCAATAAACATTATTTAAATTTACATAAAAGAATCAGACAATGAGGCGGCGCCTCGTTTGAGCATGGCAAAAAAGGAATGGATAGGAGCGGCCTCTGCCAAGAATGATTAGGCAAGGTATCCAGGGCGTCGGGTGAACATATCGATATCGTACTGAGCTCTCACGGGAAATAATTGAGTACATAACTGAAGTGGCGTCTCGGAGTGATTAGGACCGTTTTCCTGGTGTCATTCCCTCGTATCGTGTGTATGAGATGAAGCTGATAAACACACTAGGACTGCGATACTGTCAGTGCTGCGAGCCAATCGACGATGGGGTTAATAATGCAACTTCAATAAACTATGCTATTATTGTGCACTACATTGCCTACGGAGATCATTGAGCTACGTTGTGAGCTCGATGTTCAGATGATCAGAAAAACGAATCAAGAGTCAAACCTGAGATCGATAAAAATGATATAACAGCATTTTTTTGGTAATTATGTGGAGGGAATATTTGGGGAGTATCGGTTTTCGCCGTGAAACGTGCCTTGGTGCTGACCACAAAGGGTAGCCAAGGACCGACGCGATGGCTGATGTTGATGATGGTGTTCAGACTCGGAGCGGACAAATGTACTGCAGCGAGGTCAGAGGGATTGACATTCACTCAGATTGTTTGAATGTGTCCACCGTATATCTCATGAGAAATTGTGAGGAAAAGAGGAATATTTCACCGGAACTCGGACCATACAACTCGTGCTCTTTTTTTTTTTTCCCCTTTGTTCAAGGTGGGTTCGATAGTGGCTGGTTGGGATGGTTGAGTGACTTGTCGTCGATGCTCTTTGCGCATCCGTCTCTTGGAAGCTCGCTTGACCCTTTGTATGCTTGCAGCCAGGTCAACGGCCTCAGGAATGGAGCGCGTCATGACGCGTCACCCAGAGGTTCTCGCGCCCTCTCCATCAGGGCGCCTATACCCGATCTAAAAGCCTCCTGGCAACTGTCGAGACTCACAGCTGAGGTTGAAACCCGTGCATTCCGGGAGTCTGTAATATTCCGTAAATTCGTTCATAACGAAAAAAAATGTAAAAAAAATGGGTAGTAGATATGGCAGCGCTGGCAATCTTTTTCTAAAAGTACTTTTTTTTTTGAGCTCACAGAGAGTGGAATAAAAACGAGGCAAGCCACCTTGACTGTCGGTGCCGTGAGGTTCAGCGAAAGAAACCGAAAAGAGGCTAGCGACTTTTGTTAGCATACCTCCTGATGTACGAATTTGAAGAAATGGAATCGTTGGGAGATCGAAGGGAAGAAAAATGATCGGACTTCTCCATACGTTTGACTATCCGGAGATAACAGACCCATTCTGAAGAGATCTAGGATCTATGAACCAAAGGACAGGATTGGCCTAAAGTGGATTGTCACTTTGGTGGCAAGACAGGGGAATAGAATATGGACATCTTTTTTACGTGTTTTAGGTGTGCCTGTCGCCCATTAATCTTTTCTTGATGTGAACACGAGCACAAGTCCGTCAGCTGTGTGCTGTACGCGTTGCAGATAAGTAAAAGTGCTGCTGGTAGAGGACGCGAATAAGTGGAGGAACATGAGGAAAAAGGCGCGAGGAGTGGATTGGAAAACGAGGAATTGAGCCAGTGTCATGGATTAAAAAGGGAAATCCGATCAATTGTTTTCTATGTTTTATCAAGTTTGTGTACCAATAAGCACCGGACCCAGTAAAATGGCTAGGAAAAAAGTCTAAACAGTTTGTCTGGATCCGTGCAATAACGATTCACATGGACAAATTTACGTACAGATCCAATACGCCAAGACAAACATTTCCTGTTCTCCTCATAACTGGACCTATTTTCAGGACGCTTGTTTCCTTCCCTAAGTCCAACCCTCCTCTCCAACTTCGTCCCTACATTCATCTTTCGTCATGCCACGAGTTGACACAAAAAACCATTCTGGAGCTCAATTCTACCACTCTCAATTCAATGGCAACTCGCAGTATCTCCCCGAGTCGTCGTCATCACCTCCGCCTCTCTCCTCCAACCAGTCGTCCAACAACAACTCTTCCTCGACGACTGCCGCAGCGAAGAAGAAGCATGTTTGCGGCACATGTGAGCGTGCCTTCACGACCAGTGGCCACCTAGCTCGTCATTCTCGCGTCCACACTGGTGAACGCAATCACAAATGCCCTTTCCCCGGTTGTGAGACGCGGTGCTCTCGTCAGGATAACCTCCAACAGCAGTATGTATATCACCCGATTGTCGACCCTGCTTAGCGCTAATCATGGTTTACTAGTTATCGAATCCATTTGTCTCCCGGTTCCCGACGAAGCTCAGCTCGTTCGGCTGCCTCAAGGGCATTGAACAACACCAAGCGTGCAAGCACTGCTTCCACCGCTGAATCGACTCCTTCTCTCCCTCCTCTCTCATCACCGCCTGCTCTCGAGCCTGCTCGGTTGTATAATCATCATGCGAGCCCCCCTGACTCTCCCCCACCCCTTGCTCAGGCCACTCTCCCTGCGACCGCCACCATGCCTCTTTCCAGCTCTCGCATCGAGTCCTCATCGACTCGTTCATCTGGCTCACCCGACGCATACGTCCCTCTCTCGCCTCCTCCGCTGGCCATGGCCAATAATAATCAAGGTTTCAACTACCGCAACGTCACCTCCAACTACCAGGAGCAGCAGCAGAGTCAAAACGGCAATTTCTCCAACTACAACCACAACGGCAATGGCTCATTCTCATCCTACTCCAGCTCGCACGACAACTTCGAAAATCAATCCTCCGCTCGCGATCAGTCGAACGGCAGCATCTCCTCGCGTCATTCCATCTCTCACATCTCACATCCTCAGTCTTCTTACTCGCAAAACCACGCCTCTTCCGCAGGTCCTCCTTCCCCAGCTTCGTCTCATTCCGTCTCATCTCACACTTCCGGTCCCCCCACCCCCACATACCCCGTTTTCCATGATGATGGCCATTATCACAATAACAACGGTCTCATGGACCAACAGTCTCACATGAGCAACGGCCACATGAATTCTCAGCCTCAGCTTGTTCATAATGGCTACGGCTCCAACGTCCAGAATCACGGAGGACGCTTCGACTCACCTCCCCCCATTCTCGCTCCCATTCAGGACGATCGCATTATGCGCCGCGTCGATGATCGTCACTCGCAGTCTCATAACACATCCCCCTACATCCACCATCCTCAGCCTTTGTCGACTGACTACCCTTATCATCAGTCCATGACTCTCGGCCACGGAGCGTGGAAGCAGGAGAGCGGAATGAGGAAAGGCGTTGGTGCGACATTGGTGTAACTTGTCATGTTTTTTCTTTCTACCATGATACTAGGCTTTTCCCTTTCTATGTTGTTGTCTTTCTACAGACTCTGGGTTTATTTTCATCTAGGTTATTAGGTAGTTTGTCGTGTTCATCTTGCTTTGCCATTGCCAAACCACACGCGATAATATGTATATTTGTACCAACCACATTGTCGATCTCTTTTTTACAACACTGCATCCTCATCCACATCCCTATATTTTTCTATTGCTGTCGAAAACATTTTCCTATCCTCATTGTCACATATCCTCTAATCGTCTTGTACATTTTCTTTCTTTGCCTCTCAAAATCATATCCAGTACTATTACCAGTTTAAACATATTGCATCGAACATAACAAATCCATTACAAGTCGTGAACCTGATTTAACTTATCTTTGGATCGCCCCGTGCGACGCGGCGAAAATAGGACCACGTTCATCAACCCAAATATACTTCTACACTTCTCCTTTGTCTCCGAGTCCTTGATGCGCCAAAACGCGCCCTTTGCAAATTGCTTGCGAACCGCCTCAATCCCGATGGGAATTCGCAATCACGGAATAGCACCGAGATGGCACTAGGCTAGGGGGTCTCAAGCGTCCACTCACCGGCCCACCCCCCATGCTAACTTGCCGAAAGCGGTATCCTCAAGCGAAATAATAAATGCATAAATGGACATCTTCCCATCTTATCATCTGAACTCTTCTTCGCCGCTTAGTGCACTACCGACTTCGCAGCACCCCATCAGTGTCCTGATGAATGGAGCACCGATTTGATTGATTGTTTTTCTACGTTTTTGTTTGATTTATTGCTTCGTTGCATTTTTTTTTCTTTGTTTTGTGATTTTTGACGACGGGTGTGATGCGTGCTGTGCGTTGCCTTCCGTACACGACAAACGGAGGGCGTGTGCGGGAGTGGGGGGAGATAAAGAACAACGGTAATTATTTTAATTACCTTGTGTGGCGACTCGGGAAGGCTTGTAAAAATGACAGAGTGGATAGCACCATTGGCGGACTCATGGTCTCGATGATCCATATATTTTGTGGCTCTCGTCTATCGGAAGCGTCGGAGTCGGGAGTGGGTTAGTCCCACTCCTAACGTCGAGGCCAGCTCATGAACGCGTTTGTGTTGGAGGCTTGACAACCGATGGATCATATACACGACAATTGGTTGAATGACTGACAATGTAGGGAGCGAGTGACAAAGTGCGACGTAATCTCTCATGCCCGCTACTGCAGTACTGTGAACTTCGAGAGACTTGTACAAGCTTGTCTGGCTCAAGACTCAAGTTGTGTTACAGATCACAGTCAAATCGGTCAAAATGCACCCGACCAACATACTTATTCGTCCTCCACCTATCTTCGACTAGCCCGATGTTTGTAACCCCATAAATATGTTATTGTGGACCGTCAATTTTTCAGAATCCACAAACTCTACATTATGAAGAAATGTGGAACGATTGTGAGCAATATGTTAGTTTTTGGGAAGTCAGATGCTCTGGCGTACATTCTTTACCACTCCTCGACTATATTTCTTCGATGTAAGCGGCGGTAGGTGGAATACGCGTCATGAGTCTCCTGCTTCTAGCCCTCCATATTGTGATAAATATTGCTGAGCGGTAATCTAGACTAATGGGTGACACATATGCTACACGATGTAATACATCTATCTTCACAGTCGAGAACCCCTAAGTCAAGACAGTATCCAGCTCACCATCATCATTCGGCTACCCTTTCGTGCCTAATTTCAATTCTGGTAAGTAGTAGCGTTATTTAATTTTTCTGACATGTTGCATGGCGCCGACATGGCGCACTGGACTAACAAGGACACCTGCGTTCCTGGCATGAGTAAGAACGTGGTTCAGTGTTACGCTCAAGGGCAATTCCATACCACTGCCACAAAACGGAAGCAACCCATCGAAAAAACTTCACCAATGTAACCGTGTTCTCTTCCTCGTCTTCCACTCGAATCGTCGAATTTTTCTGTCTGGATTCATAAAACATGGGTAAAATTCCCGTTGAATTCAATACTGCATCAATCAATACTTGGGCTGTGGGGTTTCGGAGGGGAACATCACCTTCTCCTCAGACCTGGTTCTTCATTTTCCTACTCCGCTCTTTCTGTTTTCGCAACTTCTTTCTCGATTTTGAAGGATGTGAGAGCGAGCCTTACCTGCATTGGACAGGGTTGTTCCATCCGCGACTTCTATGTTACGTTAGAGGACAGACAAAACATGCTCATGGTTGCCTCTCCAACCCCAAGCTGTTAACCTAATTCATCGGTATGACGGAATACCTGGAGAGTAGGGTCGGAGCCATTGCCCCGAACCGAAATGCCCTTGACTGCTGTCACCACTTTACGGATGGTTAGAAATCGCTGTCGCTCAAAAAGTAGACACTCTCCCAAGTGGTGCGCGATCAGAATATATTCATAACAGGCCGACTTCATTATCCTTCTCTCTAGTCTTTTGTCTAATCTACTGCGCCATCGTTTATCCTAGCGACAGTGATGGACATATTTTTCTATGTTTTGAACTCTGATTCTGAGATTGAAAACCCATCAGGCCGTACATAATTTCCTCAAACATAACGCATAACGGGAAATCAGAACAAGGGTCAGCTGAATCGTTTAACCTTCAACGCCGTCAGATAACTCAATTGACTGGTTGAAAGCCGTGAGCAGCTGTTCATAAACTATAGATTACTTATCACGGCGAACATTCCATTCAAAGATAACTGCTTATTAGATCCGCAGGAGGGGTCCGGAACCGTTCACAAATGACAGAAATTACTCACTTGCAATATGCCTGCTTATTGATTTCTAAGAGACGTCGTTGCTGACTGTATTTGACGTCAGTATACACCGCCTTGAGCTTCCTCTGTAAAGCACCAGGCGCCACCTCCTGTTCTCAGCTATCGCAATCAAGCTCGGAGCTACCATTACAGACAACAGTTATACGTCCCATCACTTTCCCAGGCTCATTCCGGCCATGTCTTTTCATTTCGATCTTGGGAGGTCTCGGCGGGATCTGGGGCAAACGGAGTGTCAATCGCGTTGTAATTCAGGGGTGCCTATTGACCTCGAGCACCCTAGATCACAGAGTATTCAATTCTGAGATCTGCCTCGTGCTCTATGGCAGTAGCACTCTGGCTGACCTAGAGCACACACGACTGATAAAAAAGCGGCATCACTATCTTGGCCGTGTCTATTATAGGCCTTATTTTTACCTGTCAGCTCTGATAGATACTCGAGGACGTACTTTTAGAACATCTGTGTCAAAGAAAGAGTGTATCGCCCATGGGAAACGCCGTACGATTGGGTAGACTATTTCTTAAAATAGGCCGCAGCGGACGAGTTGTCAAATTCACGTTCTCTTCTATCGCTTTTTTTACCTCTACTCAAATTTTCTGAGTTTCAAAAACACGAACTAACGGCGCCCTAGATGACTTATTTAACCTCATCCTATAATATATCTGCTGTTGATGATAGAAGCGAGAGTGTAAGCAAATTGCAATTTATACGAGACTGCGTAAGCTATCTTTATGATGCCTGGGGTTTTCAATAATCCATCCCTTGGTTGAAGGGGCGGGGTGTGGGGCTCCACGAGGTCTAAGGAGCCCACGAAGTACCCTAGACCTTGTCCTCGATAGATAAACATTCGAGCTCGACCAGTTCAATCGTGGTACTCAATCCATCATCGCCTAATCACGATCTTCTCAACGGTGCGGTATGGGCGGTGCATTGCCCTTGCAAAGCAGCTTTCATTAACGACGATGGTGGTCTTTGAGTATACAACGAACAAACTTCACTCTTAATGTGAAGAGCACCCGCGACGATTGATAATATTAGGGTGCACGCCGTCATTGACATGATCACTGATCATTTGCTAGTTCATGATTATATTCTCGATCGTGTTCGCAAATTCTCATCCATATCATATATAGATACAAGAGAAAAAAAAGAGGGACCTCGATCTTATCCTTTTCTCCGACGAGTGTATTAATTGGAGGACACTTCCGCGGCACAAATATATCTCTGTTCAGTCTGTACTATGAATGACTTCATCTAATTTCGATTCAACGATGATCACGCTTGATCATGCGCTTCGCAGCTAGTGGAGCGCTGGGTACGGAGCAGAGCACCCCTATTACATGTGGTAACGAAGCTTCAGAAGACTCTGGATCAAATCTTCTCTTTTCGACATACGGCCAGCATTTATTTTTACGTCTTGCAGTCAACAGCGTCCCCGTGTCAAATAGATTGGTACCGAGACGCGTGCTATCGATGGATATAATTACCGCTTCACCCCGCCTGTTGACTGTTGAGGTGTTCGTTCGCTCGGGCGATCTTCTCTCAACTGGGACTTGACATTGCTTCTATTGCTCATCAAATAAGATGATGATGTCAAATTTATCCAACGATTATCTGACCTTGGTACTGGTACAAGGAGATTATTTGTCTTATCAATTTATTTGATAAGACTTAGCGATGTCAATCGGCTCTTCTGCGCATGGGATACGGTTCGGTATGTTAAGAACAAGAGAGTTGGGCGACACATGTACTATATACTATTGGTCTAGACGACTGGGGTGCATGAGAAGGGGTAGGCCGCCACATGAGTGCGTTGGATGATCCAGTGGATACGTTTTTCGTACATAATCGACTTTGTATGGGGTCAAGCGGATCCATAGTCGATATTTATGACCCGGATATGTATTTTTCAGCTCTTTATCTGTTCGAGTAACGAAAAAGGCTCGACGTACGTTCCACTTTTGAGTAATGGGCATCGATCATCACACACAACCCGCTGTCAAGCAAAATGGTGACTATGAAGGATGTCATTTTGAATTATATGTAGTGCTAAACATGTCGGCCAAGGTCAAGATTCTGGTTCTTGAATTTGACGGAATTTCCTAATGAGCCGTCTCTGAATGAATGCTACTTACTCAAAGCAAAAATGACAGTCATCGGCGATCTCGGACCCAACCGTCGTACTTGTCGAATCCGTACGGTTACTTGAGAGGTAATATCAATTTTGGTTGTCCTCAAGCCTGATTCTTGCGAGGTCGAGTGGTACATTGAACACGACATGAACACTTGGTGTCAAGCGTATTTCCATATTCCAAGCAGCCATCGGCCGAGCGCGGAAATTGGAACAGTTACTAGGGCAATCAATATTCGTACGGAACTACGGAAATCAGCCACCCCCCGATACTCTCAAGGGCTTGGTTATGGCGTACAGGTAAAAGGCAGTGCTGATGTGCTCATTTCACCTTTAGTTCTGTTGTCACTACCCTCCCGAATGCGAGACGCAATAGATGACCCGTCAATAGGACTCGTGGTAATACATGTCACCATACAAGTAATACATAGTTCTGAATAGGGGGTAATACATATGGATGTGCGATGAGTGAAGGATTGAAACATAAACGTGTACAAGTTACTGTTACAGAAGGCAACATTGAGCAGCATGAAGGTATGTGGTGGGAATAGAGGGAAGCAGTCGCAGTTGTAACATGTGCGATTTGCGTGGAAACCTAACAAATTGTCAACAGAAGTATTCGAATCAATCTGAACGATGCATAGGTGAGACGTCGGCCGAAAATAAAAAACGAGAACGCGTACCATGGGTTAATACTCAATGATTCCCAGCAAACAGGCTTCTCGCCTCCCGCTTTGCTTGCATAATGCTCTGCTTGAGCCCCAGAGCGCGGTAGGGTAATCGCGGCCGCTGAAACCCTTGAGGCGGGACCCCAAAGGCGAAGAGCGCCATCGTGGACCTCTTAAGGTCACCCTCGTCTCTCCTGAGCTGCTCCTTGAGTGAACACCTACGTGCTCTATCGCTGCAATGCTTAATCGCGAACTTGATAGTTCGAATGTGCTCTATATTTGCCTTGACGCGATCAATGAGGTCCTGGTAAGTGACTTGCGCCGGCATAACTTCGAATCCTGGGGGCGGAGTGCCGAACAAAACGAGCTCCCCCATGAATTTCGCTAGGTCTTGCTCGGCAGTGCGAAGCGCTGGAGCCACAAAGAACTCGAGCTCACTGTTGGGTCTGATGAGTAAGTCATTGCTCTCCAGCTCGAATGTCTGCCTCCGTTGGCGAGTGCTTTCAATCCGCTCAAGGAGCTCTTGGTAGAGGAAGGGTGCAGCAGGATGATCATGAGATATCTCCCCACCAATGAGAGGAACTCTCCCTCCAACATTAACAATTGCGCTTCTGACGATATCAAATGCCGATTGGTAGTCATTTAGAAATCTGGCCATAGTTCCACCATTTTCGATGACATCCTTCAACCATCAAAGGGTGAGCGGACTGAAAGAGGAGATGTTAAGAGACGACAGAACCTTCCAAATATCATCTTTGAGTTGTAAGTAGTGCATCTCTGCACGATTCTCGGCATGCGAATTGTTTATGGTGTCCCACATAGTGGTGACGACAGTAATGTGCCTGGCTGAGTTCGTCTGTAGCAAGGATTGGATCATCTTGATTGTCCTCCTCTTTCGTGCTGGGATCCTGGTGTCGGTTATAGGGCAGAGGTAGAAAATGAGGCTGACAATATCGATGCTAGGAATATTATTAATGTAAATATTATTTAAAAATAAGTGGAGGGAAAGTTTGAGCGTTCCTGACTGAACTACTCACCACTGGTCCGCCATCCACTTTTTGATCTTTTGTACTATCGACATTTCTGATAATTTCGTGTCAGAAAACCCTGGGGTATCAATCAAGTACACTGGCCAGGGCTCATGGTCATCTGGGCCGGCGACATATCCTGCGTTCTTGAGTTGATATGCGTTTACCTCCTGTGTGACTCCTGCCAGCTGATCCTTGGATATGTCAAGCGAGGAACGAGCGCCACCCGACAGCGCTTCGATGAGCTTGTGAGGGGTGGGGTTGTCAGATAATGCCATTTTTAAAATGTTGATTGAACTCACTGTACTCTTCCCTGTCCCTGTGTCCCCCATTATCCTATTTCGCAGTATGAGAGCGGACCTAATTAACCGATGACGCCCCGCTACTCACAGAATGGTGCAACTCGCACTCTTTACATCTTCGCATGGTAGGATGGTAACATCACCGATAACTCTTAAATCATAATAGCCCGACATGACGAAGTATCAGTTGTCGCTAACGGGAGCATTAGACTGTGCTCTTTGGTGGTGGCGGTCAAAAGGCGAAGGCGAGTATCATGCGCTGGTATGTGCTGAGCCTTTCCTACTTAGATAGATAACTACTAGAGTATTCGGATCCGGCCGAGGTGTAAACGCCCGCATGTTCAGCTGACCTCAATGAAGACCTCAGTGGCAGTGACTGCAGTCCAGATCATTTGTAATAAGGTTTGAACACTGATATCACGAATGAACAGGTGAACGAAGGGCAAGTCATCAAGAGCATGATTATTGTCATGGACTATATTATAATTGAGATCTAGAGTACGAAGTATCATAATTGAAAGTGTATAGAGCCTTAATAAAGCAAGATGCTGATGATATAGTAGTAGTTTCGAGATTGAATGCAGAACGAAATCTGGATGTGACGCAGGTGATGGTTTCAGCTACTACCCCGATGCTAAGGTAGCACAAATACTAGCTACAGATAATCGACGATGAAAGAGTACTGCATATCGAACTCCGTTCAGGGTCATGTATGATGAAGGTTGGAGGATCATTCCTGAGCTTTCCTGCGGGGGCGGCCAGACGGATGATGGACACAGCATCGTGTGTGTCAATGAGCCTAAAACGAGATATGTAGTTATAGGCTATGCAGAGTGAACAGCTTTATCAAGTACTCACGTTCAAGATGCTAAAGCCAACCACCTAATGCCCCCCTGAGCGCGCTATATGTCGACGCCTGCCAAGGCTGAACAGGAGTATGGATTCCTCGGTCGACCATCTGGAAGCGCTGTACCGGACCTAACGATGTATACGGATCCAGGGTGGACACTTGTCTGGCATTTGCTATGATCTGAGTGGTCATCGGACTTGAAACACCTGGAATTGGATTACGGGGGTATAAATATGCGTAATGGGAGTTATTGCGGCGTGGTTGGATGAACATGAGCGTCTATAACTGTTTCTAGAGGGCTGTGTGAGATCAATCACTGTGTATCTGTTGGCTGAACGAATATGTTGGCGGGTATGGATGAAGTCCAAGGTGCATTACTACTGCATGAGTGTCAATAGACAAGTCAGACGGGTAGCAAGTTTGCTGTGCATTGTCCTTATAAGGTCTGAGACTGTGTCTAGAGGTCCAAGCGTGTCGATGTCTCTCGTATAGGCGTCAAAACCCCTAAATTGTGATGTCTAAACACCAAGCGGCAAGCCGGCGCCTGAGTCTCACACATCCTGGCCCGCGAGTCATTACTCAACACAATACAACGAATTGAAGATACAATTTCACAAGGAAATACAAGTACAAAGAACTAAAGTGATACGGATTTGGATTTTACGATGATGCTATGCGACTCGGGAACGACCCCACATGTTCGTTCAGGCGTAGAGGTTGGCCATAAACCTGACGGTCTCGGCCTGGGTCCAGCCTTGTCCAACAGTAAAGTTATCCACCAACTTAGTAACAGGTGCAAAGTTCCCCTTTCCATCGTTGTACGACACCCAAACTGAGTTCTCCCCAAATCCAACAATATCAGCCCTCCCATCACCCGTAAGATCAACAGCGAACCTGAGATGCTTCTCGACTCTCCAACCACCAGCGCTGTATGCGAAGTTGTCAAGGACCATCTTGGCGGGTTGGAAAGTACCGTTGCCATTGTTGATAGCGACCCACACGCCATTCTCGCCGAACCCAACGATGTCGGGAAGGCCATTACCGTTAACGTCTGCCAAAACACGAGGGTGCTTCTCGACGCGCCATCCACCAGCGTTGTAGCCAAAGTTGTTCAAGCCCAACTTGGGAGCGTTGAAGGTTCCATCGCCCTTGTTGAGCGCGACGTAGACACCAGCATCGCCGAAACCGATGAGGTCCGCTCGCTTGTCGCCAGTGAGATCAGCAACCAGACGGGGATGCTTGTCGATGCGCCATCCACCAGCTGAGAAGCACATGTCGTTCACGACAGCCTTGGTTGCGTTGAACCGACCGTTTCCGGCATTGACAGCGACGAGAACGTTGGATTCACCAAATCCGACGATGTCGAGAAGTCCATCGCCAGTGATGTCTGCGAGGAAGCGGAGGTGACGGTCGAGACGCCAGCCTTGGTTCCAGCCGAAATCGTTGTGAGCAAGAGAAGCGTTGGAGAATGAGAGGTTTCCATTGTTTTGCGAGATGAGAACACCTGCAGTTCCAAATCCGACGATATCGGCGCGTCCAGTTTTGCGCATGTCGGCCATGAAGCGGATGTGCTTATCGACTTGCCATCCCCCTGCACCGATGGCGAAATCGCGTAGAACGAGTTTGCCGGGTTCAAAGCTGTTGTTGCCCTTGTTGACCGCGATTATGACACCGGCTTCACCGAACCCAACGATGTCGAGAGCTTTGTTGCCTGTGGTATCTGCGAGGAGACGGACGTGTTTGTCGACGCGCCAATTGCCAGCCTTGTAACCGAAGTCGTGAAGAACGGAGTAAAGCTGGAGAAAAACAGAGTTGCGAAGGATAATGACCCCATCGGTGCCAAAGCCAACGATATCCGCGATACCAGTGCGCCTGGTTGGGACTGTAAAGGAGAGTAAGCGTTTAACGGGTGAATGGGAAGAAAGCGCATACCAGGTAGAGCCTGGCTGATAACGACGTCGTTGGACATGAAGAAGCTGGAGGAGTTTTAAGATGGCTGAAAGAATCGGAGCTGCAGATGCTGAAAAACAAAGCTAACTCTGCTGCTCTTTATATGATGGAGGACCGGCTTGGTAGGGGTCTCCCAACCCATCGAGAGTGGCTTCAAATGGACGTTCTCAGAGCCTAGACAATCAACTCTTTGCGTGAGCACTGACCCACGAAAACGGCGATACACACACATGTTGTCAGGCAAGCTAAGGTTCAAATGAACGCGATGAGTCTAGATGGTGACGTTGAGCAACGGAATGCGAAAGAAAACAACAGAATAGACTCACTAGGTGCGCGAATGAATGAGCAACGAGACCTCTTGGGCTAGGTGTGGTGGTAGTACGTCGGGAGCATTGTCAGCGTTGAATATGAGGAAGGTGGAGATGTCAATATACTGGTCGGTGTATCCCGTGAACCACTTAAAGACCCTAAGCAGGTAGGTGCAACGACAGGCCTGGATGCGAGACAAAGAGTTTACTCGAAGTTCTTTTGCAAGAATGCTAGTTGCCAGCGGACAAGAATAGATTTGGGGTATGATGCATATCAGAGAACAACCTTAAATCGCATAAACAGCACAATTGCTCCCGGAGATGCAATCTGCCCAGGTCTGCACTGATCCTGTTTCTAGCCGGTAAGAAGTCCATGACTGAGCCAAGACCAGCAGCAGAACTTGAACGTCTAGTCTTAAATTCCCGTTGGGAATGCGGGGTTTGAAGGTGGTCATTCGTGCCATAAATGGGCAGTAATTCAGCTCTATTTGAGTAGTTTAACACATATTTATTTACTGTGTAAATGAAATTTAATGAGATAAACAAAGAGAGGAAAAATAGAGAAAACTGACAACGCACGATGAAGCCAGCCTCCCATGTTGCAGAAGCTGATCCTTGGCCAATTCAATAAAAATCATGAAGCCTGCAAATCCGGCCTAGTAAATTCAACATCGTTGAATACGGCGAGTTGATTCTTGTCGCTTGCAGGTAAGCCTGGTCTATCTATGTTCATGGTCCGGTTCAAGTAGAATTCGATGTGGAGGCATGAGAGACTCGGGAGGGTCCGTGCGCAAGATTGTCATCGTGGGATATTCGGATTTGGTGCCGACGTGCCGACCGGAGCACAAACGCCGTTACTAGTGTAGGTGTTATATTCTCGTCATTACATGGTTATCTAGGAGATATTTGTGTGGAATTACATACATAAATAAAAGGTCTTCAACCATAAATTCCAGGGCACGAATACTCCCAATGTCATATTTTTATCAAGCTGACTGCGAAGTATGCACTATGAGAACAGCCAGGTAGGAATTCCCGCCAGAAGGGGGGCAAAAGTTAATATTCGTCCAGTATATGATCAATTATAAAACATTACCTTTGGTTATCGAATATATTTTATTATATATGAGGAGTGAATTTTTAACCTGTCAGTATGTTGAGTTCCTAAGTTGAAAATGGTAAGAATTCCACCTTGGACCGCTCAAGTTTTTTGAGTCTATCATCCGAATTTATCATGTTGAGGTGTTGAAATTTCCACTGACCTTGTGCTTCAGATCTCAGATTACAAGAAACATGTACAGTGATCAACAGTCAAGCAAATAATGCTATTTGCGTACTCGACAAGTCCGAGCATAGAGATCTACTTGAAACAAATTTAAACTAATCAACTTGTACACCTGCTAAATCGGATCGATCAACGACTGCCCATTCACCGTTCGCACACGGAACTCTCCCAATAACACATTTAACAGTGTTCATATCGACAAGCTCTTCACCTCCCCGTTTTTTGTAGTAATGAAGTCCATTCGTACGCAGGTAAACCTTGAGTTCTTGCATCAAGGCCAAAACCACAGTTGTAGGTGTCTTCACTCCTAATCGTTTTGAACATGGGATGACGATTGCAAATGTGCGTTTCAGTTGGCCGAAGTATTCATCAGGTACGAACTTGGGTTTGCAGCGCTTCTGACGTGCATACACATCCACGAGTAGTGTATACTAGAAAAAGGAAGAAATTAAAGTTGTGAGCAGATTTCAAGATCTCGACAGGTGATCACTCACCCGAGCATATGATGCATTGCAGCTATCCTCTGCGTCTTTAACCATATCGGAGGCTCGTATAAGATCCCCTCCTTCTGAGCGTATGACCCGTCCGTGCTGCACCACAGGTTCATCAAGCTTCACAATTGCTTTCACAACTCTGCGATCTACGTCGAACTGTGTTGACAGGGCTGCCCAGATACGTCGATGGAGTGGCTTTGGGAGGATTGTTTCCTCAGTTGGAAGCGAAAACTGGTATTGGGGGTCTGTAAAAAATGAGTGACCTAATGTGAAGATCTAGAATTATACCACATACACATAGGATAGACAGTTTTGTTGTCGTTCACGGGTTTCCGGTGCAATTTCAATACTTCGGTGAGGTTGTACTTGAGGCGAATCTGTTTGAGCTGGGCTTTGGCTGCAACGAAGGCACTGAGGGACACATATGGATGTTGTCGACTTTGGATTGCGCGAAGGAGAATCCCGCAATGCCTCTCCATAGGAAAGGCCCAGGAAACCCAAACAGGACTGTTCTCGCGAATGCTCTCTGCTACGTGAAGGAGGGCGTGGATGGTTAACGGACAGGCAGAAAGACGATTTGGGTCGTTTTCATAGTATAGCCTGTAAATGTACATCAAAATGCGTTCAGATTATCAACAAGGCTACTTACTCTTCATAACGTAGAACCCAATTTTGAAACCCGGATTCAATCTTGTCCAACATTGACTCGGTGATCTCGTATGCAAGACAGAGCTTGAGGAGGTTCACAAGATCAATGAAATGTTGATAAAACTTTTTGTGGGGGAAATGGCCTCGTAAGACGACAGGTGCAATATACAGTGTCCAATTGGCATACATTTCCGCGGTGAGCTGCGACTGCTTTGAGGCGATGTTTGGGACTGCGGCTCCAAAAGCAGACGGTATGAATGAACGAGATTCTGCGGTCTCCGCACCAATTTTCTCCCAGATGTGAGGAGCAATAACATATTGCCGCCCAGAATGGTCCAAATCTTTGAAACTAGCAGTCCAAAATGATATGAGGTTTTTCATCAAATTCTCCCAAATGAGGTGCATGAAGTTGTAGGGAAAGGATTTAGGAAATGACAGCGAAGAAAGGTTGGTGAGAAGGGGAAGTCCTTTAATCCCATACTCCTTGGCGAGTCGACCACTGGCGGCTGCAGTTGGGGCCGCGTCAACCTTGTTTGCTTGTTCCAAGAACCGTTGATGAGTGCGGAGGGGTAGCTTTGCTGCATCATAACTTGCCAGGTCTGCTCCAGCGATGTTTCTGCAACAAAGGGGAACATAGAGGGTGCGGTTGACGGCGATTGCGATGATATCACATAATCGGCAGGGGCGACGACCGTTTTGACCTTTCATATGGAGGAGCATGGAAAGCGCTGGGATATCACCAAAGCCCAAGATTGCATATGCATGAAATTGAAACAGGGTCTCCGTCAATGCATCATAGGCCTCAACACCAATTTCGAGCTCAACAAGCTCATCGGTTAATGGGTACGCGAATGAATCCATGTCCCACGGCTTTTTGGGGCCTGGAACAGTGCCAACATTAATGCAATTCTCTTCTTTGAAACGGTCTTCAGGAGGGATGTTGTAGTTGAAAATGACTATTGGCCAGCAGGTTTTATTGCGAGCTTTGAAGGGCCCGAAACCATCAGTTGAAAGGCCTAGTGCAATGTCGCGATGGTCGAGGAAGTAGGGAATGGGGGGCTTAGAATCCGGCACCGTTTTACTCAGGAGGGATTGGTAGTGTTCACCATCAAAGACATCTTTGATTATTCCGGGGGTGTGGTCATAGTTGGAGCGGTAGAGCATGGATTTGGCTGTTTTCTTATGCGCGAGCATAGCTTTTAAGCGGGGAATAAGGGGGATGTAGTCGAAAAATTTACGGGGTTGACCATTAGATTTGAAACGAGGCTGCATGCATTTTGGATTTGGGCAAATATCTAGGTCCTTGTATTGCGCGACGTAGCAAACACAGCTGTTGATACAACAGCTATAGCGGACTGGTTGGAGACCTGACAGAAATTTAACGTGTTTCTTTGTCATTGCGAGACTTCGCTGCCCGCTGTCCGGAAATACGTTGAAAAGCTTGTCGAAGGTGCTTTCAGTGAGGTGGTCTTCGACTTTCAACGTATAAATCTTGAGCAATTTGATCTCGGCGTCGTCTAAAGCCTGCGGGGCTATTACTTTGTTAGTGTCACGAGTTTTAGGGCTTTTACAATATGGACATACCTGCTCTAGCAGCAGCAGCTTCGCGTCTGAATTCCTCGCGGAACACTTTATCATTTACATCCCTGCATCAGTCATCCACCGATAGAGCGTCCGACTCGACACTCCGTGTATCCCAGTCATCATCATCATCGTTGGTCCCAATCACGCCATCCTCTTCGCCCTCATCCTCATCCACCGTGTCCTCATCCTCATCCACCGCATCCTCGTCCCTATCCACCGTGTCCTCTCCGACCTTTCCCACAGCGTTCACGCAATCTACAACATCCGCATGTTCCCCATCCCTGGTTCGATCTACACCACTCCCCGTTGCAAGGAGTTCCCTCCCACCCTCCTGTTGCTCTTGTAGGCGCCTAGCAGTGGACCTTAGCGCGTATGTCCTGGATCTCGAGGGAAAGACGCCCATCTGTTGGGTAGCAGGAGGTTGATCTTCGTCGTCGTTCGTGCTTGCCAGGCCCTGCTGCTCTTGGACATGGTAGGTTCTGGGTGCCATCCTAACGCGGGGAGATAACTGACGCGGAGATGATGCCAGATAATGACGCAATTCATCGCGACAGGCATGAATTCTGTTAATGCGTGCGCTTGTCGTCCCCTTGCCCCGTAAGTGTTGAGAGTGCGTGGCTGGGGATACGTCTGGCTTGCCACAACCGCAAGTGCAAGGAACCTGGGTGGACACATGCCCGTTTTTGCCTTTCCTGGGCATGAGCAATTGGATGTTGGGAAGAAGGAATGATAGGAGATGATGAGGACGGGGTTACTTTCTGATACAAGGAGGTGGGAGTTATAAATGGTGGGCCACATCTGTGTATCCCTTGTCCAGGTTCGTCAGAAAATGGAGAGTGGGCTTGAATCCAGGTCTCGTTGCGCATAGGTAGTGGTTGAAATCAAGTGCCGAGGCCATGTTTCCGCAACCAAACTGTGAGCAAGGGACGAGGTTAGCATGACATACATGAGTGTGAGCGCTGAATGACATACATGTAATGGAGGTCAGAGGTGGTGTGAAACCGGTCAAACGCGAGAGGGAGAGCAATGGCAGTGGTAGAGAAAGAGACAAAAAGTCCCTTGGGGGAGAAGAAATAGCAGACCGATGTCAACGTCTTAGTCTGCTTAAATCGACTGTGTTGGTGACCGACGTCAACGTCTTAGTCACCAAGTCGAGAAGAGGAGAGGAGGAGGAGAGGAGGAGAGGAGGAGAGGAGGAGAGGAGGAAAGGAGGAGAGAAGGAGAGGAGGAGAAGAGGAGGAGAGGAGAGGACAGTGACGGAAGGCAGGAGAGGGGGGAGAGGGAGAGATGAGATTCCATGATAGAGACAGCGAGAAACGAGAAACAAGAAGAGAAAGAGACAGAGGTGAAGTTGGCGACCATTGCGATGATCGAGCCAACCGCGACGACGACATGGTGCAGGTCGAGAACAACAGCCCGATTCAACGCCAATGTCAACCATGATGACATTGGCGTTGACAAACACTGATCACATGTCATGTGTGTTAGGTTCAACCCAAACTTGGCAAGTTGCCTTTCACCCATCCACTTCCATCGTTCCCATCACCGCTGAAGCTACAACCCCCCACCCTCCAACTGTCCTTCTCAAACGGTGAGGTGCTCATGTTTTTCACCCTCACGACATCGACAACGAAGTCTATCTTGAAACCCCTTCCCCTCATTCTCCAATGGTTGAGTAAGACATTGACGTCGCTCAACCCAGGATAAGACGTTGACGTCGTCCTGATTACCCTACATCATCATCGTTTTCTTGAGCGCTTTCCGTAGTGTTCGTGTTTAATGCTCTCACAACCTCTGAATGAGCACGACGCCAACACTCTGCTGTCGTTCATCGCTCTGCTTCCTGCAGGGAAAGGGCTAGCTCTCGACTAACATAGCCTGCCTCATAGGTCCCCCAGTATGTGCCGCATTAATTTCTTGTATTCCAACCCCTTGTATGCTCACTACACTCAGGTTCTCAATATGTCTTCAAGCCTCTACTCTGAACATTTTATTGTGGCTTCGCGTAATGCCCAGAGTGAGTCTTCACCTTAACTCATCCTGATACTCCTGATCGATAAACTAATGTTGTATCAGTCGAACTAGGTCCCTTCGATGGCAAAGTTGCTGCACATATTACCACGAATCCTGACGAACACCACATATGTACAACGCCCAACCAAGACTTCATACCCTATCCCCCTTACACGACCATTCATAGCCTACGCATTCGTGCTGACCTGCGCTATGGCATTCACGACCACACGCTGTTCCCGCAGCCCTACATCGCATACTATTCTCATTTAGGTGCCATTCCCAGAAAGCCCACCGACCTGAACCATCCACTCTCCATTATGTGGTGGGATCCAACCCCCACTGATTTTGTTGTATCGACTGGCGGCATTCTTTTGGGTACAGGCTCATTGGCAACCAACACTGTCAGTATGCTCCGATCAATGGAGCAACAGCTTCAGACCCGTGTTGTTATGTACTGCGAAAATACCGACCGACCACCCCCAAAGCATGCACTTGACCTTATCGCAACCATTGCCACCGCCTTATCAAATGCCCTCATCCGCTTATCCTCTCTCAAGACAACGTTTACCCAAATGCGATTCACCGTCACAGAGTTCCAGCGCTACTACCTGGAACTCGTTGGGCTATTGGATTATATGGAGATCTATCAACCCCGAATGCGGGGGTGGCTGCCTGCCGCGTCCACTGTGGATGACCGTGTTGGGATCTTCACCCTTAACGAAGCGGTAGTCCAGGATTTCTACCGTGCTGGCTTGCCTGTATGGTATCTCCGTCGTTGGAAGGGTGGATCCTTTGAAAGCAATGTCCTCGAGATTGTGTCACCCACCTTGTCTGATGCGAGGATGGATGACTATGACCCACCCTTCCCAATCATTTATACAGGGCTATTAGGTGGCCGTGAGGTTGTTGATGCCATTCATCACTTCTTGCGCAACTGGCTGTCCTACAAAGACCCATTTGAAGGCAACAATCTTCAACTTAATCCCCCTAGTAAGATTTCTAGTGTTGTGGAAATGTAACTATATTGATATTTGTGCTAGGTTCATCGTCATCAACAGCACCATTGTCATCGTCTCCTGCTCAATCAAAAACGTCAGCTTCCAAGCAGCAAGCCAAACCTCGAGTTGGTATGTATTCGCATCATGCTAAGATGAATGGAAGCTTATGTGTTCTTCACAGGAAAACCAAAAATCGAAGGTCGAAACAAGTTCGCCCCACTGGAGGGTGACCTAGCTCCGTTCGCGATCCCAGCTTGGGCCCAAGCCCTTGCAGCGGTCGATACATCGTTCTCCAATCTGGTTGAACAAACCAAAACGTCGTCACGCTTGGGCAACTATGTCTTTCCAGATCCTGCTCACTTTGTCACCCCAAAGTCAGACGGAAAGAAGGCCCTTCTTCTCACAACGTGGCTTCTCTGTCGTGAGGCATGGCTTGCATGTGTCGCGTCTCGTGATAGTGTGGCCTTTCCAGCTCAAGGATGGCGCGACATCCTCTTCATGGATTTCACCACTGCTCCCTCGCTCAGTGATACCAAAGCCAGTGCTCGTTGAGCAGAGGCCCTTGAGAAATTCAAGCCGGAAACGCTAGAAGCTTTTCGCAATGACCCTCAGTACGCAACTAGTCAACCAATGAGATGGAATGGTGCATCATATCCCCCCAGTCAACTTCCACCGACAAATGTTGTTCGAGAAATTCTTTGGGAGCTCTATGAGCTTAATTTCACCTATGAGCTGCAGGCATTAGACCGACGTGCGCGCATTGGCCTTGACACCGGTGACGTCAATGCTGTTTACCAGCGGGAGGTCATCATCATGCGCTGCTTCCCGTTTCTCACATACAAGCAACCTACCGAGCCAATGCCAACTATGAACAGAGGTCTAGCATCAAACAACGCCACAGATCGGTTGCCATACCTCCTTCAGCTTGCCAAACTGATGAGTTCTTGGGGAGGAAATAAGCCAGTCATCTTTGCACTGCACAAGCGCAAATCCCAAGACAGTATTTCATGGGCGCAGGTATCTGACCTGGAACGCGCCGTAGCATGATTCTACTCTCAAACCTTTTATAATCACTTTGGACGTGCGGCACAAATCCCACACTGTCTCTTCTACATGCAATAAATTTTCAATGGGTTCAATGTCATTTATTTATTTATCTTGTACGTTTTTATGATCTCGTTATCAAGAGGAAGAAAGCTAACGACTACGGCGACGTTTGACAGATATATTAACAGAACCCGATCGTCGTATTTTAATCTTAACTGTAGCGGCCTATTTTTGAACTTGTGAGCCGATATCCCACTCGCTATAGCTTTGAGTGCTTACAATTTCATCCCCACAGTTTTGACACATATCGATGATCTTCCGCTTCTTGCCTGTTGTAACAGAGGGGACTAAACCCTCCTGTCGTCGGCTATTTCCTAGAGTTGTAACCCGGGAGGCCTCGATGGCAGCTTCTCGCCCTCGTCTATTGTTGGTATTCATCATGGTCTCCTGGTTATCACCAGCCCCATTATCTCCTGTTGGCTGCACTTCTCCATCCTCATTTATTTCCACTGTGGCCGCCCCCACTTCTTCCTGGCTGCCTGGATCAACATCCTCAGCATTTCCCATTTCCGCCTCAAGAGCGTCACCTATAGCTACTCCTCGTTCCTTTCCCTGATGCGCTTCCTCCTTGCCCTCAACGTTATCAGCCAGGGTTGTACTCACATCATCATCTTCATCGGGGTTGATGATCATGCCAGTATTGGCGCCAGCAAGGGTCCTTGCTTCGATCTTCTGACGTCGGTGCTGCATGATCACTAAGAACGATGGTAAGTCTATTATATCTATATTTTACATGAGCATCAACTTACTATGCCACTCAGGATCCGGAGTATGGTTTCCCAAATCCCCATCACTGCTCTGGGTCGTATCTTCAACGTCATCATCTTCAAGTTTTTTGCTACCTCCGGTTTTGCTCCCTGTATCACCTTCGCTTTCGATTTTGGTGTCGCTATTGGTGTCGCTTTCGATTTTCCTCTCGGCTTCGTTTTCGGTCTCACATCCACTGTGAGTGCTGACATTGGTCTCGCTGTCATCGATATGACGTTGGTGTCGCTTGTTCTCTAGGCTCTCTTCATCCTGGCTGTCTTCGACTTCAGACCAAGAATCTGGTGAGATGGTTAGCTATTGTTTCTTCTTGAAGTGTTTACTAACCAAATCTATTGAGTCTACGCTGTGGTGGACATTGACACGACATTTGAACAGGTGAGCGAACTTGTGATTGATGCCGACAAAGCTGATTGTAACACCAGCACTCGTTGGGGTCAAGTGGTTGTGATGTGTCTATGGGATGTGTGCAAGGAGAGGAAGGACAATAATGAGAGAAGGGTGAAGTCATGTATACGTCGACAGTAAGTAACCTCTTATATTTTCGGTATGCGCTGATATCTAAAATAGGCAAGCACGCCTCATTTGCAACCCTGAAATACGGCGTTACAATATTTCATTGCCATCATCGGTGAATGCGCCCAATGCCATGCCCAACCATTCTTGCCCGCTCCGCTGGTGAACTTATAAGGTATAGTTCTTGACAATTTACTCGTAATCAATAAATTTACGGAAAACCATCACAGGTTTTCCAGTATACCTTGTTCAGCACCTCAATGGTGCCTGGAACCAGCCTGAGTATCAAGCACGCACAAAGGAGAAAAAAATAGTTTCTCCAAGGACGATTGGTTGCCTGTGTAGCAGGGTGAGTTCTCTTCCCTGAGGAGGTGGCTGAGACACTCATTTCTCTGCATTTTTATTGTCTAATTTGTTTTAATTCACGGAGATGGTGGCATTGCAACTTCAGCTTCTCGACGAATTGAGAAACTTGAAGAAAAAAAGGTGCGTCGTTTTTCCGTATAAAAAGCCTTCTCATTTACCACTAATTCATCAACCCAACACCCCTCATCTCAATGGCTCGCACCAAAGCATCCTCAAAGGCCGCTAAAGAAAACAAGAAGGCTACCGCTGCCCCCAAGGTGACTCCGAAGGCATCCAACAAGAAGAACAAGAAAGGTGCCAATACCGCGGACGACCGCGACACATCAGCAACCCAACCCCAGCGTAATGGGAGTGCAGTCGCCAATTCAGTCACTGTACTTCAACCCGTCGATACAAATGTCGACACTGCGGGTGATGCACAAGCTGGTGCAAGTGCCGCTACTGATCTGCATTCCTCCACAGCCAAGGCACCTGAAGGTGCTGATGCTCTCAGAGCGGAGAATGTATCGCTCATGAAGCAGCTTGAGAAAACTAATGGTAAGTTTGTTGTCTTTATCGCTGTCCTTTGATCATGCTGATGTCGTCATTTCAAAGCGCGATTAGACACGGTCAATGGTATGTCTAGCATGCTGCCCCATCTCCTTCTCTCATTTCCTTCTTGCAGCTACTCTTATGCGTATCAAGGCGCGGGATAATGCCAAGCCCACCCCTCAGGAGCTTATCCCAGAGCCCAAGAAGAAGCCGTATTGCCTCGTCAAGGCAATGGGCCTTGTCAATGACAAGCTTTTGTATAATGCATGCCGGGTATGGAACACCATTTGTCTTTTCATTCTATTATTACTGATATCCGATGCTAACTCATGTTTATTTCATTTGTCATGGATTGGAGGAAGCAGGATGCAGCATTCATTGCTGATGCCCGAGCTTTGGTACGTTTTAATGCATTTCATTTTACAGTTATTATTGACTAATAGAACTACAGATCGAGAAACGCGAGCCTGTTTTGAAGAAGTACGAACGAGGGTGGGCCACTCTGGAGATGATGCGAAGGTATATGAAGGGCAAGCAAGCTTATAAAGCCCTTCTCGCGAAGCTCGAGGCTGATCACTATGCCGCCGCCGTGAGGCTTTTTGGAGGTATTAACCTCTCTGCTGCTAGACAACCAGTACCAGGTCACCTCGATTCGGATGTGGACGAAGATGGCATTGAGACTGTCGCATTGACAAAGGTCCGCGCATTAAGGAAGGCTGTGGTGGCAGAGGATACCGAGAGCGAGGGGAGGAAGTGATGAACGGGAGTGGGAGGAAGAGGAAGAGGGCAGACGATGATGAAGAGGAGGAAGATGAAGATGACAACGACGAAGAGGAGGGGGAAGAGGAAGAGGAAGTGGTTGAGAAGCCAAAGGCAAAGGCGAAAGGGAAGGCGAAAGGGAAGGCGAAAGGGAAGGCGAAAGGGAAGGCAAAGGCAAAGGCAAAGCAGGTTCAAAGGAAGAGGGCTCGGCTTGTTGAGTCAAGCAGCGAAGACGAATCGGGGTCTGATGGGGGGAGTGCTAGTGATTCGGACGACAAAGAAGAGGCGCCTGTCAATGCAAAGAACAGCAAGCCTCCTAAAGCCAAGAAGGCCAAGGTTTCGCATTAATCATCAACGCGACGTGTTGCAGCTAAGCAGAATGTTATTCCATTTCTCATACGTCTAATATCTCTCACCATTTCGCTTTTTATCTTCCCTTTTGGAGTCATTTTCGTTCACCAATAATGGCTTGTTAATCACTTATTTCCTGTTGGTATCCATCAAATATTATACCCTTTTTTGTCGCACCATCAAATACAAAATTTTTGCCTTCTTTTAGTTTGAACATTAAATAGACGAAAGTGCTCATATTTCGAAAGAAATTTTGCTTCTATATGTGTGATTTTCACCACTACGACATAAAATATTCCATTGATTTGGTTGTCATAGAGTAGAAATTCATCCTTTGCTCGAAAACTTTCTTGATGTTTGATGTATAAATTTATATCCTTATTTTAAATCAAAGGTAGTAATTTTCAACCCTATACAGTGGAATACTGTCTAGCTTCGGAGTAAAACAATGGAAAAAATTCTGCCTTCAGGAGTTTCACAGAGATGAATGTGCGATTAGTTCTTCCGTTGGATCTGTCCCTTGACGGGTTCCTTCACATCGACCATGATGGGCATAGACTATTCATACCAATCTTACGATGTGTTCCCCCTCATCGTGGAGGTTTTTACCGGACTTTTTTATTCTCCCGCAGCTGGTGCTTGAGAGCATCATCGGTCTCAAGGGATTAATGTTGTTGGCAACTGCTGCTCTCTTATCTTCACGTCATGACGCTACGCTCCGCGTCTCCTTGGTACATCAAGGACTGTATAACTTTATCGCATTGACTTGAATCTCAAACGCTTTTGTAGAGTACAATTCATATCATGTTAGCATCGGAATCGTGATATCCCTTGTGGCTACTGCTTTGCCGACCTTGACATAGAAGCGACAACTTGTTTTAGATGTCCAATTAGACTTTTCTAGGGCTATCTCGAATGGTGGCGTAGGGAGTGAACGACGCCTTGGAGTCTTCTTCGGGTGTGAAATTCGAAATTCTGGTGACTGAAAGAAATCAGTCTAGAATTGAGGGGAGGGTACGTAAGAAAAGCGGACTTACATCGTTGAAGAATCTATCCATCTGTTTACTTTCCCTCAGTTTTCGCCGAAAGTAAGGCGAAAAGAATTCCTCAGAGTCGAGCACACATGTCCACAATTTCTCCGATGGACCATACCAAGTCATAAAGAGTGTCATCCAGTGCCACCCCTTAGGCGTGATCCATAGTGATGTACTGGAGAACAACCCGTGTGACGCTCAGAAGAATACATGAAAATGAGATTATCAACATACCTGGGACTTCCGATTTTCCTCAGAACGATGACTAATGCGTCGTCGAGGAAGTCTGAACTTGGAATGGAGAAGATGGTCTGAAGATGTCCACACTTCAAGCCCCAGTCCATGACCGACCAAAATAACCTTCGTAGATCTACGGGCCATTTTGTCGAGAAGCCGGGTGCTACAAATAGATGTTATCCATGACGATTCGTAATTCAGAAGAATTTGGACCAACTTTTTGCGCCTATGGGTGAAATACAGAACACCCACTGGAGGAAAGCACCGAACAGCTCAGGGCTAGATAAGCACGATTTGATTTGTGGTTTGACATAAGCGGTCAATTCCGAGAGAAATAGATGTTCGATGCTCTGCTTATGAGGTCGACTCAAGTGGAGTCCTAGGAGTTCCTGGAGATTTTATCCGAATGTCAATATTGCTTTCATCTCTAGTTTGAATGTGACCTACCGAAAAGGCTCTTGATCGCGAGTGCCATCGTCTGACGAAATTGCTCAACGGAACCTTGGTCAGGAATCGCGACGTGGCAGGGCAAGTTGAGAATCTGGCTAGTTTCTCGATTTCTTTCAGTACCGTACCTGAGGGCGGTGCTATTTTACACGCCATGATAAAAATATTTAAGTATGACTTCTGTGCTCCGATGTAGGACTCTTCCGTGCCGAATCCCTCAGCAACGATACGATCAGGTTGACAATCATAAAGCTTACCTTCATGGAACAATGCAGAGGCACTGACCGCAAACTCCGCAGCGTACTTCTCGACGTCAATATACCAATTTTGGGATCGTTCTGGGTCGTACAGAAATTCAGAAAATGATGCGTGGTAGAACGTAAGGAAAGGTTTGAGCGTGATTGTGAGGAGAGACTCCAGTTTATCGAGAGAGTGCCGCAGATCTTGGTTTGAAATGTCAAGGAGGCGCAGAATCCTCGACAGTGGTATCGTTCCCCCTACGTGTATAAAAAAAATATCAGTGTAAATATATAGCCATCCAGAAAGAGAGCATAAACGGGTACGCACAAGGTGCACAATCACCCACACTATTATATGCAAGGAGCTTTCGCACTGTTTTGTGATCATCGGTCGCTTCAAGGATTTGATGAAACAGAAGATCGAGCGTCGCGTGTGGAGAATTGGGTTCGTCTTTGCGAGCTGAGCAGTTGATGACGGTGAGAAGGCGTTGGTCAGGGCGATGCTGCTGTGAACGCACGAATCTCATGACAATGGATGGGTAGATGAATTGACCCGCCGACGACTCCACAATGAAGTCAATGGCGTTAATAGGTTGCTGGTATATGGTAGTATGCACGCTATAAGGCCAGCTCTCTGGGAGGAGGTCACGGTTCGGATGGTCGTCTTGTATCGCCAGGAAGTGCTGAGTGACAAATAGACGAATGTCGTCGTTGGGCTTGTACGATCTATCCAGACTGAGCTGATGCGTTACGCTCTGCAGAGTTCCCTTGGCAAACCAGTTCCGTATATGACGCTCAGGGCGACTGAGAACAAGCACAACAAAAGGGAATATGTGTTGTGATAGAGCGAGTTGTCGTATCAGGTTTAGGACTTTGATCTGTCGTTCTTCCTTTCCCGTATCGTACGCTGCCCCGCACTCGTCTAACCCATCCACGATGATAAGATTGGGAAGTGTTGTGAAATCGATATCAGGGTTCTGTTCCTTTATCTGGCCTAATGGTTCCAATATGAGAAGATGGAGCTGCTGGCTCAGTGATTGCTGAAGGACGGCCGGGTTGTGTAAAATTTGTCCTTCGATGAAAGGTCGCGTCTGAGGGATGGAAATAGCGAGTTGAAAAGCGAGGGTTGTGATAAAACGTGACTCATCATTACGCCCAGGGAAGGCCCTCGAGAACATGAACATCCCAATCAGCTTATTGGTTGTCCGTGCACGATCTGCTAGTGTCCTTGCAACTGCTGTCTTTCCCGCTCCCATTGGACCGTTCAGCCACGTAATAAGGCGATCGAGATTTCCAGGGGTTGATAGCCAGGTCTCCAGTCTCCCCAGTAGAAGTGTACGAGTTCCAGGATAGCACTTCACATCTTCGAACATATCAGTGTTATCAAAGGCAGCTGCGCAGATCTGTTCATAAAGAAGATGAAAGGCTGGACAGCGAGCGTCAGTGCGGCGTCAAAAGGTATATTGAATAGATGAATACGCTGGAATCCCTGGTACACGTTGGAAGTTATATTGAACGTTGCATTGTTCAAGAGAATGCGGGATACGTTCATTTGGTCATGCATTGGGGAGGTAGTATATAACTCTGTGGGTGGGAAAGTTCTTGGTCAAGACCAACGATGATGGTCCTTCGTCGGGAAAAATACTCCAACTACCTATGTAAGATCAATCAAACATCTATAATTAAATGAAACTCTTAGTCATAAATCAAGGATAGGTGCGGGATGACACCATTGAATGGGGGACTTTCTCGATGATATGATTTTGATGGAAGGGTCAGGCGCTATACATGGAGATGCGACTGAATTACATTAGCGATAGACAGGTCGGCCATGGATGTTAAACATATCAGATAAGTTAACTACGACGTTCCCACCATGCGTCGAGATCATCGATAAATTGCGAAATACTTGAGGCGATACTAGAGATCTTGCGACGCAGGTTTTGCAGCGGAGTAGGTGGTGGAGCTGATAGGGGCTTTGGTGCTTGGAGGTCTTCACTTAGAATCTGAACAAGGGCCTTGATCCGATGACGCTCCGTCCATGTCTGCATTGTTCCCGTGATGGCCCACCAAGACTCGCGATGCGCTGATTCCAATCTCGAATACTCTAGTTCGATGACAGGAAGTTGTTGGCGAAGTATCATGATGCACCCCTTTGCTAAATCGGACAGTTCCTTTCTATGTGACTCAATGAGAACTAATTGCCTTTCCCGCTCTCTATGGGAGTTCTCGAGTCGCCAAGGGTGTAAAAATGGGAGTTTTATCCAGTGCGTCAGATCGTCAATATTCGAAACCGATTGTCGAAGGGTCATTATTCGTTCGCGGATAATATCTCCTGACAAAAGAGTCATAGAGAGGTAGGCATCAAACCTTCGCTTCCCCTGAAAGGGCACATGAGGAGAGAGATCTGGTGCGACACACCAACCAGACCTTAGGATGGAAAGTGCGGACTCGCGAGTGTTCATGAAACGTGATACTCCCGTCTGCAAACTTGTCTCCGACAAATGGTCCGACGGAGTGTCTGACGATAGATGCTGTGGAGATCATGCTTTAAATAAGGAATAGACGAAGAATGTCTATTGAGATCCCCTACCTTCCAGAACTGATCTTCGATTGCCTCTAATCTTCCCAAGGCACGCAGAAGCTGTTGCTCTGTATGCAACTCATTCCACATTGTAGTGACGACTGTTGTTGCACAAGACATATCGACGTGCTCCGCAAAAAATTTAAAGAGGTTGAGACAACGCAGTTTGCGACCAGACATGCGATTGTCCGTAATTCGCTCGAAATAAAGGAGATGAACATAGGCTGTAGATCCGTTGCAGCTAAATAAATGGTATCATTTTAATCCGCTGCTATCACCGCGTCGTCCCCGGTCAAAGTCATATGCTTACCTTTCTTTCAATCCCTGTATTGCCTGCAGAACCTTCAGAATGACGGTACTATCTATGATCTCCATATCCAACAGTCCAGGCGTGTCGATCAGAATGACTGGCAAATGGCTTCTGTTGTCCATAAAATATGGAGTAACTTCCTTCGTCACACTATCAAGAGAATTTTTGGATATCGAAAGGGTTTTGTCCTGAGCAATGGCCTCGATAAACTTTTAAAAATGCAATGAGAAGCGGACTAGAGGGCAATTGAATAAATTAACGACCCTGCTCACCGCGCTTTTCCCCGCTCCTGTTGGCCCCATCAAGCTGGCGCATGATTCTGGTTCGTATTGAAAAGTTCTGCGAGCATTTTCAACCTACGTACATGAATATGAATATGTCCTCGTCGTATTCTGGGTAGCTCCCCTCAAGCGGGTAGATATGTATTGGGTCAAACAGCTCGAGCTTTCTGTGGGCAGTCCTGGTGGACATGGCGGGTGGAGAGGACAAATGTGTTTATCTATAGTCTTCAGGAATCTCCTTCCCAGTTTTGACCGAATTCCACAAGGCACGGGATCCTGTGCTCGTATATAAACATGACATCCATGATTAATTTCGGGATCCACCTACCAGCGGTGCACTTAGGCTATTTATAGATCCCATTCAGTTCTCTACAGAGAATTCAACCCATGGCCACAGTAGATGTGATGGCAGCATGCCATTGACGCACTGGGAGAAGCTACAGACCTCAGTCTTGAGCATACACCAATGTCATGGCGAGACGATACGCTACACAGAATTAACTATGTTAGCGGGTACCGCGGAATCTGGATTCCATATACATGTATGCGCCACTCCCAGAACAAAGCAATGCTTCGAAGTCAAAAATATCATAGACCTATCGCGGGATGTGGAACATTGGCATGTGGTTGCGACGTGTAAGGGATTCTAGTATTAATGCAGCCCATTGTGTCACGACAAGAGTTGCGAGAGAAGTCTAATAGTCACTAGCAACGAGATGAATAGGCAAATGGATTCAAGTCCCCGCATGATTCGACCCTATTTGGAGTGCATACATGTCATCCGATAATGGGGATGTCAGACGGAAAAGAAATGATGATACAATATATACGACAATCATAGAAACGGTAAACAATATAGAATCAGACAGGGTGAAACGAATAAAAAGTGTACTCGAATGATGAATATCCATTATGATACAGCATCCAGGAAAACGATACTTAGCAGAGTTGTCAACGAAGTTGTCTTACCGTGTTATGCCTTGGAGCGCCAAATCTTTCCCAATCACAATTTTAGGCTGAAGGTTTTCATCGGTTTCGAGGGAGGAATTTTATCAGTGAGCCGACCACGCCCACGAGTCGGATATGATGGCGTTTGTTTGGTTTCGTTCGAGTCGGGGGACGTCGCTGATACGGGAGAGCACCCAGCCCCAATTCCAAGCACTGAATCCTTTGATACGTCAGGACATGCTGTCACTGGGGTTTCATTGACCTGATTCTCGTGATTGGGGCGGACGGCCGACGTGGAAAGAGACGCTACCAACGTCGATTCAGAATGCGACGCGCTCCGTAGTTTACCAGGTGTTTGGGTACCTGTACTATTATCGTGCTCTGAACTCGAGGGTGGCATGATGGAGCTCGGACGAGAGGCAAGTGGGGGAGCAGGATAAGAGACTGATTTGACATCCTCAGCTAGAGCAGCTGGTGGTGTCACATTGTCATGGGTTAGCGAGTCGGGAGAAGATGAGGGTAACGAGAAAACAAGGGGGGATGGCCGAGTGAGAGCGTCGTTCCCCAAGCCGAGATCGTGCAAGATATTGGATAATGAAGATCGAAGGCTGTCGACCTGCTGGGCTTTCTGCATCAGCCATTCTTTCCGCGTTGCGTCGCTGGTGGACTGTATTGCAATCTGGAGATCGCTTTCGATGACGCGCAAGTGCTTGGTGATATCGTCCTGGTGAGGCTGCGGCACTGGGTGAGGAAAGGTAGGAGGATGAGTACGAGTATCAGTCGGAGGCGTGATTGAATCAATTGGGGTAGGTTTAGCTGACTCGATGATGGCGATTTCGCGGATGATGACCTTATGCACTCCATCGTCATCCGGTTGTACTTCCAAGTCGGAGAGTTGGAGGTGAAATCCATGTATGCGCTCCACAATCTCGTCCCGTTTGTCGAGAAGTTCTTGTTTTGATCTGCGTTTGCACGAGGTCCTGCGAGTGCCATCAGGTCGCTATCGATCATGCACCGCTCTTGCATAGCGTCGTGGATTCGTTCCTCGAGGGTCGCACGTGCCATATTCGCGTATTCCACCCTCAATGTGTTCTTCGTGTTCGTCATTCGCTGCGTAAATGAAAGCCCCGCGCGGTCAAGAACAGTGAGCGATGAATGTTGAGAGCAATCGAACTTGAAGACTTGGGATAATCCCTGAGTACGAAGAATCATCGGTCAGAATATCATGGTACTCAGAACATATTGAAACGGAAGATAAAATTCTTACAAGTAAGGGATGGCGTTGAAGTTTCTTGAACTGCTTGTTAGCCTTGCTCATCCGTCTGGGGTAGTAAACGTAGTTCCACATTGTAGAGACGACAGAAATGACAGGGTTGCAGGCTTGATTGCGACTGAAGCGACTTCCCCATTCTTTCAGTAGTTGGATGGACCTTTTCTTCGAGTTAGTCATCTGCGCGTCCGTGATGCGGTCGAAGTATAAGAGGTGTACAAGTAGATCGGCGCTGTTGAATGAAGATAAATATAAATCATCGGCAATTTATCAATGCTTGAATCAGGTGACGCACCGCTCCTTGACAGAGTTAAGCCACTCGTCGACCATCTGCAAAACTTGGAATTCAGACATCTGCAAGTCGAGAAATCCGGGTGTATCCAAGAGGAGAATGGGGCGGTTGGGGGCACCGACTACCGGAACTCCTGTGAGCTCATAGCCTTGAACATCGTGGGTGACGCTTTCCAAGGAATCTTTGGATATTTGCAACGACGTATCTGGGCATAACGACTCAATGAACTAGAATATTCCTCGATTTAGAAGGGTAGGAGTGGTAGAGTATAGAGAACCTCTCACAGCGCTCTTCCCAGAACCTGTGGCGCCTAAAAGTCTGAAAAATATGTCAAAAAAAAGCCACGACGTGCAGATGAACCGAAAACGCACATGTACACCAGAATATCCTTTACATTTTCGTCCAGAAACTCTTCACGGTTGTACCAATCTTCTACACCAACCGGACCCACGATGCTAAGATTATTCTATCTTGCGGGGATAGACATGAATGGTTGGTGGCGAACGGAAAAAAGACGGCCTCTATACTACAGAGAGACTGGCGTGCTCCCGTCCACATGTAGGTAGCATGCCCAGTGCTATTCCTCGATATAGCCGTTGGGTTAAAATTAGAAATGTCACGTTTGAACGAGGATGGACAGAAATTCTTTTGACATGTTATTCCGTCATCGACGGTGATCGCATGGAACAACGAGATAGAAAGACTCTGGATGTACTGTCCGAAAATATTTAGAACATAAGGTGCAGTTTAGATTTACCTGATACATACCGTGTATATACCACTATGAGTCTTGCGACACTTTGTGATGATGAATGTGTTGGGAGGGATGTCAAGGGGAGACCGGTCAATGCGTGGCACGAGAATTCAGCCGTGTGAAAGTATCTTGTAAGCAGTGATAGCCGAGCAAGGCAGGGTACTGATTGTGCCCAGAGAGCCTTTGAGATTGAATGCCGTTCTCTTTTCAGTTTTAAAACCCTCACAATCGGAAAGCGTCGAATATGAAGAAGGAGAAGGAAAAAACGGTGACTATCAATTTACCATGAGACACCGTATACATATTCATCATGACTGTGGACTTTCATCGTTTTGAGAATCCCCACATCTCATGCTCAGTGCTCAGAGCGTTGTCGTTGATCTAACAGGCAAATTGGCGGTATTTTATAGGACACAAATTGTTGGTACGCTGTTCAAAATTTACTTCAAGATTGCCTATGGAATTAGCACGCATCAGTCGACAGTGTTGATTTAAAGGAGCGCACTGTACCTAGGAGGAGGGGTTGTGCCTGACCCGTTAACCGCACCTGCGGGGGTTAAGCTGGGTACCTTCTGAGGAGGAAATTAAAATGATATAAAATACTAGTCTTTACACCATCGATGATATCAAATGACTTACCGTCACCGGAGATGGGCACAATGGCACCACAGTCAGGCTCCGGAACAACGACCGCACTAGCAACTGACATGAAAGCCACTACGACAACGGCGAGGGATGAGAAGAGCTGGAAGGACCTCATTTCAATGTTGGTGTTGATAAGGAGAATACTTGCGATACTGGAGAATTTGTCTCTGAGCTTGCCAGTCTTTTGTACTCTTCGACCAGCCCATGTTTGTCATCAGATCGATTGGAGAAGCTCTGCGAATGGCTGCGGCGTCCGCTGGCATTATCAGGTTGGGGTAGGTAAAATATGTAATTGGGTCTTTCCATGTGGTAAGAATGACCGTTTATAGGTGATGAGGCTACTGATGCTTCGATATTGAGTTGGGAAGTGGACGAGACATGTGCGCCTCGGTTGTCCCGGATCCTTGAGCGCTCTTTTGGCACAGAGTCTGAGGGTAAAGCCTCTAATTAAAGATCAAGAGGTATTACCAACTACCTGCCGTGTATGCCGGTTATCTGAAATGCATTATGCGAGGAAATGTAAAGCCTATTATTAGCACCACGCGGTGAACAGTGCCCCAACTGCTCCCTAAAAGTATTCGTCTCACACAATTTCTGTTCAATACCACAAAAACGATCACAATTGAGGGACACCATGCGGCTGATTGGGGTCACAAAGTCCGGCCCCGTGATGCGTATAGTTAAATTATGAAGTTAAAACGAAATTGGTAAAACCCTGCTCATTCCAACGTCTGAATTTGATATCCATCGTGTTCTTACGAGGTTTCACATCGACCTCTTAGAGCAGTAGTACACGAATTTCAAAAATTTGATCGTTTAACAGTGAGTTGGACGTGCAGTCAGCTGCCTATTTACGCTGGTATGACACATAATTTAAACCGGTATGACTCGGTCTGACAATGATACCGGCCGAAATCTTCACTATTGACTAGATAATCTTTGCCCCAAAAGTGATCCAATATCTTCTTAATATGTCTCACTACCTTTGGGTCGCGTTTCAAGATACGAAGTGCGTTACTGCAAGGGATAGCTTCGAAATTGGGAGCTGTCATCGTACTAAGCTATGGCATGCCTGTGTTTTTCTATCTGTACTTGGCCTCGCAATTTGAGTGTAACTGCAGATTCAAGGTCTGTAGATAGACACGCACCTTATTTTTTCGGCAGAAGGCTTGCCATACCAAGCTTGGATGCCACTATGGAATATATCAGAACGGCACCGGCATGCGCATTATATTAATCTTCTCATCATCCCTCTCCTAACCTCAGCCCTCTGGTTCCCACAAAATCCCGGCTTCTTTTACCAGCAGCTCATAGAAGTTAGATCAGTTGAATACTTATTTGACTCGGCAGTCATTATATGAATACAGAACGACTCCTCGACTCCAACATGCGAAGCGAACACACTGTATATTTCTGGATGCGTTTCATCCCGAATTCCGATGAGCATCGGGACCCCTTTGGGTCTGATGTACTCGATGAAGTTTTCGAGTCAGGATATTATAACAACCACATCCCTTTCTCCAAATATTAGTTGATTGTTAATGCAGTGGAATAGTTTTTGGCAGTGAGCTCGAGGCCTAGTTATGGTCGGTGCCGGATTGGGCCAACCCATTCATTGATGGTGGAGTGCTTAGTCATAGTTGAAACTCCGATTGATCTTATCTCAATGATGCTCGTTCATTTTTCATGACGGTTGGGTTACAGCCTTCAGTACTTTGGTTTCTGACCACCATCACTCCCTCCTCCCTCTCCTCCTCCTGGTACATCCATCCATTTTACCTTTCCTGTCCCTAAATTACGAGTTTTATCGCCTAAAATCACAACATGGCACCCTCAGCATCAAAACAAAAACGTCTCGCTGAAAAAGTCGCAAAGAAGAACGCACAAATTTCGGGATCTGATGCTACCGGCACTGGCACCTCAACACCTACGGGTAGCACAAATGGCGCGTCTACCCCATTGACGAGTATGAGTGGTGCAAATAGCAAGGCGGGCAGTCAGGAAGATTTGATGTCTATGGCCAGGTTGAACTTGGCTACCGACAGGTGCGCACTGCTAAACACTGCATTTTTATCGTCCTCGTGTTGATCCATCGTTGATTAGATCTGCTGCCGGTGTCCTTGCGTCCGACGTCAAGGGACGTGATATTAAGATTGAACAGTTCACGCTGTCCTTCCATGGTCGTCTTCTCATTGAAGGAGCTGAGATTGCGCTCAACTATGGCCAGAGGTACGGCCTGTTGGGAGAGAACGGAAGTGGAAAGGTGCGTCACCATTACTTTTTAAAAATATCATAACTAATTTAAATTTTGAATTCAAATAGTCGACTTTCCTACAATCTATCGCTGATCGCGATATTGAAATCCCAGACCACATCGATATCTACCTCGTTCGCGGAGAAGCTGAGCCATCAGACGTCAATGCCGTCGACTTCATCGTCACATCCGCAAAGGCCAAGGTCGCACGCCTTGAGGCCTACATCGAGGAACTATCAGTAGCCGACGACGTTGATGACCATGCGTTGGATCTGGCGTATGAGGAGTTGGAGGAGATGGACCCCAGCACCTTTGAGGCCAAGGCCAGCTCCATCCTTCACGGTTTGGGCTTCTCTCAGACGATGATGAAGAAGCCCACGAAGGACATGTCTGGTGGTTGGCGTATGCGTGTCGCCCTCGCTCGTGCCCTCTTCATCAAGCCCCATCTTCTCCTCCTCGACGAACCCACCAACCACTTGGATCTCGGTGCCGTCGTCTGGCTTGAGGCTTACCTCTCCACTTACAACCACATCCTTGTTATCACCTCTCACTCTGCCGATTTCATGGATAGCGTTTGTACCAACATCATGGACTTGACGCCGAAGAAGAAGTTGGTCTACTATGCAGGTAACTACAGCACGTATGTTAAGACGAGGAAGGAGAACGAGGTTAACCAGATGAAGGCGTACCATAAGCAGCAAGAGGAAATCGCCCATATCAAGAAGTGAGTGTTTGATCCTTTTTGAGTCCGTTGACACCGCTGATCGCGTTCGTCGACAGGTTCATTGCTTCCGCTGGTACCTACGCCAATCTCGTCAAGCAGGCTAAGTCTAAGCAAAAGATCATCGACAAGATGGAAGCTGCTGGTTTGATTGAGAAGGTTGAGACGTCGAGACCTCTCAGGTGCGATCCTTTTTCTGATACGATGATCTGACTCTTGACTTATCTTGTGATGTAGTTTCAAGTTTGAGGATATCCGCAAACTTCCTCCTCCTATTATCGCTTTCGACAACGTCGCGTTCTCGTACTCTGGTAAGAAAGCGGACTATCTTTATGAGAAGCTTTCATTTGGTATCGAGTAGGTCTATTCTCCCTTCCCATGACGTCATCCTACTCATGTCCTCCCTCAGCATGGACTCGCGCGTTGCCATCCTCGGCGCCAACGGAGCTGGCAAATCCACGCTTCTCAACCTCATCACCGGCGCGCTCCAACCCTGCGAAGGCACCATCTCCAAACACTCTGCCCTCAAACTCGCCAAGTACTCTCAACACTCTGCCGATCAGCTGCCCTATGATAAGAGTCCGATCGAGTACTTCCAGACTCTGTTTGCTGAGAAGTTCCCAGAGAAGGATTTGCAGGCGTGGAGAGCTCAGCTTGGACGGTTTGGGTTGAGTGGAACGCATCAGACTCAGCCGATTAAGCAGTTGAGTGATGGGTTGAGGAATCGGTTAGTCTCGTTTTCTCTCCTTATCCGTCATACGGTCTTTCTCTTTCGCTCGCTCTGCCGCTCGCTCTTGATTGCTCAATGCTGATGATGATTCTTTTAGTGTCGTGTTCTCGCAATTGTCGATGGAGCACCCTCATATCTTGCTCCTCGATGAACCTACTAACCATTTGGACATGGAGAGTATTGATGCGCTCGCTGCTGCGATCAAGGAGTTTGAGGGAGGTGTTGTTATTGTGTCACACGACTTCCGTGAGTGTCCTT
Source organism: Panaeolus papilionaceus (assembly GCA_015501605.1). NCBI lineage: Eukaryota > Fungi > Basidiomycota > Agaricomycetes > Agaricales > Panaeolus > Panaeolus papilionaceus. The sequence goes on along the minus strand of JADNRZ010000024.1, from coordinate 178,669 downwards.
TTCTCTTGTTGTGTCGTCCTTTTGGTTTCTTGTGGTGTTGTGCGGTTTTTCGGAGTCTTTTTTTGTTGGTTTTGGATGGCGGTTTTGTTTCTCGCTGTTGGTGGAATAGACTTTGTGTCGACGCGTGGACGCTTCCTCTGATCTGCTTGCTTGGATATTGCGCTTGTCAATCTGACGAGTCGCCTTATCATGACGCATGGACCATCAATTGACCAGGTCCAAGCGTCGTATACCATCTTCGCTTCCACTTACCGCCCTCACTTTGCTTCGACGTATCCTTCACGCCTATGACACCCTCCACTTCTCGTCTTTCTTTTCCCCCTCCTATTCCCTTCACCGAGCCTTAACTCACCTCACCTCCCCTACCCTCCTGCAGGTCTCATCTCTCAAGTCGCCGAAGAGCTCTGGGAAGTGGCCAACAAGACGATCAAGAACTTGACCAAGTCTGATATTGGAATTGTGGAGTATAAGAAGAACTTGGTCAAGGCGTCGAATGCGGCGATTGAGAAGGCGAAGTTGTTTAGTAAGACAGCTCCGAAGGGGAGGGCTTGAGAGTCTGCGCGTTCTTTGAGTAGGTCATGGGGACGCGTTGGAGAAGGAGGGGATGGACAATCATGATACTATGTTGTAACGTACATGAATTTGCTTACTATAGACGCTTTTTTCTTCTTCATTTCAATTTGTTAGTTGCGTTTCATTTTTTGATTCAATTTCATTCATTGTTAACCCTTTTGAGTTGGGGAGCTTTGTCCAAGAGAAACTGTTCAGAGTGCGTTTCAGCAACGAATTACAGTCAACTCTGAAATAACCGATAGCTATCGGGTACGAGTGAGTGAGAGGTACCTTCCCTATGCATATATGCACGAAGTGAACGAGGTAGGGGGTTGAGGAGCATAAGGTACTTACATTGGGTGTTGTATGATGTAAATACATACTCGGATATATGGCTTCAGTAGGCTCCGGAGATTCGAAAGCATTGAAGGAACCGAACTCGGTGACAGATGTCGAGAAAAGGCACACAAATTGCACAGAAACGTGGCCGCTATGGTACGACGTAAGGCATTTCATATCATTGCCATCGATAATCCCACAACCATTGAGACTACGGTTCTGGTCATTGTAAGCAAATATGGATGTCTATTGAATGGATCTTGATAGCATACACATGTGCATTCTACATTCATCGCTCGACGTAATATTTCCTACTGACCCTTTCCAAGAAGATGTTCGAGAAACGGGTGATCGTGCCTTGCCGTCTGGTTGATCGTGTAAGTATCAAGCGGTGTACAGTATCTCCCAACTACTATCCCACATGCTCTTTTTCATTTAACATCCACGATGACACCTGTAGATCGCGGAAACGAAATCCTCGTTCCCCTTCTTGACGTGGGTACGGCTAAAGACATGCTCATCCACATCTCCTGGAGCCAGGACTTGGTAACTCGGAAGGCTGACTACTAACTCATCACGGCAAAAAACATAGCATCCGGCAAGCAAATTGTATGAAATTCGAGCGATGAAGCCACTCTTACATTTCGCGCAGGCACACAGTTCCCGTTGTTTATTGGGACCGAGCTGTCCGAGAACAGCACTCATTCTTACCCGAAACATATCACTCGCATCAGTGAACTTATACCGGGAGGTAAGTCATTAAATGCAGGCGCTTGTTGTTCGTGAACTAAGTCGAATGCTGGCGTCTAGAAGGATACAAGCTAAGGGTCAATGATGCATTCCAATACGGTCAGAAAAATGCGGATGGTGAGCTTCGCTTTGTTGTGTACCACGACAAGGAGCGAACACCTTATCAGGTGTGCTGTTCTTCTTTGCTCATCAAATATCTCATTGTTGATGCTTTCTTAAACAGCATCGATTCATGGAGACTGCTGTTGGATCGACAGCTTTGCGTCAGGTCCAAGAAGTTGCCAGGTTCTTCGGGTTGGGACATCTCGGTGATTCGGTTGGGGAGATTACAAAGGGTTTCGTTGGTGACTATCTACACACCTTTTAAATATGTATCGGCACACTGTCAATGTACAGTATTTTGGAGTCCCTGCCATTGTTTTTCGGCGTGATATTTACTCTGTATATGGCTATGGAACTGTGTGGTGAGGATAATGGTGAGCGAAAAATGTTGATTATTTCCTGTCTTAAAAAAGGATACTTCCTCTCGTCTTGTGTAATTAAATCGAGAGTGAGAGACTACTTTCCACCTACGTTATATCTCATTCATGCCTGAATTGCACAATGAAGACACCTTTGAGTCGTATTGGGTCACGGTGGTGGACCCACTGGGAAATTATTCTAGGTCCAGGTTCGGCTTCCCACATTGTTTTCAAACCTGAATTGTAGCAACCCCTTATTATACCAGCGCGCAATTCGTAGTATTGATAACAGTCGCAGAGAAAATCTTACTTCCGGCCCAACTGTTGGTACGGTATATCGCCAGCCATCACTGCAGTCTTTAGTCAACCACCTTGGGAAATATGTTGTGGGAATAATATTTGTTTAGAAGACTCATATGCCTCATAACTGATTGGCCCGAATGTCCTATTCCCCGTTCAACCCAACTGGTGGAGCAGCATTTAAGAGATAGACTCGGAGGTTACTGAATGTCTGAGCTCGAACACATTTGGTTCTATTATCTTTTTTTTTCACCCATGACATGGACAAACAGGAAGCCATCTACTACGCAGTGGATGCAGCCAATAAGACTCCAGGTAAGCCACTGCCACACTCTTATAGGAAGACGCTGAGAAGAGTGTGCTCACAATGAAGTTAGATACGCAGCTTCTACTTTTTATCGCGGCGGAAATGCACGACAACGCCAGATGGTGGACACCCCTATTGCATATTCAGCGCAAGAGTGAGATCAAAAGAAGGTTATTTATCATAGAGCTAGACCTGGATGTATACTGTGAGGCGAGTCGCTGGGTTGGACAGGAGCACCTGAATTCCACAAGATAAAGACCACCGGTGACTTCCAAAACGGTCAGAAAATGCGCGTCTGGCGAGGGTTGGTACGTTCCGGTGAGCTATCCTTCGACATCATTCATCAAGCACTTCCTTAAATTGTATTGTTGCGGACTCGGAATATTTGCACACCCCTTCCTATGAAATAGACTTGCTGTGGTAGTACGAGAACCTGGGAAGGGTAGGTTCTCCTTGATCCCCTGGAGATGCCCCTGTTCGTCGTCATACTCGCCTTCTACTTGTATTCATGCAATCTCTCGCAAGAATGGTTCCGTCTCAGATAGTGTTGAATGAAGTGCAACAACGTTTGTATTTTTGATAATACATGGACTGAAAACCATATAAAAGGCAATGTTAAACGATTTAACCAATAAATAACAGTTGGAAAGGAAAAGTTTCTATACGACGACGGCGAGCCGTAAACATTTAAGATCCTGGACTGTATACAACGTCAGCAGAGGCGAGGCCACGATTGTAAACGGAACTTACACAGGAGCGACGGTGATGGCGGGACCGGCCTGGGTGGCGAGAGCGGGCAACCTGAGTTGAGGGCAGGAAACTTGGACGTCGTTCATGGTAAAAGTAGGTGGGAGCTTGATGATGGAGTTAGCGAGGACAGGTGGAACGGGGACGACATCGGAGCAATCGATGAGCTTGCTGGTATCTTGACCGAGAACCTGGAGCTTGGCCATGGCGTCATGGAAGCGGGTCTGCATGAGTGCCTGGTTGTTGACCATCTCCTGCCAGAAGCAAGCAGTACGGGGGTCACGAGCGAGGACAGAGTCGGATTGGAGACGCATCTCCCCAGCAATGGGAGATTGGACCTCACCGGCTTCGGGTTGACCGTTATCTGGGAACAAGGATGGCTTGAGGAGAACCTCCAGGAAGACCTGGGTATCGCTGTAGGGGTGGACCGCACTGAAAATCACGGTCTGCAAGAGTAAAACGACGACTTACAAAGTAAATGGAGTCGAATCGAAAGGAACACCAGTGAATCCGGGGATGATGACATCCGAAGCAGCGACGGTGTGGGACGAGAGAAGCGCGATGGCCTCCTGAGGGGTGAAACCTGCATCGGCAAAGCGAGCAAGGATGGTGGTGACATCATCAGTGGGCTCAGGAACAGTGAGATCTACAGCAGGAGCGACGGGGGGTGGGCGACCGAGGAAGAACTTGAGTCTGGGAGCACCAGGGCAGTTGGCAACTCCAACAGCACCAGCGAGGTGAACGCTGTGTGGCGTTTATTAGACTTCAGCAGAGATAATTATCGTGATTCAACTCACAAATCTCCAGCGCTAAGGCCTGATTGTTGGAAGAATGGGAACTGCTCGTCGGTGATGTCGTCGATACCTCCGTTGGCGTCTGAAATATTCGAATTAGCTGATGTTGTCTGATTGAAACGAAATGGACATACGGAAGGCGTTCTCGGTCATGTTGAAGGCCAAGATGGAGCCATCGGCTCCTCCTCCCTTTCCACCGTGGATAGAGAATCCAATGGCATCGTGGAAGGTAAGTCGAAGAGCAGAGTGAGCCTGTCAATGAAATGAAAACATTGTAAGTGGTGAGCACGGCAGATCTGACTCGATTTCTGACCTCTTCACCACATTCACCTCCGTCAAAGAGCTGAGCTTGGAGGATGTTGTCAACAATGGGGAAGAGGGCTGTGGGTAGAAACATCTAGTTAGATAAGTATAATGAAAGCGGTAAAGCCTAACTGACCACAGCAGGCCGCGTTGGAGGTAACCTGCCCCGTGGGGCACTTCACGCTGGTGGTGGCAGCGCTGGCGGTAGCAACGAGAGCAAGGAAGGCGGTAAGACGAGCGAATGCCATTGTAACTCGAAGGGAGAACGAAAGTAAAACTAGAGGTCGAACTTGAGTTGCCTGAGGTCTTTGCAGCAATGATGCCTTGCTTTTATACTACTGCGACCTAAAGCTTGCTAACATACTCCGTTTAATTTTGACCATGCTGAATAAAATGCCTGGCTCGAAATAACTCCTTACTCACAGAGGTATGAGACCCTCATGCCGTATCTAACTGAAAGCGTGATGTGCTATCCCATAGCGCGCATACGCACAGCCCACCGGTTATAGGCGTCCCTTTAACCATCAACTGTCGTTTTAGGAACATTTCACAGGATGAGCTGTTTGATAAGCTGAGCTCCTCGTCAACGCTTAGGTGCTACCGTAAACCTGGGGAGTAATCACTGATCGATGTCTATAAAACGTTAAATTTTTACACTCCAACGACATCATACTATGGGATTTCCGGTCTCGGTAGACGCGCGTTGCGTCGTTTTCCGGTGAAGCGTGCACGATTCCCTCTATTATCAATCACACTGTGAGAAGTGCAGAACAATATAAGAGTGACTTTTCTGTATTTAAATAGATTGAGTACATTGGTTCCTGTAGTTATGATTTCAAATAGGGTTGACAGTCGCTAAAATTTCATGACAACTATTTTTATCGCAGCGGTAGCTCATGTTTGATAGATTATGCTCGAAATACCTCGACGCTGGGTTCGTTTTTTCGAGCCTCGTGGATAATAAAACTTCAATCATTGGCTCGTCGACACTCGAGTTATTTGTGGCTTTTCCATTTTCTAACTAAAAAGGACTAGACAGGTCCTTTTATAGCACATTTTTTCTGTTATCCAGAAGATGTCTGGCAGACTCATTTCCCTGTTTCTGCCTGGTTCCGTTCAGGAACCGAACACCGTGGTAACGATAGCATACGACTGGTAAAAGCGTATCATCACAAGTCTATTAATGAACTGGAGAGTCGTTCTGAGCAATTGAGGCGAATGTTCTAGAAATACCGGTTTCTTCCTTGTCTCTACAATCCATGTCTCTGTTCAACTTTGGAAGACTTGACTCGAAATATCTTCCTTCTACTAGTAGCCTCAGGACGCAAATATGAAGATACGGAGAGGGTGTTGTTTTGGGTATGTATCGAGCTTGGTAGTACCTGAAAACCCCTGGTCGGTGGTAACACGAAATTCATAGTTTGAAGGGCTTAGAAAGGGGCTGAGGGGGTCATACATTTACACCTCAAGGACATTGTTCAATCACATTTATCCAAGCGCCAATTATCTACACAGTATTGGAACCTTCAATACTGCCAAGATTGACTAATCGGTCATGGCCGTCAGCCTTATAGCCTAATTCGACTCTCAAAAATTTGTCAGGGTACGGCACGGAAATCCTGTGACGGTTCCCGTAGAACTGTAGCGACGGTCACCGTGCGCAGCCCTATGTAGAAATGAAGCGATGAAGAGAAGGAATCAAAACCAGCAGGGGGCTCCGATCACTGGAATCTGTTCAACGTCTCCAGAGACTCTCGCACTGCTAGTGTTTGCCCAGTCACCACAACATCCCCATTCCATTTCAAGTCCCCCTCCGATTCCAGTTCAGGACTATAGTGTCTCTCGCGAAGCATCAGGATATTGTTTCCCCATCTTCATCTTCATAACATAAACCCCCCTTTGAATCTCTTACCAGTCCTTCAAATACGACCCTATGCCCATGAAGTCCAGCTTCGTAAATCCCTTCTCCATTTTCTTCGGCTCACCTCGGCACCTTCTCACGAACGCTATATAAATATCCTCCCTCAAATCATCTCCCAATTCCTCGTTCCCAAAATGTTGCGTAGAGATACGGGAGTACAGTTGTTTGTGTATTTGGTGGAAGACATCGTTCAGTGTCACCCCTGTGGAGTTGGACGCTGTGATGTCGACGTACCATGGTAATCGAGGATGGTGGAGTCGGATGCGTGAAGTAGGAGGATGACATGCGAGAGTCGAGACGCTGCTTGGGGTTGAACAAAGATCTGTTGTAACGTCCCAGCTGAATGGAGAATTGGAAGGTTGTGGGCAGACAAGTGCGTGAAGAGCTCGTTCGACTGGATCGGATGACTCTAGTGATAAGTAATTTATTAATGAAAGTCACAGTGGGACAAGAGAGGCTTAACATTGGAAATACGTATGAGCAATAGCTTACCCTCATCTCCAAGTGAGGCCTTGCCTCCGTGGTTCAAAATAAAGTTCAGAATCTGCGTGGTCAAACTACGCTTCGGTGCGTAATGTTCTCTCTAGTCAGACGGTCTTGAGGAGAGATTGTGTTGGTCATAGCGCTGATCGTCTACTTGTAGATGTGGTGTGATAACTTGTTCGTATCTGGTTGCGTTTGGTGCTACATGTCGCGAGGTGGACGTGCGTGGAGAAGTGTGAAGACGCGGGTTGTAGTACGGTGATGAGCAGTACGTTCACCTGAACCCATTTTCGCCCCATTTTTGCATTTCATCATCATGCACGCACACGCATTCCGCGCGCCATCGCTTACTCATCGCCGGTGGAATAGTCTAAGGGGAAGATGCCACCCTCACGTGACCACTCATTAGACGTAGACACAAGCGTAGACAGCTCGCAACACGACACGATCATCCCATTTCACTGCATCTAAGCTGACCTCTGGACACCCGGAGGTATTCCACCGGCCATCACCATCCCGCCACAGGTGCGTATTTATCAATGCAAGCGTCGCCTCATCACTACTATCCACCGAACAAGCACTAAACGGGATTAGCGACTGGCGCCGCACCCCGCAACAGCACATCACTCAATGCATACGGACTTTTAATTTGTTTAATCATTTTATTTACCATTTATTCTCCTTTCGTCGTCCAACTTCCCTCCCCCCTCACTTCGAAGCCTTTCTTGTGCGCATCGGCGTTTTCTTATTTCGTTTCGAATCCCCTGTAGTTGGTAGTTTGGTTCATTTCACATTTATACTTCAAAGTTCACCAGGCTTCGTAAAAATCAAAGAGCTCACTTTCGGCCCACATTTTAAACTTCGTTTCCCAGTCTTTCGCCTCAGTCACCGGAAGCGTCGTTTGCTTCAATATCAGTTTTATTCTATCGATACGAAGGCATAGTCAACTACGGAAACATTCACCCACACCCTCAGAGCGCCCTCAGCGACATTTACTTTACTCCGGTCATCAGTGTGGATTGTTTAGCACTGGAAAACGTCGCGCGCACATCAACGGCCAATCATCCCATAGACTATTTGCCCCACCTCTGTCGACCAAGGAGGCCTCAATCCGTCTAACGATTGAAGTAGGCCATTCCATGAGAGTATGTGCGACTTCGGTATCGTCTTCTCGGTGCGAGGAAATGCCATCCCTTCCTATGTGAGCGAGGCCATGAAGCTCTACACTGGAGCGGATCATTCGCAAGATATGACTCCCACCCTGCGTTAATGGGAGACGATGTTATGGGCTGAAAAAATGTGGTGTCATACACTGAGCCGCTGGCTCGGTGATCTAGAGTGAAGGAGCTCCTCTCGCTGGACCCGGCGGCTGGGCTTCTTCAAACGACCATGATGTAGTCAGGAAGTTTATGTGGTGGGGTAATGTTGTGCCTATCCTGGACCATCTGGGTGGGTTAAATGCTGGGTAAGGGGCAGAAGGGTAATCGATGGGAGCTCAACTTGTGTTCGTTCGCCTGAGCATTGCAGCACCAGTGCGCGTACGCGTCACTTCAGAACGAAAGCATAAAATAAAGCTGCATCGATGATTATACATCTTCGACTACCTGAGGGGAGAGAAGCTATGGCAGTACTCGGAGATCGTAATAAGTTTATTAGGAATTAGGGTTCCAGCCTGGACCTACTTACCGTCAATACCCGTCGTGAAAACATCGTCGTTGGCAGAAAATACTGTGCAATATTAATAAGGGATTCGTGTTTGTGGTAAGTAATATTTGTAAGAGAGAGAAGATTGATACATGAAAATGAGTAATGATGACTCGGATGAGTTTTTACAATTATTATAAGCAGCAAGCTCAACAAATGTGGGACGAATGTGGTAGCGATGCTGAGTCGATGTTGAGTCGATCGCGAGGATGGAGGTGTCATATTTGGTTTTGTTGCCCATCACAGGCGCTGACTAACTCCGAATAGCACGGTGATACCGTGATGGCGCATCAACATCCTCGACGATCCCAGTATCCGATGGTACATTGGAGAATCTGGAGACTGATCTGGAACTGTGTTAGAGATGGAGGACGTCTCTATTACCTATTGACAAAATAAATTCATTGAAAATTGACTGTGAAGCGATATCTACTCATAATGCAGTCTAGGTTTCCGAGTCACGTGTTTTCAGTTTCGGGACGATTTCATTCTGCTCGAGAGTCTTGCGTCTGTTTTCCTTTGCTAAGTATCCTGTCAAACACGTTCGTGATAAGCTTCAAATTTATTATATTTTACCAACATAATATGTGAATGAGGAAGTAGGTGGGCCTCGATAGTACCATACGACGGCTCCTTGAACGTAGTTCTACAACGCGGACAAGTACTTTACCAATTCGCCAAATGAGGTAGGGTTTTCTTTAATTCAAGGTAAGGTGTCACCCGTTCACCGAAAATTTGAGTCAGAGTGTCAATCGCGGCTGCATTTCGATGTTTCTCTCCGCCATGACGCAGAAGATGAGGTTCTGGAAATCGTCATGACTTGCTCTTCCTACAGACAGAACTGGGGAAATTCATGGAAGGAAGAGACTTAAAATAAATGAGTATCCCACGGTTAACGAACACATATCCTTTCACAACTGTCAAACCCACCGAATGATGGGAAAGGTCAAGAGTCTCACTGACGTTCGACCATGTGAGCATGTCGTCGCTTCCAACATGGCTGTAATGACGTCGTTTTCAAAACAAAAGTGGCTTGCTAGGCCCATATCTAGAGCATATTCAATCACAGCTGGCGCAGTGATTCAGGGACGTATCTTAACTGAGGTAAGTCTGTCTGATATGCGTACCTTCCACAAGGGCAGTCCCAGAGGTATCCCGTCTTTGACTGAAATCCTCACGGCAATGCCTAGAGTAACCGTTTCTCTGAATGCTTAATCGGGGTTGAAGTGAAGGTTTCAAAACCTTTGATGAACCTGACGACAGATGTATGCATAGAATAATAATAACTTGCCCGAAGACGCTCAGTTCTCGACCTTTTGCATGTTCCTGAGTTGGCTGAAGGCTGAACACGCGTGTAAATGCTGCCTATAGAACACAAGTTTAGCACATAGTGATTGGGTGGCGTTCAAAAAACGAATCACTTACTCGCGTAGCGTCGTGGCGTAGCAATACTTTGGAACTGCATCTGAGTTACCCAATGCATGTTGGGACATATCAACACTTGCCTTCACGAATAGGGGCTGGCGCGGTTCGTTTCCTTCATCACTAACATCGCCGACCTGTTAAGTGGCCTACTATGAATTACTCGGATGACTCACGACTCGGAGTGGACCTGCATATCCTACCGCAAATCCACAGTAAAGAAACGCCAGGCCCGTTTTCAAATGCTCCTTGTCTGCATGTATGTGGTGGAATAGAAGACCTGCCACCCTCTCGTGATTACGTATATACCTCTGTTCGTACTTAGTGCAAACTGCTGGCAACACGACCATTACACCGTGCCATGGCATGTCCGAGGGTGTCTCGAGAACACTGAGGAAACTTCAATAGATCAGCCAATCAGTCTTAAAGTAGAAGACAACGGCGTTAATGACCATGTATAAGGAGACTGATCTCTGAATGATCCCCAATGAAATGAAAGAATTGGCGTGGATCATCGTTATTGCGGCTCACTCATTCAACTTGTAAATGGTTATCCAGAATCCATAGTCCTTCAGTCGAAGTCGAAGTCACTCCGTGCGACTCTCCCAACCAAACGTTGTAGGCCTTTCATACCTGTCAGACAGCGAAGGACCTTTTTGTTTCTACCTCTTCCTACCTAAGGTCAAGCTGCATCCCACCAATAAATACCAAACAACGGATGGACACAGTCATCCGCGGCAGCATAGCAGAATCTTCACGCTGGAATGCCTATGGGGAGGTGAAGACAGAGTGATTAACAAGCGTGTTCATTGGTTTTACCGTGAGATTGGGACGGCGATCCGTGCTTAGAGACCACATGATTTTGGATTCTTTGACGTGATGCGGGGCTATTTTTGCTTCCTGAGAACGCAGCAAGTCCAGTCCAACAGAGCTACTGATACAGGCAGGGGGCAACCGTTGATGCTAGGCGTGAAATCAACCCCTCCCTAGACCCTCCGTGAGAAGTAGCCTCGGCTGGTACGGCACATACCGGCAATGCCATGGGCCATCAAATCTTTGACGTGCGAGGGAAGGGAGATAAGAAAACACCTAGAACAAGAAGATGAGGAGAGAAGATAGGAATTAGACTGCGTACAAGGATTGCTTAGTTATTGATATCAACATAGAGAATATACAGCAGAGCAATATACTTTAATTATGATAATCTTTGAGCTTGTTCTACTATGCCTCGAGCCAAACCACGGGTCAAGGAGCCCACTGAAGGGTTCCTCCTACCATGTTTGTTAATATGTTCCTTTCCAAAAAGGAGTGTGAAGGGATGGGTTTGGAGGGCGATGAAATCACAGAGGGGCGGGATGAGATGAACATTCCTGGAAGTGATGATTTTGAGGAGATGCTCGTGGACAAGGAAAGAGATGATGTATTTGATAGCTACAGAGGTCGGTCGTCTACAATAACTCAAAGTTCTACGAGATTTGGAGTAGATAGATAGAATACACAGGATATCTGTTGGACAAAGATAACGACCGAACAATAAGATCTGACCCTGACAGTTTGATGGCCCATGACATTGCCGGTGTGTGCCGTGCCAGCCGAGGCTACTTCTCACGGAGGGTCTAGGGAGGGGTTGATTTCACGCCTAGCATCAACGGTTGCCCCCTGGATACAGGTGAGTTGGTGAGGACCCGCTTTGGATTTCACACTGACACTGCTGTCCCCTCAGGGCACAGGGGAAGTCAACGTACATCGCTCTGGCAGATGAGGAAGGAAATAAAGCAACAATCAACGCACTGAAAATATGCTAACGACCCACATGTCAAACGATTTCTTTCACAGTGATAGTTAATTTAAACCATGAAACTGAAAGCGATGGGAATATCAGGTAAAATGTACACTAAAATGCTCAATCCTACTCACGATACGGAGACGGAGCCGACAGTGAGCATCTACTGTCCCACACGTAATCTACAGTGAGTCTACCGTGATGAACTCCATCCGTCTTGGCGATTTACATGGTGCGCAGCAATGTATATTCTTCAGCGCTTATGGGAAGTACTAAATGGACCCATATCCTACCTTATTGGGTATCGAGGAGAATAGACAATGCTTCGAGGTTTTAAGCCTAATCAAATAGACACCCACCTCGTCACTGACGATAAACTAAAAGAGTCTCGAACCCCATATGGTCGTCAGGTGGCGCGCCCGTATTCTTTTGAATTCAAGAACTTGCTGACAACATACCCCAGTATCGGACGAACTGTCGGCCACTCCTCAATCTTCTAATTAAAACTGGAGGATTTCTATAGGGTCGGTACGCGGTCCGTCAGACGTTTTATCTTTAGAAACAACCCGCTGACCAAGGTGCATCATATGGATGCTCACCAAGGATCCGGTTTACAGCTGAAGCGACGCCGTTTTTGTTATCATATTAGCTTCGCAATGTCGCGCCCAAGACGGCGTATTGGTGGGTTTACTGATTTTCGCACATATTCCAGGAATACGATATCCTGCCCTGAGTCTTGTACGAACGTGCCTCGGCACGCCTTAGAGCACTCCTCCACATAACGGCAGAAGTTTATCGAGAAAGGTATAATTAAAAACAGGTGAACCCCCTATACGGGATCATATGATATACCCTGGGGTATAAAGGTTCATGAGGATTTGCGCAACGTTCACCAGTCACGAAGCCCTCTTGCCTTCCAACTAACACCCTGCGAATTGGTAAAGCAGACTATGTTCGGTCTAAAATTTCTTATCGGAGCTCTTCTTCTAGGGAGTGTATCATCAGCGTGCGTCGTGATAACATTCCAAAAGCATGTTCTCCCTAACTGGTTCCACCCCATCTAGACCTCCACCTCCACCGTTCCCCCCTGGTCCACCGGGTCCGCCTAATCGCGCCCCTGGTCCCCCAACACCTCCACCCGGCCCCGCCAAAAAGACAACATCTCATGTTCCCGGAATTGTGTTCGATAGGTTCATCAATATCTGGCTTGAAAATGTTGATTTCGCAAAGGCGGCCCTAGACCGTGAGTTTTGAGATCTTGACATCTTACGAATACCCATCTGAAACGTTATGCCCACTCAGCATCTCTTCAAGACCTCGCAAAACAATCGATTTTACTATCCAACTTCTTTGCCTTGACGCACCCTTCGGAGCCTAACTATGTCGGCTCAGTTGGGGGAGAGTACTTCGGGATGAACAACGACAATCTAAATAATATTCCTGGGAACGTGTCAAGTATCGTCGATCTCCTCGAGGATAGGGGTATTAGCTGGGCCGAGTACCAGGAGGACATGCCATCCACTGGCTTCGAGGGTTTCCAATTCCAGAATCAGAAGACTGGGGCTAACGATTATGTGCGAAAACATAAGTGAGTATCGGGTGTGGTGTGGTGAATACAACTTTGATGCTCATTTGCGGCGTAGCCCCCTCATCATCTTCGAGTCCGTCACAAATGAGCCCGATCGCCTGGTGAATATCAAGAACTTCACAGCTTTCAGACAAGACGTCGCAAACAACAACTTACCACAATGGATGTTCATTACGCCCAACATGAGTGAGTAGAAATACTTCCTCCCTTAATGTCGATGCTCATTGTGCCCTTTCAGCGAATGATGGTCATGATACAAACGTTACCTTTGCAGGGACGTTCTCCGAGAACTTCTTGACACCCCTACTCAAGGACCCACACTTTAATGCTCCCAGGACACTTATCCTTCTTAGTACGTGTCCAATACGAAGTTTGCTTTGAGGTCCTTGCTAATCGCCTTAATCCCTAGCTTTCGACGAAGTTGGCACAAACAGCATTCAGAATCGCGTCTTCACACTTCTCATGGGCAGTGCTGTCCCCCCTTCGCTTCATGGAACAACCGACTCGGCCTTCTACACGCATTACAGCGCTATCTCAACCGTCGAGGCTAACTGGGGTCTACACACCCTGGGACGATACGACGTTGGAGCGAACGTTTTCTCTCTCGTAGGTCAACACACGCAAGACACGATCCAGGTCACCTCACTCGACACCATCCTGCTCAACGGAAGCTACCCAGGGTTCTTGAACTCGATCCCGACACTCATTATGCCAGTACCGAACGTCAACTTGGTTGTGAATGGGAGGACGGTGCTGCCTCTCGTTCAGGAGATTTGGGGTGCCCCTGAGTTGCAGAACTGTACTGTGTATAGTAAGCAGGTTGTCCCTGCGAGCATTCTGACCCCGCCTGTGTTGCCTGCAGGCTGTTGAGATTATCAGTGGTAATGAACAATATTTTATTATGAGAATAAACAGACTCTGTTCGTGTAGTTGATTCTAACATATTTACATGCCGGTGTATGGCCGATTTTAGTGCTTTGTGGGGGGTATTCGCGGAAGCAACAATTGAAGCTTATGTATGGTGTTTCGGTCATTGGTTAAGACCTTTAAATATCGCAATTCTCTTCTCGCAACACTTGTAAAGATTCGATGCCTTGAATGAAAGTAAGCTCTATAGGGGTTATTTCAGAATTGGTCGAATGAGAAAGAATGCCCGTATTTCCCTCTTCTATATATACACAATTCAGATTAGCGCAGAATCCCAGAGACCCGCGTGTGGTTCCGAATTAACTGGAAAAGTGCACCGAATTGAGTCATTTAAACCCATGATATTTTTGTAGGACCAGATGTTCGCTTTTGTCCCAATCAGAAGCCTGATTCAGAGGATACACGAAAGCCTGGCACAGGTTTTTGTCCTGTAATTGGATGTACTCCACCGCATATAAAAAGCCAATTAATCAGGTATTGACGACGAGTACAACCTCAATTAACTCATCTAATTACCAACATGAGCGTTCCGCTGAATGATACAGTCTGTTATCCTTGCAGTTTCCAAACGCTGCACGATGTCCATCGCGTCATGTTCTTATACTTGTACGTATCGTCTTCTTGGATTCTTTGTTTCAATACAAAACATGTATTGTGTAGACTTATGGGTCCCACGGGATCTGGTAAAAGTGCAGTACGGTTTTTGTATTTGGATATTCCGACTCATATTCTTAGTATTCACCTCCCCAGTTCATAGAAACCATTTCACCCACAAGCCGTCTCTCAATATCGAAAAACTCACTTGAGAGCGTTACTCAAAGAATCACACCCTATGTCCTGGCTGGCAAAGATTGGCAGACACCCACCTTTATAATCGACACGCCTGGACTTCTAGATATAAAGATCACGTAGGCCACCATCATTCGAAATATAATTGAAATGTTGGTGTCATTGAAAGATCGGTAAGCTTAACTCTCGTACAAGCATGCAACGGCTCAGGACAGTGCTCTCATTTAATCAGCCCAGGGTCTACTACATATGTTTGTTTACTATACTTCGAGCGAATCACGGACAACCGCATGTCGGGTCGCAAGCTGCAGGGCCTTAACCTCTTCAAAGCATTTGCAGAGCATGCCAACATCGAGTACCGTACGACCGTTGTCACCACGATGTGGAACGAACTATGTAGGGATCAGCAGTACAGGCATGCTCAAGAACGGCTACGGGATCTACGTATACAGAGTTACATCTGGGGGGTAAGGATGATTGGTAGTCTTGACTACCACCGAAATGCTTAACCACTCTCATCTGTAGCATCTAGGGACTGAGCATTTTTTCAAGGAAGTAATGTCGACGCCCAGCCGCACGAATATAGTCCGCTTTCTGAATAACCAGCAGTCTGGAGTTGAGATATTGAAGGGGGTTCAAGGGGCGATTCCTGATCTATCTCCTCACGTTCCATTCCAACGGAAGGGACGGTTTCGATTATACCTCCTGATGAACAACCTTTCACGCGACATTATTCGACGCCGGATGTGTCGGAAAAATCACAAAAAAGGTATCTGTGTTTATACTGTGTCTATAGAGGTGTATCAGTCCATCAGGATTTCGGCCAGTGTGTCCACCCCGTCTCCGTAAGTCAGAACCTATATAGAGTAAACAACGGATATTATTCATAGAGTGAAGCGGTGGTGATGCTCATCTATATACCTGTTTCATAATTTTGGTGGGTGATAGCGTGGATTGGCATAAGTCAGAGCCTATATAGAGTGTACACGCTCGTCCACCTGGATATTGGTTGGTCAGTCAGACAGTTAATACCCATATATATATGAACCAATATTCGGCTTCCAACCTGTATGTAAAATTAGCTAGATATGTTCATGCATGTTGCATTATGTGTGACAAGACTTATGGCGCTATATCTCGCTATTTCGTCCTCATACATCTGGCACATACACACTGGGTTATATCAGAAAATAGGTATTATTAGCGGTGATTAGAATATACAGCAATTGCGCCTAAAATACTACAAATACGTAGACAAGTAAAGGAGCCAGAAAGCTTGAATAATACATTACTCCTGGACTTCATGATTCACGTAGCGATTCAATTCTGAGTACCCTCGGGGTTATCTTCGCCATTGTCTTCCTTCTCCGTCTCCCCCTCAGAATCTGCATCCAGCTGATCCAGTGCGCGCTGGAGCTCGCTTCCATCGTCATCCTTTGATTTCTTCACGATGCTGCAATCGGAGTCAGGAAATATCTTCGAGTCCCACACCTTTATGACATTGATTATGCTCTTCTTGTTGTCTCGGAGACCTTTCTCGAGTATCATCAAATACTCCTCGTAATCCTTGAGGTATTGGATTCCTGTGCTGGAACCAACCTGCTGCAAGGTGTCGTCACTCGAGAGCGCCCAACGAGCCTAAAACACGATAGAAAAAGAATGAGTTATACAAGAGACGAGAATATAATTAGTATGGAGCTTACCAGAACACTGCAAGTGGCGATAGCGCCCGGTGTAATGTTACGAATATGATGAATGCGGTCCATCGTTTCAGTGTGGGGACGGATCAACTCTCCAGACATGAAATGGCGTCCGGCATGTGGGCCACGGATGAGAGTAACATATACCTGAGAGGGAAGGAGTCAGGTCGACACCGAGATATCAAGGGAACACACTTACACCCATAAGCTTCTTATTCAGGAATACCGAGGAAAGAGAGTATTCGCCATTCCACTGCTCGTGAAGGATGGGAACGTTGAGACTAGAATACTTCCCTGTTGCCGCTACCCATCCAATCTCCCCCCGAAAGCGATCTCGCCTCACCTCAGGCTTCAACATGTCAGCCTCCGAGATTCCCAGAATTGAAGCGCATCGGTGACGGATACGACTAGCTGTATTGTGTCGTTGTTGGCTCATGCCTTGCAGGAACTGGACAGAGTCAGAACCCGTGAGATGAGGGAAAGAAATTTACCGAAAGAATGTGAAACTGACCTGGCGTCGAAGCCATCTCTTGTGCAGAGAGCTTACATCGAATCGATCCCTCAGAAGTTCTGCTACCTCTCGGAGTTGGCCTTGAACCTTGTTGTGGTCATTCTCAAAGCGCTCTGCGGGTTCATAGTCGTCATCCAACTTTGTGTCAAAGAGTTCGTCTCCAGAATGAAGCCATAGACAATGAATGAGGCAAAACTTGTGGCCAGCTTTCTCCACAATTTGATCATCTTTGGATTGTCGTGAGCTGATGTCGTCCCCACTGTCGTCGTCGTCGTCGGAATAATTTGAATGAGATCTGGCAGGGCGATTTGTGACCTTTCTACGCTTGGAAGGACCTGGCGAGTTATCGCTCTGGTTGGTGATGTCGTCCAGCTTGCGAGTGAGGCGCTTGAGTTCGGCTTGCGCAGAATTATGCTCGACTTGATACCGACGAGCAATCTGTAATCGCGGTCACATGATGCTGACTGCCGCCAATCTGAACTTCAAACTTGAAGCGTACCTTCAATAATTCATCGCGAGATGCATTGGGGTTGAGGGGTGGGATGTTCTCATCATGGGAAGCTGTAGGGCTAGATGGAGGCGATGACATTCTGAGTAGGGATGGACTTGGGATCTGGGGAGAATGGATTATGGGTGCGCCGCTAACTTGAAGGTACTGTTATATACTAGTTCTGGAGTGGTGCTCAGGGCCTCAGGCCCCACTCATAGTTAAGTGGAGTGTTGGAGTCTTCGAAAATTACATTACCATCACAATATTTCTCAATGAATTCAAGACCTGCAAGCTCTGTCACGGTTGAGAACTGATTCCTGGATATTCGCTCACCCAACCAACTTGGTCCAATTCATACAACAAGCATGGCTCGACGACCAAAAAACGCGAAAAAGTCTCTCAGAATTCAGCTTGAAAAGGCTTATAAGAAGTGTAAGCACTGCAATGACCAGGTGCATGCACAAGGCTTTAAGAAACACGTTGATTGGTGTAAAGAGATTGCACAAGTTCGGAAAGAGCTACGTCAAAAGTCTCATCGTTCACGGTCACAACTGGCAACATCTGCTGTGCCCTCTCAATCCAATAATGCTACAGCATCTGCTTGTCCTGAAGAATTATCTTCAACATCCGCAGGACCAGGTCCTGACTTGCTGGTTTATGAGCCTAATACCACTGTCAGTGAGGGCAGCGAGGCAAATGATGCCGCAGAGACTCCCAGCTATGTCAACACAACTGCCAGTTTACCCAGTGTTGGTGTGTACTACTCTAATAATAATCTGAATGACTCGTCTGATAATTGATACTTATTCCAGGAACTTATCCTCCATTCGGCCCACATCTACCGGAGGAATATATCAAAATTATCCCCCATCCTCACTCGTTGGACTCAACGGCAAAGATCATCCCCTTGAACAGTAATTTGAACACTCTCTCCGAGGCCACTGTTCCGCTATATTCAGTCAAGCGATACACGCCTCAACCTGAATTGAGACCCTGGGCTCCCTTCAGCAATCTGCCCGATTTTCAATTCACGGAAACAGCTGTTCGTGGCGTGATGTCGAAAGATACCATCAATACACTACTAAGTGGGATTAACAATGGATGGGCAGAAGGGAGTCGTTTGACACTGAAGTCCTATCAAGACATGGATGATGTTCTCTCCAGGGCCAGAAAACACTGCGTACAGGTGCGTTGATTATTTTTGTTCAGGTGAACAAGATGATCATGAACTGAAGTTTTTGACTTCAAGTTTAAAACCGACTCAGTTACTCTTTCCTACGAGGGCATTGAGCGCACCTATGAGTTTGAATACCGTGACCCATGGGAGTGGATCCTATCTATTATTCAAGATGAATCGCTTGCACCATCAGCGACCTGGAACTCAGCCCGTAAATTCTACTGCTCAACGGCCTCTGGATCTGAGGAACGGATTTACGATGAACCATATACAGCAGATACATGGTGGGGTATTGATGTGAGTACGGTGCAGATCATTAATGGTTAGTATTCGTACGTGTGACTAATGATAATTTATTGGCCAGACACAACTTCCACACGATGATGTCTATCCACATTGTTATCTTCCATTACACTTTTGGCTGGACAAAGGCATGGTAACGCGACGTGTTAAGATGTATCCCATGATTTTACGTCCAGCTTGGCTTCCACGAGAAATACGAAATGCGTCGGGGAATGGTGGAGGTGTGCTTGTGGGATACATGCCAGTGGTGAGTCAGTAGTTTATACTTGTCATCGCCTTCCGTGTTGGATCGCACTAATCTCCGATTATAGGTGGAAGACCCTTATGACCCGAAAAGCCGTACAGCTGCGCAGAAGGAAGAGTTTGCCCACTTTAGGCGTGAGCTGTACCAAAAAATCTTGGAAAAGGTGTTTAAAACGTTGAGATGTCGCTCTCACTATGGGGAGGCACATAAATGTGCAGATGGTATAAGCCGTGTCCTTTATCCAGGGATTTTAATTGAGTCGCAAGACGCAGAAGAAGCGGCAAACTTCTGTGGCTGCCGGAGTGCTCAAGCACATCACCCGTGTCCCAAATGCCTCGTTTTTTCCCTGGACCTGAGCAAGTTCTCAGGTCCGTTCGAACTCCGCACCCCATCATCCATGAAGAATGTTCTCGTGCAAGCTTCAAATGCGGAGACGAAAGGTGAAAAAGAGGCTATATTGAAAGCCAGCGGAATGCATAACATTAACGTACGTCAAACCCTTGCAACTGCCAGTATTTTTTCACTCGCTAATTTGACAACATTTTCTATTACCCTAACTGCAGCATTTTCTTTGGAAGTTCCGCTTTGCTGATCCATACAAAGCATATTCTTATGATACCCTGCATTCCGATGATCTTGGAAAGTGGGGTAAGCATCTGTGGCCTGTTTTATTAGATGCTCTTGAGAAGCGAAATCAAAAAGGGAGAGTGACACAAAGGTAAGACTTTCTGAATCACCTGCCGCCACATCATGATGAGACTTTTGATAATACTTTGGACAGGATGGCTGCGTTTCCTCGGTGGAGCCGGCTTAAGCATTTCAATAGCGTGACAACAACTCAGTTTACGGACGGCCAAGCCTTCTACGACATACTGAAGGTAATTATTAGTGTGTTCTCCCTTTCATAAAATGTTTAATGAACCACCTTCAGTGCATTTTACCGTGTATCGTCGACTTTCTGCCTAAGAACTCGGTGTTAGTGCACTGCATTCGTGCATACCTCCGCTTCAGGATCCTTGTTAGCCTCAAATGCATGACGACCAGTCGGCTTGACCAACTCAAGAAGGCAATAAGTGTGTATGAACAACATTGTAAGGTGTGAACGCTTAGTTTAAATTGCTTGCTTTAAATTTTGCTGGTGCTGACAGATGCGGAACAAGGGTGTTACTCGAGAATATGGCAAAAACTTCAACTTCTTAAAGCAACACGCCATATCCCACGTAATTCAAGATATTCGAGAAAAGGGAACGGTGGATAACTTTTCCACAAGGACTGGTGAAGGATTTCAGCAAGAAGCGTCGCAAGCCTACAAGCAGACGAACATGAAGAATGCAGAACATCAGGTATCGTGATCTCAATACATCTATTCCCCCCAAATCTCAGATACCAATCTGGACAGATGTGTGTCATTGACGAAAAGCAGGAGGCAGTTGCGCTGATTCGTATGCGGATTGACGACAATAAAAGAGCTCATCTCAATCTCGAAACAAGCCAGAAGGTCACGCAGGAGAGTGACGCCGAGCTGAAGGCCATCTCTGATGTAGTGACTGAGGTGTCAACACAGAGCTGGCGTTTGGGCTCTCCAGAGGGCAAGAAAACGAATGTCCGAGTTCTGACATCCTCACTCTCTCGATCTGATGCATGGTATAACTTGCTTGATTCACGAGTACGGGAATACATCCTTTCTCATCATCCAGAGGAGGCCATTCAAATGAGATTTGACGATGATATCCCGGTGAGTGATAATGCCTACGTACAACCCTTGAGCTTAGGGAAAGTCGAGAGTACGGGTGATCGGTCGGGTTGGGTGGCGCGGTATGGGTATGGGTACGGGTCAGTTTCGGCGTACCCGTGAGCTTCAAAACATGCCCAAGAGCGCCCGAAACGGCACAGAATTGGGCAAGGTATGCTTGAAATACGAAAGGCTCGTATTTCGAGCATATCTTGCCCAACAATTGTCCGTTTTGGACGTTCTTGGGCTCGTTTTGCACGGAAAGCCCGCGGGTAAACGGGTAGGGTACGCCACGGGTGCGGGTGCGGGTCGGCGAGTTCGTACCTGATGGTTACCCGTGACATTCCCCACTTGACTCAGATCTCACCTCTACCTGTCCCACTTTAGGTCCAGCGATTCAAGTACATTGTCCTCAAGTACCAATCACTCGAAGACTGGGGCGAGGGAGTTGATATCCTGCGGTGCAACAAGGATTTTCATGGTCGAGAGAGATATGATTGTGTCATTATCCATGACGATTCACCAAGGCCGAACGTTGCCAGGCTGTGCGACTTATTCCGATGCTGGCTGCCATCTGGACGGGCGCTTGATATTGCTTTGGTAAATAGGTACTCAGCCAGCAAATGGAGACCGAACACAGTCTGGGAAGGTTGCAGAGTGTTGCAGGAAGAGCCAAGAACCACGTTGATTGAAGCAAATCACCTTCTTCGCGGTGCACTTCTTTGTCCAGTCAGCACAAAGCAGGATGAACGGACATATTATTTCATCGATAGTGTTGATTCTGATATGTTCCTTCGTAACAACCCTACCTGAATTATAATTACTATTGAAGGCTTCACGAGCATATCATTACCAAAGTATCGTGCACATGCAGTTCCTATAGGCTATAAGTATTGTGCTCTATATTGTTTCGACTCAGGTCTATTGAACGGGGTACCACAGCGAACACAACTTCACATTTCTGTATTGGAGCTACTCCTTTGGCTCCACTAATGAGCATCATACTCCGCAAATATGGTCTGCTTTAACCCTGAATATCGTACTCCACATTGTTGCCCTTATAACAAGGGATACAGAGTGTGCGCTAACACTAACAACAAACCACCATGACTTCCAAACAACGCAAACAACCCCGTCCTCGTATTGAGCTCTTCCCAGTACCCATGCTGTCAATCCATAACTCCTCGAATCGCGACTCTGACAGCAATGGCTCGGAATTCGATCCTATCATTAATCGCTCCAGCAGCCCTGCTTCCATCCCTGAGCCTATTGCAAGTCAGCACAGACAAGCTCAAGCCAAAGAGCGACAGTTCGAACGCCAGCTTGCTACACGCCAACAACGTGGATTGGGTGCAGATATTGGTAACACCCTAGCTTCTAAATCTATGGGAGGGCGAGATACTAAGGTATGTGGCGAAAATCAAGTAGAGACATTACTTGTACTAAGTTGTTGTGCTTCTATAGTCCAAACCTGCAAGCTCCAGTTCGAAACGACACCTTGAAGAC
This sequence comes from Panaeolus papilionaceus, assembly GCA_015501605.1. Classification (NCBI taxonomy): domain Eukaryota; kingdom Fungi; phylum Basidiomycota; class Agaricomycetes; order Agaricales; genus Panaeolus; species Panaeolus papilionaceus. The sequence continues at coordinate 155,836 of JADNRZ010000024.1, read as the reverse complement.
ATTTCAAACCACGATGGTAACAGAGCCTCAAAGAGACAACATACTACTACCTCTCCATGTCCTAGCGAAATGAAGGACTTGGCCCAGCTGATCCAGTACGAAGTTTCAGAGGTCAGGAAAGTCATAGAGAGGTCAGCTGAAGAGGCAAGGAAAGACCGACAAGAGCTTGTTGGCGTTCTTCGCAACCTCCTACATGAGGTACAAAATGAATCGTAAAATTAATGTAATTATAAATTTATAACTCGCTTCGTGTTCACAACAATGTAACTCCAAGTCATAAATTCGAAATTTGAATAATATAATCTTCCATCCACGTCCCAGTGCTCCGCTCAAAGTCCCAGGAAGGGAGAGATCAGTTGAGATCAGCAACACTCAGTGGCATCATACGGCCACGATGGTTTTACGTGGCGGAAACTCTAGAGACGAGGGTGGCATATTCCGATATACATACTTATTCCTCGAGATATGACCCTCACTGTGCCAAAACAGAAAATACATCTTGTCTTGTCTATTCTGTACATCCTAGTGATGAGGTATTGCACCGAGTTAAACAGTGTATATGAAACAGACAGCCCTGATATTACTGGCCAGTTATAACATCAGTAAACGTTATATTACAGGTTTCAGCTTCGTATCGAGGCATATTCAGGGCTGATAGGTAATCTAGGCCGAATTGATAAAGGTGTATCTTCCAGTTAGGCTCTAACAGTCACGTACACACCACTGATACACCGCTGATACACCACTTATTCGTCAGTCCGAGTGGACTGATCCTCACCTATAAACCCGTCAGCGACTGCAAGGGTATATATGCAAATCGTGATTTTTCCGACATGGGGAACATTCAACAGGCTATTTTTAATATTGAGGAAGGTCTCCAAAGTCCTGATATTGTTTCAGATACTTCCCTCGTGCGCAGGTTACAAATGCAGCGCAGTCAACATAATGCGCTTTTTTTGGCACATCGACACGAGCTCTCAAAAACGGCACTGGAATGCAGGGGTGTCATATTGAGCCATATACCCGTGCTTGAGCAGCATATAAGGGTAGAAGAAGCATCGAAGTATGTCATTAGGGATAAGCAGACGGGGGCGTACATTATACACGACATAATGCGTGGAGAGGATTCGGTGGAGAAACCGGGGCTACAGGAGTCTGTAGCGGAGGCACGAAGGGAAATTCTTCATCTCAATAATATTTTGGACATCCTCTCCCAGGATATCACTCCGCCCTGGTCGATGAACGGGATACAGCAGGCAATGACAGTAATCCGCGCCGGAACCACGCATCCCTCAAAGATTTTGGGAAGACTGATAGCACTGATTCGTGGTGATTGACGCTTGTGGCAAGAGTTGGGAACAGGATGGATGGCAGTCTCAAAATAGAGCCTTCATCAGTACGATAAAAGGGCATTATTTCAGCGTATAATCCAGAATATATATTCTCATTCAAAGTAATACACACCACGTTAGAATCGCCACACTTGTCCCTACCTACTTGGCGATGTTCTTCAACGTCTGAGTATCGGCACAGAAATTAAGGTCTCTGCTTGTAAAGCTGCCCATACCACAATCCAGGTCGCTGACTCGCATTTGAGAACCTTCTAAGAATCTGTCGATGAGCCTTTTACAACTGTTCTGAGCAACTTGAAAATGATTACAATTGAAACCATGTAATCTATATTCGAACAAAGGAGCATATGTATAATACGACAACATTTAACTTGAAGTTCAAACTTAGATTAACGGCATTGTCACCATAGCTGATAGGGAGAGACTTACCAGGAATAGGGACTCATCCCGAGGCCCTTTGCTTGGTTCTTTTGTTTCCCCAGCGCTTCACTGTGCTGATAGTCTTTGTCAAGAGGCCGTCCTTCCGTGCTACCGCTTCCGGGGTTGACGCGACTGGATGTTGAACAGGGATATCTGGTTGCGGTGTTGGCGCACGAAGTGTGGAGTTTGGAAGTTGTAAAACGTTCCCGTGATGGACAACGGGGTCTGCCCCTGGCTGACTAGTACAAAGGTCAGGTGCTGGTCCGAATTCACTCAACTCCTCCTGGAACTTGGCGAGAAGTTCCTTCACTTCCTCCAGTTGCGGAATGAGAATGATTTCAAGCTGCTTATCTGATCGGTCTGTTGCATCCTGTAAATCCGAGTGAATGTTGGCTTGCTGCAGTTTGAGATCCTGGATCCGTGATTGGAGGTCGTTGTATATATGCGATGCAAATGCAGCCTGTCCGAGACTGAGAGAAATTGATTTCTGAAGGTTGAATGATACAGTGGGCATGTGACCAGCGGAATCATCCAAAACTCTCAGAGCCGATGTGTAGGTGTTCTCGAACTTAACAAGACGACTCCCTTTGTCAATATAACCCTGATGAAAAGTATGAGCACATCAACCCCACAAGAAAATTTACCGAACGCCATACCTTCCATATATCGTTCTGGAGCTGGTCGAAATTACTTATCGCCCGGTGCCTCGCGCTGTCGCTCCAAACCAAGTCCCACATCGTGGAAACAATGGTAATCCTGGGTGCTGATTGTGGTCCTGTCAATGCCTCGAAGATTCGCAAAACGCGTCTTTGGCTTCCAGGCAGTCGTGGGTTGTTAATTGGTGTGAGATAAAGAATACGAAAGGTTAATAGCTCCCTGGTACAGGTTCAAGTCAGTACGCCGTTGCAAAAGAGCAACAGCTGGCAATTACTTTGTCTCTTGAATCGTCTTTTTCAACATGGAAACTATACCCATCGCCGATATCTTGCTATCTGCGAAGCCAGGGACATCCACAAGATAGATGGGATATAATCGTCTGGCTTTAACATTCACGACACGATAGATGGATACTGATTGTGTGAAACCTTCAAGCTTGTTGCTTGATAGACCGAGTGAAGTGTTTGGTGAGAGCGATTCTATGAACTGTGCGTCGCGGCATTGGTACTTCAACTCTGCAAGTTGTTCCATGTGTAACAAATATTTCACATACTGTGCTCTTTCCTGATCCAGTTGGACCAAGTATCCTACGCCAACGCATATAAGTCGCAGTTTTGTAGGGGTTCTGCATGCTTACACGAATACGAAAAAGCCAACCGACTCCTGTGATACTATTTTTGAAACCCGTTCCACCGACACATCTCCATGAATGCTGAGGTTCTTGATCTTATTTGCAATCTCCGGGCTTGTGGTCATTACACCGTATCAGAGTGTAGTGAGGGGGGCACTGGTATATCGAGATGGAAGTGCGGGAGGGAAAGCAATATTCTGGGGAAACTCTCCTGTGTGAAGAAAGTCTCGTGGGGATCACATGAATCATATTTGCTCATCGTGCGACGACTGGGATGCTACACCACTTGCCCAGTATGTGTCTTTTTGCAAATTGCTCAACCGAAAATCGGCATCCTCGATTGTCTTGGGAGTCACGACATAATGGGTACGGCAACTAATGAGCTTAATTGGCTGTCCAGACATATTATTCAATATCGGTACGTATGCCATTTCAGCTCAAGAACTCACTACAAACCATCCAGTTGCTCTGCGAGTGCCTTCATGATTCGGCTCTCTGAAAGCTTGGTATCGAGATAACCCGGGTTATCCATCAGGATATAATTATCATTCCACTGATCTCTCAGTCTGACCATTCTATAGCGGGTGATGATCTCGGTGACACTATCAAGCGTGTCTTTGGATATGAACAGGTCACGATCTTGTGGAAAGACTCTGGACGAACTGAAGACGACCATTTATCGGACATGCAGAGCCAAAACAGTAATACTGTAAGGACAGAGTGACTCGATGCTTACAGCACCCTTCCACAAACCTATAGGACCCAGGAGACTACAGGAGGAGGGTGGTTAACGTTTAAGCCCAGTACTTTGCATAGGGTTTCAAATACCACCCACATGTGGACCTGCACATCTTCTCCTTTCGCATTTTTGCAGTGATTGGAACGACGCTTATTGGAACCTCAAATCTAGTTCATTTATATCCTTATGAAGTCGTTGGCATCGTGACTTTGGTAGAGATAGGTGGCGACAGGGACTGAGGGTCACAGCTCAATGAAGTGCGTGAGTTGTAGGACCCTCATCCGCATCTTCGGTGATTAATTGAAATATAAAATATCACCTCCAATATGCACTGTGCATAATGTGAAATAATACGGATAAAAGTTACGCACGAGATGAGAAAAAGGCTGTAAAAGTGTTCTCTCCGTTGGGCTCCAACATTTTGCTATCTTGAAGTTTCAGATCACATTTCGGCATATTTGAAATTGAGATGGGAAGCTCTCATTTTCGACTTCATATTGAGAACACCCTTCCTGGAAGCAATATTCGAAAATCCTAAATTTGTATCTTGTCATTGTCGTTTTCGAATGCAGACTCACAAGCCATCTCTGCAACAGGTGGTGAGATGCTAGGCGGTGTTTGAATTGAACATCAATGATGATTGATGATCAATTTACATAAGTCGTCCATCAAACCGGGCTTGAACCCAATCCACCATCATCATGGTCCCGCACCTGAGCGGAACATCTCTTTCCTGATTTCCGACCTTCCATCCACTGTTTTCTTAATGCACAACGTCGGTTGAAGCTACATGATGACTTAAAGTCAAAAGTCTGGTGGTCATGGTTAGGTTATTCCCAACACATCGCGTCGTGCTTAGGAAATGGGCCCTTGGCTAGGCTGTGGGTACGCCTCTTCTTTCAAACAACTATCATTATATATGTGAGTAAAGCATCCTGCTCTTTGCTACTTCTGACTAATCTTCAGCGTCACAGTATACTGATGTAGAACAACACTATAAAATTCATTTACCGTTCTATGACCTGCATTAAGTCCATCGCACCCAGATTCTGCTCTGTAACCCGACCATACGTGTCGGAAGCCCTGTCGACCCCTTGACTTTTTCGTCAATTGTGCTAGAGCCCGTCAGCTCACTGAGCGCCATTATTCCATCTGTCTGTGGAGCAGACGTCGGGCACAGAATGTGTTGGTGCTATCAAGGAACGACAAGGAAGGTGTGGATTGCGCTGCTCCTGGGGAATGGAAGGAGCGTCAAATAGAAAAAGGAGGCGTAAGATGGAATATTGCGAGCTGGATATTTTTTGAGAGGCAGAGATAAAAACGCAGAGTGGGTACACTTCTCATAACTGCTCCGGTTCATTGACTAATCGCAAAACTTGAACTTAGATCTCCGCCAGTAATCACACTACTTGGAGACCATGAGACGAAGTCGGGTTGAGGTCTGGTCATCCATTTCCTTATCAATTGAGGATGCTGACCGTGTGGTGAAATCACGCAGGTTACTTGCTTAACCAGAAATACGACGTAAACGCACATTAACCTCGCTCCTGTGCGAGGGCTTATTTTGTACAGCGGGAAGTGAGGGTTGTGTCTAGGTCGGCGACATCAGAGGGGCAGTAGAGAAGGTCGCGACAGGAGCTACTCCGTTGTAACAGGCAAAAGTCAGTGTCCTGGAAATCTACTTAGCAGCGTAGGCTCACCTCTTAAGGAATTGCTAGACAATGGGCACCAGATGTGCACTCCGTACACCATCAAGCTCATCCAAAGCTCAATTCCAACCTCAAAGTCGTCACCTATATTCTTCTTACTTTTTACTCCGCACCCAGTTCCGCCACTCACAGCAATTAATGCATTGACACGTCATCAAACCTTGCCATGAAACACCCCTCCCTCCTCCTGAACCACCTCCGCTCCCTTCACTGCATGTCTCGTGTACTTGATGAATCACATTCTCTACCCAGTCCAACCTCCAACATGATCTGCCGCATCCTGTTATACAGACCCCATGAATGCCTCCAGCTTGCTATCACGATGGAGTGTCCACGTGTCGCTGCCGTTTGACCAGCCTCTCACCGACATTCCGTCTGCGCGTGTCCTTGCTTGCCTGACAATAACCCCTTCGAACCTATGAGGGTTCCAGAAATACCCTCCACCCTGACAAGAAGCTGTATGACGGGCTTCACTAGCAGTGGCAGCGAGGGAAGGGCTGACACGTCATCAAACCTCGTCTTCATTTTCCACCTCCTCCCTCCTTACGACAATGGCACCACGAGTTGACTCTACATGAACACACGCTGTGTGCGTATCCCCATCCTGACCTCTACCACGTCTTCAACTGCCGTCTTATTCACCTAACCTAACCCTTCTTTCCTCTCATCACCTCCACGCGACAATCCAGCACTGGGCATTTCATCTGAGTGTCACGTTCATCGTGTTGTGACTTCATTAACTCATAAATTTTAGGACCCAAATCTCCGTATCAATCAGTGCGCAACACGACATTCCCCTTGGCGGCGCATCGTTGTAGCGCTCGCCTTTCTGATATCACACTCACTCACACCGAACGGGAATACAGAGTGACGTACCTTACAACCCCAACATTCCAAGATGCGCGGTATTTCATCTCATTTATTCCATCATTTTATAATTATCATTCCTCTCTCCGCTGTCGTTTTAGTTCCGTTTCACTATCTCCCTGCCACTCCTCACATCATCACCCGACGGCTTGCTTTGAACCCTTTTCTTGTGCGGCTCGGCGCTTTCTTGCTTTGTGATCTATCCCCGAAGTCTGGTAGTCAGCCGTTTAGGTTTATGGATAACTCTTTGCATTATTTTGGTCTTGGTGAAATCCGGAACACAGTTGCATGCCGCACCTTTCAAATCTCTCAGTTCTCATATTTTCGTCTCAGTATCGCTCTGCATCGTTTATTGATGTCTCAGCAATGTTTCTCGTACTCCGAAGGCTCTATTAATAACGGAATACCAACCCGCACTCGCAGAGCGACTCAGTGACATGTTGATCTGACGTCCATCATTGGGTGTTTGTAGCAGTCAACTGCGTCGCATGCACATCAGCGTGTTGGTAAGTCTGAAGTATAGGTGAGCGCGCTACTCGTCACTGGGAATCCTCGAAACAGAAGAGTAGGCCAGTGAATGAGGAACTGTGGGGTTGGAGCAGTAATGATCATGCGGGAAGGGAAGAAAAATCAACACATCGCCACACAATTCTGCGACAATCAAATCCGGCGTCCAAATTTTATCTTCTGGATAACACAAAATGGGTTCATCTTCGTCAAAATTTAGATGATGGATTAACCAAAACCGCAAAGATAAGGACATAATTACCGTTGTGTCATTTGACAATAAGATTTTCGCAAGTATGGACACAAAAATAGGAATTTGTTGTGAGATATGTAAGATGTGTACGATCATGGAAACGAGATAATCGCGACACTAGCCTCACGTCTGACGTGCACCCAACTGTCCACCACACATTGCCTACAACTTTCATCATCTTGTCCATTAGCACCACCTACGCATTCCCAATCTCATTCGTCCGCTAGTTTTCTTGTCATGGAGTGGTACAACCCCCGAAACTTTGATATCACTGGCGATATTTCTATCAAACCAGTGATGGGGCGCATCCCCAACCTCCCGGACCCATGCCTATATCTGTATGTATGATTTATAGAAATAGTTCTGCCTCACCATGTATTTAAAGAGCGAGTTTATACAGTATCATGGGACCCACAGGAGCAGGAAAAAGCGCCGTAAGTCAACGATTATTCATATCATTGTGATCCAACGTATCTGAATATTTCGCTGTTGATGCATCTCAAGTTCATAGAAGCGTTCGCGGGCGAATCTCAGCAACTCTCTATCTCCAATGAACAACTGGTGGGATATACACAGACTGTGAACGCTTACCAGGTTGTGAATGTGAACTTCTTTGACGAACCTGTGTATCTGGTCGATACCCCTGGGTTTTCAGACTCGAAGATCTCGGAAGTTGAAATTGTGGATATGGTTAGAAAGTGGCTAAAAGATAATCTGTGAGATAATTCCTCTGATCTCGCGTGTGGAATTCCATTGATTTGTACTCTTAGTTTAGAATCTGTCGACGCAATATTGTATTTGACCCCAATCTCGGATACTCGACTACCGGGAAGTCGGCGCAGGACCATGGAGATGCTAAAGCAGTTACTGGAACCTAACGGCGGACAGAGATCGGTGACATTTGTAACCACTATGTGGGACACACTGCGCAACGAACGCACTCTAACCCGAGCAGAGTCCAACTTTGCTCAACTTACAGATGGGATTTGCAAGGTACATACATTGAGGTTTGTCCGTGATTTCTCGGTGTCATTGACTTGGACTATGTAGGACTTTTTTGGAGACTTATATGTATCCATAACACGATTTATGAATACCAGGAAGTCTGCATTCGAAGTTCTGGATAGTGCATACCATTATTCAGTACGTTCATTTTCCAACCCTATATCTTCAGCACCCCCCCACCTCTACCAAGATCTACACGAGCGAATTGAGGGTGCGCTTCAGGAGAAACAGATGATTGAGTTGGAGCTAGCCCAACCTGAAGCACAAATCGACACCAACCTCAGCGCCATGCTCGAGAAGAACCAGAGGGAGAATCACGAGACACTCACTAAGTTCATTCGGCAGTTTGTCAACTTTGGTCCCCTTCCAGCTGAATTCAGGCTGGCAGCTCAGCATCTCCGCAAGTCAATTGCAGCTAACACGACCCCTCTCAACCTCAAGTACAAATGGTTGTGCTGGCAATGGGAACACGAGGCGGAGATTACGGCTGACGGTGACTTGAACACCTCGACGGGGGTCTTGGTTATCAAAGGCCTTGCTCGCTCGTTGTTCAAACTTCCGAAGCGTCGTGGAGTTGAATCATCGGAGCGTGACGAATGAGGTATATTTCATCTATGTCTTTATCTTCTATTTTTTTTATTTTTGTTCCAGTGATTTCCGGTCTCCCACTCTACCACCTGCAAGGCTCAACACTGCGACAACACTCTCATATGCCTTTTCTAGTCGTCGCTCTTTTTATTAGCCTCTGCCATTGCACCCATCCTCCGATTCTCTTTGCATCCTTCCCTGTTTCTGGACACTGTGATATAGTTGCGATTACTCGTGCTGTGCTTACTTTTGCCTGTTGTTGTTTTTTTTGTCCTCTTTATAAACTGTACTTCAATTTCATATTTTCCTGGATATCCTAGACGTGATTCGTATTAAAGAGTAGCAGCGCATGCAGGCAACGAGAGCCCAATAATCATTAGCGGGTGAATATGGTAGTCTCAGGTCTGACGAGGCTGTGGCACTCCGCCATATGTATGGATTGACATCATGTCCAATATATCTTTTTTCTTTTTTCTTTTTTTGTGGAGCCAATGTCAGTAGGCAGTCAATATATTATCGTCTCCTTCATGCCGGTGTGTAGTGCAGGAGTTTCACCCATGACAGTAGGGTGGGCAGAACCCACAGGGGGAAATGCTTTTACGCACTCCATGTGTGGGGCTCACATTTCTCTCGCAATACCCACTAAAACCCCCGGTTCCGTCCATTCCTCTACCAAGTTATCTCCATTTTCGAGCATTCCTGCCCATGTGTCCTTTACCAATCCTCTGCTGAGGGCCTTGTTACCATATTTTTTCTGGTTTGTTAGGAGACAGTCAATTTTTAATCTTGAGTTTATCACAGAGTACCATTTGCTTATAATTTCTTTGCTTCATGTATTTTAATCATGTCCAATATATCACAGGAGTCTCACACTCCAATACATTATGCAAGCCAATATTTATGGTGCTCTGTTTGCACAAATCACTGTCAAACCCCAGGGGCCAGAAAAACCGACCGCAGATACGGGGGGAGTTTCTGTCTCAGGGTAGTAGGTTTTCCGACCTTGAGCTTCAATGCTAAAATGGGAAATGTGGTGTGAAAAATTGATCCTGAGTAGTGTTGATGTGCGCGCGACGTCTTCAGGTGCGTAAACAAATCACACTGATGACCGGAGTGAGGTCAACGTCGCAAGAGTCGCTCTGAGGGTGCGTGTAGGTGTTTCCGTAGTTGACTAGGCCTTCGTAGCGATAGAATAAACAGATATTTGAAGCAGACGACGCTTCCTAGGACTGATATGTGAGACTAAAACTTAGAGGTTCGAAATGTGGGCATAAAAGTAGCTCCTGTATTTTTACGAAGCACTCTACACTAAATACAAACACCAAAGGAGGTAAACTACCAACTAAGGGGGTTCGAAACGAAGCAAGAAAGCGCCAAGGCGCAGCAGGAACAGTTTTAAACAAAGGAATGAACTGAAAGTGGTAAAGAAGAGGAGGGGTAAAGTGAGGGGAGATGGGAGTTGGACGATGAAAAGAGGGTAAACATTGAAGAAAATGATGAATTAAACGGATTTTAGAGTCTGTAGGCGCCATGGGGTGCGCTGTTGCAAGGTACATTGGTCAGACTATCCGATTGGTGTTGTGGTGGCTGATGGTAATGATAAATCGCAACGCGCATGATGATTTATGCGCGCCTTAAGTCGGGAAACAGACCGTGGTGACCGGGATGTGTAAGCGTCGATGCGTGAGACGCGCGTGCGTGTGTGATGATGGAATGCGAAATTAGCGGGTTTACGGGTTCAGGTGAGCGCGCTGCTCATCAGTGTGAATATGTCCGCTTTTGAGATAGGTTTGACAGCTGTTATAACCTCCACCCACAGAGCAGAGTGGGCAGAAATTATGGCCACAAATCGAACAATTGCGGCCACACGCCTGGCCCGGTGTGATGGAAATCCCAGTGCCTCAAAATTCCCCACCCTACTGAAATTCTGATGAAGGCAACATTTCCTGGCCAGGCACTAAGGGTTTTCATACTTGGAAATCGCACAACATTGCCATTTCAGGAAATAAAAAGCAATTTATTATTGCCTGAAATGGTGTTTAATACTATTTGAGTGGGGGTTTTTCTACTGTTATAATACAAGCAGTAAGGAGGTATTTTCTACACTAAATAGCAGAAAACCCCTTGATTATGTTAGGAAAAAACAGAATATGAACAGTAGAAATGTGAGATATTGGGTGGCAGTATGCTCATGCTTTCACAGCAGGCCCCTTCTTACCATTCCTTCCTCCTGCTCCTGCCTCCTGGGACCCTGCCTTTGCCTTTCCTTTATTCGGAGCTGCACTGGCCACCACCTTTGCTGCTGCAGTGGTCTGTGCCCTGGTTGATGCTCATGTCCTTGCTGCTGCAGTCTTCTGTGCCTTCTGTGGCCTGGAACCATCAGACCCCCCTTCTTGCAGCTCACTAGTGCTCTTTCGTTTCCCTCAGGTGTTTTGTGTGGTAATCGCAGGGGCCTTCAGATCAGGGGTGGTGTCGAAGGGTGTAAAGTGATGTTGAGCTGTGAGATTATGTTTAGAGCAAGCAGTGACTTTGTCTGGCATGCCAATGGCTTCATTGTCATCACCCTGACTAAGTTCCTTGTCATCAAAGGGGCTGATATCCAATCCTGGGCTGCCAATGGCAACTCCATCAGCCTGGCCTGCATCTGCGACTGCACCAGCAGTCTCGACAAAACCCTCTGCCCCTTCCTCAACCCAAACCATACCTTCCACCTCAACTTCACCACCAGCTTCCACCTCAACTTTACCACCATTGCCACCAATGTCCTCTTCAACCTTGCCACTAGCTTCCTCCTCAACCTGCATACCACTGTGGAAGAGGAATTTGCCTCCTGGTGAGGAATATGATAGACAGAAGAATGGGGCAAGTGTATATGATAGAACAAAATAGAATAATGGTTCCTTAGCGAGGGAACAGTGAGTGAACGTGATGTGTGAAGTTGTGTGCTCAACATGCTCGGCTCAGGCTTGGGGTGACTCAGACTTGTGCACGAAAACATAAGTGGGGGCAGAAAAGATGATAATGATTGAGTGGGGGTTCGTACTTTAAGTGAGAAAGAGGTAAGAAGTAACTAATACTGGGCATGTGCGTGCTCTTGCACTGCCCAGGCTTGCTAATCATATGGATTTGAAATGTATTTACTCTATGTAATTGTCCATGTTGTAATAAAATAAATGGGTCTCCTAGAGTTTGCTGCTGCCAGTCACTCCTCTTGTCATCGCCAGCTCAATGCGTCACTGAGCTGAGTTGTCCAGGCTCAAGTGGGTCATCAATCCACTTGCTGCAGGAGCAGAGCGCGATGAGAGGGGAGGGAGTTGGGAGTTTTGAACAGATAGGAGATTGAGAATGTGAAGTGAAAGGGAATGATGGGAGTTATAAGGAATGCGGGTGTATCGAAGGTGAAGAGTATGTAAGGGATAGGAGTCTTCCAAGTGCAGCGGTGGAAAGAGAAGTGGAAGTGAAGAAAATAAAATAGAAATATCTACTAACCCTACACCCTTATACCCATCTCGATTCCGTTCTTGAGGACTCGTTTGTGTTTAGGGAGTTTTGAAGTGTCATGAGAGGTGGAGGTGGTGAAGTGTAGGAGTGGCCATGATCCTATTTGGAATGTGGAAGGTCGCACGTGCGTGATGTGCTGATGTGCAGTTGAGCGCGCTGTGTGATTAGTGGTATGAGCATTGAGCTTGTTCGGTGATGAAGAGGGTGTTTAAGGTAAAATAGATAAAATAAAAGAGTGATAAAATAAAAGAATTAAGTGAGTGGCTTACACAAGTGACTCAACTTTCTATTCCACACCACCATTATCCTGTTCTTGTTCCATTGCTGCTTCCTCGGCTTCCCTCTCTAACACCCACTGTGCCAGCTTCATTTTCCGTGCCTGTGCCTTCACCTTCCTAATTGAGCTCATGGGATCCCTTTGGATAACCTTCTTGTGCCAGCACTTATTCTTGTTTGTGGTCTTTAGAATCTCGTGAGTTGCCCATCCATGTCGGAACTGCTTGAGGTAGGGGCAGTGAAGATTAGCCTATTGTCAATAGAATATATTAGTAAATGAGAATAGCATATACACAACAAAATGTAACATACCACATTAATGATAGTTTGAACAAATCTTGGGTCTTGGTGGCACCACTCAATCAGAAACTGGTCCTTGAGATGTGCAACACATCCATGAACAACATCCTAGAGTTTCAGGTATTAGCACTCCATCAAGGAAAGATTATTTAAGAAGCACATACCCTCACCTCGTTATAAAGATCTTTGTCATCCTGGAGGCCCATAACTGCTTGTAAATTGCTCCTCGCAAGGCTGCAAGGTTTAGGAATTGAGCCATCTGGGATGTTGTCATAGTTGGGCATGATACTGTCCTGAGAATCTTCCAGGGCACAAAGGCAAGAAAGCTCCTCTGTAGCATATCATGAGCAATGTACAGCAAAAAGATAAGTCACTTACCCTCCTGACGTTCAATGCATAGAAGCATTGCTTGGATCTCCTCTGGGGTATACTGGGAAGCAAGTTCAGCACCGATCATAAACCCAACAGCTGGTGGATTGGTGAAAGCTGATGAGGTGGCAACAGGGAGTGGAACAGTAGCAGTGACAGAGGCAGGAACTGCAGCAGCAGCAACTGGGACCGGAACAGCAACAGCAGTGACTGGGGGCAAGGTAGCAACAGCAGTGACAGGGGGCAAAACAACAGCAGCAACCAGAGCTGGGATAGCTGGGACAGCAGGGCTTGGAACAGCAAAGGCTGCAATGGAGCCCAGAACAATGGAGGGTGGTGTAAGGGATAGGAATGCCCAGAAGCCAAGTTGATAATCGAGTGAGGAATCATCCTGATCCCCACTGGCCTATATACTACATCGGATAAACTATCTACTGGTATGCTGTGCACTAAATGTAAGAATAGGCTAAGGCTATGCAATATCAAATGATGGTGACGAAACAATCAGGAAAGGAGGCTGCACACTACAACAGGGGTATCAATGATGCAATGGGCGGCTGTACAGTGATCTAGAGATGATGACCAGGCTGTGCACTGTAACCATGCTAGGGTGGGGGTTCTGTGACAGATCCCTGACAGGTGGTTGGGAATTAGTAGAAGCTGAAGCTGGACAATGAATACAATTGCAGGGAGCAGTGTTTGTGTAGGGATGCCATTGCAAGGATATAAAGTTGGTGACAACACTGCCAAGAGGGGGTGTAGAGGCAGGGATTTGCGTAGATGTTACAGCAGGGTTTGAGGACGAGATATTCAGGTTTTTGTAAGGGCACCTCAGACACACACAAGTCCTGGGGGAGATCCAAAGATATACATATATCAGCTCTACATAAATACAGGAAGTATACTCATCTGGGGGAGATCCAAAGAGAAAGAGGTAAAGGATCAAACCCAGGTGAAACAGCTATTTAAGTGATGAGCTGGCATTGGCATCAGCCTTGATGCCAAACAATGCCTTTGGGAATAAACAAAGGGAAACACAAAGGAATGACTATGCAACAGTGGAAACAACTAAATAATAAATGAGTGACAACTAAAGGAAGGTGTAATATAATATGTATGAGTCCATGATATGTCCAGATAGTGAAATAGAGCAAGGGAAATAGGAGAAAGGAGAGATAGGAGAGACAATAATAAAGAAAGGAATAGGAGGTAGCAGGAGATCCCCTGACAGTTTTGACTTTGGAGGGCATTGCATGCATGATAGGCAGCTTGAGGGGTAACAGCCTTGTTAGACACATTGGGATTGGGATGGGATCGTCAAGCTGGTTGTTGGGGTTGTTGAGGACATTGGTTCATGGTGCTAGCCATTGGTATGAGTTCAATCTATGGTGAATACCTGTATTTATAACAAAATGACCAACTTACCTTTGGTTTGCATGGACCATCTTCATCTGATGTGTCCTGGTTTTTTAAAATAATTCATTTCAATAGATTGGATGAGCTGGAGAAAAAATGGGATTTATGAATTGAGTAAAGACCAGAAAATTTGTTGGGGATAGAAATAATGACAGATGTTGACATATTTTCAGAGCTTGCTGGTGAAACTGGAGCAGAGCAATCAGTAGAGTATGCAAGACTGAATGAGAAACAAACCGATTTCTTTTTAGCAAGAGCTCAATTGGAACATGCAAGACTCATGGCTATCTGTAACAGTACTAAAGTAGCGAAGGCAGGGTGGAAGCAATATTTTTTTCCCTGAGCAAAATAAATGCACAGAGCTTGAGATGGTCCAAAAAAAGCAGAAGTTCTCAGTACAAATGTTCAGAAAACTGCTTACCCTGCATCTAAAAAAGTGAGACACAGAAAGGTTAAATACCAGCAACAATGAGTGGGGAGAACTCATACCAAGATGGCCTCCTCCCAAGACAACATTGTTCCCTCTTCCCAATCCCCTTCCCCAGAGTCCATTCCATCGTTGCAAGACCCATGCACTTGTGAAAATCAGGCTGCTCACTGGGACAACACTGGACATGTTCACCCCAACCTCCCACCCAGATGCTTGCTCTTTCTTTCCGTGCCTAGGGACACACAGGATAACAGTATTGGTGAGTACATTACTCTAGGGGAAGTATCAGGATTCACTTACCATTCCATTGGCCAGACCAACAACACAGCAAGACTCCACTGTCTTGATCTCATCCTGCACCTCCCCTCTTCCAGGATACTGTTACGGTTGACTTGTTCAGCGCGTACAAGTCCGGCCGTAGAGTCAACAAGAACGAAGTTCGAAGGTGAAGTCGGAGTCAGTTCGGTGAGTTGCATTAGAGTTCAAGAGTATCTAACTAAGAGTGCCACTTCGAGTATTCGCTCGATGGTATTGTCTTAGCAGAGAGCAAGTAAAAGAAGTCCAGTAGAAGTTATTGTTCTATTGTAGTTAAAGAACTAGCTAAAGAACATAGGGTATAGTACTGGGGTTTATATACGTAAATGCTAATGGTCCGTGCGCAGAACAAGAGGTCAGTGCGCAAGATAAATAAGAGTCAGAAGACAGGGTGAAGGAGTCATGATGGAGCGTGTATGGGAGTATAGTAGAGAGCGAGTCATAAATGTGAGAGAGGTGTGAGTCAGAGAATGGAGTATCATGTGGAGTGAGAGAAAGAAAAAGGTAAGAAGATAAGACGAACTATAAGTACAAAGAGAGATGATAGTACACGAAGATAAGATAACAGTCCGGATAAGATGAAGACAAGATAGGGGTATAGTGATAAGACAAGGGAGAAAAGATAAAGCGTAACATTACCCCCTTTTCAAGGCTGATTGACCACAATCAGGTGTTGATGTTATGAATAGCTTCGTCGCACATGTCGTCGTCGTAGTCGGAAAAATCGTAGGCCCAAGTGCCGTCGTCGTTAGTACTGCTTTTTGGAGTCCATTGCTTGCTTGGTTTGTTGTCGCTCCAAGTAGTATCCCAAGCATTGTTCCTTCCCCAAGGATTGGAAGATCTCGGCAAGTTCTTCTTATTCTTGCCTTTGTTGGTGGATGAAGGCAATCTCTTGGAGCATGCATTCGCGAGATGGTTGGGGGCGTATTTCTTACAATGGGGACAGCGATATTTTGGGCAATTTTGTCGGAAATGGTTCTCGGAATTGGGACAGGAACGACATAGGTCTTGCCCTCGTTTCATTAAACTGAGGACATGGCAGCGGGTAGTGAAGTTGAGGCCATCGAACATTTTGTGGAGGGGTCGTTGGGCGAGATTCTCTAGTGTTGGGAAATGATTTTGTTGATAGGAGTAGTCATATAGGAAGGTTTTGTCGCGTTTGAAGGTATAAAGGTCGTTGGGTTTGTAGTGAGCGTATTTTGCCCTTTGGGTGGTAACCAGTTGCATGAGTCAGTCGCGACAGACCAGGTTGTTGAAGTGTTCGGCGCAGAACAACTCGAATTGAGAGCAACCGATATTCCAATAGGTTGCGGCGGCCTTTTCGTGAGCACTGATGGCCGCATATAACTTTAGGACTTGTTCACAGGTTTGAGCAATATGACTGTCCATGGTTCGGATCGGAGAGAGGAGGGTGTCGTTGAAAGGGAGGGTCCAAGCGAGAGCTTCGTAATCTTCTGAATCACGGAAGATATTGACAAACTCGTCAAAGGAGATGGAGGTACGATCATGGGTGGTGCTTGGGGATTCTTTGGGAATTTCCCAAGCAGAAGCGTCGTTGGGGTTGAGGGCGACATTGGTGGTGATAGTGTGGGCGGTGACGAGGGTTTTGAGGACATCGTTGAGGCTTTGGATTTCAGGAACTTTGGATTCTGATTTGCTTGCTTCTTCTTCGAGGATGTGTCCTCTTTGTTTTGCTTCGGCAATGAGGGTTTTGGTGTGGGCGATGAACTTGGAGTCAGACATGGATTGCGGAAAGACAGGGGAAGCGGCAGTAGGAGGATCAGAAAAGGATCCTTGAGCGGGGGAGAGGATGCGGACGGATTTGGGAATTCCTGAGGAAGTAGAGGTAGAGGTGGAAGTGGGAGTCATAGTGAAGTTGGTTGTTGTAGGAAGGTTGATTCTGTTGGAGAATTTAGATGAGTTTGCGTCTTCTTTTATAAGCGGAAAGGATATCAGGGGCGTTGACGAGGTTGGCTTCTGGTTCCCAGGAATTATGAAATGGTGGGAAGCCTTTCCACGATACCATATATTCTCAGTTAGGTGGTTTCCCTTGATGGTGGAGAATAGATTCGACTTCGTATTCTTCTTCTCCGCCGATAAGGTCGGGCGGTGGTTCTGGGAAATTTGGGCCGTATTCTGGGGTTTCATGATACGGTGTGAGGAGGTTAGCGTGGAAGACGTTATGAATTTTCCAATAGAAGGGGAGTCGGAGCCTATAAGTGACAGGTCCTAAGACTTCGGAGATCGGAAATGGTCCTTGACATTTGGAGGAAATTTTCTTATTGGTACCAAGTCGGAGGTTCTTCGCTTCTAGCCATACTTGTTGTCCGAGTTTGAAAGGCGTGTGAGGGTTTTTACTGTGGGTGATCATGCGGTTTCTGGCGTGGGTGTGAGCAGCGATTGCTTCTTGACGCATTTGGACAAGGGTGCCAAGTTTGTTCTCTACGGAAGGGTGAATAGAATGTTCGAAAGCGATTGGGATTTGGGTGGGGTTAGTTCCTAGCATGAGTTCGAAAGGAATATGTCAGCGGTCGGAATGTCGGCAGTTATTGTGTGTGAATTCGAGAATAGGTAGTGTGTCGACCCAGTCTTCTGGGTTAGAGATACAATAAATGGAAAGGTAGGTTTCGATCTCTTGGTTGTAGCGTTCCGTGGTGCCATCGGTCTGAGGATGATAAGCGGTGGAAAGTCTGGATTCGATTCTGAGGAGTTTTAGGAGTTCTTTGAAGGTGTAGGAGGCAAATCTGGGGTCTCTGTCTGAGATGATAGAGTCAGGTAATCCAAAACGTTTGTAAAGGTTGTCGAGTAGGAGTTTGGCGACACCTTCGGAATTGATTGTTTTCGTGCAAGGTAGCAAAATTACCCCCTTCGTAAGGCCGTGGTCCACCACAGAAAGAATAGAGTCGAATCCTTTCGATGGGGGAAGGTCTGTGATAAGATCCATAGACGTCTGGGCGAAGGGTTTGAGAGATTTTGGCAGTTCGATCGGAACTAGAGTTGGTCTTGTGGGGTTTCGGTTAATTTTGAACTGTTGACAAGTGGCGCATCCTTTGATGTATGACTTGATGAATTGTCGCATCCCGGGCCACCAATGTGTGGCAGAGATAGAGTTGAACATTTCTAGCTCTCCTGGGTGTCCAGCGGAAACAGTGTCATGGAAATGGTGAACAATGGAGCGGCGGAGTTCGTTATCTTTTGGGAGATAAACCTTCTCTTTGTAGAAGAGAAGTTTCCCATAGTCGCCTTCCTCGTGGGACCAGTCATTGAGAGAGGTTCCTGAAGATACATTCTTATCGGATAACAACAGTTCTAGTGCTTTCGTGGCGTCCTTGTCTAAAGATTTGGCAGTTGCGATCTTTTCTTGGAGTTCGAGGTCGATGAGGTTAACAAATAAGGAGTTGGGGAGTACAGTGATGTCGGTATTTTCCTCGTTATCTCCTTCTGGGACAAGATCGGGTCGTCATGAGAGAGCATCAGATTGAATCATTTTGTCTCCTGGGGTATGGACAAGGTTGAGGTCGTATTCAGATAGGATCAAGAACCATTGTGCTTGTCGTCCATTGAGCTTCTGAGGGGAGCGCCAATAGGTGAGGTTCTTGTGATTGGAGAGGATGGTGGTCGTGTGAGGAGATCCCAGGATGTAATGTTTCCATTCTTCTATCGCACGGATAATTCCAAGGAGTTCGGGGTCGAAGATCTGATAGTTCTGTTCGGCAGGGGAAAACGACTGAGAGAGGAAGCAGACAGGGTGGCGTTTTCCGTTGGTGTCGGTCTGAGTTAGGACAGCTCCATAGGCATATTGGGAGGCATCGGATTCTATTTGGAAAGGTCGGTCGAGGTCAGGCATGGCGAGTACAGGTTCTTGGGAAAATCGTTCTTTCAGGTTGTCAAATGCAGCTTGTTGGGCTTCTCCCCATTCGAAGGGGCGTTCTTTCCTAAGGAGGTCGTTTAAGGGTCGGGCAATGTTGGAGTAGTGTTGGATGAATTTTCGGTAGAAGTTGCCAAAGCCTAAAAATGATCGGACTTGTTTGAGGGTCTTGGGAGCAGGCCATTCTTTAATTCCAGCAAGTTTTGAGGGGTCCATGGAGATCTTGTTGTGTTCGATGATAAATCCTAAGTAAGCCACGCTGGTCTTGGCAAACTTGCATTTCTCGGGTTTCAGGTATAGGTCGTTGTCTTTCATAATCTGGAGTACTTCTTTGGTGTATCATTCGAGGTCTTCTTCGTTGGTGGCATAGATAAGGATGTTGTCCATATAGATGATTACATAACCGTTGTCGATCTGCTTGATGAAGATGTTGTCCATCATCGATTGGAACGTCGCAGGTGAGTTGCAGAGGCCAAAGAACATGACTAGGGGTTCAAAGAGTCCGAATTTGGTCTTAAAGGCGGCCTTCCATTCGTCTCCTTCTTTGATGCGGATATTGTTGTAACCCCATCGGACGTCAAGCTTAGTGAAATACTTGGCGCCTTTGAGTTTATCCATGAGGTCGGTGACAAGAGGCAAAGGATAAGCGTTTTTGACAGTTCCTTCGTTCAGATGGCGATAGTCTTGGCAAGGACGGAGTTTGGAGTTGGCATCTTTCTTTGGTACATAGAAGAATCCCGAAGCTTGGGGAGAGTCGCTAGGGCGGATCGTTCCTTTCTTAAGATGTTCGTCGATAAATTCCTTAGTTGCTTTTTCCTGTTCTGGGTTGAGTGGATAAACTTTAGATGATTTTTCGACGAAATCGGGTTTAAGCTTGATCTCGTGGTCCCATGGTTTATGAGCGGGCAGGGTGTCAGACACTTCTTCGGAGAACACGGAGATCCAGGGATGATACTGCAGAGGAACGATATCGAGAGGGTCGGAAGATTCTCGTTTCTTGTCAAATTTCTGGGCAAATGCTTGGGAATGGGTCAGGGCGGCGTGGATCCAGGTTTCTTGGGTTTCTTCAGCGAAACCTTCCTTCATGAAAGAGGTTACGCGGTCATCGGTTGTTGTTTCAAGGGTGTTAGTTCGGTTGGTGGTCGTATTCTTCCCCAGCATGAGCCTTACATGGGATTCTAACACGGCAATCGTGGTTTCGTCCAGGATGGCAGTGTCAGTCGGGTACCGGTCTGGTATCTTGTTCCAGGTTTCTATTCGGTGGATCTCCTGATCCATTTCTTCTTCTATGGAGGTCCTCCAGTTAAATGAGGCCGTCTTCCAGTCGATGTCAGGGTTCGTTTCTTGCAGCCACAGCAGTCCTAATATCATCTTCTGCTGTCCTAGTCCAGTCACTAGGAATTCCGTTCTTCTGATCTTTCCGTAGATCGTAATATCAAGAGTTGTTTTGCTGGTAATCGTTCCAGTCTTGTTTGGGGTTCCGTCTACGTTTCGAACTCGTATGGGGGTGTCAAGGGGTGTCAAGGGGAGGTGATGAGATCGGGCGAATGATTGGTCAATGAAGATTCCCGAGGCTCCGGAGTCAAGAAGTGCTTGGATAGAAAGGGGTTCGGCGGTTCTCTGAGATTCACACGAGATAGTCACAGGGACAGAAATAGTTTCATTGTGAGCTATCAAAGCGGAACATACAGATATATAAGGGTCTGACGTCGAGGCAGGGCCCTTTAGGCAAAATCCTGTTCTTGCATTTCGGAGGTAAAGGTGGCACGTTCTTCTTCGTTTAATTCGCTGTAGATGGCGCAGATGTGCTTGACAAATTCTTTTGGGTCTTTGGCATACGAGTTGTTGGCATAGTTGTTCGGAGTCGTCCCAGTTCTTCCTCCCGGTCCTCCAGGTCTAGCGCCTGGTCCTCCAGCTGAGGGCATTCCATAGTTCTGTCGGTATCCTTGGTTTCCAGTGTTTCGGGTCGGGCAATCACGGGCAATGTGTCCTGGTTGATGGCATTTGAAGCATTCTCCTTTCTTGACATGTTCGAGGCGTTCGACCTCAGTGAGATTAATTTGCCTAGGTCTGGCGAAATTAAATCCCATCTGGTTAGACGTAAAGCGGCGAGGTGCGGAGTTTTTTGGAACAAAGGGATTGGTTTCCCTCCAGATTGCATCGGTTTCGGCTGCTCGGTCCATCCATTCTTGAAGGGTAATAGGAGGATCGCGGTTGGTGTGGAGTTTGTTGCTGATCGCAGTTTTGAGGGATCGGCGATACGTTCTAACGATCTTCTTCTCATCTTCTCCAATAGGTTGTCCTCTCGGGGTTCTAGGGAATGTGTATCCTGAAAGGGTCATCAGGTTCTTGAATGCTGTGTTGTGTGCTTCGACTGTTCTGGTCTGTTTGAGGTCTTGGAGGCGATCATCGGCTTGATCTTCTTCAAGGAGTATCCCAAAGTCTTGTTCGAGCTTATTGATGAAAGCTTGGAACGTTCCATAGGTGATCGGAACACCAGTGCGTCTAGCAGTGTTGAATGCTTCCATGAGAAAGACTTTCTTCCAGTCCATGGCTTCTCTGTTCTCTTTCTCTCCTTCGCCGAATTGGGAAAGAACATAGGCGATCTTTCGTTCATCGGTATCGTAGATGTGCCCGTTGATGAAGAGATAGTTGTAGCATTGGGTGAGAAAGTCACGGAGTTTGGAGCGATTTCCGGTGAACAGCTCGGGAGCTCCAATTGATAATTCTTTCTGGCTGCGTGCTGGTGCTGGTGCTGGGATGACAATATTTTGCGGTGGGTTTCCTCCTGGTGGGTTGGGTCCTCCACCTCCTCCTCCAGGTGGTGGTGGTCCTCCTCCAGTTGGTGGGAGTGGAGCGCCTCCTGGTCCTCCTGGACCTCCGCCTCCTCCACCCGAAGGTGGTGGTGGTGATGGTCCGGGCCTTCCTGGTCCTGGTCCTGGGGTTCCGGATCCTCTGGGCATTATTCCGGATGGTCCTCCTGGCGGGCTATCGGGTTCCTTCTTCTTTCTTTTGTCGGCGTCTTCTGGCTGGTAATCCCATTCTCCTGGTTGCGGTATATGGGGTTCTCCTACAGTGAAATTGCCAGCTGCTGATCTCTTGAAGATACTTCCTGCGATATCTCCCATAGGGGTTGAAATGTTATCGATGTATCTGGAGAGTTTGTGCGAAAGGATGGGAGTTCTGTTGATAGTAAGGTCTTGTTCGCGAGGGTCTTGTGGTATTTCTGGTGTCTGGGTTCGTTCTTCTTGGCCCACTGGCGTTTCGGGCAGCTCGGTAGTCGTTCCGAGTTCGTCGATGGCTGTTATCGAGGTTTCTTCTTCAGGACGTTCTTTGTCCTTTCCTGGGGATCTGGGTGATGATCTGAGTCCGTGTCTCTGGGTAACTCCGGTGGTCAAAGATGGGGTTCTGACTATGCTTGAAGTCGATCCTGATCTGAGTCGTCCAGGCTTGTTTGCCTTCGTGGGTGCCGTCTTGAGTAAAGGTGGGGGACTGTCGATGTCAACGACGGACAGTTATATGTGGAGATAGCTAGTTCTTTTGTTACGGTTGACTTGTTCAGCGCGTACAAGTCCGGCCGTAGAGTCAACAAGAACGAAGTTCGAAGGTGAAGTCGGAGTCAGTTCGGTGAGTTGCATTAGAGTTCAAGAGTATCTAACTAAGAGTGCCACTTCGAGTATTCGCTCGATGGTATTGTCTTAGCAGAGAGCAAGTAAAAGAAGTCCAGTAGAAGTTATTGTTCTATTGTAGTTAAAGAACTAGCTAAAGAACATAGGGTATAGTACTGGGGTTTATATACGTAAATGCTAATGGTCCGTGCGCAGAACAAGAGGTCAGTGCGCAAGATAAATAAGAGTCAGAAGACAGGGTGAAGGAGTCATGATGGAGCGTGTATGGGAGTATAGTAGAGAGCGAGTCATAAATGTGAGAGAGGTGTGAGTCAGAGAATGGAGTATCATGTGGAGTGAGAGAAAGAAAAAGGTAAGAAGATAAGACGAACTATAAGTACAAAGAGAGATGATAGTACACGAAGATAAGATAACAGTCCAGATAAGATGAAGACAAGATAGGGGTATAGTGATAAGACAAGGGAGAAAAGATAAAGCGTAACAGATACTGTCCCACTTGTACCTCAGCCCACTAGCAACACCATCCCACCACCTGCCATAGTTAGATCCCAATCTGTTGCATCTGTTGTCCAGATCAAGCCTGAGGCTGTTGACGATCTTCCAGTTCCCAACCAAGCACCCAGCACCCCACCAGCCATTGCACCTGCTTGCGCTCCTACTGAAGCCCCTGCACTTGTCGATGTTGACATTCCCACTCCTGATGCTCCTCCTGCATACATTGGCAAGGACATTGCCAACTTCTTCAACCTGCCCAATGGTGCAAACAATAGAGTCCAGGGTGCGCCCGAAGTAGCACATGGTGTGGTCTATGACAGCAGCATTGATGCACTCAATGCACATGCTGGTAATCTGGGGCTGCGTAGAGCTGGAGAGGGGGGGGGGGTGATGTGTGTGTTGGGCAAGCACAGAATGCAACAGATGTTATTATTACAGCTGCTGACGAAGAAGAAGACATAGGAAATATCAAGAGAAAGCAGGCAGCCAATGGATTTGAAGAAACAAGAAGCTGGAAAAAAAAAACAAGGTGTGTTAGTTTGTTTGCTTTCGGCCTCAATGATTTTATGCTCACATTTGTTCAAGAAAACAACTTCTACTGTTAGCATATTAGCGAATGGTTGCATAAATTTGACTGTGAATTTTTGATTGTTAGTATAATAATGGTTAAATCAGAAATATTAGATACCCACCTCAATAAATAAATAATCAGCCATCTGAGAATCTGTTACAGTTGACTTGTTCAGCACGTATGAATCCAGCTGTAGAGTCAACAAGAACAAGGTTTTGAAGGTAAAGTCGGAGTCGGTATACATGTTATGTCAAGTTCGAGGAGATCTAACTAAGAATGCCACTTCGAGAGTTGCTCAATGGTATTGTCTTAGCAGAGAGCAAGTAAAAGAAGTCCAGTAGAAGTTATTGTTCTATTGTAGTTAAAGAACTAGCTAAAGAACATGGGTATAATACTGGGGTTTATATATGTAATACAGATGGTCCGTGCACATGATAAATAAGAGTCAGAAGACAGGATAAAGGAGTCATAGTGGAACATGCATGAGAATATAATAGAGAACGAGTCATGAGTGCGAGAGAGACATGAGTCAGAGATAGGGATAAGATGTGGGGCAACAATGGGAATGGAAGTGGAGTGAGAAAAGGAAAAGATAAGAAGATAGGACAAGCTACAAGTACAAAGAGAGGTGATAGTACATGAAGATAAGATAATAGTCCGGATAAGATGGAGGAAAGATAGGGGCGCAAGGGTATGTATGAAAGATAAAAGATATAGCATAACAGAATCACCTCACCTACTGTAGGGTATACAGCTGATGAGGGACTTGGCATGCACATTGAAATCGGTTCCAAAATTGCTGACAGTAGAATTGAGCAATCATGTTTTCGAATTGCAATGCCCTTGCTGTGCCAATAGAAGAAGCTTGGTGGTGTGTAGAAAGCTGCAAGATTAACTCTGGGCATCCAGGCCAAGTTTTGACAACTTTGGCAAAGTTGATGAGGTACTCAAGTTGTTCCTCTAAGGTATCAGATGCAAGCCCCACATTCCAGGCTGGGAGGATCACAATCACTGGGGCAAAACATCACTGAATGGCTGACTCCCAATCGAAAAGTTGCTCAGCGGTTTGATGTTTAGGATCAGGATGTAGTTGACATGTGAGATGGCAATCTAACACAATGAACTCTAAATGGAAGTTCAACTCATATAGGGACCAAAGAATTTGCCAAACAACTTTGATGGGTACTGCTTGACCAGCTGGGTATGTTGTACCTTCCCAGGTTGGTGATATAGTAGCTAGTTGGACTTGAATGCTGGCCACAAAAGGAGTTATATCAGCATATACGAGCTTGTCATAGAGTTTGCAGCAACATTGTGCAGTATGGCTAGGGCCCTCAGGAGGTTTACTGAGGTTGAGATTCAAGAATTCTCTCCACTCCTGCGAGTTGAGGGCACCACCATCTGTACCAAGGAGTCCTTCCCAGATCATCCGAATTTGAAGCCAGGTCTTAATATAAGCTTGTAGATTTTTGGAGCCAAGGAAAAGCTTCAGATCAAGAAGGGCATATCATGTGTCACCCTTCTCAATAGTCATGTTTGTTGTTGAAGAAAGACCAATGGACTGCACTGCCTCAACCCATGCAGGAATTCCATATGGGCTATGGACATCATCAACTGGCTCAAATGGATTGTGACCAGAACGACAAATATTATCTACAGCAAAAGGTGTTAGTTGTTACATTGAAAATGTGACAAGCAAAATACCATTTGATGGGGCAGGTGGTTGCCTCTGTTGATTCTGGGATGTCGATTGAGGCCTGGAGGATGCTATTTGGGTATTTGTTGATTTGAGTGGATTGATGCGCTCAGTGTCAGGGGATCTCCTGCTACCTCCTATTCCTTTCCTTGTTCTTGTCTCTCCTGTCTCTCCTTTCCTCTATTTCCCTTTGCTCTATTTCATTTTCTGGACATACCATGGACTCATATATATTATATTACACTCTCCTTTAGTTGCCACTGTAAGGGCACCTCAGACACACACAAGTCCTGGGGGAGATCCAAAGATATATATCAGCTCTACATAAATACAGGAAGTAGGCTCACCTGGGGGAGATCCAAAGAGAAAGAGGTAAAGGATCAAACCCAGGTGAAACAGCTATTTAAGTGATGAGCTGGCATTGGCATCAGCCTTGATGCCAAACAATGCCTTTGGGAATAAACAAAGGGAAACACAAAGGAATGACTATGTAACAGTGGAAACAAGTGAATAACAAATGAGTGACAACTAAAGGAGAGTGTAATATAATATATATGAGTCCATGGTATGTCCAGATAATGAAATAGAGCAAAGGGAAATAGGGGAAAGGAGAGACAAGAGAGACAAGAATAAGGAAAGGAATAGGAGGTAGCAGGAGATCCCCTGACATTACCCCCCCTCTAGGATTGCTTCGCCCTCGAAGCATGAAGTCCAGCCTGTTTGTAAGGAATGTGAGCATAAGTGGTCCTGATAACCTTTGGAGCCTTAGGATTCTCTGCATAGAAGTCCTTGATGAGGTCAGGAGCATGGACATCGTCAGCTGGTTCCCAAGAATTCCAACCAGCATTGTATCCTTCCCATTTGATCAGGTATCGAAGTTTGCCTCTGATGAACTTGCTGTTCAAAATCTTCTCCACAACAAACTCTTCAACATTGTCAACAAGCACAGGAGGTGGGGGTAGCTTGGCTCTTTGACCAGAGATGGGGTCATAAGGAGCAGGAGTGAGTCTGACAACATGGAAGACTGGATGGATGCGGGAGAGGGATTTAGGAAGCTGAAGATGGTAGGCATTCTTTCCGACACTAGAAATGACTGGGTAAGGACCAACTCGCTTGTGGGAGAGCTTCTTGGATGGCCGAGTGGTTTGGATGTCTGAGGCATCAAGGTAGACACGATCTCCAGGCTTGATCTCAGGAGCCTTGGTGCAACGCCGGTTGTAGTACCTAGCCATGTCCTCCTTAGCAGCTGCTAAGGCAGCACGTGCTTCCTCAAGAGCAGTCTTCATCCTATCAGTGAACTCATTCACAGTTTCCATCCGGGAGGGAGGAAGAGGTTCAAAGCCCATACGAGGATGTTGACCAGAGTCTGGAAGGAAGGGAGTCTGCTGGGTGGAGGAGTGGACATGGTTGTTGTAGGCAAACTCAGCCATGGAAAGGATGTCGTACCAGTCATCCTGTCGCTCAGAGATGTAGAGCCTGAGGTATTGTTCCAACTCCTGGTTGACACGCTCAGTCTGTCCATCAGTTTGAGGGTGATAGGCAGTGCTAAAAGCTGGCTCAATCCCAAGCAGCCTGTAGAGTTCAGTAGTGAACTCTGCAATGAACTGTGGACCACGATCAGAGACTACCTTGGATGGAAGGCCATGGAGTTTCCAGATATGGTCACGATACATGCGGGCAGTGCCTAGGGCAGAGACAGTGGTAGTGGTAGCAGTGAAGTGGGCGTGTTTGGAAAGGGAGTCAACAACAACCATGATGGCATCATAACCATTGGACTCAGGAAGTTCGACAATGAAGTCCACACTGATATGGTCCCAACAGCAGTCAGGAACAGCAAGGGGCTCAAGCTCTCCAAGGGGTCGCTGCCTGATGGTCTTGGTCCATGAACTTAGACATGCGTGGCCACCAGTAGTTCCTAGACACAAGCTCCAAGGTCTTCCAACGTCCAGGGTGTCTAGCAAGAGTGGAGTCATGACAGAGAGCCACAATGCGACGATGAAGATCACCACCTGGTGGAACATAGAGCTTTCCACAAAAGTAGATAAGACCATCAGCTTCATCCCACTCTGAGGAGCGAAGAGACTGAGATCCAGTCTTTCTGAGCGCCTTGACTGCCTTGGCCACAGTGTCCTCAAGATCAGAGGCCTCCTTGGAATGTCGACGGATCTCACGAACCAGAGAGCGTTCCTGTCCAACAAATTCCAGACCTTCTAGTGCACGAACTGCAAACATCCCTGGGGTGAGGAGGGTGATGTTCTGATTGTCATGTTCACTAGAACCATGGTCAGACCGACGTGAGAGGGCATCTGCTTTTCCCATAGCAGCTCCTGCCTTGTGCTGCATGACAAAGTCAAAGTGTGCCAGAGTGAGAGACCAGCAGGCTTGCCTGCAGTTGAGGTTCTGAGACGACATGAAGTATTCCAAGTTCTTGTGGTCAGTCCAGATCTCAAACTTGTGGCAGGCACCCTCAAGGAAGTGTCTCCATTCCTGTAAGGCTCGAATGATTGCAAGCATTTCCTTGTCATGAATCTCATAATTCCTTTCGACAAGAGAGAGTGACTTGGAAAAGAAAGCGATTGGATGCCACTTTCCATCTTCTGGAGACTGCTGAGAGAGTACAGCACCAGTGGCGAAGTCTGAAGAGTCAGCTTCAAGCTGGAAAGGGAGATCATCATTGGGAGCAGCAAGGACAGGGGAGGAGATGACAGCATCCTTGATGGACTGGAAGGCAGTAGCAGCAGCAGGAGACCAGGAAAACTCAGTGGAGCTCTTGGTAAGATCAAAGAGGGGACATGCATGATGAGAGAAGTCCTTGATGAACCATCGATAGAAGTTGGCAAAACCCAGGAAAGATTGGACTTCTTTCCTATTGGTGGGGGTGGGCCATTGAGCAACTCCAGCAACTTTGACAGGATCCATCTCGACTCGGTTCTCAGCAACGATAAGCCCAAGGTACTCAATGCATGTCTTCTCAAACTCGCATTTCTCCAGGCGGAGGCAGAGACCATGTTCCTCTAGACGCTTCAGGACCCTATGAGTGACCTCTCGATGCTCAGGAATATCCTTGGTGAAGATCAGGATGTCATCCAGATATACCACAACCACACCTTCAGAGATCATGTCTTGGAAGATCTTGTTCATCATGGTTTGGAAGGTGGCAGGACTGTTGGTGAGACCAAAGAACATGACAAGAGGTTTGAAGAGACCTCTGTGAGTGCGAAAAGCAGCCTTCCACTCATCTCCTTCTTTGATGCAGACATTGTTGAAACCCCAACGAATGTCAAGCTTGGTGAAGTAGCGCGCACCACGAAGTTGGTTGATAAGGTCAGAGATGAGAGGGAGAGGGTACTTGTTCTTCACAGTCATATCATTGAGCATGCGATAGTCCTGGACCAGACGAAGGGAGCCATCCTTTTTCTTCACAAAGAAGACTGGTGATGCCATGGGGGACTTGGAGCGGCGAATCTTTCCCTGAGCCTCGTTCTCAGCAAGGAAGCGCTCAGCCTCTTCACGTTTGGCAGGGTTTAATGGGTAAACCTTGCATCCCTTGGGTTGGGCTCCAGGAATGAGCTCAATCGCATGATCCCAAGGTCTTCTCTCAGGAAGCTTAAGAAACTCAGCTTCAGAGAAGACACGATGGAAGAGACTCTGATAGTCAGGGACTGGACCATGAGGTGAGGAAGGGAGAGTGGTCTGTTCTGGTTGAGGAGCAGAGTTACGCAAGAAACCTTCAGCCAGGTGTTGACTGATGGTTGAAGTAGCATTGATATGCTCTTCAGCTTCCTCAGGGAGTAAGCCAGAAACCCAGACACGATCGCCTTCCTCAAGATCAAATGGCAGATCAGAGGACTCGAGATCATCAGAATCTTCAGGGGTGAGAGAGGGGGCAGGACCAGAGCGGCAGGCATTCACCTTGGCTTCTTCCTTACGAGCAGCCTTCTTTTCCTCATTGAGTTCCTTCTTGCAACCAAAGCATCAACTGCTAGGCTTGCAATGAGACATCTTGACTTCTCCAGTTTCCCAATTGACTTCAGGATTGTGATCCCTGAACCAAGTGTATCCAATGATCAGCTTCTGCTTCCCTAAGCCTGTGACACAGAAGAGTGCGCGTTCTGTGTGGCCATTGTACCAGAGGATCAAGTCAACCACCTCAGTAATTGAACCAGACTTGTTGAGCGTTCCATCCACGTTACAAACAGGGATGGGGCGGCTGAGCTTCCTGGTGGCAATTCGGTTGGACTTGACGTACTCTTGATCGATGAACAGACCAGTAGCGCCAGTGTCAAGCAAGGCCTTAACAGATCGAGCTTCATGGGAGTCAGTGGTCTCTATCTCAACCTTCAGGTGAAGGGAGCTAGGTCCAGGTGCAAGAGAAGAGATGGTGCACGAGGATGGAAGGCGACGACATTCCCGTTTGGAGCGACAAGGTAGGCAGGGCAGAGCAGAAGGATCATGGAGGGAGGATGGAGAGGAGGGAACCTTGTCTTCATCTGGGAGAGATAGAGTCTCATCAACCAGAGGGGCATACCAATTACGAGAGTCGAGAACGACTTTAGGACAAGGTAGAGGTGGGGCTTGTGCAGGCGTTTGCACAGAGACTTCACTTGTCACAGGCTTTCGTAAGGGGGCATGAGTGGTGCGAATAGACAAAGGACCAGGGGAGGGGTCAAGGAAATGTGAGAAGGAAGGAGGAAGAGAAGAGAGTGGGCTAGGCACAGGAGGAGGAGGCTGCGGATGGAAGGTGTCATTAGCAGCCAAGTTGAGAGCGACAAGGCGAGCCAATTCGTACCAGCCAGAGGGATCGTTATGAGCTGGATGTGAAGCTACCCGTTTACTGAGATGATCAGTGATGGAGGGGTGGAGGCCACGACGAAACTTGACCACAATGTAGGAGGGGTCAGAGTAGCCAGCTTCAGCAACAAGGTCACGGAAGGAGTCAACATAATTGTCAACACAACGATCTCCTTGGAAGTAGGAGGTACCTTCCAAGATGAGGGCAGCAGTTTCCTGCTCACGCAAGGGGAAGAACTCTTTGCGAAAGTCTTCAGCAAAGTGGTCCCAAGTTGCGTAAGGAGAGGAACCTTCCTCAATGAGCTCAAAGATCCTGCAGGACCATAGAGCAGCTCGACCAGCAGACATGAACATGAGGGCCCAACTAATCATGGTGGACTTGTCAGGAAAAAGATCTGGACGAAGTCTGAAGTAACCCATGAGAGAGTTGTAGAAGGCTTTGCCCTTGAGATGATCACCATCGTACCGGGGAGGAGGAGCTGGCCTAATCTTTTCTGCAATCATCAAAGGAGTCCCAAGACGATGAGAAGAAGGGGCAGAGGGATGCACTACTCCACTAGGATAACCAGAAGAGGCAGCGAGGAGAGGGGAAGACACTATTCCACTGGGGCAACCAGAAGAGACAGTGGGGAGGGGAGGATCCACTCTTTTGGATGACCGAATAGAAGTGGGGGGAAAAAGAAGACTACTACTAGAAGAAAGAGAAGAAGAAGAATGTTCCATAGGTACACTAATAAAATGAGAAGAAGAAGGAAGAGGGTGAGGAGAAGAAGAAGATTGTTCCATGTTTACACTAGGTAAAGGAAAAGAAGAAGGGGGAGAAAAGTTTCTGTCTACAGTTCCATGGTTTAAAGAGTGTAGTATCCCATCTGTCAGCTGTCCAACAGAGTGGGAAGGGAGTGGGGGAAAAGTAGAAGAAACAAGAGAGGGAGAAGAAGAAGGGGAAGAAGAAAGAGAAAGAGGAGAGGGATTGAAAGTAGAAGAAAAATAATGAAGCAAGGAAAGAACAGAAGACCTCAAGTGGGAGATAGCTACCTGTTGGGATTCCTGCTGAGCAAGCATGGAGGATACCTGGTCTTCCAGGGAAGGCAACTGAGACAGAGAGACAGAAGCAGCTGGAGGTGGTGAAGTATGGGGATCCATGGTTGCCAGACAGGGAGAAGAGAGGAGAGGGAGAAAGCACAGAGTCTATAATGCAGCTGAACAGAAGAAGCAGAACAGAGGATGTAACAGACTGTATGCAGTCTCAGTCTCCAAGGTGACCTCTTTCTACTGTAAGGGCACCTCAGACACACACAAGTCCTGGGGGAGATCCAAAGATATATATCAGCTCTACATAAATACAGGAAGTAGGCTCACCTGGGGGAGATCCAAAGAGAAAGAGGTAAAGGATCAAACCCAGGTGAAACAGCTATTTAAGTGATGAGCTGGCATTGGCATCAGCCTTGATGCCAAACAATGCCTTTGGGAATAAACAAAGGGAAACACAAAGGAATGACTATGTAACAGTGGAAACAAGTGAATAACAAATGAGTGACAACTAAAGGAGAGTGTAATATAATATATATGAGTCCATGGTATGTCCAGATAATGAAATAGAGCAAAGGGAAATAGGGGAAAGGAGAGACAAGAGAGACAAGAATAAGGAAAGGAATAGGAGGTAGCAGGAGATCCCCTGACAGCCACCCATTCATTATTTAGTTGTTGCCACTGTTGCATAGTCATTCCTTTGTGTTTCCCTTTGTTTATTCCCAAAGGCATTGTTTGGCATCAAGGCTGATGCCAATGCCAGCTCATCACTTAAACAGCTGTTCCACCTGGGTTTGATCCTTTACCTCTTTCTCTTTGGATCTCCCCCAGGTGAGTATACTTCCTGTATTTATGTAGAGCTGATATATGTATATCTTTGGATCTTCCCCAGGACTTGTGTGTGTCTGAGGTGCCCTTACACTCAGCTTACATGTACCCACTTGATTTCCTTGCATATGGGAGAGGCTGCGGGATGTACCTCGCTCAGAGGCCTCAGTGGCGCCCTGGACAACCCTTGAACTTGAGAGTCGGGAGCTTGACAACAATGAATTTCCAGCTGAGGTAAAGGTGATCAGTAAAAGACAAACACACACCATGAAACGATGGATATGTAATTGATGGTCTTTCATAGGGTCTTTGACTTGTGAGACAGTTGAGTGCAAAAAGATATATGGCAGCATAGCAACCTTCACCAATCATGTCACCCTCATAGATGTTGGGAAAGGGAGGGTCATGATCTACCATTGACAAACTGCAACCAGGCATTGTGACATTTATAACACGAAGAACATTGCAGATCAAGGGTGTGCCATCCCATTCCTCAACATACCAGACAGGTACACCAGTGTGAAAGAGACGCTGAGCTGATTCTGCATCCATTGTAAAGGCACCAATGAGATTGTCAATGTCATGTGCATTGTGGTAGACGCCATCTAGTCAATGTTGATATGTTGTTAAGTCGCGAAAAAATCCCTCCAGATGTAGGCAATGACGCTGGAACTCAGTGACATTGGACATCATTTTGGCAAGTGAGGATTTGAGGGAGGAGAGGCAGACAAATGCATTGGTGACTCTGTTCTGCAGCACATGTACCAGCTCAATGGCAAATTCACTTGGCTTTGGGGTTGAAGTGGAGTAGGCAGAGCCAGCAGAGAGGATGGAGTCTTGCATGGCTCTGAGCAGGTTCAGTTTGGCTGGAGCTAAACTTCCAAGACCGGTGATGATGCCAGAGTCTGTAGAGAGTCTTATGAGTCCCTAGGGACTCCCTAGGGTAGTCAGGGGAGAGTGAGAAGTTCTGGTCTTATGGGACCCACAGGCGCTGGGAAAAGCTCAGTAAGTCAAGGATTGTCTGTCTCATTGAGATGCAATGTTGCTGAATATTTTTACATTGATGCATCTCAAGTTCATTGAGGTGATCTTGGGTGAATCTCAGTAAATTTCAATATCCAAAGACCAATTGCAGGGTTACACACAGACTGTGAACACTTACCAGGTTGTGGATATGACTTGCAATGAGCAACCCCTGTATCTAGTCGACACCCCCGGATTTTCGGACTTGAAGATCTCAGAGGTCGAAATTATAAACATGGTTAAAAAGTGTTATGCTATATCTTTTCTTTTTCATCTTATCTTGCTACTATCTTATCATTGTGTACTATCATCTCTCTTTGTACTTATATTTTGTCTTATCTTTCTTATCTCCCTCATCATTTCTCTTCTCACTCCACTTCCATTCCCGCTGTCGCCCCATGTCTAACCCCTATCTATGACTCCTTCTCTGACTCATCTTTCCCATACTTATGACTCAACTCTACTTCTCTCTCTCATCATTGCTCCACTCTGACTCATGGACTTCACACCTTATCTACACTGCCTCATACATGCACAGCCACTGTAGATACTTATATAAGCCGGTAGTTTATACCCTTTGTTCTTTAGCTAGTTCTTTAACTACAATAGAACAATAACTTCTACTGGACTTCTTTTACTTGCTCTCTGCTAAGACAATACCATCAAGTGATTCTCAAAGTGGCATTCTTAGTTAGATTCCCTCGAACTTGACGTAACACACCAGATGACCCCACTTTCACCTTCGACCCTCGTTCTTGTTAACTCTACAGCTGGACTCGTACACACCAAACAAGTTAACTGTAACAAAAAGTGGCTGAAGGATAATGAGTCAGATAATTCCTACAATCTGTACTTTTAGTTTAACAAATGTTAACAGAGTATTACATTGGACCCCAATCTCAGACACTCAACTGTGAGGAAGTCAGCACAGGACCATAGAGATGCTTGAGCAGTTGCTGGATCCATTGAGCAGAAATATATCAGTGACATTTGTAACTACCATGTGGGATACGCTGCACAACGAAGACGCTCGAATGCGAGCAGAGTCAAATGTTGCTCAACTGAGAGATGGCATTTGCAAGGTAAGTACTGAAGATGTTCATGGTATCTCTGGTGTTATTGACTTGGTCCCTAGGAATTTTCTGCAGAGGCTCGTTTACCAATATGTTGATTTGTGAATACAAAGAACTCCACCTTGGGATTACTGGATGGGATCTTTCTTACAATGGATTCGTTTTCCCAACCCATGTCTTCAGCCCTCCCCAATCTTTACCAAGACCTACACCAGCACATTGAGGTCACCCTTCAAGCAAAGCAGATGGTTGAATTGGAACCAGCCCAACCTGAAGCACGCACTAACACCAACCTCAGAGACATTCTTGAGAAAAACCAGTGGAAGAACCAGGAGATGCTCACCAAGTTCATAGGACAGTTACATCAGGAAAAGCACCTTGGGAGACATCATCCTCCAGAGTCCTCCAGAGCCCTCCAAAGCCCTCCAAAGTATCAAAAGATCCAAAAGATGTCGGAGCTCTACAAAGTGACTTCACTGCCAAGTGCCTCTTTTCATTGTCTTTGGGCATCTTTGAGAAGTCTCTGGGAGTCTCGGAAACACTTATGAGATGTCTCTGGGAGTCTTCAAAGTACCTTAAAAAATTCTAAATCTTTCTCAATTCATGTCCAAGTCAAAATTAAAAATCATCAAAATCATATATTGCAGCTATATGTACCAAATATACTACCAAGCACAAATTTAAGAATGGAGACAAGAATAGACACAGTAACACCAAGAGCTGGAAGCTACAACTATATAAGAGAAGCCAGAAAAAGCAGAATACTAGGAATAAAAGGGGAGAAAAAGCGGACTAATAGTAGTAAGAATACAGCCAGTATACTGTAGGAGAAGGGGCACAGATGAAAGTGAAGATCATGACATGGCACCAGAAATAAATAGTGAGGAGAGAATAAAGAACTAATGAAAAAGAGGGATAGAACTGGAAAACAGTGTCCTGAGATGGGAGAAAATAGATAGAATATAGAGTAAAAAGTGGCAAGAGCACAGGTGGAGGTGATGACATGGCACATCATAAGCATACTACTGGGAAAAAAAGGCAAAAAAAGCGGACTAATGAAGGAGAAGGGAAAGAAAAGGAGAAGGAGACATAGAAAGCAGGAGGGAGTGGAGAGTATGGAGGTGCAAGTGATGACATGGCAGCTATGGAGAGTGTTCAGCAGAGACAGCACAAATATAATACACACCAATACCAGCCCATAAATGCCCTATATGCTGAGCAACTCCTACATGAACCTTCAGACAAGAGAAAGAGAGAGATAATGATGAGGAGGGGAATGGGGGAGAGAATGGGTGGGGGGATGGTGGTGGAAGGGAAGAAAGAAGTGATGATGTGGCAGTCAATGGCATGCTCCGATGTTTCAGCCGGAGCGCGGGAAAATGGACTTAGACACTTTCAGAAATCTGCTTTCAAGCTCATTTATTTAATTATGATGCTTGCACTGCACCTAAAATTATGATTTATATATCAAAATAAAGCTAAAAATGAGTAGAATTCGATTCAATTTAGAGCGCTTATGTGCGGTCATTTTATCGGCCCAGATATTGCAAAATATGGTTTGACAAAACACTATAGCCGCTATTTTGGGAGGATAAAAGCGCGCACAGGAGCGCTGTAAATATATCTTGAATCTACTCATTTTTAGCTTTATTTTGATATATAAATCATAATTTTAGGTGCAGTGCAAGAGGTGCAACTGAAATGCTGTTCTGCAGCATAAATTAATTACTACCCTTTACACTGAACGCTTAGACGTGATTTATATATCAAAATGACGCTAAAGGTGAGGGCTTTCCATTAGTATTTAAATTGGTAATTTATTCTGAGTATCTGTAGTCAGAAATGCATATTTACTGTCCATCCAGAAGAAAAACATCGAAATACATGATTATATAATCACTATTATTTTCTTTAAAAATATCCATTGAATAGCCCTTATTTTTACGGTCATTTTGATATATATATCATTGTCTGATGTGCAGTGCAAGCTGCATTTTTGAATTTATGACTATAATTGATTTTCTTGAAATGCACAAGTCCATTTTCCCACATTCCGACCTTTTGGCTTTTGGCCATTGTTCACTTATACCACAGTGGTTATAGGAAGATATGATATTTAGAATAATGTGAATGGAGTCCTATAAAATAAAATAATTCCCTGAATTGCCAAAGCATATCCAAAGTATTTTCAAAGTTGCCAAAAGCTACCCAGAGTATGTCCAGAGACATTGAGAGTCCTATGATATCTTTGACATCTTTCCAAAGTTCCATTGTCCTCCAGAGACTTTCCAAAGTTCCATTGTCCTCTAAAGACTTTCCAAAGACACTCTCTCCAAAAGTGGTTTTCCTGATGTAGACAACTTCAAGCCCATTGCCAATGGTTTTG
Organism: Panaeolus papilionaceus; assembly: GCA_015501605.1. Taxonomy (NCBI): domain Eukaryota; kingdom Fungi; phylum Basidiomycota; class Agaricomycetes; order Agaricales; genus Panaeolus; species Panaeolus papilionaceus. The sequence goes on along the minus strand of JADNRZ010000024.1, from coordinate 119,112 downwards.
AAGAGGCTCATTAGTGTCTTCAAGCTATGATAAGGCTGGACACCTCCACAGGTCAAAGTTTCCACAAGTACCTGTATCTGCGAGTATTGACCTGTGGGGACCTGCAAGTCAACAGGTCGTAGCTATTTATTAATTATATTCATGAAATAATATATTATTTATTTTAAATATGTTTTAAAACATTTTTTAGCACTAATTAGGATAGAATATTTTTTTGAAATAGTAAATATGTTTCATATATTGCAGGTGCACAGGGGTGCACAGGTACCTGTGAGTCACCAAATTTTCCAAAACTCAAACTCGGACTTTCAAAGACCCATGGGAACAGGTACCTGGATCTGCGAGTCATCATACTCACAGGTATTCCCACAAGTATACTCACAGGTACCTGTGAGTATGCAAGACTCGTGTCCAGCCTTAGCCTGAACCCTTCACTGTGAACCCAGTGCAGGTGGAAAACCTGCTGCCCGAAAACTGCCCATGAGGTGCAGTAATCCCACCTGTGAAGGTGTGAAATTCCCCCCCCCTCCATGTGCAAATTGGACATGTGGAGTGCGGCTGATAAACCACCAGTAAACTTTCGATATCTGCCTTTTTTTTTGGGCGCATTTGTACGCTGGTACTGATCATCAGGTAATTTCCACCGCCTCCCACACTAAGTTCAAAATAGGTTTTCCGCCACTTATGTTATTTTTCACTACACAGCTAATGAAGCACATTGTTTGTAACAAAAATGAAGGTATATTTTTAGGTGACAGATTAAATACAAAAAAAATATTACTATGGCTTTGGTAGCTAGAGTGCCCAGAGGAGCTGTGGGGAAAGAGTTACATATGCTGTATTGACCGGAGAATATCATTGACTCACCAAAAACTCCATAAAAAAAAAGGCATGAGCATTTTCCCCCAAGACCATGCTAAGAGTTTAGCAAATGAAGCAGAGCCCTTGTCAGCAGCCGGAAGAGTAATAATGAATGAAAACATACTGTCAGTAGCTTCTCTCTTCAGTATTGACTTCCTGAGAGTGTGAATCAGGTCCAGAGGAAGAGAAGGTGAAAGAGGTGACACAGAGTCTGACCTCAACCAGGTGACCTGAGTCTGCCCTGGAAATAATGATAAAAATTGGGCAACAAGAGTCTGACCCAAGGGGAAACAAGAGAGGGTGCTGGATGGTAAAGGTGAATGGTGTGTGTGGCAGTGAGCGAAGATCAGACTGGAGAGGGAGGCAACTGTGAAGGTGATAGTAATGGGAGAAGAGAAAGATAGTGTTGTTGTTGTTCAACTTGAACTTGAACTTGTCAAAGTCCAACTGTGTGTCATGTGATTTCATTTTCCCAATTTGGACTGAGATCTGGCGGATCAACACCACAGGTTGGTGACACATTTCAAAAGTGGTGCATATTCCCCCCACTAATAATCCCACAATGCTAATGACTGAAATTTACGATGTTAAGGTGCGCATTTTCCCTTCCAAATTTCCGCCCCTACGCCTTTTCCGCCCCAATTGGGTTCACAGTGCTTATACCCGTCGCGTTTCCATTATGACACTCTTATTCGTGGCTGTTGAGTTTTACCGTGGTGGTGCGCAGTGAGGGAGGTTGAGTGTAAGAGTACAGGTACAAGTGCGAGGCTGGATTAGGAAGGTGAAGTTTTGATGTGTTGATGTGTTGATGTGTGGTTGAATGCGCGACATGATTACTTGGACGTGTGTTGTGTTCACGCTTGCATTGCTAGAAGAGATGACAAAGAGAGAGATTAAAGTTTTAAGGATATCAATTGTATATTTAGATGAGCAGCTCAACTATCTATTCCACACCATTAGGTTCAAGTGCTCAACATGCCACTATTCTTGGGGGTGTTGATGCCATTTCCACCACCTCTTCGATACTCTTAGAGGAAGAATCCCTTGATCATATCACTACAACCCCCGAAAACCCTCATGCTGCATTAGACACTGGTGCTATGCCTATATCTGCTAGTTGTGAACCTGTTCCTCGACCTTCACCTACAAGCCTCGCTCAACCTGACCCATCTCAGATGCGGATGCTGAAGGATTTACTTTGCCGCCTGATCCAGGAAGCAAAGCATTGTGGAAAGAAGTGGTTCAAGAAGAACAACGCTTAGAGGCGAAGGTGAGTTGAATTTGTGAATGGTTTTCATGGTGGTGCTCACAGCAGCTTAGAGTGTGCTGTCTCAATGATTCCTCACACTGTATTTTGCTTTCGATTGGTCTGTTTCTTTCACGTTCATGTCTGTTCCTCCTTTTTTTCAATGTGTGTTGTCACTGTCTTGCATTGATTTCGTACCGCTTTGATCATGTTCACTAATTTTACCTTCATCTTCTTCTGCAATATCTGTATTTCTATCGACTTTGTCTGGACCATTTTTCATTCCATTTTGTTGTCGTGCACTCATTGAATGTGTATGCATACTGTAAAAGAATTGACGAAATCTATTTACATTCTCGCCTTTACATAACTGTCAGAAGTCACTACAGCAAAACAAGAAGACAATGTAGACGCACAAGCAGGTTAAACAGGAGGATCAAAAGTTGACTATTGGTGTCTTTCCAGGACATGAGTACTGCTAAGCCAGCAGAGGAATTCGTAATTTGGGGATGCACCCCAGTAACCTCTGACTATGACTTGTTCACCACCCCCCCAGTCTTACTCTTCTGTATGCTCCAAGATCGCATCAGATGATATTGTGTCTACCAAAAACAAAGTACTGACTCGAAAGACTGACACTTGTGACAGCGCTGAACAAATGTGGACATAGAGGAGACTAGTAGGCCCACCCAATGGGGCATAGGTAAAACACTGTGCACGACCGTGCAAAGCCGTGCAGAACTGTGAGCGAGCTGTGCATAACTGTGCATGTACCATGCATAAACTACACAAGGCCACACTTTGCATGGCAAGCCCACTACTTTGAGCAATAATAGCAGATATTGTTTTATCAGTGAAAAGTTTTGCATGTTATCAGAGACAATGTTTTGGGTGGTAATGTTAAATATTGATGTTTCGTGGTGTGCTCAGATTTGACCATATTCACGGTTCTGAAACGGTAAGTTGTGATTATAGTCATATATGCTGCTACATCTTATGGTCGTAGGTTTGTTGTTTCCTAGCAGATCATGTGGATATAGTGGCAAATTGATGCACCGATATTATGGCACACCTTTTATTATTCAGTAGCAGGTGTTATAGTAATTTTAGCAAGGTGTATTTCTGATTGACATATTTGTCTACAATTCAATTTGTAAAGCAACGATGCAAAGGGATGTAGGGATGTGGGGATGTGTCTATTAATAGATTACACTTGGTAAAGATTGCTACTGTGGCTGTATATCATCTACGGCATCTGCATTGTCAATGACCTTTATATAATCAGTGTGTAATATTAATTTCTGTGAAGAAGTCAAGTCAGTTTATTGCTTCTCTGCAGGCAGTAGTTAACACTCACAGATGCTTTGGTTGGATCTCTGACAATCTTGGGCACTACATGTGCGAAGACAAGTGTACCCAAGGTCAATTTTAAAGGAAGGTCGCGGGGATTTACAAGATCATTGTTTTCATCGTAAATTTCAGGTTGCACAATATGCCCTTTCCAGTACCGAATAACGGGGTCACAGGAGTAGCCTAGGTTGTACAAAATATCGCCCCACATAAGTATGGAAGTGGGTACTGTTTAGTATGTCAGCATGTGCCTAAGATTTAGTCGTGTAGCCTACCAAAGGTCAATGGGTGTTGGATTTTGTTATAGGCATTTTCCTCCCACATCCATTGATGCCATTTTCTTTCGTCCGCATTGCATGTATCGCAGAAGCGGCGATGAATCCCCAGGCAATACTGTGCGATATAAATTTTGGGTATCGTTAGGAAAGTAGGTGCTTACTTTGAATATCGGTTGTCCATGCAAGTGAATGGTTGGATTGTCGGTCTTGTAGGTCATGTCTAAGGGCCCTTCAAGCCATTTGTCCTTTGGGCAATTAGTTTAGGTTTGGACTTTTGCCAATTCGCTCAGTTGGTTATGGTATGTGCGCTTGATGTCGGTTGTTGCTCCTGTTGGACAGTGGAGGGCGTATGTGTTTTGGCAGAACAGTCTTTGGGTGGATGGCTAGATACCACTGTCAGCCTGGATATTTATTGGACCAATTTTATGTACGATTGGAGTTGTAGCCATGGTGTTGGACCCTTGCAAGCTTATTACTGTTCCTTCACACTTGTAACCAATTTCTCCAAACAAGTTCGTGGAGAATGTTCCACCCATGGCAGAAGCCCATTTGTAGTTGTAAATTTTGGTTGGAGCTGACTCAGCTAAGTCATAGCAATGTTCACATTCCTTTGCTGTGTTGGATATAACATAGTCGCTATTGGATTCTGTGCAACCTGTGGACATCATGTGGCAAGCAAGAGCAGGATCATCTAGAGCAGTGGACAGTGTCTCGTAGGCGTTCACACGATGGTAGGCAAACCCAGAATTCAATCGAGGAGGCATGTGGAAGAGTGGAAAGGTAATTGTAATTTGTTTAGTTATTGTATCTATCCAGTGGCGGTTGGCAAGGGAAGCAAGGTGGGCAGTTCTGGTGGTTGTGTTTCAGAAGTTAATCAGGGGTGAGTTCCAGTGCTCCTCAACGCTGTCATTAGTGTCTACGATTTTTGTATAATGACTTTCTTATCGTCATAGGTTTTGGCGAAATGATGCATGTAGTAAAGGTTTTAAGGCACAACTGAATTACAACAAATGTATGTGTATTGTAAGGTCAGTAACCGGTTCCACTAGCAGAGGCATTAGTGATGTTGGGTTACACATTTACTGCGTCGGGTTTATGGGGAGCTCATCTTTAAAATCAGCAGTGTAGCGTGTGTTTCTATTAACAATAGCATGCAAGTGTGCGATGGCAAAACAGGGGTTGAAATTAGAGGTAATTTCACCAAGAAGCGAATTATTTTAGAGAAGTAATACAAGTACATGACAAGTAACGATCAGATGACTATACAAATGCAGGCAATGTAGTGATCACAAAGCAGCGGAACACATGCTGCGAGTATTACGCAAATGCCCAGGAGGAGTTGCAGATTTTGTATACCTAGCTATGTTTTCCTCTTCCATAGCAGTATCGTTGTTGTGGTCAACTGGCGGAGGAGTAGAAGGCAGACGCAAAACGTGGTCAACATGGTCAGATTCTTCTGGGAAAATATCTTTACGCAGACGTTTCAACCGATTACCAAAGGCTTCAAATGTGGCGCTGCGCTTTTTGCCATCACGTTCTATGCCATGCACTACCTCCTGCATTCCAGGCAGTGGTTGTGGATGTTCAAGGGCACTAGACGATTCTGCAGTAGTGTTAGTAGTCACATCCCAACAGTGTTTTTGGCCAAAATGGGCTAACAATAGGTTCAAAAGTGACAGATGACTTGTAAACATATGAAGATTGTAGGGACCTGGGAATATGCCATGATCAGCACAAAGTCATAGTAATTCATTGTAGCTATAGTAAATCATATTGTCGAGGAGGAATGAAGCTGTCTGAGCACACTGTGAACCCAGCTGAAGGGTTAATCCCTCTGGGATTTTCCAAGTGAATAACAGTGCCTGAGAAGAGGGTGAGTAAGGCATAACATCATAGATAACGATATAATAACATACCTTGATCATATGATATTCACTTACAATAAAGGAGGGATTTGAACGTAGCTTTTACTCATTGAAATTAACCAGAGAAGCCCCTTCAATATGAGGGATCCCCTCCAGTGTAGCAGAGGAATTGTAAAACAAGTGGTTAAAAGCGATGTTAGGGAGAGTTTTAGATACACAAAAAGAGGACTATATAGGGAAATAACAACTTAGGTAAGGCGTATATGGTTGTGAAAACACGAGAAACAGATATGAAACAACGATAATAAAAAGAGTTTAAAATACAAAAAAAATCTATTTAAACCTTGAATTTTTTCTTATTGCGAGCATCCTTGAGGGCGGAAAGAGCCTTCCTCTTTATTGCAATTGTAACCTCCTCATCCTCTTCATCTTCCCCCTCATCATCCTTGCCTTCATCCTCCTCCTGCTCTTCACCTTCTCCATTCTGCATATCCTTGTCCACATCTAAATCACCTTCCATCTCTGCATCCTCATCCTCAAATCCCTCCCAATCGCCCATCACATTGTTCCCATACTTGCTGTTGTCATCTTCATCCTCTGCATGATTGAATCTGGACCTCCTGATATAGGAACTTGTGTTGCAACCACCAAACACCCTGTTGCCATCGTTGTCAGCATCCTCGTCGCTGTCAGCCTGAGCATCATGTCCAAATTTATCAGCATAATTTTCAATTTCATGCCATTGAAAATTAGTGGTTGCAGAGAAGGGGGAGAATGGGGAGAAGTAGGCACGAGCGGGAAGAGTGAGGTCGTCATCTTGTACATCGTTTCCAGGTGTTGCAGGGGCGTTAGGGGGTGGGGTGGTGCTGTCACCTTCGTTCAGTTGCTTGGCGACACTGTTGTTATCCAAAGGATTTGCGTCCTCTTCTGCACACCTCACACGGGATTTGTGGTGATGTTTGCTCTTGAGTACCAATTGAATGAGATTGGGAATGGGCCAGGTGTCTTCGTAGCGAGAGAAGATGGGCATTTCGTCTTTTAACTGTTAAAATTAGTACAAACAATAGATGTCATACAGATAATGACTTACTACACTGATAAACTTGGCAAGCTGAATGTGAGTGAAGCTCTGGAAGGTATCAGTCTCTACATTGACACTGAGTCCGATAAGAGTAGTGAAGACTTGCTGCTACCAATTGAGAGTTAGTAGAGAGAAAAAAAAGATGATGATCAACCTACATGAGTGTTCAAATATTCCCTGCACTCAGCACTCCCTCCCATCAGGCACATGGCACTTTGGAGGTTGCCCAGGGGCTTGGGTCGGGGGATCAAGAACTTCTTAAGCTTTTTTGCTGCCTTATCAATGCCCATTTTCTTCCTTAAGCGCGCAAGCATAGCTGAAATAATGAGATATAGCTACAGTAAAAAAAGGAGAAATGGCATACCATTTTTAGTGGCTATCTTCTTCTCCATGGCAGCAAGACGCTGGGTTGCGCGCAGAGCCTGAAGCTCACCCCCATCAGATTCAGACATGGACTCAGAGTCCATGTCTGAATCTGAGTCTGACTCGGAGTCGGAGTTTACCTCCCTATTGGTATCAATAGCTTCCAAAGGACGCTCTGAATTAAATGAGAATAGACCTATGATCAATGAGGAATAGACTTACTCTTGGCAACAGGTTTGGTGACGGGTTTGGCGTTGGGTTTGGCAGCAGGTTTGGCGACAGGTTTAGCAGCAGGTTTGGCAGCAGATTTGTTCTTGCTGGAGTTGGTTGTCTGACACGTGATGCAGGGTGCTGGGTCTGAACTTCTCAGTCCCCCTGGAGTACCATAGGGACTCCCTAGGCACTCTCTGGACTCCCTACAGACTTTTTACATATATTACCTAAATTTGATGTTTTGATAGGTTTCAGACAAATCCATATACAGAGTCCCTAGGAACTCTGATGGACTCCATCAGGACTCCACAGGAACTCCAGGAAACTTGGATAATGCAAATGCAGATGACTCTGATGTAGATAATAATTAGTCATTACAATATATGGACAAATGTACTCACAGCATTTTCCATAATCGCCTTGTATTACTGCTGGAGTCCCAGGGAGTCCCTATGGACTCTGTATATATGAATTTGTCTGAAACCTATCAAAACATCAAATTTAGGTAATATATATAAAAAGTCTGTAGGGAGTCCGGAGAGTCCCTAGGGACTCCCTTGGGACTCCTGTGACTCTAGCACATATATTACAAATTTCTCGTAATACAAGGTAATTTTGCCTTGTTTTTTTGTTTGTTTGCACTGTCCTTGTATGCTGGTGTTGCAGTTGAGGGTGTCCACAGTTGTGTTAGGTGACAATGCTGTGTTTTTTGGCAGAGAGTCTCTAGGGACTCTGTACGGAGTCCGTACGGTACTCAGGGGGGACTGACAAGTACTCGTTGTCGTTGTCGTTGTCATTGTCGCTGTGATTATGCATAGACCGAGGATCCTGAGCCCATTGTAATTGTGACGACCTGAGCAGCCACCTGGCTGCGGCCTCTGCCAAAATATGATTATTGTGGCCAGAGCTTGTCGTTTCAGGCACTGGTTCCAGGGTTTGAATGTCATGCATGGAAGCGTTGTCAGGGAGCGTAGGGGGCATAGGGGGATCATTGTCGACATGGAAGGTGTTCTCAGTAGCAGGGGGTAAACGAGCAGAATTGGCATAGAACACAGACATGATTCAGTTGACTTCATCAACGATTCTCATCCTTTCGTCACCTGTCCCCTGAAGATGTCGGAGTGCTGTTCCACAGGCAACCATTTGGCGACATCCACAGGGACACTGCTTTCTGCCTGTATAGTTGAGAACAGCTGGCAGCGCTGGTTCTGGGACATCTGACAATAAACGGCCAAGGATTGCACGTCATCTGGGTGGCATAAGCATAGGTGTTGGTGGGCAGGTTGAAATTGAAGAAAGATGTCGCAAGGGAAAGTCTTTTATAGGGATGGGATGCAATCTATATTTAAAACAGCATCAGCATGAAAGGCCAAGTACCTGCAAAAGTTGAGTAGACTCACATAAACATAGAGTAGAATTACTGTACAGGTAAAAATTCGGCACATCTTCGATAATACTTCAGTAGGCTTGAGGGGTAAGCAACCCTTAAAGACAACGACTTGTATACAATCTTTATCTGTGTATGACTGTCCATGTCGTTGTCTATCTGGATAATATATGGATGAGTGAATCATTAGACTCTAGTGAACATGTTCTAACCCACCAGAGGATACTTGAAGCAGTAATGAAGCTTGGAGTGTCAACCACCACCCCCTCAGCATGTTGCGACTGATACCAAGGTCCCTCTTCTGGTAACCTTGCTGGATCCAATGCTGTAGAGACTGTCTTTAGCAGGTACCAGGTGTCAGATGATACGAAATCATCCCCAAGGTAATCCCACGTAATTTATCCTGCACATAGGCATGGTTAACGACCTCTTCATGGGAACAGGGTGATACGAAATCATCCCCCAAGATAATCCCCTGCAATTCAACCTGGTGGAAAGTGTGCATAAATGGACTCTGCAGTAGGCCTTGGGTGATACGAAATCATTCCCAAATAATCCAGTCGAGATACAGGAGCAAGTTGTGGAAGGACAACCGATACAAAATCAAGTTGCATAGCAGATGAGCTTGAAGACATGGATATGGAGCGGTACACATCTGACACGAAGTCAAGATGCAGAAGAAAGAGACCGACACGAAGTCAAGTCCCCACCTGTAGAGGCCACTTGAACACATCAGAGACTGCAAACTGGCAGTCTGCTCGATCCAATCAGGACTGCCAAATTGCAGTGGGCCTTTTGGCAGAGAGATTTCGTCGTAGGGGGGGTGGGGGTTAGGGGGAGGGGGGGTGGGTATGAGGGGGTATGAGGAGCATATATGGATGATTTTCCGGGGGTAGGAGGATGGGTAGGGGTGTTGGGGATAGGGGGGATGGATGGGGGGATACTGGATAGGGGCTGATGGCTTATCTGGCTGGGTGGGGGTTGGGCAAATGTTGTTGGATAGATATGATATGGGTATGGGGGCGTAGAGAAAAAAATCAGGATCCCGGAATGGGTATTTTCGGGGTGGGGGGATCAGTGGTTGGCGAGCAATTAAGGAAATACACTCTCAGAGCCAGACACAAATCAAAATAAATCGAAAAAATAATATAAATCATGAATAGCGCACTCAATTCTGCTCCGATTGGGCTGAAATTTTGAACGCAGCCTCCCACATATGATCCCCATCGATCCTTAAAAAATGTTTTTTTACATGGGTCACTTGAAAAGCCCCTATCTTTGGCCCAAACAGTATCCTGCTCCATATTGCACCGCTCTGGGCACTATTTTGGGTGATCTATATATCGTTAGAAAGCTATTAACAGCCTCCATAAGATCCCACCATCCGATCTGCCAATTTGTACCAGCATCCCAGCAGATCAGGTTCGCTTTTTCCGCTTTTTCAGCCCCTATTCCCTCTACTACAATTATTTCCTCAATATTGCTTCGCTTTTGGCACTATTTGGGGGGGTATATATACCACTAGAAAGGTATACACTATATCTATCTATTCATGTGGTCCGATCTGCCAAATGTGGCCACAGAAGCAGCAGATCTGCTCTGGTTATTGTGCATTGATTAAATGAGCCCCTATTTACAAATCAAATCTTCGTCCTGATCAGGAATATTAGATGTCATTGATCCCATTTAATCTCATCAATCCTCATTAATTAGCTTCGCTTTTTTGGGAAATTGGTATCACTGATCTGCTTTCAGGCACAAATGACATCACACTAATTAATATTCCTCCCCCATCATTATTGCAGCATTTATTCCACCGCTTTTTGGCACTTTTATATGGATATATATATATCACTAGAAAGCTACAGTTGTCTAGTATTTGAATCTGATTATTACTTAGTTAATTCCCTCCAGTAGATTACCCAAAACAGCTCCGCTTTTTTGATAATCAATAGCCCCTATTTATTAATAGCATTATTACTGCTGCATTTTCCACCACTTTTTTGGCTCTTTTTCTGCACACCATATATACCATTAGAAAGCTATAAGTGTCTAGTTTAAGAATCTATCATTATATTATCACTATCCTCACTGGGGACTGCACCATTCAATTTCGCTTTTTTGGTAATTAAATTAGCCTCTATCTTTAATTACATTTCTTTGTGCACCATTTGTATTTATTCCCTTTATGATTTTAATTGACATATATATATCAATGGAAAGCTACAATTGCCTACTTTCAGAATCTGAAAACAGAATGGAAATGTTGTGCTTGTGGATGGAGCAATTGCATTTCGCATTTTGGGTACCAGAGCGTGGGAACACCACTTGATCCTCCTTCTCCTCCTCCCCCCTCCGCTTTTTTGGCTTCATTCCTCCACACCCACTGCAGCTATCAACCTGAAACTTGGCACACCTCTTCATAAGCATTATTAAATGACTGTCACCGGCCCAATAGTGGAAATACCAACTATCTTGCATTCTATCAGCATATTAATCCATAATCCCTTTAATTCTCAAAAAAGCGCACCAAAATGTAATGCTTCTGTATAATGTATGCCAGTAAATGATATTCCTATATCAATATTGCATGCTGGGGATCTGAAATCCAATGAAAGTGCATTATATATACCTATATTTGCATGTAGAATTAGCAAAATGCATATACCTGTTAGTCTGGCGTCCTATGGCTTTATCCATTAGTATTTCACTACATATATACATCTCTAGCATTGTCAAAGGGTTCATATACACCATATTTAATGTTCTACACAGCCCACCACCCGATATATTGAGCCACATTTGTAATATTGACCATACACAAATGCAGACCTGAAAATACACTATTCTGCACTTTACTATACCATAGCAGTCCTATTTATACTTCACAACTGGCAGGAAACCAATATATTAACTCTAGTTACACGATGCAAAAAACCCCAAGTGATTTGGACAAGTGTAGCCATCTGTAGGTTCAAAATGGTGTGTGACCATCATAGTTGATGCTGGATGTTTCAAGAATACACATAATCACCACTACATCAAACTCCTTCTGACCGCTTTTTTAGGCTCTACCCTTCCACAATCATCCAAATCACTTCAAACCTTTTGTGAACATTACATATCATGTCTCTCCATGTATCTGTATGTTCTGATTAAATTATTTTGTCTCTGATCCTCTGTCATAAGCTTATCAGTGGAAATTTGAACGATTTTGAGATCTGCTCAGAATTCTTTGGGGGTGGGCTACTTTTGAAGGCACAATTGAAGCGTTCTGAGAACAGTTTGGAGCATGTTGAAGCGGTCAATATTAATGAAGATATTCGCAAATTACTGTTCTGCCTACCCTGAGGTAGTATTTAGTGGTTTCTATTCTGTTGCTTGAACTTTTGAAGCGGTTGAGTATCAAATTCAATGCTTTTACATGTTATGGGTAATATTCAAAAGTTTTTTCAATGGTAGAGGCCCCAAAAGAATGTATTATTGGGTATATATGGTGCAAATATGGTATTTTGATATGTAATTGGTGAATAGAATGAGTGGACCCTTTTCAATTTGTATATAAGCGGGGACATAGCTATATGTATGGTATATGAAGAGGTGCGCCAAGTTTCAGGTCAGTAGCTGCAAGGGGAGTGGAGAAATGAAGCCAAAAAAGCGGAGGGGGGAGGAGGAGAAGGAGGATCAAGTGGTGTTCCCACGCTCTGGTACCCAAAATGCTAAATGCAATTGCTCCATCCACAAGCACAACATTTCCATTCTGTTTTCAGATTCTGAAAGTAGGCAATTGTAGCTTTCCATTGATATATATATGTCAATTAAAATCATAAAGGGAATAAATACAAATGGTGCACAAAGAAATGTAATTAAAGATAGAGGCTAATTTAATTACCAAAAAAGCGAAATTGAATGGTGCAGTCCCCAGTGAGGATAGTGATAATATAATGATAGATTCTTAAACTAGACACTTATAGCTTTCTAATGGTATATATGGTGTGCAGAAAAAGAGCCAAAAAAGTGGTGGAAAATGCAGCAGTAATAATGCTATTAATAAATAGGGGCTATTGATTATCAAAAAAGCGGAGCTGTTTTGGGTAATCTACTGGAGGGAATTAACTAAGTAATAATCAGATTCAAATACTAGACAACTGTAGCTTTCTAGTGATATATATATATCCATATAAAAGTGCCAAAAAGCGGTGGAATAAATGCTGCAATAATGATGGGGGAGGAATATTAATTAGTGTGATGTCATTTGTGCCTGAAAGCAGATCAGTGATACCAATTTCCCAAAAAAGCGAAGCTAATTAATGAGGATTGATGAGATTAAATGGGATCAATGACATCTAATATTCCTGATCAGGACGAAGATTTGATTTGTAAATAGGGGCTCATTTAATCAATGCACAATAACCAGAGCAGATCTGCTGCTTCTGTGGCCACATTTGGCAGATCGGACCACATGAATAGATAGATATAGTGTATACCTTTCTAGTGGTATATATACCCCCCCAAATAGTGCCAAAAGCGAAGCAATATTGAGGAAATAATTGTAGTAGAGGGAATAGGGGCTGAAAAAGCGGAAAAAGCGAACCTGATCTGCTGGGATGCTGGTACAAATTGGCAGATCGGATGGTGGGATCTTATGGAGGCTGTTAATAGCTTTCTAACGATATATAGATCACCCAAAATAGTGCCCAGAGCGGTGCAATATGGAGCAGGATACTGTTTGGGCCAAAGATAGGGGCTTTTCAAGTGACCCATGTAAAAAAACATTTTTTAAGGATCGATGGGGATCATATGTGGGAGGCTGCGTTCAAAATTTCAGCCCAATCGGAGCAGAATTGAGTGCGCTATTCATGATTTATATTATTTTTTCGATTTATTTTGATTTGTGTCTGGCTCTGAGAGTGTATTTCCTTAATTGCTCGCCAACCACTGATCCCCCCACCCCGAAAATACCCATTCCGGGATCCTGATTTTTTTCTCTACGCCCCCATACCCATATCATATCTATCCAACAACATTTGCCCAACCCCCACCCAGCCAGATAAGCCATCAGCCCCTATCCAGTATCCCCCCATCCATCCCCCCTATCCCCAACACCCCTACCCATCCTCCTACCCCCGGAAAATCATCCATATATGCTCCTCATACCCCCTCATACCCACCCCCCCTCCCCCTAACCCCCACCCCCCCCTACGACGAAATCTCTCTGCCAAAAGGCCCACTGCAATTTGGCAGTCCTGATTGGATCGAGCAGACTGCCAGTTTGCAGACTTGATGTAATCATCTAGCTTCTATGGCTGAAGTCCCAGGTGTAGATGAAGAAGGGATGTAGTTGATAGACGGGAGGTTGAGGGTGGCATAGATGGATGTCTGCGTTGAAGAGTGAACAGAGCGTTAAGTGTCAGACATGATCAGATCAATGGTTCACGTGATGCATGAAAACAAACATTGACAAAGAGTCAGACTGCGACAGCCATCATCTCCTTGACTCCACCATCAACACCAACAACGACTCGCTGTCCCCTTCTACAACATCGATCAACCTTGGTGAGCTCGGAATGTCTCTAACACACTCACTTTCTATCGGGTTGGCTTCGCGCCTCCCACTTTCTTTCTTCATGGGGAATGATTTCGTATTGCCCCTTTTCTATCCTATGTGCTATGGGTTGATTTCGTATCGCCCAGAAGGATTGATTTCGCATCGTCCTGTTGACTCTGTCTCGCTGCATGTCTTGCACGTTTGCATTGTGGAGGGCTGCCATGGGCTCTATCGTTTACTATGTCTTTGTGACAGAGTGCGTTACTGGATGGATACCATGGTGGACTGTGTGTCTACCATGCAGTTTTTCAGCTAGTCTTGACTTCGTGTTGGGCTAGGGATAACTGCTGCTCTTTGGTTGATGAGCGTTTCTCGTGTTGCCAACACCCTGGATACTGCGCTCTACCAAAAACATGTTCACTCACACCACATAATCGGACAATCTAGAATACAAGGTGCGCTCACATTGTCCTCATCTACGTGTTCTAGAAATGCTAAAATATTTCTGACATAGATTTCTCAAGTTTCAAGCTGTCCAATGACGGAATTTCAAACCAACAACATACTCATTGCACGCAATCCAAACAGTAAGGACAGCATCATATCCTCCTCAAATACCGTTACTCAAACTAATTTTTAGAACCTCTCAGCGCTCTGGATGGTCGTGTGGCAGCGCACCTGCAGCATCATGGAAAGCATTATGTGGTCACCACACCCAACCAGAATTTTGTTCCTCTCCCACCCATTGGATTTTGCAGTGTTCGCCTCCGCACCAATCTACGCTATGGTCTTGAGGATCATTGCCAATGGCCACAATTCCTTGCCCCCAAATACGCACATCTTCCAACTATTCCCAAACGTCCTACCAACAACCAAGACCCTCTCGCCATTTTGTGGTGGGATCTGTCAACACATGATTTTGTCCCATCCCGTACCGGCATTGTCACTGGTCTGGGAAGTCTGGTTGGAACTAAGTTGGAGTTGCTCAGAGTTAGGCAAGACTCCCTCCTTGCTGCCGTCTCTACCTACACCTTGTTGTCACCAAAGCCAAGCGATTTTGCTACTGAGTCAGCCTACGTGCTGCAGAACAGAATCACCAACGCATTCATCTGCTTATCTTCTCTCAAGACCTCATACACTGAAATGGTCTTCAACATCACAGAGTTCCAATGTCATTGTCTACACCTTGAAGGATTCCTTTGCTACTCAACAACATATCAGCATCGACTGGACAGCGTCTACCGCAATTCTCATGAAGTTGACGATCTTGTTGGTGCTTTCACAATGGATGCAGAATCAGCTCAGTGTCTTTTCCATGCTGGCATTCCTGTCTGGTACGTTGAAGAGTGGGATGGAGTGCCTTTAATTTGTAACGTCCTTTCAGTTGTGGAGATGATGATGCCTGGCTCTGCTCTGTCAATGGTAGACCATGACCCGCCCTTTCCAACTATCTATGAGGGGGATATGATTGGTGAAGGTTGCTACACTGCCATATATCTCTTTGTGCTCAGCTGCCTCACAAGTCAAAACCCTTTTGAACGACGACCAAGTAAGTATTTGTTCTATATTATTATTATATTTGTTTTTACTAATTTCCTCTGTCTTAGCTGTAAATTCTTTGCCAAACCCCCAACCTTCAAGTTTAAACTCCATCCAAGGTCCCTCTCGGGGAACCACATCTCATTGCAGTGGACCCTCTCAGGCATCTCCACAAGAATGTCCAGTGGGTATGTATAAGCTAAATATATCGGTACACTGGTGCTAACCCCGAAACCCTTATCCAGCATCCTCCAGCACCCAATCGTTGAACTGGAATCGACAGAGGCGACCACCTTCCAATCCAAATGGTAAGTGGTCAATCTCATCTTTCATTCAATTTAAATTAGTAACGCTTCCGTCTTTTTCTTAGCGAACATGCAGCTCTCAGGTCGCAATCCTTTTGAGCCTGTTGAAAGCATCTACAGCCCATACAGAATTTCTGCATGGGTTGATGCAGTTGGGTCTGTTGCCTATTCTAGGTCAACAATTGCAGATGTTGAGAAGTGCGACTCACGATATGCGCTTCCCGACCCGAAGCTTTTCCTTGGCTCGAAAAATATGCATGCCTACATCACAACCTGGCTTCACATTCGGATGATCTGGGAAGGTTTTATTGGTACAGATCATCAGCGAACCGGTTTTAGCCAGGTAATCCAAAACACTCCTAATTTGGACATATCAGGCTAAGTCGACTATACAAGACCAATTAGAGGCAATACTAATGATAAAGACACATTAAGCATCTAACTTAAGTTCATGAACTTTCGCAAGGTTAGTGGGGCCTCTTAAGGTTTTCAAAATTATTGGAAACACCTTGCAAGGCATCTACAAGCCTTAGTCTGCCTTATGTAGTGCCCAAAAGCTACTTGTATTATTCCAAGGCATTTCTAATTATCAGGAATACCTAGCAATGCTCCATATATGTTTCGTGTCTCAAATAGCACTACAAATAATTTCATGACCATTTATTCAACAAAAATATGTATTGCATCAGTAAGGACCTCAGGGTTTGTATCAACAGAAAAATTAATGTGGTCACAATGACCATTGTACAATACCGGTTTACACAGTGTGCTAGGCAACTGCAGCAACACAGCATCTCAGCATCTCAGGGACTTTAAATTTTGGAGGGTGAGCATGGCATAGAATTTCAAAAATACGATGGTGATTGGTTATAAACGGTTCAACAATACAAGCTTTTTTCGTTTAAACATAATTTGATTAAACATCCATTTAAATAATACATGCTCTATACACTGGTCACTTCATATGATTTTCATTTAAACAAGAAGACCCTTCAAACAGATGTTTAAACATTGGAATGTTTAAACGTGCACATAGCAGGAACTTGATTAACTGAAGATTGATTAAATGTGTTTAAACGATACTAGTATACATGCTTATACAACAGTTAAACAGGTGATTAAATGAAATAAACAGTTGTGTTTAAATGAATACAATGGTTAAACAAATGACAGGAAGTGACAAAAAACGACAGTTCCAAGAGGGAGGGAGAGGATTTGGAGGGGTGTATTGGTTGAAGTCCGAAACAGTGAAAAGGATATTATAAGCAGGGAAATGTACCGAATGATTAAAAGAGGGAGGATGAAACGGTGTGATGGGGGTTCTGGTTGATCATAGAGGGCCTGCACACATGTCACAACATCAGTAAGGTTCACAGTAATATTGAATCTGATGCATACCTGAGTGATTCCAAGAGCCTGTATTGCTGTAACGTCCGGGAGAAGAGACAGCGTCAGGCTATAAGGGAGGCACAGCAAATAATTGATCAGACTTACCATGGTTCTGTGGTGGCATACATATCTGGGGAGACGTGAAAAGATGCGACCAGAGCGAGCATCTGTGTAAAGTTGCGAAGATGAGAATGGTGGTCAAGAGAGAGTGAGAGAAAGCGCCAAACAAGTTTAACGAAGGTGTAGTGCTTGAATACAATCTCATACACACGATCACGAGAATAGTTCGTTTAATATTTGGTGCTATTTGCCCGTCCGCTTGACTGATCGGAAAATCCAATCCCATTTGCCTCTCCCTCCCCACCTACTACTCACATCAAGCCTGTATGTCGTCTTCTAAACCTTCAACGCAAGTCAAGCGCCTGATTTCACACTCTCACATTGCAAGCTACACCACATGGCACAGTAATTAACCTTTTTCGGCAGCCCATTCCCCACATGTGCACGAGCCTGAGCGTGTGCCCAGTTGTAAGCACTCGATTTCCTTGCCTTCAGTCTCAACAAACCAACCCTTTGAATGGTTTCTCATGATCATGTTTGTTCCCATCAAGTGGGCAGGTATGCTTAAAACTATTAAAGCTTGCATCGAGAGGACTGGCATTGACGACTTGCGACTTGACAGGTACCCTCATTATTCCTCATACATACCTCCTCCCTGCTCTGTCGCCCACCCTTCCTCTCTCCAACACATCTCATAAACTCACAATTTTTTAGTACACTGACTCTCCCTCTCTCACATTCCTTCAATCATGTTCTGTCAAGACCCTTGCTTGCATTCAAATATTCATTGACAACAGGTGTTCAAATGATTCCTGGAATGTCGTTTAATTGACATATAATCCCATTTTGTATTCAATCGATATTTAATCATTCAGTTAAATAATAATTTTGTTTAATGATTATTTGTTGTTTAATTACTCTGTTTAAAGCATACTATTTAAACGGAATCAGAAATAACACTATCATTTAAACGATGCACCAACTGGTGGCTATTTCCGCTGCTGATGAATGTGCCATGTGCTGTTTAATCAAAAATTGATTAAATGAAATTTCCTCGTATTGTTGAAATTTGTTTAAACAAACGCCATCGGGTTGTAGAGAATTTGTACAGTGGCTACCAATGGTTCCCTCTTGTTCAGTATATATCTATGTCAGATGTGTTGTAATTATTCGATTAGTATTGTTCAATGGACTATTAGATTAGATTCATTCCTTTTTCATCTTGCTTCCTTATCACATGACCTCCGTTTCACAACCGTAGTCATATGACCTCCATTTCGCTCCCTCTTAGTTTTAAGTTTAGCTCAGTACAGCACACTGTCACACCTGTGATGCTTATGAACACTACACGTGATAGTTGGTTCATAATCAGAATGAAGTTCAAGAACCCTCATGCTACCTCTCTCACTTAACTCACCACGATTCCTCTTAATTTCCCTTAAGGCAGGCCAGTTGAGCTAGAATAATATCAGGTATGACTGGCTTACTTCTCATATCTCTCAGCATTAACAGCCTATTTAAACTTTATAGGTACAGTTCTCTGCTCATGGGTTGGTTCATTTGAAGGGTTCAGGTATGGTTCACTTTTAATTTTTCGCAATTGTTGCCACTAAATTAAAACTGTATTTTCAAAGAAAAACCTCCACTTTTCAAACATCATGACTAGGGGAAGTCAAGGGTATGCCCAACCCGGACGGGTCGCAGGTTGGGTTAGGCGCGGGTACGGGTACAGGTTGGCTTCAGTGTACCCGTGAGCTTCAAAACGAGCCCAAGAGCGCCCGAAACGGTGCAGAATTGAGCAAGATATGCTCGAAATACGAAAGGCTTCGTATTTCAGCCATATCTTGCCCAAAGGTTGTCCGTTTTGGATGTTCTCGAGCTTGTTTTGCACGGAATACCCGTGGGTACACAGGTAGGGTACGCCACAGGTACGGGTCCGGGTCAGCGATTTTGTACCCAAGGGTTACCCATGACGTTCCCTGGGTGACTCATGACATGCTAGTGTGCCATTTCCACTCATTTCTTCCTCCAAATTTTCACCATTTAGTTATGTACTGGACAGCACTATGGAGAATATTAATTGGCTCATGGTTTTGAACACCCCTTCTTATGATTAATTAATACTCTAGTCGAATATTGTTTTGAGTTCTAATGTAAATTTCTATTAAATAATAATGACATGTTTTTCTATCTATTTATTTCATGACCAACCGCAAGAAATCTGGGATCCAATCATGCCCACAATCACTGTATGTACACCGTATTGGTGTTATTTTTGAGCCACATGGGCTGCTCAATACCAATTTAAATTGCCATCTCGTATTCAACCATATGGTGGAGTAAGAATGTTTCTGGAAAATGATGCAATCCTGACCTTTGCTCATTTGCTATCCTTATTTATCATGTATGATGCCATAAACCTAAGCAGAGATTATATTGTCATCTATTCTCACAGGTTTTACAATGGTAGACATCCTTGGTATGGTTCATGAGGGTGATCAACAGTTGGCAAGGTTCCCAAGGTTGGTGAATTTGCCAATCTTGTGACACCTTTTGGAGTTCGGAATGCCCCCACTTTACATGATGGTAAATCTTTGCCATTGCAGTACATTTTAGCCATTCCACTGGCATACCAGCTAAATTCCGGTTTGCTGATGATGGCGGTGCTCTCAGCTCACAGGAATGGAGGGAGCTTTTGAATCTTGATCTCAGCAATCCTCCCACTGGTCAGAGCCACACCGCACAATGTTGTCGCAAGCTTTACGAGAAGCTCGTATATAATGACACAACTCCTTTTTCAACTGGTGTTCAAGTCCAGTTATTGGCTGCCAGACCACCTAGCTGGGAAGGTACGACATACCCAGCTGGCCAACCACTACCCACTGAGATTGTCTGACAAATTCTTTGGTCTCTGTACAAGTTGAACTTCCACCTGGAGTTCATTGCATTAGATCGCTGCCTCACAACTGAACTCCACCCTAATCATGCACGTCGGAGTAAGGAACAACTCTTTGACCGGGAGTCAGTCATTCAGCAGTGCTTCTCACCAGGAATCTTCAAAGTCGTCATTCGCCCCTCCCGCAATGTAGGACTTGCTGCCGACAGTCTAGAAGAGCGACTGGAGTATCTCATTAATGTCGCCAAAGTGATGAAATCTTGACCTGGTTGCCCAGAATTAACCAGCCAGCTTTCGACTCGACATCAGCCCAGCTCTATCAGCACCACAAGGGGATCACAATTTGAAGGTGCAATCGCACAATTCTACTGTCAACAATTCTGGAATCAGTTCGGATGTGCTCCTCAAGTCCCTCATCGGTTATTCCCTCCGCAGTAGATGAAAAGCTTCTGCAGGCGACAATTATTTATTGAGGTATGTATCTACTATTGTCTAGTATTAAAATAATATTAACAATAATCAAAAGTTCACGGTCATCTTTATACCTCCATTTCCCTTGATACTAATGGTGGAAGTCGTTTTCTTGAACAAATGTGAGTATGAGATCTTTTGTGTTGAAGTGTGCTAACATACCTTGGTTTTTTTCCAGCTTCTGGTTTCGTCGACTTGGAATCCATCAGCACCCCGCTTCCTCTTCATCCAACTGATATCCTCTTCTTCATCTGTGGTCCTCATAACGACGTCATGAGCATTGTGTACTTGACCAACATCCTCCCCAGCTCCATTACCTGCATGGGGAGGATGTACCTCAGCTCCATCGTTGTCAGCTGTGTCCTCTTGATTACGTGCAACAGCCCGAACTCTATTATTTGCGACATGGGGGAGATTGAAGAAGTTGGCAACGTCCTCACCAACATATGCAGGAGCGACGTCAGGTTTGGGGTTGGGGTTGGGGTTGTCGATGAGAGCAGGAGCAGCAGCTGGGACATCATTCGGAGCTTGATCAGGAACCAGCAGATCGTCGAGCGGCTCGGCCTTTATATGCGTGACAGGTGCAGGTCGACAGTTTGAGGCTTAGATGAGGCACACGGCAGGATGGTGGTGTTGGTGGGCTGGACGGGGGGAGCTACAGGATGGGATCCAGCAAGCGGCGCATGATCTTGTTGTGGAGGTAAGTCAGCACCAAGTTTGCCTGCACAGTAAGCATAAATGTACTGACCAAGATCCTCTTGTGTACCCCCAGGCGTCGAGAGATACAATAGGCATCTGGCTGGGAGATTGGTGTGAATATGGCTGGTGTCGTCCCAGTGAGCAGCCTGGTTTCCGCAAGTGCACAGGTCTTGAGAAGATGGGATAGACTCCTGAGGAGGAGATTGTGAGGACGGAACAATGTCAAAGAGTTGGGAGAAGGACATTTTGGTATGTGTTCTTGTCAGTCATGCTCTTTGGTATTTAAACAATTCCTGATTCTATTATTCCGATGCAGGGTAAACAGTTTTGTGGATGTTCGTGCCGAGGATTTTTGCTCTCTCGAAACCATCTCAAGCTCCGCTCATAATTTTTATTCAGGGAAATACTTAACTGCAAAAAAAGGACATCACTGCATCACGCCTTGGCCATTTTTGTGCTCTCTTGAATAGACATGAGTCTCTCATGTTCTGATTAATCTCTCGCTTGGAAGATTTAGGTCTGTTTTTCTATTGAGTCAACACTACCCCACTGATTTGCTTGCTCTAGTCTCACCCACAAGGTCCGAGAACACGTCAATTTCTGTCATAAATCCCATCCCCAACGAGTTTTTGCATCTTCTCAATTTAATTGAAGAACCTCATGTTTTCTCCAGATCGCCAAATTATTATTATTTAAAAATACAGCAAAGGCCCGGAAACCGAAAGGATCAAGCTGGTCTGTGCAAGCAAAAGGTCCGTCTCAAATCTTATAAAGAGAGATATTAACTTGGATTAAATCTAGCTAAACCTACCCAACCATCGCACCAACTACGAACCAACCTCGACAACCTGCTCCTCCTCGTCCCAACAGCAATGTCAATAAGGCAATCACTGCTCAAGCTGTTTTTCATGCTTGCAACACTCTTCAAACGCACAATTCCAATGTGACGTTCCCCAATTCTGCAACAACACCTGTGCAACCCCCTGCTTCTACTCACTCCCTTGGTAATGTTGTCACCAACTTTACAACCTTGCAAAAGCGTAGTGGTAGCCAGACCACAATGGCTCCTCCTGGTCTTGCAAATGCGCGACCACATCCTGTTGCTGCTGTACCTATCAGTCTGCGTGTCCTCGCCACTGCACCACACGCCATCGCTACCACGCCTGCACTACCTGCTGTACCTACTCCCGTACCTGCACCTGCCATCACCACTCCTGTACCTACACCTGCTGTCGCCACTCCCGCACCTGCACCTGCTGTCACTACTCCCGCACCTGCACCTGCCGTTGCTGCTGTTGCTAACATCGCCATCGACCCTCAGCTGCTGGGGCACGCCACCAATTCATTGGCTAGTCAACCTTCCCGTGTTGCATCTCATTATACTCTGGAGGAGGTCCAATCTATGCTTCGACGTATAGAATCCCAGGAGGGTAAGTCTTTTCCGCTCCATCCGTTGACACAGCTCACAGTATTATATAGAGGAGCTCGCTCGCCTCTGCGCACAAGAAGATGCCCAGAATGGTATTGTGCCGGACTATGAAGAAGTGCCAGATGGTTCAATTCCCAAACCTCGTGGCCTCGCAAGGCAGAACCTACAATTGTTGATGGGTCTTCAGGGCAACAGAGGTCTTTACAATGAGGCAAGGGTATGTGCTGTCTCACCAATTCCCTTATCACGCTACATGGACTGATAGTTCTAATATTTTTTTGGCTCACTTTAGGAAGCTGTTCGCAAATGTGTTGCTCACCTCAAGGATCAGTTTTTGATTGAATGGGGTAACCATAGGGCTGGACACGAGTCATGCATACTCACAGGTACCTGTGAGTTGACTCGTGGGAATACCTGTGAGTAGCATGACCTGCAGATCTGGGTACTTGTTCTCACGGGTCCGGGTCAAGTCTGGGTTTCGGTTTCGGAAAAATGGGTGACTCACAAGTACTTGTGTACCCCCTATGTACCTGCAATATAGCAGACATAAGTAGATGTTTGAAAAAATATTGTACTTCAGTTAGCCTTAAAAACCACTTTAAAACATATTTGAAAAAAATAATATATTTTTTGTGAATAAAATTAATTAATCGAGCTGACCCGTTGACCCGTGAGCGCTTACCCGCAGGTCATGGGTACTTGTGGGAACTTTGACCTGCGGATCTGGGTTTGGATTTTGGAAAAAAAAAACCCGCAGGTACGGATCCGGATCACCCGTGAGTATACTCGTGTCCTGCCTTAGGTAACCAAGGCCCAATATTTGTTCAAACTATTGTTAATGTGGTGCGTAAGATTCTTTATTTATATGCTATCTCTGTTTGCTTATGTATGAATAACAGGCTGGCAGTCGTTGCCCCTACCTCAAGCGGTTCCAACATGGATGGGCGACTCACGAGATCTTGAGGACCTCCAACAAGAACAAGTGCCGGCACAAGAAGGTTCTGCTAGCAGATCCCACTGGTGCAATTAGGAAGGAAAAGGCTTCAAATTGGAAAGAAGGGATGCCGAAGATGAAGAAGAGGATGGAAGAACGCGCGGAGGAAGTGAGGCAAGATAGAGATCTCACACTTGGAGCAGATTACGACTCTAACATGGTTGAGAGCACCAGCAAGGATTATGGTGGGATGGCAATCGAGGAGATTAGTGGTGAGGTTGAGGTTGAGGGAGCAGAGGTCAGTACCAAGGCTGAGGGAGAGGTTGGCAGCAGGATCTATGCAGGGAATGTGGTTCAGGTTGAGGGACTGGAGGATGTCGGAATGGTTGAGGGTGCAGGACAGGTGGAGGTTGCTGTTGTCACGGAGGACATCGGCTCTGCTTGCGTTTCAAGCAACAGTGTTGCAGGATTGGTTGATGTCAGCCCCTTCAATGATGATGAATTGAGCGACAACGGCAGCAACAACAACGGTGTTATTGATGATCCAAACAATTTCTCGGCTTTCCCTCAATGCAACTCTGCACCTTTGGACACTGACCAACACACCTCCTTCTCCGCTGATCCATATGATTTTCCTTTTCCAAATCCAGCACCCAGCACGGATGACGTGCCGCTGACAGTAACACTATCCGCCACTTTGGGCAATAATAAATTACACTTTTTCTTTCCTAAAGCGGCCTGATGTGAGATTCCCTGGTCTGAATACCTGTAGTGAAAGGCTGGGAAATGTTGCCTGACGTGGGTCGTATTCGGGGTGATATCAGGTGTGAGACATTTTTGAGTGGTCGGGATAATTGACTGAGCAGGGCGTGAGCATGGCCGCAATTGTTCAATTTGCAGGCGCAATTCCCGCCCATGATGCTCTTTGAGTAGCGGTTATAATGACCAGCAAACCTACTTCAAAGTAGAAGGTTTCACGTCACTATCCAGCAGTTTTTCACACTACATTTACAATATTATTATCTGAGATTAAGGTAATAAAACCTGTCACTTCGAAGCGGAAACTCCCTCTGGACTTGCAGTCATTTTTTCTGGCCCCTGGGGTCTTACAGTGCTTCCATGCTGGGTCGACGTATTTCCGTAAGTGAGCACCATCTTATCACGATCAAGTGTCATCGAAATATAAATTATCACCTCGAATATGCGCTGTGTATAATGTGAACTATTGGGACAAAAGTTAAGCACGAGATGAAAAAAGGCTGCAAGGGTGTTCTCTTCCTTGGGCTCCCCTATCTTGAAGTTTTAGACCACTTTCGGCGTATCTTAAATTGACATGGGAGACTCTCGTTTTCGACTTCACATTTAGAACACCTTTCCTAGAAGCAATATTCGACAATCGTAAATTCGTATATTGTCATTGTCATTTTCAAATGCAGACTGCAACGGGATACAAGGTGGGGAAAATGCCAGGCGGTGTTTGAATTGATCATAAATGATGATTAATGGTTGATGATCAAGGTCTCTTTCCTGATTTCCGACCTTCCATCCACCGTTTTCATAATGCACAATGTCAGTTGCACCCACTTAATGACTTAAAGGCAAAAGTCTGATGGTCATGGCTAGGTTATTCCCAACACGTCGCGTCGTGCTTAGAGAAATGGGCTCTTGGCTAGGCTATGGGTACACCGTTGCTTTCAAACAACTATCATGATATATGTGAGTGAAAAATCCTATTCTCTACTACTTCTGACTAATCTTCAGGGTCACAGTATATTGTTGTAGAAAAACGCTATAAAATTCATTTACCGTTCTATGAACTGCATTAAGTCCATCGCACCCAGATCCTGCTCTGTAACCTGACCAATACATGTTGGAAGCCCTGTTGACCGCTTCTCTTATTCGTCAATTGTGCCAGAGCTCGTCAGTTCACTGATCGCCATCATTTCATCTGGCCGTGGAGTAGATGTCGGGCACAGAATGTGTTGGTGGTATGATGGAACGACAGGAGGATGCGGCTGAGCTGCGGATTTGGAACTGAATGAACGTGACAACGTCCTATGGTGTTGTGGAAGAGGAATGAGCCCTCCTCTGGTGAGGAATGTAATAGACAGAAGATGTCGCGAGCGTAGTACAAAATAACAAAAGGGGATTCCCAAGCGAGGGAATGAGATGTGTGAAGTAGTGAGGGAAGGTGCAGGCTCGGGAGTGCTCAGCTTGGCTCGTGATGCTCAAAGTGGTCGCGCGTTCGGACAGAGATAGAAGTAGGCAAAAGCGAGAGATAAAATTTAGATTGAGAGGGGGTGTTGCTTATATGAGAGAAAATGAGAGAAGTAACTAGTACTGGGCACGCGCGTGCTCTCGCGCTGCCCAGGCTCGCTAATCGTACGGATTTGACATGTATTTACTCTATGTAATTGTCCGTGTTGTAATAAAATAAATGGGTCTCCTAGAGTTCGCCACCGCCAGTCGCTCCTCTTGTCATCGCCGGCTCAACGCGTCACTGAGCTGAGTTGTCCAGGCTCGAGTGGGTCGTCAATCCACTTGCTGCAGGAGCGGAGCTCGATGAGAGGGGAGGGAGTTGGGAGTTTTGAACAGATAGGAGATTGAGAATGTGAAGTGGAAGGGAATGATGGGAGTTATAAGGAATGCGGGTGTATCGAAGGTGAAGAGTATGTAAGGGATAGGAGTCTTCCAAGTGCAGCGGTGGAAAGAGAAGTGGAAGTGAAGAAAATAAAATAGAAATATCTACTAACCCTACACCCTTATACCCATCTCGATTCCGTTCTTGAGGACTCGTTTGTGTTTAGGGAGTTTTGAAGTGTCATGAGAGGTGGAGGTGGTGAAGTGTAGGAGTGGCCATGATCCTATTTGGAATGTGGAAGGTCGCACGTGCGTGATGCGCTGATGCGCGGTTGAGCACGTGGCGTGATTAGTGCTCGAGTGTTGCGCTCGTTCCCGGGTGGAGAAAGTAAAGTGAAAGAAAATGAAAGTAAAAGGAAAATATATGGATGAACATAAACGAGTGGCTTCCACAAGCGACTCAAGTCTCTATTCCACAGTGTTGTCTAAGGACATATTTGACGTTCCTGATGAGGGAGAGGAGATATTTAGGGCGAGCTTTGATACAGAGGGGGGCAGGGGTGAAGTGACACGAATCTGTGATCCAATACGACCGAATTTCTTCGTCTCTTGTTCGTGTTAACACTGGAGCCGGACTTTGCCTTTTATCTCGTTGTCAGCCGATACTCAGAGACATGAAGCAGCGAGTGGAGAATGCTGGGTGTTGGATATGTGATGCTGGGACACATTGTGGAAATCATGCTTCCAATGCATTATTTTGTCCAGCCAATAGAGCACATTATATTATGATCCTTACTGATCTTCGCCTGTAAGCCCCCATTCCGTCGACATTACCTGCCTCAGCCACCAGTGCAATGAGAATCGCAGATCACGAACTTCAACCCGCCCACAATGAAGGCTTCTGGCTTGACTAAGTCTATTGAATTTATCTTTCGTACAGCTTCAATACACTATGCTCTTTCGCCAACGTTGACGTACAACCCTCTCTCCAGACTTGCCTCCTGTCGCATTGTCACCTCTACTGTCCTTTGCCTGCATGTACAGCTCTCCTCCCTCCCATCATGTGTCTCCTCTTCCCTCTTTCTACCACGTCTACAGAGAAGCATCCCTGTTTCAGACTGGAAACTTCGCTTTGGCCCAATGATCGCCTCACGAACATTGCGGGCCTTCTGCTCATCAACAACTGACCGCTTGACATTTCAACGCGTCTGGGGAAAGTTGTTTCATTCCAACGTACACATATTAACATTATAATCAGATGCATTTTCGGTGGTATAATATATGAGCTGATGGACCGATCGAAGAAAATACATATCATGATTCGTCCCTCTTCAGCTGTTATCCTTGACTTTATACTTCGCCTCTGATCCATCCTTTGGTGATGAGCAGTCAATGATGCGAAGTACGAGCTTCTGTGGTCGTTGTGTGAAGGTGGTGAGGAAGAGAGAATGGGAGATGAACAGATACCAAGGACACATAATGGCGAAAAACGAATGATATTAAATGAACCCAACCCAGACAAATGTAATCAGGGTTTCTTGGACTATATCTACATAACTGACGAAAACACATTAAAAATTACCAAGAAGGCGAAACAGAACGTATCAAGAAGGAGAAATGCATACAACGACTATGGCAGATGAAGAACGAGGCATGCCAACTACATCCTAGTCGTTATCAATACATTTCGATGATGAACATTTAAGCGCGTTGGGTTCATTGGGAACAGTCAGTCATCGTACCACCTGGTGGCATCTGCACCCCAGCACTTCAGTGCAAGAATGATTCTGACGACCTTGCCCGTCTCTGGGACAGCCTCAGCGGAGATTTCGGGGCGACTTATTATCGAAGGTATCACATCCTGGTGGCTGGGTACGAGGTCTTGCCCTCGGCTGGTTATAGCATGATTGATCTTGACCTGGAGTGTTGACAATCCAACACCATCATCATCGGGTTCAAAATTGTCATGCAGCTCCTTGGTGAATTTTGTTAGCAGCCGCTCTACCTCCTTGAGTTGATTAGCAAGGGTTGATTTGAGTGTCTCGTTGGATTGTGTGGACGGGCTGTTCAAATCAGCTTGGAGGTTGTCCCTTTCAATGTTGAGATTTTCAATTCGACTTTGGAGGTTGTCCCATAGATTGGCGCCAAATGAAGAATTTTTGATTGGCTCATGACGGCTTGCTTCGAGATAAAAAGGGGATGCGGAAGCTGGCAGGGCGGTATTCAGAATGGATAACACTGAATCCTGGTTATTGTAAAACTTGACAATCTGCCCGCCTCCATCCATGAAATCTAGGGATTGGCACGGGTAACCCCAGGGTATTCTAGGGCCACCCGTACCTGTACCCTTGAAAACCCGTACCCGTCACCAAGGGTACGGGTTTTCGAGGGTACAGGTCAAGGGTTTATGATAGGTTGACGGGTCTGGAATCTGTGTGGGTATTGTGTTGGAATTTGCAATGGACACACACAGTGTGGGAGAGCTGCAGGGAGCTTGGGCTTGGGAGAGTGCGCATGCGTGTGTGCGAGCATGAGCGTGCGAATGCCACGCATCACTGGTGAGGTGTGCACGACTAAGCGAGCAAATTTGCCGCTAGTCCATGCGCTATAGGTGTTGAAAAAAACCCCTCTGCAGGTACGGGTTTTCTGCAATCACTATATGTCAACCCGTACCCGTACCCGTTGTACCCTGACCCGTGACCCGTGCGGGTTACCCGTACCCGTGCCAATCCCTAATGAAATCCTGTTAGGTAAAATTGAGACAGGAGTTTCCGGAATCTAGATGAATTATACCTTCCCTATAACGTCCTGCAGCTCATTGAAGTTGCTCTCTGCCCTCATCTTGGACATGTCACTCCAAAGCCTATCCCACATAGTGGTGACGATAGTGATGTTTGCTGCTGACTCCCATCCTGTCATGGCCTGAACCGTCCGGAGCACTTTCCCGTGACTCCCTGGCATACAAGCACTTTGGATAGGGGTGAGATACAAAATCTGACCAAGGTGACCAGATCTTTTATATGTATGATAAGCACTTTATATCTCTCCATAGTTATAGAGACACTTACGGGGAAACTTTCATCCACTCTCTCAACATGCAAACAATACTAGTTTCCGATATCTTTGTGTCAGTGAAGCCTGGGACGTCAACGAGATATATAACACTCGTTGGTTCGTCAGTGCGCGTTACTTCAACATTTTCAATTTTATAGGTCCCTATCGATTGGGTGAAACCTTCCAATTGATTGCTGGATATCTGGAGTGAGCTGTCTGGCAACAGCGCCTCAATGAACTGCATATGTGTGAGATTGATTGTAGTTGGGGCTTCATTCTATCACGTACTGTACTTTTTCCCGATCCTGTAGGCCCCAGAATACTGAATAATTTCATCAGAATATATACATGCAACCAGATAAAAGGCAGATGAACCTACAGGACAACGGACCCCCACAGGAGATTACCAGGCACAACGGGTGTCACAGAGATTGGGCCGCTGATATTGAGGTACTGGTATTCCTGGTATTTCTTGGAAGCATTGTCAGTCATAATTGGAGCAGATACCAGTATGGTTATATGAGGTAAAAGGTTGGTCAGGTTGAGAATATGTGAAGGAAATGACGATAAAGATCAGATGTGAGTTATTGACGCTCCGAATCATACAGTTATCTCGCCTCGTGCATGACACGTGCAGTGCCAGGTGCAATTTCCGCTGAATAATCAACCCCGTGGGGTCAAGTCTTAGTTCACTTGACGTTGGTAGCGGGGGCGAAGAGAAATGTGGTTGTGGGGCGGTCGATCGAGGGAGTAGAAAGAGATAGCCGCGCTGAAGGTGCACGGAGCGCCAGAGGAACGCCGGCCCAGAAGTTGCGTTCGAACTCCCCCCCAACTGTCACCCATGAAGGAAATCACATTCGTCTCTAAACCTTTGTCACCTTGCATAATAGCCTCGCTAGTAAGCAGCAACCTCAATGCTCAACGTCCGACGCTCAACACACGTCCGGTTCTCTTCATCCCTTCCTGCTCGCATAAAATTTCCCACCAATCAATTCATCTTTAAACAGAACACCAGGCTTGGCTTATGGCGATACACACAAATAACCGCGCTGTTCATTTAGTTTTTATGTCCGATAAGATGATATGATGAGGGACAACACAGGTTCGCTAGTCCCAGTCCCATGTATCACTAAGCTCCCAGTGATGACATCACCCAGGGGAAGTCGTGGACGACGTCTACGAGGGTTTGCATTGTTTAACAATCTCATTCCGAATTCCACTTTCGAGCCCACTGTTGTCAACTACAACGACTCCTTCCCCGCAGTTTGCTGGTTCATGTACATTGTCGTACCGCCTACAGTATACGATATAAAACCAAACAAATGAAGAGAAAGATGGTGAGGGGTGATGTGTGGGAGTAGGCGGGGGTGATAAGTGTGCGAGGACGAAATGCACGGAGCCAGTAGGTGCTTCGATGCCTGTGGTCGGTTGGTAGTGTAGCGAATGACAAACAACAAATCTAGCGCTTCGAGCGCTTCTGAGACGAACGATACAATCTGTGGACTAATAACGAGGTCGACTGTGACCTGAAACTGACTGATACGAAGGTGAGGTGCGAGAACCTGATTTATTTCGTAGTTTTGGTACATCTTTTATACTACAAAGTGTGGATACTGTGGAATAATAGAATGAAGAACACAGACCAATAAGAATTTGTATATTACACAGGAGAGAGGGGTTGCATAACGATGTGGAGAAATAAAATACAGAGAAAATGAAGATAAAATTATTAGATTCCTACCAACTGTGCATCCCGAACCAAGTGGTGCATGGAATGAAGTGGGCGTCTATCGTGTTCTTGGCGCTTATATGAGTTCTGGAGAGGCTCGTCACTGTCTGTTATCGTTATGGAGCGTTTTTCATGGGGTAAACCGTGCGGAGCGCGACAACATCAGCGCTACTCATTTCTTCCAGTATCCTCGTTCCTTATGACCATCAGATGGATTGGTTATCGCCGACAACAAAACATGGACTGATATCTCATGAAATTCTATCGTTCCACTCTTTGCCATCGCTGTCTCCGCCTCTACAATCGACGTCGTCTGCACCCTTCTTTGTCGACATTGTCCTCCTATAATGAGGAACTTAGGCTCCTTACGATGACCACTCTCATGGCGTGTGTCGTCTTTCCTTTTCATCTTACCTGTAATTAACCCTTTCTGTTTTAACCCTCGATAATACCGTACTATTTCCATCGCGTCCCTGGTACTCCCGTGTCCATCTTGACGTTCTGTTCTCTTGGAGTAAATGCGGTTCAGGCTGTGAAAAGATTAGGAGAGCAATAAGAAAAAAGTGAGGAAAAACATCAGCCACATAACACTCTGCCACCTTGATATCTACATCTACATGGGCAAAAGAAAAAAGCCGTGCAGTGACCGTGCACGGCCGTGCAGTCTCTACCATGCAAAATGGTCAAATTCACGGCCATGCACGGCCATGCACGGCTGCACGGTTATAGCATATTTATCAGTTCCTGAGGTATTTAGGTATTATACAGGAGACTGCATCGTTGTATCGTTGGTGGCGGTTCAGTGTAGAGTTATCAATTCATGAACAATGTCTGTAAACCAAAGGTATGAATAATAAAACATGATTCCTTGACATCACCCTGGCCTCAGCCGTCCGAATACTAACAATGTTGAAGTGCGACACTTTCCTTCATTGACTGGGTGTGAGAATGTCCCCAATTTGGACCGGACTGGTGTCAATCTCATCATTCAACGTTATATATCTCAAATTGGATCCCATTCTAAGACAATCTAAATACAGAGACGATTAGATAAGTATCATAGCTACCCAGACATATTTTATTTTTGAGCTTAAGATGTTAAGGTCAGGCTACAGAACCTTGCAATGTTTCAGAGTCTTGGCTTGCGTACCTCCTGCACAACAGTTTGCTAACCGAAATTTGTTGTCATGCTGAGCAAGTTTGCCGTATCTAGCTTGGGAGAAGACGAATCCCTCCAGGGGATTTTACCTGCTGGAATGCTAGAATAGCTCGTTTGTGCGTTGCACCAGTTCGGAGAACTCGATGACAGTGTTATTCCATCAAAACGCTGGATGGATCCGACGAAGAAATCACCTCAACGAGACGTTGTCCCCTATGTTGGCCATCTGTCCCTCGTTGAGCGCGCCCAGATCGCCAACTGGTTTGATAAACACATCACGGCTGGAGATCCGAAGCTGCGATTGTCATGGTTAGGTCTTCTCCCTCTTACTCACGCCTTCACAGTTTACATCGCAAATGCGCTGGTCGGCTTCACACTGGACCTGGCCTCAAAGAACCTGAGGGATCTCATGGATCAATCCTGGGATCTTCAGATATCGGGGATGCTAACAAGGTCAATCGACACTGATGTCGATAGAGAGTGCTTGTACCGGCTCGAAGAAGACATGTTCGAGGTATCAGCTCGAGCAGAAATGGCAGGATACTACCAGTGGGGACTTGGCTGCGGACACCATCAAGATAATTGGGATCCCTATCTTAACCTTCCTGAGTCGTGGAACATCGGCGACCACATGTTTGATGAGGATCTTCTCGAGGTCAGTATTCTATCTCAATTTTGTTCATCTGCTCATCACTCATTACATTTACAGATCGGTCCAAGCTACATTCAATACGAGGCCCCTATCAAACAACAAGACGTGGCACGGGGCACTGTTAATAAACCTCAACCACGTCGAAAGGCTGGGTCAAAGAAAAAGGATCAGTAATTCTGTAGCTTTTGTGTGTAGTATGTACTACTTCAACCTGTAGTTAAAAGGTGCTACTCATCGTCTTGAACGCAATAGAATGAGGGGTCTGTTGTCTCCGCATTCCTCATTACTGAAGAGACCGAGTAAGATATACCTTGGAGTCATGCACGGCTAACAAGCACGGCTGACTAGTTGGACTGCACAGCAGTGTTGTGCCGGCCAATGACTAGTCAAGGAAGGTCACTGACCGTCACGAAAAGTCATGACAGCAGTCAATGACCTAATGACTTGACCAGGTCTTCCTAAAAATAGAAATAGCGTTGGCCGACGCATAGATAAGGCGTGTGACGGTCAGTGACCCACGACATTATATCATCGGTAATGCTCGTATTTACTTTATCACACAGAAAGAGAGCAAAAGAAAGGTAGATTTATGTATATAGAGCAAAATTAGGCTTTTAAAAAAAATAAATGACTGAAAATTGTGAGTAATTAATGACCCAGGGCAGCCTGAGCAGTAGTTTCATCAATCAATTGTGCACAGCCAATGTCATCGCTTCCTCCATCCTTCTCGCTATTGAGTGCATCATATAGTCCATCCTCATTACGAAGAGAGATCTCCCCTTGATTCTTCACATGGGCCGTCCAATGCTCGTTGGTAAAATCAAAAAGATTGGAGAGGGGAATAAGAGGAAAGCTGGAGAGCCGGGACTGATGAGCACTATCAAAAAGGGGTGTATTGTCTGTGTTGTCTTCATCAAGGCGACGCTGGTATGATGCAATAATGATACGAAATCCAGCTGGTTGTGTTGGCTGACCAGTATTGGATGGAGCACTTGGTGCATGTGCTGTGGGTGCTGTGGCAAGTCCAGAGCGGTCTGGGTTCTCGCGATGTGTTCCTGTCATCAAGATGCTCGGAGGAAGGTCTTCGGAATCATCAGATTCATAATCATCGGCATTATCTGGGATCGAAAGGGATTCCTGAATTAATTCTTCATCGGCATTGGGCTCTGTTACTGTGATAGAAACACCTGGGAGGACTGGTAGTGGTTCTGAAGCATTGATTAATGGAGATTGTTGTGATGATGAGGCTGGATTAATAGATGGGGGTGGGATGTTGACTTGTGGCAGCTGGATTCCAGGTTCATCGAATCGTTTCCAGGTCCGGTGTCTTAATTCAGCGTCCTGGATGTGCTCATCACGAATGTGCATGACTAATTCCGCAAGGTTTAATAGGTTGTCAACTGTGAGACAAGTGCGACGCTTGGTAAGAATAGCACCCAAGAGACTGAAGAGGCGTTCACATGATGCAGAGTTGGCAGAAATAGATAGGATACGCTTCGCAAAGGCAATAAATGGAGACTCCTGGTGACTGGGGTGAATATATGACTCGAGTATCTTGATTGGGTTTGGTGGAGCGCCCTATGTGGTCCATATTCAATACATTATTCATGAAAAGAGAATGAGCGCTTACAGAGCCTTCTGAGATATCAATTTCATCATTGATCATGATGTCAAGATTCGAGAAGGTGTCGGTCCTCGAAAGATAGTGCCTAATATCCTGTGTGAAGGAGGCTGGGGGTGCATTACTATTTTTGTTGAATCGCCTCCAGAGCCGTACCATGAGACTGATAATGCTGGAGAGTGTGAAGTGATTGGTTCGTGCAAATGGTGCTGATTGGTATATTGGATTTAAGATAACGGCAGCAATAAAAATCTCCTGATCTGTCTTTTCCCATCGTTGTTCCAGACTTTGGATAATTGCAGTGCATCCACGGATATCCTCTTGCTGGGTCATCTGTCGATATTCATAGAGGAGGTAACCAAATGTCAGGAGAACTGTGTCTAAACGACAGAAGGCGGCCTGAATAACATTTGCTGCAATACCAAGTGGCCTCAAATGTTTAGTAACGCTAGAACTAATTAGTGAGATTAATTGAAAATAGTGTAAGACATACGATTTCAGTGCCGACCAGAGATTTGGGTCTCGAATCACCCTGGTCATCTTTTCAGCCTTCTGCTTCGCTTTCGAGTCACCAATAATGATGCTCCGTTTTGCCTCGGGTTGTGCTAGATCTCGTGAGACAAGAGTATTTAAGATATGTTGATTAGTACTCAAGCGCTCATATGCCAATAAATGTGCGGTCCACCGTGTAAGAACTGGCCGAATGATAGCCTGTGTAGTCCCAAGGGTGTTGAATTGCTCCTTTCGGATGAGTCCAGGTCACAGGGTCTTGCTGCGAATCCAGGTGATGAGCTCATCAGCACGTTCACACTGAACAAGCAAATCACCACCCGATTTAAAATAGTCGCCGACAACCAGATTAACCTAAACAATTATCATAAATCGCAATTATCAAATATAAATTTTGATAAATTCTTACATACCTGATGTGCAAAACAATCAAGTACGACAACCCAAGGGTGTGTTTTGACAAATTCACGCCTTGCCTTCCGAGATTCCCCTGATGCATCTGTAACAACTGCAACAACAACTGCACCCCATTCGGCCTCTAGACGCGTGAACACTGCTTCAAGAACAATCAGGAGACGGTCAAAGGTTTTGCGCTCTGTTGAAGCGTCATGTACTTTCACAGTATAGAGCTAAATTAAAGCACTTGTTATTTCGTAATGGGCATTAACGATAATCAGTTTCGTACCTTTCCCCCTGATGTGATCATAAATGCGATGTAGTGATGGTGGTTTTCACCTGTCCACCCATCGGCTTGCAGTGTCACATACTTGTTCTGCTTAACAGCAGCCATTGCTTTCTGTCGGAAAGTCTTGACAAGCCGTGGTATAATGCGCTTGGTGAGAACCTTCCTTGTGACTGGCTTTGCCGCTGGAATGAATTTCTCTTTGAAGGCAATAAACTCGGGGTTATCAACCCAAGAGAGTGGAAGCCCAGCTGATGCTGTTAAACGTGCGATCGAGTTCTCGTAGTCTGTCTGCCTGTCGCTATTCCAATGTGAAAATCCCATGGATTGGATTAATTGATTGTGGAGTGATATATTGGACCGCCTTCGTCGCAGGCCTGAAGCCGAATGGGGAAGTTGCAAAGATACTGATGAGGATGTAACGGACGTGGCATTGGAGATTGAATCAGAGGGAGCAAGAACTTCAGCACCGCCAACGTTAGATACGCTAGCTGCTGATAATAGAAGAGGGTTATTAAACCCTGGTGGAATGTTTGATAAGATTAAGGGACTGGGTGGGGTGGAATCACTGATATTCATTGGTGGTGCAGCGCTCAGGCTAATATTCTGAGCCCAAGATGTCACATTAGCAGTGAGGTGACTAGCAAGAGTGGATAGTGCTGGAGAGCTGCTCTGAGTCTGGGACAACTGGCCTGTTGCACCATGACCTGTTGCTGTTCTCCGAGGGTCATTAAAGGCCCTTATACGAACGTTTTCTGGCTGCAGCATGCACTGGTACAGGTGATTTATTAGGGTATTTACTGCTCCACGTCGCCATCCATGGTCTGTAGGGTTTCCATGGGTTGGGGCTTTTATAGTCCATACTATACAAGAAATAAATTATGAATAAAAATCGAATAGATAACATGAATATATTCAAACACACGGTAGGATTTGATAGCATTCTCATCTCTCGATGTTACTGGTATTTGGCCTTGTGCTATAGCAAGGTCATATGCTCGCTGAAGCCCGGAAATATGCTGTGCAAGGCAAAGTTTGCAGTATAACTTTGGCTTGTCTCCAGAATGTGTTTCTGACCGGGGACCTCCTAGACTCTGTGGATGTTTCTCAAAGAAAAGGCGGTACCAATATGGTCCAGAGATGCTAGTGAAATCGGTTTGCTCTGTACTGCACGGCATAGAATAAGTAAAAATATTGATATTCACAGTGTTGAAGTCTTGAACAACGTAGTTGGTAGTTAAGAAGTAACAAGCACCACAAAACTCTTATCGATGAGACTTGAAAATACAGATGATAGTAAATATAACTGATATATTAATAGTAGAGCTACCATTACATTTAGATACATCGTATAATACGACGTCTATGCCTCTACGGCAGAGACTTGACCTTTGAGATAAGTGTCGCGGTGACACGGTCCGTTGAACCGGTCCATCAGTCAAGTCAAGTCATTTGCAAAGTCATGACTAGTCACGGTCATAGTCAAAGCTGAACGGTCATGACTCTGCGAAAAAAGTCATGACCGTCCAACACTGGCTTGAACCCAATCCACCATCATCATGGTCCTGCACCTGAGTGGAACGTCTCTTTCCTCATTTCCTTCCTTCCATCCACTGTTTTCATAAAGCGCAAAACCGGTTGAGATTACTTAATCTTAAAGTCAAAGGAAGTGTGGTGGCCATAGTTAGGTTGTTCCCAACGCGTCTCGTCGTGCTCAGGGAGATAGGCTCTTGGCTAGGCGATGGGTATGCCTCTTCTTTCAAACGACTATCATTATATATGTGAGTAAAACACCCTGTAATTTGCTACTGCTGACTGATCTTCAGCGCCACAGTGTATTGTCGTAGAAAAACACTATAAATTCATTTACCATTCTATGACCTGCATTAAATCCATCGCACCCGATTCCGCTTTGTAACCTGACCATTTATATTGGAAGCCTGTCAACCCCGTCTCTTTCTCGTAATTTGTGCTAGAGGTCGTCAGCACACTGAGAACCATCGCTTCCTCTGGGTGTGGCGCAGAGTTCGGGTACAGAATGTGTTGGTGGTATCAAGGAACGACACAGAGGCTGTGGCTGAGTTGTGGTTTTGGAACGGAATGAATGTCAAATAGAAAGAGGACGTTGAGTGAGTACACTTCGCATAAGCTGTCCTAGTTCGTTAACTAATTGCAAAACTTAACTTAGACCTCCGCTAGGAACTATACTGCTTGGAGACCATGAGACGAAGTCGGGTTGAGCTCTGATCATCTGTTTCTTTGTCAATTGAGAATGCTGACCGTGTGGTGAAATCACGCAGGTTACATGCTAGACCAGAAATGCGACGTAAACGCACCTTAATCTCGCTTCTCTGCACGGGCTTATTTTATCCAGCCAGAAGTGAGGGATGTGTCTAGCTCGGCGACCTCAGAGGGGAATAGAGAAGATCGCGACAGGAGCTACTCCGTTGTAACAGGTAAATGTCAGTGGCCTTAAAATCTACTCACCGGTGTAGACTCACCTCTTGAAGAATTCATAGACAATGGGCACCAGACGCGAACTCCCCACACGCTCAGGCTCATCATAAAACTCAGTTACAACATCCAAGTCATCAACAATATTCTCCTCCTTACTCCGCACCCACATCTACCACTCACATCAATTAATGTATTGACATGTCATTAAACCTCGCCATGACCCCTCCCTTCCCGTCATCCTGAACCACCGCTCATTTCACTGAGCGGGTCGTGTATTTGATGAATCCCATTCTCCACTCTGTCCAATCTCCAACATGATCTGCCGCATCCCTTGGAGGTACCCTTGACAACCCCCAGCTTGCTATTACAGTGGAGTGTCCGGGTGTCGCAGCCGTTTCACCAGCCCCATCAACGACATTCTCTCTGCGCATATCCTTACTTTCCGGACAATAACCCCTTCAAACCTCTGAGGGTACCAGAAATCCCCTCCAGCGCGACAAGAAGCTGTAATTTCCGGCTTTATGAGCACTGGCAGCGAGGGAAGGGCTGACACGTCATCAACCTCATCGTGAATTTCCCTCTCCTCCCTTACAACGATGGCACCATGAGTGTTACCTACCTCACTCCACCCTCTTCCCTTTCTCATGAACATGCACTGTGCGTGTACCCCCATCTCACCCTCTACCACGTTTTCAACCGCCTTCTTATTCAGTTCACCCTACCGCTTCTTTCCTCTCATGCGCTCACCGACTCATCACCTCCATGCGACAATCCAACACTGGCACCTCATTTCGTCACAGTGTCGCTTTGGTCTTGTTGTTCTCCTTATGGCTCAGGCTGTGTAGAGAGTAGGGAGGGAATGTGGGTAAGGGGAGGAGGCCACCGACTTCCGCTATTTTGACCCCTACTTCAACCCAGGTCTTAGTGATGACCATCTCCGCCATCTTACGTTGCTTCTCCTTTGACCTTTTTCTGTGCTGAATGTCGTTGATATCTCAGGAAACGTCATTAGAAATTTTCGCGTCGGGATGGGGATATCATCAGCAAAAATGCTGCTAACAGGAATATGAGATGTCGGGTAGTAATCGTTATATCCGCCGGTATGTATCATACCCGCCAGATTTGTTACATAGAAAGCAGGTTTTACCCATATATATGATATTTAAACCATCTATTAACATACTCAGGGTGAAGACAGTTGAAATTGCAGATATCTGGGAAATCACTGGAATTGTTTGACATTTCTATCAAGAATCCAACTAAGGGGTATATACTTGCGCTACAACAGGTAGATACCTCATGTATATATCAAAAGCAGTCTTATAGTGTCATATATGTTAAGCCACAGATTGATGTAGCTCAGAGATGTAAATGTCTGCTCAGAGACTCGACATATCTGGACAAAAACTGTCTGAGTATTACATATCTGTTGAGTCCCTGTCTGTGACCATTATATCCACCAAATATCTGCGGGGTACGTGTATTTACATGCATTTACATTCTGGTATCGAGCTTCGAGCCAGATATTT
The DNA here is from genome assembly GCA_015501605.1 of Panaeolus papilionaceus. Classification (NCBI taxonomy): domain Eukaryota; kingdom Fungi; phylum Basidiomycota; class Agaricomycetes; order Agaricales; genus Panaeolus; species Panaeolus papilionaceus. The sequence continues at coordinate 79,225 of JADNRZ010000024.1, read as the reverse complement.
GATAGATATGCGATACTCCGGCCAGTTCTATCTCAAAGATGTTGGTATTTCAATAGGGGCAAGTTATATCCATCAACATACGTACTGATATGCAATACATATGGTGTAGTACTTAAACGCTATCCCTATATGTGTCCAGTGAGTGATAGAATATATTTTTATATGTTGGGTTGTTGATGTGACCACAATGGTGATCAAAAGTTCGACTGTTATCCTCGAGGATCCTCCTCTTCTCTGGATCCCTTCTCCGCTTGCAATCCGTTATAAGAGGTCATCTATACAAGAGGGTATTGCATTTCATGATGGTTTGTCGGATTCCACTTACAAACTCTCGACGAACTTAGACTAGCCTGTGCGAATGAGAAAGGGTGCAAATGAGATTTGAAGTGGGTCGGAGTTTGAGGCGGAGTTTGGTTTACATTTCAACCTCCGCAACTCGTCGATCAATGGAAGTACCCTTTCTCTCTTCTACCACCATCATCGTCTCGAGTCCCCTACTTCTTTTCAATCGCCAATCTGATTTTTAGTCGTATATTGCCACACGTCAGCACGAATGTGAACATCGATTGTAGTCTGCCCTTCAAAATTAAGTTTCCGTATTCTCGATTCACTTGATTCAGCTCCGTCGGCCGAGTCAATCTCTCTCAAGGCACTGGTTGCGGAAAAGTATACCTGTTTTAAGTGGTAGAGGGACCTTTGGTATGTCGATTCATGTTTATATATGCGCAAAGTTGGGACCTTATGTGTTACTTTGAGTGATTTATAGGTGTTTGGGCCAAAGGTAGGTGCATATATGCGGGGTTTTATGTAACGAATGCTGACTTTGTATATAAGGAGGGATATGAACGCTGGCAGGCCTCATTTAGGCACGCTACTTTGGCTGGTGAGTCCCAAATTTCCTCCCCCCCCCCCCCCCCCCTCTCTAGTAGACCTCCTATACCGCCATTGCACGCCACTCATCCTATTTTCTATTTCACGAGGCGAATCCTTTATTCCTTCTCAGTGTATGGTCTCGATTTGTGTATATAGTATTACAATTCATGATTTTGTGTTATTCTACTGTACCACGAGTTGCTCAAAATGAATTTCTGTGCAGTGGAACGATGTTTAGCCAACAAGCAACATATCTTAGTGGTGTCTGAAATCGCTAAACATTTATGTAAATCACTGACCGTAATCAACATATCTGGCAAAAATTACATATCTGCCAAATTCAGTCGCAGTGTGAAGCCGGGCAGAAATCGGCATATCTGCCTATCTCTAGCTGATGATGAGAATGCGGAGGGCAGGGGCAGACATACCCAGTTACTCATATCCCTGCCCAGTTGACAGCATCTCTACCCAGTCGTAGTATTCTTGTCGCTCGCATTTTTGCTGATGATAGACGAGGGAGGCGCGACAACGTCCTATGGTGTTGTCTAGGGACGTATTTGACATTTATGATGATGGTGAAGAGACGCTTAGGGCGAGCTTTGATACAGAAGGGGGGCAGGGGTGAAGTGAGACGAATCTGTGATCCAATACGACTGATTTTCTTTGTCCCTTGTTTGTGTTAACACTGGAGTCCGACTTGGTCTTTTCTTTCGTTGTCCGATGATACTCAGAGACGTGAAGCAGCGAGTGGAGAATGTTGGGCGAGAAGGGTATTGGATATCGGAAGCTGGGACACATTATGGAAATCATGCATCTAAAGGCATCAGTTCGTTCTGTGGACAGGCACGAGAACGCAGAAAACGCTAGATTGTGATTCTTTGTGATCTTTGGCTGCAAGCACTCACTCAGTCGGCATTACCTACATCAGCCACCAGTGCGACGAGAATCACAGATCACAAACTTCAACACACCCACAGTGAAGGCTTCTGGCTTGAGTAACTCCGTTGAATTTATCTCTCGTAAGGCTTCATTACACAACGCTCTCTCGCCAACGTTGACGTATATTCCTCTCTCCAGACTTGCCTCCTGTCCTTTGCCTGCATGTACAGTTCTCCTCTCTCCCATCATATATCTCCTCTTCCCTCTTTCTACCACGTCTACAGAGCAACATCTCTGTTTCAAACCGGGGAAACTTCGCTTTGGCCCCATAATCACCTCCTGAGTCATCACGAACATTGCAGGCTTTCTACTGATCAGGAACTGACCGCTTGACATTTCAACGTCTAGGTAAAGTTGTTTCTTTCAACATGTGCGTAATGACGTCTTAATCAGGTGCATTCCGGATGGTGTAGAGAGTAGTCAGAGGGAGCATTGAGGAAGAAAAGGTGGGTGTATGTAATTAAGATATTCGAACGAAGCACGATGTTCGCGCCCTGATGGATCGAAGAAATACATATCATGATTCGTCGTTCTCCAGCTGTTATCCTTGACTTCATACCTCGCCTCCGATCCATCCCTTGGTGATGAGTATTCAATGATGCGAAGTACGAACTTCTGTGGTCGTTGTGTGAAAAGAATGAAGAGAGAATGGGAGATGAGCAGATACCAAGGCAAGAGCACGTACTAGCGAAAAGCGAATGATATGAAATGAACCCAACAGAGGCAAAGGTGTCCTGAGTGTTTTTGGTGTCAGAGTTAAAAGAAAAATTCGTTTCTGTATCCGCATGACATCGTGCCATTGCTAGAGAGCTAGCTTGGCAGTTACCACAAAACTTGCCATCTGTCAATAGAAGTGACCCTTGTCAATGGTGGTTTACCCGATGTTATTTTGTAACGAACGCAGAGGTTCTACAGCAAAAGATCAGGATTTGTTCGACTATATCTACACAAGTGACGAAAACACATTGAAATCTATAAAAGAAGGCAAATGTCGAAACGGAAAGTAGAAATAAGGAAACATGCATACAACTACTGTACCATGGCATATGAAGAACGAGGCATGCCAACTACATCCTAGTGGTTCTCAATTTGTTTCGATGATGAACACTGAAGCGCGTTTGGTTCATTGGGAACAGTCAGTCATCGTACTGCCTGGTGGCATCCGCACCCCAGCACTTCAGCGCACGAATGATTCTGACGACCTTGCCCGTCTCTGGGACAGCCTCAGCGGAGATTTCGGGGTGACTTATCATCGAAGGTATAACATCCTGGTGGCTGGGTACGATTTCTGGCCCTGGGCTGGTTATAGCATGATTGATTTTGACCTGGAGTGATGACGATTCAACGCCATCATCATCGGGTCCAAAATTGTCGTGCAGCTCCTTGGTGAATTTTTTCAGTAATCGCTCTACCTCCTTGAGTTGATCAGAAAGGGTCGATTTGAGTGTCTCGTCGGATTGTGTGGACAGGCTCTTCAAATCAGCCTGGAGGTTACCCCTTTCAATGTAGAGATTTTCAATTCGACTTTGGAGGTTGTCCCATAGATTGGCGCCAAATGAAGAATTTTTGATTGGCTCATGACGGCTTGCTTCGAGATAAAAATAGGGTGCGGAAGCTGGCAGGGCGGTATTCAGAATGGACAACACTGAATGCTGGTCATTGTAAAACTTGGCAATTTGCCCGCCCTTATCCATGAATTCCTGTTAGATAAAATTGAGATAGGAGTTTCCGGAATCTAGCTCCCAATTATACCTTCCATATAACGTCCCGCAGCTCATTGAAGTTGCTCTCTGCCCTCATCTTGGACGTGTCACTCCAAAGCCTATCCCACATAGTGGTGACGATAGTGATGTTTGGTGCTGAACGCTGTCCCGTCATGGCCTGAACTGTGCGGAGCACTTGCCTGTGACTACCTGGCATACGAGCACTTTGGATCGGGGTGAGATACAAAATCTGGCCAAGGTTACCAGTCCTTTTATCCGTATGATAAGCTTTTCATATCTCTTCAAACATGTACACAAACTTACGGGGAAACTTTCATCCATTCTCTCAACATGGAAACAATACTAGTTTCCGATATCTTCGTATCAGCGAAGCCTGGGGCATCAACTAGATATATCACACGCGTTGGTTCGCCAACGCGCGACACAACTTCAATGTTTTCAATTTTATATGTCCCTATCGATTGGGTGAAACCTTCCAATTGATTACTGGATATCTGGAGCGAGCTGTCTGGCGACAGCGCCTCAATGAACTGCATATGTGTGAGATTGATTGTAGTTGGGGATTCCTTGTAGCACGCACTGTACTCTTTCCCGATCCTGTAGGCCCCAGAATACTGAATAATTTCATCAGGATACATGCAACTGCATCAAAGTCAGATGAACGTACAGGACAACGGACCCCGACGGGAGATTACCCGGCACCACAGGTGTCACAGAGATTGGGCCGCTGATATTGAGGTACTCGTATTCCTGGTATTTCTTGGAAGAATTGTCAGTCATAATTGGAGCAAGAGATACCAGTGTGGTGATGTGAGGTAAATGGTTGGTCAGGTTGAGAATAGGTGAAGGAAATGACGATAAAGATTAGCTGTGAGTAATTAACGCTACGAATCGTATAGATATCTCGCCTCGTGCATGACACGTGCAGTGTTAGGAACCCCCCTTAATAATCAACTCGGTGGATTCGAGTCGTAGTTGACTTGACGTTGGTAGTGGCGGCGAAAAGAAATGTGGTTGTGCGGCGGTCGGTCGAGGGAGTAGAGAAAGAGATGGAACTGCACTGAAGGTGCAGAGTGAGAGCCAGAGGAACGCCGGTCCCGATATTGCGTTCGAATTAGTACTAAGTACTTTAGTTTGGCTTTTCGCATCCCGCAACAGTCACGCATGAAGGAAATTGCATTTGGGTCTGCACCTCTGTCACCTTGCGGCATCCTACTTTCCTCCACTGACGACTACCATTATAGCCTTGCTACTAAGCAGCACCTCGACGTTCAACACACATCTCGCTCTCCTCACTCGTTCCTGCGCGCATAACATTTTCCGCAAACAAGTCATCTTTTAACAGAACGCCAGGCTTGGCTTATGGCGACACACACAAACAACTGTCCTGTTTCTTTCTTTTTTGTGTCCGATAATATAATACAATGAGGAATTGCAACACAGGTTCCTAAGCACAGTCTATCACTAAGCCTCCAGTGATGATTTCACCCAGGGGAAATCATGTTCGGTCGTGCGCAAATGGACTCGGGGAGACCAGAGATCATGGTGGAAGGACAGCTTCAATCATCCATGACACATTTCCGACCAGGAAGAGAACATCAACAGTAATAATCCAGCGAGCCAATGAAAGGATGTAGGGCGTAATGCACTAAATTGAAGATGGGTTCACCTATACTAACACAAGCCGTCTCCGAATCCACCAAGCGCTCGCCCTTCATCACGATCTCTTGAGTTTATCCTCTTGAAGTTCGAGACTAGACGACGAAAGCGAAATCCGGCAGCCTATATGTGAGTATAAAGCGAGGATTAAGATTGGCGAATGGATGAAGATACGAGAGTTGGAGAGTCGACCGCACTAATGTGGACATACATCACTTGTATTGTTTCCTATATCTTGGTCAAACGGTCATCATATATGGGCGAAAAAATCATCCCAGTCCTAATGAGGCGACGGCAATACATACTGACCGTGTGTGGGTTGACAAGACATTCGAATCATACGGCAATGAGAGGGGTTGTTACAGGATATTTCACGGGAAATGAACATGAGGGGAGGCTGAAAGAGAGGCAGTGATAACGCACACGGACGACTTGTTTGGGTGATTGCTGTGAGGGCAAGGAGGGGTGCGACGGGGTGGGTACGAGGCACGAGTAAAGCGGAGAGTAGATGTGATTATATCTGAAGAAGCGGGAGATAGGTATACTGTGCAGTAGCGAATAAAACCGTGGAGTGATCAGAAATCAGCACGGAGGATGGGGCAAAGGAAAGCATCAAGTTACCACTGACACAGTGGGATTCAAGAACCGTGATACTGGATGCAAGAAACGATTATCGAGAAGAAGAAAGCAGAGGAGCGACGTTATATGAGGGAATAGGTATCAAGAATGGATCACAGTAAGATGTGGACACGTAGGGGATTGGAATTTTTGCTTGTCTCAATGCGAGCGTTGAGGTGGGATGATGGACTGTGGGACTCTTGCCCCTCCCCGTGTCATTCTATCCACCATCAAATGCTGATCACATCACCTCATCGTTGCAAGTTATCATTCCTCGATTTCGCTCGTATCTTTCTCCCCGTCGTATTTATGATTTCATCTGGTAACATTTACACATAATATGTGTGGTTCTCATGTCGTCCTTTCATCTCTTTTCGAAAATTGAATCTCGACTCAACTACGCAGCCACAAATTTGCTCAGTGGAAGCCCAGAGTGAACGGACGAGTGGTTGTAGCTTCGTAGTAAAACGTGACTTGACGCAGTGTTCGCACTATTCGTAAGATGTATGGGGAAAGGTGGCCTAGTTAATATAGGAAGAGGTTGGGTGACCGGAAATGTCGCTAAAGGGGTAACGATGTAACGCGGAGACGGGTTGGTCGCAGTCATTATCTGATACAATTAGGTACAACGTCAAGAATGAAGGTGGACGTGGGTTGGTGCAATCGTTGTGGTTGAGTGGATATGAATGGAGTGGGACATAGGGGTGATGGTTGAGAGCGATGATAAAAGGAGAAGGGTGAGGTGGAGCTCCCAACCGCAGCAGAGATCACTACAGGCTGAGATGATAACAAGCAACATGACCGATCTCAACCGTGCAAGCTACATCTTTCACACACGGTGCAGCTTATATGGTTCTCTGCTACCACGCCCAGATTCGAATGAGGTACAAGAACAGGCGGAGGAGGTACATGTGGATATAGAAGCGAAGATGGGAGCATAGGTGATCTAGAATTCAACGAGGAAGGGCGAGTACACGAATTACACTCGGAGGGAGTGAGCATAGTGGGAGTAGATCGGCATCGAATGGGATGTTATTGACAAAGGCGAATATATTGGTGGCATGGAGAAAGGAATAACAGGGGCGATGGTGGAAAGGCGGCATGAGATGATGTATGGGTGTGATAGTGGCCAGCTGCCTCTATAGCATTCGGAATGCGCCTCACTACCACAATCGTCTACCCACTCTACCGCTATTATCTATATGTTAAAACTGGCCAAAGTGAGCGTCAGGATGTGTTTATGTTTGAAGTTTTAGATCACTTTAGGCGTATCTTAAATTGACATGGGAGGCTCTTGTTTTCGACTTCATATTTAGAACACCCTTCCTAGAAGCAATATTAGACAATCATAAATTCGTGTACAGTCGTCTCTGACATAACCGATACCTGTGATAACCGATACTCTGCTCTAACCGATAGATTTTTGCGTCCACCAATTCGGTAGGAGGGGAAATTGGCTCCATAATCGATAACTCTCCTCTATGCGATAGCCGATAGTTCAAAACTAGAAAAAGCGATAGGTTTTCGACCCTTCAGGGTCCAATTTTCGAAAAAATTTCACCCTATTTGATAGATTTGGTCGGGTTTTGAGCATATTCGGCCTTACGTCGACACCAAGACAGAAATGGAGGTGAAATCAGGTGAATTTGCGTCAATCGAGACCGCTATGCGGTGACTTTTAGTCACGATAGGTCACAATCAGGGTCCTGCTACCCTGAAAAATATTGAATTTTGTCTATATTTTATTTTTATGCTCTGAGGTACCCGATACTCTCCCATAACCGATAGCTCGAGGTATCCACCGACCGCTATCGGTTATTTCAGAGACGACTGTATTGTCATCGTCACTTTCGAATGCCAACTAACAGGTGATGCGATGCTGGGCGGTGTTTGAATTGAACATCAATAAAGATTGATGATCAATTTACATAAGTCGTCCATCAAACCGGGCTTGAACCCAATCCACCATCATCATGGTCCTGCACCTGAGCAGAACATCTCTTTCCTGATTTCCGACCTTCCCTTCACACTTTTCATAGTGCACAACATCGGTAGAAGCTACTTAATGACTTGAAATAAAAAATCTGGTGGTCATGGTTAGGTTATTCCCAACGTGTCGCGTCGTGCTTAGGGAAATGGGCCCTTGGCTAGGCTATGGGTACGCCATTTCCTTCAAACGACTATCATTATATATGTGAGTAAAACATCATGCTCTTTGCTACTTCTGACTAATCGTCAGCGTCACAGTGTATTGTTGTAGAAAAACACTATCAATCTATTTACCGTTCTATGAACTGCATTAAGTCCATCGCACCCAGATTCTGCTTTGTAACCCGGCCATACGTGTCGGAAGCCCTGTCGACCCCTTCTCTTTATCGTCCATTGTGCTAGAGCTCATCAGGTTACTGAGCGCCATTGTTTCATCTGGCTGTGGAGCAGACGTCGGGCACATATTCTGTTGTTGGTATGAAGGAACGACAGGAGGATGTGGCCGAGTTGCGGATTTGGAACTGAATGAATGTCAAATAGGAAGAGGAGGCGTAAGAGAGGATACTGCGCGTTGGATGTTTGTTCAGAAGCAGAGATAAAAATCGCGAAGTGAGTACACTTCTCATAACCCGTCCTAGTTTGTTAACTAATTGCAAAGCGTAACCTAGATCTCCGCTAGTAACTAGACTGCTTGCAACCATGAGACGAAGTCGGGTTGAGGTCTGGTCATCTAATTTCTTATCAATTGAGAATGCTGACCATGTGGTGAAATCACGCAGGTTACTTGCTAAACCAGAAATACGACGTGAAGGCACCTTAACGTCGCTCCCCTGCAAGGTCTTATTTTGTACAGCGGGAGGTGAGGGTTTTGTCTAGGTCGGCAACATCAGAGAGCGAGTAGAGAAGGTCGGGCGAGTAGACGTCGTTGTCAAAGGTAAAAGTCAGTGTCCTGGAAATCTACTTAGCAGCGTAGGCTCACCTCTTAAGAAATTGCTAGACAATGGGTACCAGACGTGCACTCCGTACACCATCAAGCTCACCTAAAGCTCAATTCCAACCTCAAAGTCGTCACCAATATTCTCCTTACTTCTTACTCTGCGCACAGTTGCACCTCTCACAGCAATGCATCCATTGACACGTCATCAAACCATGCCATGACCCCTCCCCTCCCCTCCCCTCATCGCCGCTCATTTCACTGAGCGGGTCGTGTACTTGATGAATCTCATTCTCCACTCTGTCCAACCTCCAACATGATCTGCCGCATCCCGTTATGCATACCCTTTGAAGACCTACAGCTTGCTATCACGGTGGAGTGCCCACGTGTCGCAGCCTCATCAACGACATTCCCTCTGCGCGTGTCCTTACTTGCCTGACAATAACCCCTTCAAACCTGTGAGGGTACCAGAAATGCCCTCCAGCGCGACAACAGGCTGTAATTGCGGGCTTCATCAGCACTGGCAGTGAGGGAAGGACTGACACGTCATCAAACCTCATCTTGATTTCCCCCTCCTCCCTCCTTACGACAATGGCATGATGAGCGACACCTACCACACTCCACCCTCTTTCTCTCCTCATGAACACACGCTGCAAGCTTATCCCCATCTTAACCTTTACCACGTCTTCAACCACCTTTTTATTCAGTTCACCCTACCACTTCTTTCCTCTCATGCGCTCACCGACTCATCACCTCCACGCGACAATCCAACACTGGCACCTCATTTCGTCACAGTGTCACTTTGGTCACGTTGTTCTCCTTATGGCTCAGGCTGTGTAGAGAGTAGGGAGGGAATGTGGGCAAGGGGAGGAGGCCACCGACTTCCACTATCTTGACCCCTACTTCAACCCAGGTCTTAGTGATGACCATCTCCCATGCCGTCCCACCAACCTTGCCATCTGACGTTGCTTCTCCTTTGACCTTTCTCTGTGCTGGATGTCGTTGATATCTCAGGAAATGTCATTAGAAATTGTCGCGTCGGGATCCGGATAGAGATGAGGGAATCGCGTGACAACGTACTATGGTTTTATCTATGGACATATTTGACATTCATGATGAGGGTGAAGAGACGCTTAGGGTCAGCTTTGATACAGAGGGGGGCAGGGGTCAAGTGAGATAAACCTGAAATCCAATACAACCGACTTTTTTTGTCCCTTGTTCGTGTTAACACTGGAGCCGGACTTGGCCTTTTCTCTCATCGTCGGCCGATACTCAGAGCCATGAAAAGAGTGGAGAATGTTGGGCAAGAATGGTATCGGATATGCGGTGCTGGGAACCAGAGCACGTTATATTGTGATCTTTAGTGATCTTCGCCTGCAAGCCCCCATTCAGTCGGCATTACCTGCATCAGCCACCAGTGCGACGAGAATTACAGATCACGAACTTCAACACGCCCACGGTGAAGGCTTCTGGCTTGACTAACTCTGTTGAATTTATCTCTCATACGGCTTCATTACACAACGCTCTCTCGCCGACGTTGACCTACACATCTCACTTCAGTCCCAGCTCCTCTCGCATTGTCGCCTCTGCTGCCCTTTTTCTACATGTACGCCTCTTCTCACTCTCATCACGTGTCCGCCTTCCCTCCTTCTACCATGTTTACAGAGCCGTATCCCTGTTTCAACAGTAAACTTCGCTTTGGCCCTATGATCGCCTCACGAGTCATCATCACGAACATTACAACCTTTCTGTTCATGAGGAACTGACCACTTGACATTTCAACGTCTAGGCAAAGTTGTTTTCTTTCAACATGCGCATATTAACGTCTTAATCAGGTGCATTTAGGATGGTGTAGAGAGTAGTCACAAGGGATATTCGAGATGGATTGATCGAAGAAATACATATCATAATTCATTGTTCTCCAGCTGTTATCCTTGACTTTATACTTCGCCTCCGATCCATCCTTTGGTGATGAGCAGTCAATGATGCGATGTGCGAGCTTCTGTGGTCGTTGTGTGAACGTGGTGAGGAAGAGAGAATGGGGGATGAACAGATACCAAGGCAAGAGCACATACTAGCGAAAAACGAATGATATGATATGAACGCAACCGAGGCAAAGGTAATCAAGATTTCTTCGACTATATTCACACAAGTGACCAAAACACATTGAAAACCATCAAAGAAGGCGAAACAGAATGTATCAAGAAGGAGAAATGTATACAACTACTATGAAATATGAAGAACGAGGCATGCCAACTACGATGTTACTACATCCTAGTGGTTATCAATATGTTTCGATAATGAACATTTAAGCGCGTTTGGTTCATTGGGAACAGTCAGTCATCGTACTGCCTGGTGGCATCCGCACCCCAGCACTTCAGCGCACGAATGACTCTGACAACCTTGCCTGTCTCTGGGACAGCCTCAGCGGAGATTTCGGGGCGACTTATCATCGAAGGTATAACATCCTGGCGGCTGGGTACGAGTCCTGGCCCTGGGCTGGTTATAGCATGATTGATCTTGACCTGGATTGATGACGATTCAACGCCATCATCGTCGGGTCCAAAATTGTCGTGCAACTCCTTGGTGAATTTTGTCAGTAATCGCTCTACCTCCTCGAGTTGAGTAGCAAGGGTCGATTTGAGTGTCTCGTTGGATTGTGTGGACGGGCTCTTCAAATCATCCTGGAGGTTCGCCCTTTCGATGTCGATATTTCGAATTCGGCTTCGGAGGTTCTCCTGAAGATCCTTGCCAAATGGAGTGTCTTTTAGTTTTTCATCGCTATCCTCCTCGAGAACAAACTGTTGATATGAGAAAGCTGGCAGGAGGGTATTCAGAATGGACAACACTGAATCCTGGGTATTGTAAAATTTGACGATCTGCCCGCCCTCATCCATGAAGTCCTGTTAGATAAATTTGAGACAGGAATTTCCGGAATCTAGATGAATTATACCTTCCAGATAACGTCCCGCAGCTCATTGAAGTTACTCTCTGCCCTCATCTTGGATGTTTCACTCCAAAGCCTGTCCCACATAGTGGTAACGATAGTGATGTTTGCTGCTGAACGCTGTCCTGTCATGGCCTGAACTGTGCGGAGCACTTGCCTGTGACTACCTGGCATACGAGCACTTTGGATCGGGGTGAGATACAAAATCTGGCCAAGATAACCAGTCCTTTTATCCGTATGATAAGCTCTTCGTATCTCTTCAAAATTGTACACAAACTTACGGGGAAACTTTCATCCAGTCCCTCAACATAGAAACAATACTAGTTTCCGATATTTTCGTGTCAGCAAAGCCTGGGACACCAACTAGATATATTGGCTGGGTTGATCCATCATCCGTCACATCTTTGACATTTTCAATTCTATAGGTCCCTATCGATTGAGTGAAACCTTCCAATTGATTGCTGGATATCTGGAGTGAGCTGTCTGGTGACAGCGCCTCAATGAACTGCATGTGTTTGAGGTTGTTTGGAGTTGGGATCATTCTATCACGTACTGTACTCTTTCCCGCTCCTGTAGGCCCCAAAATACTGAGTAATGCCATCAGAACATATACATGCAACCACATAAAAAGCAGATGAACCTACAGGACAACGGAACCTCTTGGGAGAGTACCAGGCACAACAGGTGTCACAGAGATTGGGCCGCTGATATTGAGGTACTGGTATTCCTTGGAAGAATTGTCGGTCATATTGGAGCGAGAGATACCAGTGTGGTGATGTGAGGTAAAAGGTTGGTCAGGTTGAGAATATTCAATATGTGAAGGAAATGACGATAAAGACTAGCTGTGAGTAATTGACGCTACGAATCGAACAGATAATAATATCTCGCCTCGTGTATGACACGTGCAAAGTCAGGTGCAATTTCCCTTGAATAATGAACTCCGTGGAGTCAGGTCTTAGTTGACTTGACGTTGGTAGTGGGGACGAAAAGAAAATGTGGTTGTGCGGCGGTCGGTCGAGGGAGTAGAGAGAGATGGAACTGCGCTGAAGGTGCACAGGCTGAGAGCCAGAGGAACATCAGCCAGGATGTTGCGTTCGAACTAGTACCGTAGTACGTAGTTCAGTTTGGCTTTTCACATCCTGCAACAGTCACGCATGAAGGAAATTGCATTCGTCTCTGCCCCTTTGTCTCCTTGCGCTACCCTACTTTCCTCCACTGAGAACTACCATAATAGCCCTCACTACTAAGCAGCATCCTCAACGTTCAACACACATCTGGCTCTCCTCATTCCTTCCTGCGCGCATAAAATTTCCCGCAAATCAACTCATGTTCATTGTTTTAACAGAACGCCAGGCTTGGCTTATGGCGACGCACACAAACAATTATGCTGTTTATTTCTCTTCTGTGTCCGATAATATAATACGATGAGGAACAATGCAGGTTCCTAAACCCAGTTTATCACTAAGCCTCCAGTGATGATTTCACCCAGGGGAAGTCGTGTGTGGTTGTATGCAAATGGACTCGGGGAGACCAGATACCATGGTGGAAGGACAGCTTCAATCATCCATGACGCATTTCCGACAAGGAAGAGAACATCAACAGTAATAATCCAGCGAGCCAATGAGAGGATGTAGGGCGCAATGCGCTAAATTGAAGATGGGCTCACCTATCCTAACACAAGCCGTCTCCGAATCCACCAAGCGCTCGCCCTTCATCGCGATCTCCTGAGTTTATCCTCTTGAAGGTCGAGACTAGATGACGAAAGTGAAATCCTGCAGCCTATATGCGAGTATAAAGGGAGGATTAAGGCTGGAGAATGGATGAAGACACGAGAGCTGGAGACTCGACTGATTCAGAGAATGGACATTGGCGTTGGCGTTATTAGAAGTGGTCTATGCCACGAGCCACAGCCACAGCGCCAAAAGGGATAACAACGTTATCCCTGATAGCGCGCATCCTTCTGATCAAAGGGCTACCTAGGTGCCTTTGATTCGCCAAACGGACCATTGTAGACACAAAAGGCCTTTAGTAGGACTCTTCAAACGTCTCGTAGCACCTTTGTTCTGTTGGTTAGCTTAAAAACCCCTCATCCACTTCTCCTCAGCCTCATCCCTCGCTCTTCGCACCTTCACACGTCTCATTACGAGAGAATTTTTTCTAGCTCACTTTCTGTTTTCTCCCACCCATACCTCTGTCCCTTCTCTTTCTGTCGTTTTTCACATTTTTCTTCTCTTCCTTTTCCCTTTCTTTTAGATTACTCGCTTTCTGATGTACATCCTACGCTCGTGTCCCGCTTGAGCTCGGGTCTCCTTGGGTTTCGGGCTTCCCCGCTTGGGGGTTGCCGCTTCTCTCGAGGCGATTCGGGCAAGAGAGACAAAGGCGTCCAAAAATTTCATTCAATTTTTGCCCACAATTACTAGATCCTAAGTATATAAAATACCTACTCTCGAATCTCGCCTCACACTCCTCTCACGCACGCTCCTTTCCTCTCACACTCACTCACTCTTCATGCGCTCTCTTCCACTTATCGCGAGACAGCATAGACTCCAAGTGAAGGGCATATCGAGTCGACGGAAGCTGTATGGTGGTCAGATCAGCAATGGAACTTGTCCAGATGGCGACGCGTTGGGATGCTGAAGCTGTTGTGGGTGAGGATTGTGGATGACTATGGGAAAGGATGTGTTTCCGTTAGCAGCGTGGGTGATGACCTGAAGTGGGGATAGGTGCGACATGAGTAATGAGCGAAGATACAGAAAATGAATAGGATCTGTGGAAGCTAGCTAGAATTTAACTCTCGCGTTTGAGCGAACAGAGAAGAAACACGCAAGAAAAACCTATAGAAGTGAGGGTTGACGTTGCTCACGAATGTGGACATACAGAAATCACAGTATTGTTTCCTATATCTTGGTCAACGGTGATCATATATGGGTCGAAGCATCATCCCAGTTCTAATGAGCCGACGGCAATGCATACTGACCGTGTGTGGGTTGACAAGACATTCGAATCATACGGAAAAGAGCGGGGTCGTTACAGGATATTTCACGGAAAATGAACATGAGGGGAGGCTGAACGAGAGGCAGTGATAACGCACATGGACGACTTGTTTGGGTGATTGCCGTAAGCGCAAGGAGAGATGTGACGGGGTGGGTACGAGGTGCGAGTAAAGCGGAGAGTAGATGTGTTTATATCTGAAGCAGCGGGATATAGGTATACTTTGGAGTAGCGAATAAAAACGTGGATTGATCAGAAATCAGCACGGAGAATGGGTTAAAGGAAAGCGTCAAGTTACCACTAACACAGCGGGATTCAAGAACTGGGATGGTGGATGCAAGGACGATTATCGAGAAGAAGAAAGCAGAGGAGCGACATTATATAAGGGAACAGGTGTCAAGAATGGATCACAGTAAGATATGGACATGTAGGGGATTGAATTTTCGCTTGTCTCAATGCGAGCGTTGAGGGTGGTAGTGTGTACAAAGTCGAGTCATAAAGCGAGCTGATTGGAGCGAATGGCGTTACTAATGGAAGAACACAAAGAAGTAAGATCTCCAAGTTTGCGATGAAGAGGAATACGATATGATTGCCAATCCTGCCGTGGGCACCTCTGTAGGTGAAATCTGAGAATCCAGGGAGCTCCACGGAGTTGATCATTCAGGGGAAATTGCACCTGACTCTGCACGTGTCATGCACGAGGCGAGATATTATTATCTGTTCGATTCGTAGTAACGTCAATGACTCACAGCTAGTCTTTATCGTCATTTCCTTCACGTATTCTCAACCTGACCAACCTTTTACCTCACATCACCACACTGGTATCTCTCGCTCCAATATGACCGACAATTCTTCCAAGGAATACCAGTACCTCAATATCAGCGGCCCAATCTCTGTGACACCTGTTGTGCCTGGTACTCTCCCAAGAGGTTCCGTTGTCCTGTAGGTTCATCTGCTTTTTATGTGGTTGCATGTATATGTTCTGATGGCATTACTCAGTATTTTGGGGCCTACAGGAGCGGGAAAGAGTACAGTACGTGATAGAATGATCCCAACTCCAAACAACCTCAAACACATGCAGTTCATTGAGGCGCTGTCGCCAGACAGCTCACTCCAGATATCCAGCAATCAATTGGAAGGTTTCACTCAATCGATAGGGACCTATAGAATTGAAAATGTCAAAGATGTGACGGATGATGGATCAACCCAGCCAATATATCTAGTTGGTGTCCCAGGCTTTGCTGACACGAAAATATCGGAAACTAGTATTGTTTCTATGTTGAGGGACTGGATGAAAGTTTCCCCGTAAGTTTGTGTACAATTTTGAAGAGATACGAAGAGCTTATCATACGGATAAAAGGACTGGTTATCTTGGCCAGATTTTGTATCTCACCCCGATCCAAAGTGCTCGTATGCCAGGTAGTCACAGGCAAGTGCTCCGCACAGTTCAGGCCATGACAGGACAGCGTTCAGCAGCAAACATCACTATCGTCACCACTATGTGGGATAGGCTTTGGAGTGACACATCCAAGATGAGGGCAGAGAGTAACTTCAATGAGCTGCGGGACGTTATCTGGAAGGTATAATTCATCTCGATTCCGGGAACTCCTGTCTCAAATTTATCTAACAGGACTTCATGGATGAGGGCGGGCAGATCGTCAAGTTTTACAATAACCAGGATTCAGCGTTGTCCATCCTGAATACCGCCCTGCCAGCTTCCGCACCCACTTTTCATCTCGAAGCAAGCCGTCATGAGCCAATCAAAAATTCTTCATTTGGCGCCAATCTATGGGACAACCTCCAAAGTCGAATTCAAAATCTCAACATTGAAAGGGACAACCTCCAAGCTGATTTGAACAGCCCGTCCACACAATCCAACGAGACACTCAAATCAACCCTTGCTAATCAACTCAAGGAGGTAGAGCGGCTGCTAACAAAATTCACCAAGGAGCTGCATGACAATTTTGGACCCGATGATGATGGCGTTGAATCGTCATTGCTCCAGGTCAAAACCAATCATGCTATAACTACACCAGAACTCGTACCGAGCTACCAGGATGCTATACCTTCGATGATAAGTCGCCCAGAAATCTCCGCTGAGGCTGTCCCAGAGACGGGCAAGGTCGTCAGAATCATTCGTGCACTCAAGTGCTGGGGTGCAGATGCCACCAGGCGGTATGATGACTGACTGTTCAAAGAACGCGCTTAAATATCCATCGAAACGTATTTATAACCACTAGGATGTAGTTGGCATGCCTCGTTCTTCATGCCATGGTAGTTGTATGCATTTCTCCTTCTTGATACATTCTGTTTCGCGTTCTTTGGTAGTTTTTAATGTGTTTTCATCCCTTGTGTAGATATAGTCGAAGAAATCCTGATCTTTTACCGTAGAACGTCTGCGTTAGTTACAAAACAACATCGGGTAAACCACCATTGACAAGGGTCGCTTCTATTGACAGATGGCAAGTTTTGTGGTAACTACCAAGCTAGCTCTCTAGCAATGGCACGATGTCATGCGGATACAGAAACGAATTTTTCTTTTAACTCTAACACCAAAAACACTCAGGACACCTTTGCCTCTGTTGGGTTCATTTCATATCATTCGTTTTTCGCTAGTATGTGCTCCTGCCTTGGTATCTGTTTATCTCCCATTCTCTCTTCTTCACCACCTTCACACAACGACCACAGAAGCTCGTACTTCGCATCATTGACTGCTCATCGGAGGCGAAGTATAATGTCAAGGATAACAGCTGGAGAACGACGAATTATGATATTTATTTTTTCGATCAATCCATCTCGAATATCTTAATTACATACACCTACCTTTTTTTCCTCAACGCTCCTTGTGACTACTCTCTACACCATCCTAAATGCACCTGATTAAGACGTTAATATGCGCATGTTGAAAGAAAATAACTTTACCTAGACGTTGAAATGTCAAGCGGCCAGTTCCTCATGAACAGAAAGGTTGTAAGGTTCGGACCCCAGTGTTAACACGAACAAGGGACAAAGAAAATCGGTCATATTGGATCACAGATTCGTATCGCTTCACCCCTGCCCCCCCTCTGTATCAAAGCTCGCCCTAAACGTCTCTTCACCCTCATCATAAACGTGTCCCTAGACAACACCATAGGACGTTGTCGCGCCTCCCTCATCTCTATCCCATCCCGACGCGAAAATTTCTAAGGACGTTTCCTGAGATATCAACGGCATCCAGAACAGAAAAAGGTCAAAGGAGAGTAGCGTAGAATGAAAAGGTTGGCGGTACAGTATGGGGGATGGTCATCACTAAGACCTGGGTTGAATTAGGGGTCAAGATAGTGGAAGTCGGTGGCTTTCCTCCCCTTGCTCAACATCCCCCTCCACTCTCTACACACCCTGAGCCACAAGGACAACAACGCGACCAACGCGTACAGCGTGTGTTCATGAGGAGAGGAAGGGGGTAGCGTGAGGTAGGTGTCACTCGTCCTGCCACCCGTCATAGGGAGGGGGGGGGGAGGGAAATTCACAATGAGGTTTGATGACGTGTCAGCCCTTCCCTCGCTGCCAGTGCTAATGAAGCCTGCAATTACAGCTTCTTGACGCGCTGGAGGGGATTTCCGGTACCCTCACAGGTTTGAAGGGGTTATTGTGAAGCGAGTAAGGACACACGCAGAGAAATGTGGTCAAGCTGGCGAAAGGCTGCAACAACGGGACACTCCGCTGTGATAACGAGCTGGGGGTTGTCAAGGGGTATGTATCAGGGATTCGGCAGATCACGTTGGAGGTTGGACTGAGTGGAGAACAGGATTTATGGAGGACAGGTGCCGTCCAGTGAAAAGAGAGGAGGTGGTTCAGGATTAGGGAGCAGGAGATTCATGGCAAGGTTTGATGACGCGTCAATGGATTCATTGCTGTGAGCGGTGGAACTGGGCATAGAGTAACAAGTAAGGAGAATATTGGTGACGACGTTGAGGTTGGAATTGAGCTTCGGGTGAGCTTGACGGTGTATGGAGTGCTCGTCTGGTACCCATTGTCTAGCAATTTCTTAAGAGGTGAGCCTACGCTGCTAAGTAGATTTCCAGGACACTGACTTTTGCCTTTGACAACGACGTCGCTACTTGCCCGACCTTCTCTACTCGCTCTCTGATGTTGCCGACCTAGACACAACCCTCACCTCCCACTGTACAAAATAAGACCTTGCAGGGGAGCGACGTTAAGGTATCTTCATGTCGTATTTCTGGTTTAGCAAGTAACCTGCGTGATTTCGCCACACGGTCAGCATTCTCAATTGATAAGGAAATAGATGACCAGACCTCAACCCGACTTCGTGTCATGGTCTCCAAGTAGTGTGATGACTGGCGGAGACCTAAGTTCAAGTTTTGCGATTAGTCAACGAACTGGGCGGGTTATGAGAAGCGTACTCACTCCGCGATTTGGATCTCTGCTTCTGAAAAAACACCCAGCGCGCAGTATCCCATTTTACACCTCCCCTTCCTATTTGACGTTCATTCTGTTCCAAATCCACAACTCGGCCACATCCTCCTGTCGTTCCTTTATACCACCAACACATCCACAGCCAGATGAAATGATGGCGATCAGTGAACTGACGAGCTCTGGCACAATTGACGAATAAGAGAAGGGGTTGACAGGGCTTCCGACACATATGGTCATGGACTTAATGCAGTTCATAGAACGGTAAATGAATTTTATAGCGTTTTTCTACATCAGTACACTGTGGCGCTGAATATTAGTCAGAAGTAGTAAAGAGTAGGATGTTTCACTCACATATATCATGATAGTTGTTTGAAAGAAAAGGTGTACCCACAACCTAGCCAAGGGCCCATTTCCTAAGCACGACGCGACACGTTGGGAATAACCTAACCATGACCACCATACTTTTGCCTTTAAGTCATTAAGTGGCTACAACCAACGTTGTGCATTATGAAAACGGTGGATGGAAGGTCGGAAATCAGGAAAGAGACGTTCCTCTCAGGTGCAGGACCACGACCATGGTGGATTAGGTTCAAGCCTGGTTTGATGGACGACTTATGTGAATTGATCATCAATCATTATTGATGTTCAATTCAAACACCGCCCAGCATCTGTGGCAGAGATTGCTTGCGAGTCTGCATTCGAAAATGACAATGACAAGATACGAATTTATGATTTTCGATAATTGCTTCCAGGAAGGGTGTTCTAAATGTGAAGTCGAAAACGAGAGTCTCCCATGTCAATTTAAGATACGCCGAAAGTGATCTAAAACTTCAAGATATGGAGCCCAAGGAAGAGAACACCCTTGCAGCCTTTTTTCATCTCGTGCTTAACTTTTGTCCCAATAGTTCACATTATACACAGCGCATATTCGAGGTGATAATTTATATTTCGATGACGCTTGACCGTGATAAGATGGCGCTCACTTACGGAAACACGTCGAGCCAGCAAGGATGAATCGCGACAGTGCAGCATTCGCACTCCTAATCATTGAGCTCTGACCCTCAGTCCTTGTCGCCACCTATATCAACCAAATTCACGATTCCAACGACTTTATGGGAATATAAATGAACTAGATTTGTATGTCCAATAAGCGTCGTTCCAATCACTGCACAAATGCGAAAGGAGACGATGTGCGGGGCCACATGTGGGTATTCTTTGAAACCCAAATGCAAAGTACTGGGCTTAAACGTTAAACATTGACTGTTGCTCCTTTGCAATCACATACCGACTTGAACCTCTACTAGGGAGCTATAAGTATTTCTTATTCTTTATCTCACACCAATCAACAACTCAAGACTGCCTGGAAGTCAACGACGCGTTTCGCGAATCTTGGAGGCATTGGCAGAGCCACTATCAGCACCCAGGATTAAAAGAGCGGTAGCGAAGGTAGATCTTTGTAGTAGTGAGGCACGTCCTGAATGTTGTAGTCGCAGCTGACCGTCATCACACCCAGACTGTAGACATCATCTCATCCCACCTTTCCACCGTCGCTCCTGTTACTCCTTTATCACTCGGATTCACTCCATGCCACCAATATCTTCGCCCTTGTCAATAACATCCCATTCGATGCCGTTCTACTCAACCAATATGCTCACCCCCTCTGTCATTCGTGTACTCGCCTTTCCTCGTTGAATTCTAGATCGCCTATGCTCCCATCTTCGCTTCTATCGACATTTACCTCCTCCACCTGTTCTCATATCTCATTCGAATCTGGGCGAGGTAGCAGAGAAACATATAAGCTGCACCGTGTGTCAAAGATGTCGCTTGCGCGGTTGATATCAGTCATGTTGCTTGTTATCATCTCAGCCTGTAGTGATCTCTGCTACGGTTGGAAGCTCCACCTCACGCTTCTCCTTTCGTTATCGCTCCCGACCAACACCCCTATATCCCACCCCATACATATCCACTCAATCACTACAATCGCACCAACCCATTCATACCTGTCCCCCCAAACTTAACTCCATCCGCGACCTCCCTTCTCGTCTATACATGGGTGTTGCCTTCCCCTGATTAGGTTACTCGTCTGCTTTGAGAATGGGAAGGATGGTAGGGGCATGGAATTGCTCGAGAAAAATGCTATAAGGTGTGGTCTCGTTCCGCCTCCATCACGGACGATTTCGTCCACCTTCATTCTCGACGTTGCACCCAATTGTATTAGATGATGACTGCGACCATCCCATCTCCGCTTACCCCTTTGGCGATATCAGGCTGCCCCACCCCGTTCTTCCATTCACCCATCCTCTTTCTTTATGAGCTAGGCCACCTTTCCCCATACACCTTACGAATAGTGCGAACACTGCGTCGAGTCACGTTCACTACGCAGCTACGACCACTCGTCCGTTCACTCTGGTCTTCCATCGAGGAACTACGGCTGATCATTTGTGGCTGCATAGTTGAGTTGAGATTCAATTTTCCAAATGCGCTGAAAGGAAGACATGCTAAAAGGAGAACCAGACATATTATGTGTAAATTTTACTAGATAAAATCATAAACACTACGGGGCGAAAGATACGAGCGAAATCGAGGAATGATAACTTATAACGATGAGGTGATGTGATTAGCATTTGAAGGTGGATAGAATGACAGGGGTGAGGGGCAAGAGTCCCACAGTCCATCGTGACAACTCGACCAGACTCGACATAACCCCGCGTTGAGTATGGGATGAGATTTATGTGCATGTCTTGTGTGAGTGCCATTGAGTGGGCCAACTAGTCTCTTCTATGTCCACATTTGTCCAGCGCTGTCACAAGTGTCAGCCTTTCGAGTCGGTATTTTGTTCATGGTAGACGTAATATCATCCGACGCAACTTCGGAGCATACAGAAGAGTAAGACTGGGGGGCGGTGAACGAGTCATAGTCAGGGGCTGCTGGGATGCGTCCCCCATACTACGAATTCCTCTGCTCGCTTAGCAGTACTCATGTCTTGGAAAGACACCAATAGCCAACTTTTGATCCTCCCGTTTAACCTGCTTGTGCGTCTATGTTGTCTTCTCGTTTTTCTGTCGTGACTTCTGACAGTTATGTAAAGGCGAGAAAGTAAATAGATTTCGTCGATTCTGTTACAGTACGCATACACATTCAATGAGTGCACGACAACAAAATGGAACGAAAAATGGTCCAGACGAAGTCGATAGGAATACAGATATTGCAGAAGAAGATGAAGGTAAAATTAGTGAACATGATCAAAGCGGTACGAAATCAATGCAAGACAGTGATAACACACATCGAAAAAAAGGAGGAACAGATATGAACGTGAAAGAAACAGACCAATCAAAAGCAAAATACGGCGTGAGGAATCGTTGAGAAGGCACACTCTAAGCCACTGTGAGCACCACCATGCAAACCATTCAACAATTCAACTCACCTTCGCCTCTAAGCATTGTTCTTCTTGAACCACTTCTTTCCACAATGCTTTGCTTCCCTGATCAAGCCGCGAAGTAAACCCTTCAGCATCAGCATCCGAGATGGGTCAGGTTGAGCAAGGCTCGTAGGTGAAGTCGAGAAACGGGTTCACGACTAGCAGATAGAGGCGTGGCACCAGTGTCTAATGCAGCATGAGGGTTTTCGGGTGTTGTAGTGATATGATCAAGGCATTCTTCCTCTGAGAGTATCGAAGGGGTGGTGGGAATGGCATCAACACCCCCGAGAATAGTGGCATGTTGAGTGCTCGAGCCTAATGGGGCGATGGCTGCGACTGACTCGTTGGCTGGGAGATCAGGAGGTTGGAGGAAGGTTGGGGGTGGTGAACGTTGCACCGTGTCGATCATAGCTTGAAGACGCTGATGAGCCTCTTCAAAACCATTGGTAATGGGCTTGAAGTTGTCTCACTGTCCTATGAACTTGGTGAGCGTCTCCTGGTTCTCCTGCTGGTTTTTCTCCAGAATGTCTCTGAGGTCGGTGTTAATGCGCGCTTCGGGTTGGGCCAGTTCCGATTCAATCATCTGCTTCGCTTGAAGGGTGATTTCAATGTGCAAGAAAGTTCCCATCCAGTAATTCCAAGGTGGAGTTCTTCGTATTCACAAATCGACATATTGATAAATGACCCTCTCCAGAAAATTCCTAGGGACCAAGTCGATAACACCAGAGATACCACAAACATCTTCAGTACTTGCCTTGCAAATGCCACCTCTCAGTTGAGTAAAATTCGACTCTGCTCGCATTCGAGCGTCTTCGTTGTGCAGCGTGTCCCACATGGTAGTTACAAATGTCACTGATATATTTCTGCTCAATGGATCCAGCAACTGCTCGAGCATCTCTATGGTCCTACGCCGACTTCCTCGCAGTCGAGTGTCCGAGATTGGGGTCAGATATAATACTCTGTTAACATTTGTTAAACTAAAGGTAAAAATCAATCGGATTGAATGCGCCGATTGGAGGAATTATCTGACTCATTATCCTTCAGCCACTTTTTAACCATGTTTATAATTTCGACCTCCGAGATCTTTGAGTCCGAAAATCCGGGGGTGTCGACTAGATACAGGGGTCGCTCATTGCGAGTCATATCCACAACCCGGTAAGTGTTCACAGTCTGTGTGTAACGCTGCAATTGGTCTTTGGATATCGAAATTTACTGAGATTCACCCAAGATCACCTCAATGAACTTGAGATGCATCAATGTAAAAATATTCAGCGACATTGCATCTCAATGAGACAGACGATCCTTGACTTACTATTTGTACGAATCACACATATAGATATAGGTAATGTGCCGTCCTGGCGATGTGACCAGTTGGCACTGGTTCGATAGAAATATCACCTGTGATTTGAAAGTGGTTGAGATTGTGTAGTTCCATGACGAATGTATTAGGGGATGCGTTAGACTTTAAAGTGTAGGTGGTGATGAGTGGATGAGATGATGAGTGTAGGATCCAAGGTGCGGTAGACATTCGGGTCAGTGTCATTGATGGGTGTGAGGCAAGTGTCCGATTATCTCATCAGCCATATCTTATCGCACAACAATCCTCATTCATCCTCTTCTAAAATGACACAATGATAATTCTGTCCTTATCGTCACAGTTTTGGTTAATCCAGAAACTAAATTTCGACAAGGATGGACCAAATTGGTGTACCCCAGATAAGATAAGATTCGGAAGCCAGGTCCGATTCTCACAGAATTGTGGGTCGACGTGTTCATTAATTCTTGCCTTTCCCCCATCATCATCACCGCCCCATCCAACCTCTGACGCTGCCCTTGGTCGAGACCGGTGACTGTCCTTCTATGAGGGCTCCTCGGTAGAGGGTCCGGAATATCTGAGTTTGAAATGAGCAGGTATTTGTAATCTGATTTCCAATGGAGTATTCATCGCCATGGGCGTCGACACGGATGCTAGACTTATTGTCAAGCTGTGGGAAGACGTGCATTATAAAAAAACACGACACATGAGTTTTGCTCTTTCATCGTTCATATTCGCATTTACTCACTGATGCGTCATCTCCTCAAGTGTAAATTCTTACCCGCTGATATAAATTTATTGTCCTCTTGCTTTCCTACTTCAGCATATTCAATGAAGTCGTGAGGTTAGGTCTTAGTTGACTTGACGTTGGTAGTGGGGGCGAAAAGAAAAGTGGAGTAGAGAGAGATGGAACTGTACTGAAGGCGCAGAGTGAGAGCCAGAGGAACGCCGGCCCAGATATTGCGTTCGAACTAATAAGGAGTTCAGTTTGGCTTTTCACAACCCGCAACAGTCACGAATGAAGGAAACTGCATTCGTCTCTGCACCTTTGTGAAAAAATTAGGAGAGCGATGAGAAAGAAGTGAGGAGAAACCTCAACCACATAGCGCTCTGCCACTTTGATATCTACATCTACATCAAGGCAGGCTTCAGCGAAGCCCCTCAGTCCCGTCGGAACTCGTTGTCGTCTTACGCTGCTTTCCATCGATATTTGCTAGGCCTAGATCACTCTCATTGTCGAAGGTGGTTGGGTGATTATGTTCAGGAGATCAGATGAGAAGGTGTGATGAGTCTAACGGTACTTTTTATCTGGCTGAGATTAGTGTTTGGGCCTGGGGAAGGGGGTGTAAAGGTGGACGGGGGCAGATTTATCGCGAGAAACTGGCAGATAACTGTAGCTCTCTCCGAGGAGATGAAAATGGGGTGCTAGTGACATAGTCGATGACAGATTACAAGTACGAAGGCCTCCCAGTTTCACAGTACGTGAGGTTCCGCTGTGATGATTTGGTATAGATTCGTTGAATATTCATTTGGTTTAGTACAGAAAAAACTTGTAGTTATAATTACAATGGGAATGATAAAAAGGGTATCGAGAAAACTACAAGACAAGTTACAAGAAACGACAATGGTACTTTACACAAGATAAGGCGAAACGAAAGCAAGAAACGCGAATCGCACAATTTTTTAAGAAATGACGACGAAGGTCGGGAGGACCGCGGATTTCAAGTAACGACAACACAATGGCCAAGAACAACGAGCTCATTTGTCCCAGCCATCCCAGTTTCTCCCAAACTCCCATCCATCACCTTCAAACCTCCGACTCCACCCCTGGTTCTTCTTCCCATCCTTAGGTGCGCCATCCTTCCCCGCACCACCACCACCACCCGCATCACCATCCTCACTCCCACCCAGACCTCCCGATCCAGCTCCTTCAACTCCAATTTCAACATACCGCAAGTTCCTACAGAACCGATTCCAACCAAAGAGATAGTCCTGTAGATCCTCTGTACGGAGGCGTTCGTCTTCCGGCGTGGGGGTAGTGTAGGATGGAGTAGGTTGAGTGTATTGAGGGAATGTAAGAGGAGGTTCGGGTGCAGCGAAATTGAAGGGAAGAGCGGGGTTGGTGATGATGTTGGTACTGAGTGAGGATGCGGTTGTTGAGGTGGGTGAGGTGAGGTGAGCGATGTAGCGGTTCAGGGAGGTGGTAGGTGATTCGGTGTCGAGTTGCCAAGGGGTGCTACCAGTTGGATTGTTGC
The DNA here is from genome assembly GCA_015501605.1 of Panaeolus papilionaceus. NCBI lineage: Eukaryota > Fungi > Basidiomycota > Agaricomycetes > Agaricales > Panaeolus > Panaeolus papilionaceus. Next base: position 53,147 of record JADNRZ010000024.1, on the reverse strand, counting down.
TTGAGGTTGTGTTGGGATTGGTAGCCGATGACGATGCTTCTCCTCGCGCTGTAGTCTTACGACTCTTCATTCGCAGTACAAAGTCGTCGAGGGATATACGTGCGCGTCCCATCTGGGTATCTGCACTAGTTGGAAACGTGGGGTCATCTGACTCGTCATCGTCCACATCGGGGACTGGATCACTTGACGTAGCCGGTGGTGGGTGGATCGTATTGAATGGGGCGGTGTTGATGACGTTGGAATTACGGGGGGTGAACGACAAAGTCGGAGCCTGACCAGCTTGAGTCATGCTGGGCTTTCGAAGCGACATGAACAATACCTCTTTCCTCGCTGTGTCTGACAATGAGGTCTTAGGATTTCTCCTCTCCTTAGATCCCCCTTCACCACTTTCCCTGACGCGATCCAGCCCCCCGAGACTACTTCTAGGCCCACGATTCATCAGCGCCTGCGCGTACGGTGAAAGCGTGAACTGCGTCCCATAGGTGAGGTCCCCGGGCTGAGGCTCTCCACGTCGTGCTGAAGAGGCGTCGCCGTTGTCCTGAGCACGAATACTAGGCCATGAAGGAGGGAAGGTGTCGTCCATCTCAACATCGAACGAAGGAGGCACCTCAGATTCGGTACGTTGTAACCACCTCGACACGTCTATCCCTTCCTCTTCATCTCCTGAAAGGTCAACGTCCATCGCTGCGTCTTCCAAGTCAGCCTCACGATTCACCATGTCCACGACGAGAGAAGCGACATGGTCAGCCTCGATCTCATCTTCATCCAACATGGAGACGATGGATGGGTCCTGTGGCGCGTTCTGTTGGGTAGGCGCAACTGTCACTTCAGCATCAAGAGTCGTGGCACGCTGTTTCCCCTTTCCTTTCCCCTTTCCATCGTCCCTCTTAACATCCTCCTCCTTCGCCTTTCCTTTGCCTTTTCCAACTACCACGCCCTTCACCCCGCCCACCGACGAGGCACCCTCACTCATAGCCCTCAGAAACGCAGCCCTCTCCTCCCTCGCATGACCATCCTCATCAACATCCACAGCACTCCTCAACGCCATCCACTCCTCTTGTCGTTGTCGCGCTTCTCGCTGTCGCAGTTCCTCTTCTTCCCTCGCCCTCCTCACCTCCTCCACCCTCCTCTCTTGTACATCTTGAATCCTTTCAAACTCATCATGGCACGACTGCAACTGAAACGCCAGCTCTCGGTAACTTGACTCGTTGGAGTCAGGGGTGCGGGATGATACGGATAGTGTCGCTGGAGAGGTGTTAACGTGAGGATTGGGGGGGATGTGGTGAGCCATGGAGTGGCTGTATATGCTGTGATATGTGCGGGAGGTGTGATGTGAGTGCGAGTGTGGGGGATTGGGGTGGTAGGCGTGGGCGGAAGAGTGTGGGTACGCGTCGCCAAGTGGAGGGAAGTGGGATTGGTAGTGTGATGACGAGGATGAGTGCATCCCGTGGAATGCAAAGTCCGTGGTGCGGTCCCCATTGGTATTATTAGCCTACGTGATGTTCAATATGAACGATCAGGTAAAGACGGAGGGAACATGTATGGACGTGAGATAGATGGGGGTGGAAGTAAAATACAAAGAAAACTTCAGCGCTGCACCGAAATAACTATAAAAAAACGACTTACAGCTCTTCCGCTACTGGAAATACGATTGGAAGGCGCCGCAGACTCGCTCGGACTGACGATCATCTATATGATAAACGATTTTTTTAGAGCAGGATCCAACGAACGCGCATCAATGAAAAGACAGTCGTAATTCATATCAAGAAGAAAAAGAAACACAGAAAAATCAGCTTCAATACTCGTATAACCCACAATTCACATACCGGTCTTCGTACCTGAACCGTAACAGGCCCACTGGGAAGTTGTCCACCCGCACTTGCACCACCCGCTGCACCACCTCCACTTCCACCGGCACTCCCACTCCCGCTCGCGTTCGCCCTCGTATTTCCACCTCTCGCTCTCGTACTCCTGCCAGCTCCCCTCTTCGGCGCACGCACTCTCTCCATCCTCGCCTTCGCAAGATCGCGAGTACTTGAAATCGTACTCGTACTAGTGCTTCCGGTCCCCTCTCTGGACGAAGACGGCAGAGTCGCGGTCATATCTTCATCATCTGAATTATCCACGAGTCGCCCGCTTGGTTCTGCAACCCCATCCCCGTCTTCGTCCTCGCTATCATCCTTGGGTCTCTTCTTCAAAGCTCGCCGACGAGGCGCTGTTGACTTGAACCTAGCATCACGGAACGAGTCATACTCAGCCTCATACGCCTCGTCGTCTTCTTCGTCTTCGTAGAAGGACTCAGATTGAGCTATTAGGGAGTCGATGTCCATCGTTGATAGGCGTGAGCTTATACGGTTGGCAGGCATAGGATCGGAGATCATAGACGTCGCCGGGTGGGAGGAACCGGAGGAGAACGAGTGAGGCGCAGTGGTTGGAGGGTTAGAAGATGGAGTGGAAGTCGAGGGAGGATGTACGAGTGGGTTATAAATAAAATGCGTCGACCTCGACGCCTGGAACTGACGACGAATGTGGTTCATCTGAGTAGGTGAAACGGGTGTGGGGCTGATGAACCCAAGAGGCGAGGTACTTCCTCCACCAGGACCAACGGTGCCTCCTCCGTAACCCGAACCTCCACCGCCTCCGGGACCACCATCAGAACCATGAGTCCAACCTAGATTCCAGGTTCCTCCACCACTACCACCATTTCCGCCTCCTCCGCCTCCGCCGTGACCGCCACCTCCTCCACCGGCGTTATTCCCCGTCGGAGGAGACGAGTCAGGGGAGCCACGCGTCATACACGATGGGTCAGCGAGGAGTTTGAAAGCGCGTAGCTCCGATAATTCAAAGAGAATGTCAGAGCCGATGGTTACAAAGAGGTCCTGTTTAAATGAAATTAGTTATGGCGAAAACGGACGTGGATGCAATATGATAAGAAACGTTGCAGTGAAAAACCACAAAAACCCCAAAATAGGACGATGAAAGACGGAAAATAAGACGAACGAGAAGAGGTAAACCAAATAACACACCTGAGGTAAATTCCCCTTGCCGTACCTCAGGACAAAACTCCTAATCTTCGGGAAAAGGAAGCGTATCGCATAAAGGACCTCAAAATCCCACCTCCTCAGCCTAACCTCCAGATGCTTCACACCACCCGGTAATCCCCTCAAGCCATCCAAAACCCCAGGCGAATCCATCGCCTCATTCATCACTACATGACTCAGCGTCGTCGTCGTCGTCGTACCCGTATCCCCGAACCCGGCCATGCAGAGAGGACCTTTATAGTGCCAGACCCCTGTGAGCTGAAGATTCATGCCGTGTAATTGTTGATCGGTGAGGTTTTGTCGCCATAAGGTGAGCTTGGTGCGTGGGTTCATGGAACAGCGGCGCGAGAGGAGCATGAGAGACTGGGTTTGTTCTCGTGAATGAAGTGGGACCGTCACGTTGAGAGTGGTGAGATGGGGTAGCGTCCAGCGCCGTAGGGTGTACAAGTTTGAGAATCCTTGACTCCAGGTAATATCCAGAGATTCCAATGATGAAGAAGTTATGAGATGGAGCGGGTTGAAGTGGCTGTAGTCGTTTTCTGGTTGCATAGTGATGCGGTGCAGTGAGAGATGACGGATTGGAATTTCGCTCCATGGAAAATCTGAATTATCTTGATGATTCAGAGCGACGCCGTATTTCCAATACACCATGTCGCGAAAGGTGGTATAAATGGGCGAAAAGCCGCAATCTGTGATGGTGAGCGAGTGGAGAGTGGGTATTTGGCGGAGAATATCGTAGAGATGCGGCGTCAACGCCGTTTTGGTGAAATGAATATCGCGAAGAGTCGTGAACCGTCGCAGATGCGAAATAGACCTATCATACAGGAACATATCCTCTGGATTCTACGATAAAATCAACATAAGAAAGGTAAACAACAACGAAAGGAACACGTACACCCCAGGAATTGAATCCCGTGAATCTGAACGGCAACCCAAACACCAGCTTCCTCGGTATGCCCAGCAAATCGCTATATGATCTCTCCCAGCTCGCCATATTCGCCAACGCACGCTGCGGATCCCGCCATCTGACTTCACGGAGAAGTGGCTTGGTGGCGAGGTCTCTGAAACGATGGCACACCAAGCTCAGTTGCGCCAGCGTGGCATGATCCACATCGTCGAATATGACCATCCATATGTCGTCTATCACGGTATTGGGATCCATACTTGAGATCATTTTTAGTGAGAAAGAGGGAGAATGGGCATGGATGGGTTAGTTGGAGAATAAAAGGACGATGATAGGGTTCAACGAGCAGTTCCCAGAAAAGAACAATAGCATTGATTACCATTTGTTTCACACGCCCCTGTTTCTGCAGGCGGCGTCTTCCCTTGTTTCTGAATCTTTCATATCGTATACACAGGCTTTGTATAATGAGACAGATTATATTTAAATATTGTCCCTTAAAATTTAATAAAGACACGATAACGAGTGCGCGAATGTAGGATGACGAATCAAAACAAAACAAAACGCATATGAAAGTGGATATGAGAGAAGGGTCGTGGCGACGATACTTGAGGGGAGTGGAGTGTGCTCTCTGTAAATTACGTCGTGTTCTGAGAGTCGTGGTTGGGTAAAGAGGCAAAGAAGTTTAGGTTGGGGACGGCGAAGCTGAGGGACGGAGCGAATCCGTGCTGTACCACGATGGGGACGCCTAAGGAAAAAGAAAATGTAGACGAGCAAATGTGGAGTGAAATGGGTCTTTTTATATTTCAATTGGGGTGTCAAGATGACTTGAATGGTGTATTTTGGGCGATGTACTTGTGTTTTTTCCAGCGTGTCAGTGTCGGCAGCTTACACACCACACCACATCTCATGTCGTTTTCTCCTTACCCTCTGAAAGAAATATATATAAAAACTGAAACCCATAAAGATGAGAGCTGACGACGATGGCGTCAAATGGATACGAAAACCGTCGACCGTGCCTACGCAATATTGGTTCAATAATACCGTGAACGAGTCATTTGTATTCCAGTTATTGTAGATCGCCAGCACCGCTCGCATGAGCGGTGGGTATACCTTCCTCCCTCGTTCCTCTCTTTTTCAACCTCCAGAGGTTATGAACTCTCAACCTTTTTTTAGCTTGAGACATTATCACGTCTGGTGAACCCAAAATTCTAAATGTAGCGCTGCTCACGTTCGCTTACTGTACTTCGCTCGATAATTATCTGAATGTCATTCCTGTTGTAAATATATAGATATAAATCGGGCATAGGAGATACAGTAAGATTATGGAGGCAACACATCGTAGATAATTTGAGGGTTAGCCTGACAAGATCGTCTTTGCTTTTCATGAGACGTAGTTATTTTAGAGTTCGAAGTGACAAAATGTTGCGCTGATTTACAATAGGTTGATCTGACTCCATGTTAAAAGAATAAAAAGAACTCTCATTGCTCAATCAACCCTTTCTTCAACATTGACGACCCCCAGTGTTCTCTTCCCAAGCGCATTGAAGCTCCGTTACGCATTGCGACGTTGAAATGCGTTGTAACTCCTTTGATCTCACCCCAGGTCAACAGAGTAAGACCATGGCCTGCAGATCTGACGCGCGATTTAGGACAAGATCCCCGAGCGATTCATTCTATCATGTACAATATCATCTACTCCGTCTCACCAGGTTGGCTTGAACAATAGCAGCGAATTACTAGGACAAGTTCCTGTCAGAAGATCAGTAGCGAGAGTCAGTTTCGATGTCGAGTGATCGTCGCAATTTGTTCTACAATAAATCTATGTATGGGTCAGGTATTTATTACGAGTACCATCTCAAGGTTCTCTGCCGTGATGCAATGGTGTTGCGTCGTACTTAGCAGGACGCAACGCAGCCAGTCAATGCACCATAGACTCGCCTGATCTCCTCTAGTTATACTCCACAGATATCACTCTGCTTTAACGCATACCTTTAAGAATCAGACTCTGTATCAATCTCTGAAGTTCATCGCTTGATTCCACTGGGCCGTGCTGGACCTTTTCATTCAATGACGGCAAATTCGTATTATCTCGACAGCACCATGGCTCACAGCTTCCAACGGATTATGAATACAAGTCTTCTAGCTTTCCATACAACTATTCTCATGTTCCTAAATTATCTCAGAGTTTCAAAATCACCCACGGACGCGGCGCGTGCCTGTTACATGATATCGATATTGACGCGTTATTGACCAGTGTTTGTTTCTCCTGATGTCCTGTCCGAATTGGGCACATCAAGGTTGCAATCTCTCCACCATCATCCTCGGGTGCATCGTCACCCGATACGGCTCTGTTTTTCCTCAATTTACCTTCCAGAGCGAAAATGGTGCATCGCCTGCATAACTCATGTTCTCTTGTCCGAATTTGGGGTACTTTAGCAGCGGACTCGGACATGATTGGAGGTGGCGACGAGTACTCGTTTTCTGGGGACCATTTTCCGTACGTTCGCCTCATATTTTCTTAAGTTTTTCTTTCTCATTCATGCTATCTTCGAAAATTTACAGTCAAATATCCGCCCTATGAAGGGTTTGAATCCTGGTGTCGCTCCCTTGCATCCCCGTGCTATTATCATCGCCCTTGCTAGCCAACAGTCTGGTTCGCCTGCCTTTTTCAGCGTCGTGTACGCAGAAAATTTAGTCCAAATTTCCCTACTCTACGCTCGTCATCTTCGTGCTACAGTTACCGTTAGCTACCCAAGTATCTGAATTTCGTCTTCGTCTGGCAAATTCTGCCACTCGTCCTACTATTGGATGCCAAAATTTCATCAAGACGAACAAGGCCGATTCAATTGTTCTTATATTCTGGCCTTTTCTTTGCGTGAGTGTCCTCAACCTCTTCTGTTTTCTCCCTGCTTCTGCCATTTAATTGGCGTTATTCGTCGTCTAATGCTCTGACGACGAGTCGTATACAATTTATGCCTCTTCATCATCAAGACTCTTTACTAAAATCTTAATTTTATATAGATTTCCTCGACCCCCTTCTCCTAAAACCTTCCCTCCGACCCATTAAAACCTTGCTGGACATTCACGCCCTCAAGAGGAACAGCGACGACGACTCCCATCCAGCTGTCGCCACAACAAGTTACCACGGACAACAGATTACCCCTCGCCGATCCGTGTTCAGTTAGCGACATAAGGATCGCGAGGTTGAAAAGAGGAGCGATGACGTGGGAAGGAGGAGGGCATGAAGCTTGCGTAGTGTCTCAAGCCTGTGGTGGACGCAAAGAGGAGGATTGCAGCGTGGAGCTCTTGCTAGGGCCGTTGAAGAACACAACCGGAGCATCTCATACCTTACCTCCCAACAACCATATCCTCATGCTCGCCTTCCCGTGTCCCTGTCCCCCTCGTATCGCAACAAGACACGACTGGGAAGGAATTTCTGGGACCAGCTTGGTTGGGAGGTTGGTATTACAAGAGCACAAGGGCGTGAAATTCTAAGGTCTGTACGACGTGTATCAAGCTGTATTTTACGTATTAACGTGGTTTTTCCTCCTTCTCAGGTTTAATCAAGCGCAGTCACTGACTTCATCCATCACCACGTCCTCATCTCTTCGGCAAATGCTTCTGGCCCCCCATCACAGTCAACGACTCCCCTGTCTTCAATTTCGTTGCGTGTACTCGTATTCATATTATCTTAACGGCAACAAGAACAACAACCAGCCGCACATAGCGGCCAGTTCTTTCTTTCCCTTCCAACACCAACAACATGGACAGAGCCAGTCCTTTCTCGGCTTCACCTCCCACTCCGGGGGGGTCTTCATCATCTTCATCAGCACCACCGCCACAGACTTGCCCAGCGAGTAGACCCGGTATTTCGTCTGGTGCTCCCTCCCTTCTATCCCTCTGCTGTCGTCTCCGCATAACTCTCCAGCAGGGTCATCACCTCAACTATGCAGATGAGCCATTTCTCGCCTCAATGGCATGATCATCATCACCTTCAACGGACGATTACACCTCTGGATATAGTGGCGGAGTAGGGAGCATCCTTCCCTTTTTCTTTTGATCGTCAGCACCAGCACCTGGGCCAAGCGCGGGTAGACCTGACACTGCAGCACTCCATAGTGGCCTTGGAGGATCATCACAGCAACAGCAGGAGGATACGATCACGAGTTATGACTATTAAACTCGGGATTTACACCATCAGCAAGTCGCGATCATGACGACCCACAAACTCAGCAGGACCATCACCTCCACCACTCGTCGTCTACGGTCGCGCTGGGGAGTATGTCCCCCCAACAAGTGCAGGAGGCGGTTATGAATAACCCGAGCGGGAAGACTACCAACGGTCAAACCAACAACCGCAATTACGTGCAGGATACGACGCCTCCTCGTTTTATTTCTCCTCGCCTGAACTCTCAACCATTTCACCCGTCACAACAGCCAACCCACGCAAGCTGCCTTTCGATCCCGATGATGAGCCCACAGAGAGGGGCCAAGTCTTTGAGAGGACAAGACCGGGTACGGCAGATGCATTTCTTGTCCGAATTTGGGGGCTTAGGCAATGGAGGACATGATTAGAGTTGGCGATGATCCCTCGTTTTCTGGAAACCGTACTCCGTAAGTACACCCCGTATTTTCTTTCTTTATTTATTTTCTCCTTATTCATGATATCTTCTCAAATTCACCGTTAAATGTTCGTTCTATGAAACGTCTGAGTCCTGGCGTCGCTCCTTTGCAGCCCGTATTGTCATCACGGCCGGTGCTTGCCAACAGTCTCACTGCTGGTCGCCTGCCTTGTTCCGCGTCATGGACAAAGAGCATTTAGCCCAAATGTCCCTACTCTACGCTCGTCATTTTGGTGCTATATTTACCGCCAGCCACCCAAGTATCAGAATTTTGTCCTGGTCTGGGAAATTCTGCCAGTCGTCCTACTATTGTGTCTAGGTTTCATAACACAAACAACCGCAGATTCAATCGTTCTTTCTACCCTGTTCTGTTTCTGAGTGAGTATGCTCAGCTTCTTCTGTTTTCTCCCCGCTTCTGCCATTTAATTAATTTTCTTCATATTCTAATTCTCTGATGATGAGCTGTGTACATTTTATGCCTCTTCGCCTTGAGACTCTTTACTAAAATGTTCATTCTATATAGATTTCGTAGAATTGCCTCTCGCCTTTCCTCCACCCCCTTATCGCCGTACAATCACACCCTCAAGAGCAACAGCAACGACGGCTCCCATCCAGCTGTCGCCACAACCAGTGACCACGAACAACTGATTGTCCCTCGCCGACTAGCATTCAGTTAGCGGCAGAAGAATTTCGCGGTTGAGAGGGGTCAGATGACGTGGAAAGGAGTGGTTTACGCTTGCGTAGTGCCTGAAGTCTGCGGTGGACACAAAGAGGAGGTTTATGGGGTGGAGTGCTTTGCGAAAGCTGTTGAAGAACGCTTGACGCTGTGTATTCGCACAACGGAACAAACCAAAGCATGCCGTCCCGTAACCCTTTCCTCCTTGTATTGCAAAATTTCAGGAAAACCAAGACAACCAAGACACGGCTGGGAAGGAATCATGGGGAGCAACGTGGTTGGGAGGTTGGCGTTACAAGAACGGAAGAGCGATGACATCTAAGGCGCGTACGATGTGTTTCCAGCCATACTTTACTTATTAACATGGCTTCTCCTTGTTCTAGGTTGAATCAAGTGCAGGTACTGACTTCATCCGTCACCACGTCCTCCGTTCAACAACGGCGTCCCCCAATCTGTCGCCATCGCTTTAACAATGGCTTCTGGGACCCCATCGCCATCAACAGACGCCACAACTTCCGTGTTTCCGACTTCTTTGCATGTACTCGTATTGGTACTATCTTGGGGACAGCTAAGATCTGAAGATAAAACTGGTGTTTGCTATGACGGGCAGAGGGGCAGATGGTCAAGATTGGGCTTCATGCCAGCAGGGAAGGGAGTGGATGATTTTGGTGGATGGTAATGGCTCGGCTTGATCGTGTGCTGGACCCGCCTTGTTCAACGTGTAGATATGTAATACTCGTTTTTCACTGCTGTTGTTAAGAGTCGGGTATAGAACTATATTTGAGATGATGTGATACATCGGTGATACTACACAAAGTCATGAGCGAAAAAGGGATGACGTGGCGCTCTGTGTGGCGCACGGGTGAAAAAAAATGGCAGTATTGCATTAGACTCTGGAGGGTTTATGACATATACTCGCAGTTCATGAGTTACTATTGCTACAGAAGTAGATAGGAAGGGAGCAGAATGAACAGGGATTGCGGGGCATGAGTTATGGGGGGAGAAAGGACCTATTAAACCGTCTGGCCCCAGCCCCAATTTATACTCCTCAGGGACGAAAACCTTTAAAAGGTATGCTGTGCAATGATAAGCCAATCAAACATTGACTTTTGGGGCTGACCTATTATTCACTGAATAAAGATGTGGTGAAGATAGTAGTCAGCCGTTTCCGAAGAAGGAGGTGGTTGACACAGAGTGTGGACCACCCAATAACAAGGGTCAAAGCACAAAATACAGGAAATATGTATCAGAACCTGGCGAGGTGCCCAGGCACCTCACGTGATCAGGTTACCTCGCTCAGGATACCACCCTCGAGTTCGTGCTTGGTCCCTCCAGTGCTCCTTTTTCGTCGCGCACCGTCCATCAGCAATTTCTGATTTTGGCCTGTAGCTCTGAGTAGCAAGAGAGCCATCACCTGTAGTTTGCCTCTTGGCATTGTAGCGTGCTGTAGCACTGTAGTATGTCTTTTAATGGGCCGTTGCTATGCACGGCAGTATGAGTCCTATTTTTTATTCGATTATTCACACTGTAAGTTTTATTTTATAATCACAATAAGATAATCTTGGGGAGATATGCACATATATAGACTCAAGCCAAGGAATACACAGCTGAAATGGCATGCTTATTGTGTTGATTGCTTAAATCGTACTGTGCTATGTCATTTAATTTACCAATATACAATGATATACCATTGTTCGTTATGCCATCATATACCCATACAGAGTCATTATTATCGATTAGTGTTGATATAAAGTGTGAATGGCCATAATATACAATACCCCGAAGTTTATATGTGAATGTTTGTTCTGCAATATTGAGGCCAACAGTAGCATCAATATTTGGTTGCGCATTGGTGTTACCTATAGCTATTAGTCCTTCATTCATCCCACGAATGAAAGAGTTCTCACGTTGCCAAAACTCGCCAGGCACGTTTCGTAGCCCTAAAGCATATTATTTTCTCATTCCGGGTCCCAATGAACTCAACTTTTTCAAATCCCTCTAAATTGGGCCCATTCCCCTCGAAATGTCCACATTTCATGATAGGATTTTTTTCTCCAAGCTTGATTCATGATGTGTGTGCTGCAATACTGTCACCTGCATTGTTGATCTAAACCCTAATGCTGTGTGGGAATTTGAGGCCTGTTAAACCTTATTTCTCACGTGTGAGTTGCAACCCTAAAACGGAAAATACCATAACCCCACTACCCTAACCCTAAACAATCAACATCAGATATCCTTAGATCAGACCGAGTACAATGTAAAGGAGGAACAGACTCCAATTGTGGGGGTTGTGGATAGTGATAGACATGGGTTTCCAAGTAGGGGTACTGGTTGGAATGGCAGCACACTGACCAACCAACCACACCACAATTAGGGCTGTGCACTGTGACTGTCACAACGGTTAAACAGTATCCATTGATGGGTCACCTGTCCCATTAGACTGGTGACCATCCCTCGTGAGGTGAGGGCCTCATAGAGGGACTGGGAAAGCAGGTAATCCCGTGAGGGGAGACTTGTTACGATTGAAAAATAACATCAAATGCTTACAAATTTCTGCTAAGTCTTAGCGCATCAATCAGATCAGATCTAAAAAAGGAAAGTCGTCATTGGCAAGCGTGCTCAGATGGCGCGCAAAGTGTTCTTTACTTTGTATCAAGTCCCTCTCGATACATTCACCTCTCTTTTGTGTTCTATCATGAGCCTGCTACAGTCTGAGATATGTTCCCACCTTCAAATCATTAGAAAAGCCACCAATGTCCAGATCCAGAGCCTGGCGACGAGTCAGAACATCATAGAACAGCTTCCAGTACCATACTTCCAATTGCTATTGTTATCGGAGCTGATCTTCTGCCTTCAGATCAGCCTCATCTGCTCTATTGTAACGTCCAGTGCTCAAGTTCCAAGAGAAATGCAGCTGAAGTCAATGCTGGTGGAATGTTTTCATCCGAAGGATGTCCTGGTTTCTGCGGGAACAGGCAGCGGAAAGACGCTTCCCATTGCTCTCAGTGCTTGCATCAGAGCACAATATCTCCCCCTTAAAGCGATTACAGTCTAGTCAGGCCAACGATTTTGAAACACAGTATGGCCTTCGAACGTTGGTCATGGGTGGAGAGGAGTCTTTGGCAGGCCGCTCATCGTTGTTTTTGCTCGAGTCAGCTCCCATAGTACTGTAGTAGTGTTGCATAGTGCCACTGGGGGGGTAATCAACACCATTGTGCTCTTACAGGCTCATTATGTGTATTTGCAACTCTTCTTCGAAGTCCATGCGCTGCAGCGTGCACATGCGATCACTTCTCGATCACCACGCTCCCCATATATGGTGCAACGTGATCGATTGTAAAAAAATATTTATCATTTGTTTCGATCGTAACAAGTCTCTCCTCAACGGATTACCTGCTTTCCCAGTCCCTCTACGAGGCCCTTGCCTCGCGAGGGATGGTCACCAGTCTACCATCCCGTACCGTCATTGATTTTGGAGGGCCAAAAAATGGCCGTAGAACCAACAGTCGTCACCCGTCACTGCCAGTTCGAAAACGGCCGTTGACAGGTAATTGACCTTAACGCCCATAGATGGTGCTGAGATGGATGGCTTCCGATATGCCCTTGTGTAATACTAGTTTACATGCTGTCTGCATTGTCAGTAGAAGACCTGTGTTAAATAAATTTGTGCCTCTACAACTTTTGTTTGCAGCCAACACCAAACAGGGGCACTATTACATCATGCAAGAGGTGACATTTTGATAATTTAACTGGACTTCAACAAGCTACTGGGGTTACCACCTTGCCTTCAGCCTGTCTGTAAAACACTATAGGTAATAAAAGGCAATGCTATACATCAATTCCAACCATAACCGTTGTGATACAATATCTCTGACTGGAGATGACCTGTAAACCCGTTACAGTCGTTGACACCTGTTAAAACACCCGTCCCGTACTGTAGTCGATAAACAAAAATCCAACCCGACCCGTAGACAGTCCAACTTCCAACGGGTATGGTGCGCAGCCCTACAATCAAACCACCCACCGGACATGTAAACAACACAGATGACCGCAAATACCAACATGTTGAGTTGGCATCACTGGTTGTTTGTGGTTGTGTGCATGGTTATGAAAATTAAGCAATGAACGTTCAACTGGCGTGAGTGGTTGTATTCGGCTTAGTGTGTGTGTCATTCACCGTCGTGGCCTTGTTCGTCGCCATCACCTTGTTGCCATCTCTCTCCCTCTCCCCATTTCGTCTCGCCTTCCCTCCACTCCACCTCGTATCCCCATCCCCACCTCTACCCAGTCCCATTTGCTCATTGTTGCTGTCATAGCTTGTCATGTGTCATCTGCGTGTTGTTATTGTTATCCTCATCATCGTCATATTTGTGGTCATGGTTGGTGTAGTCATCTTGGTGCATTGTCATTGCTGTTGTTGTTGTGCATTGTTGTTGCGGTTGTGTGCCATCTGTATCGTTGTTCGTGGGTGTGTGCGTTATTGGTGCATGGTATATTTTACACGCTTGCGCACATGCACACTATCCCAAGCCCATACTCACTGCGGCTCTCCCACACCGTGCGCTTTCTTCGCAAATTTCAACACTGCCCACCCTGTGTCAAGCGCTAATGAAGGTAAAATTCCCTGAGTGTAGACTGTAAGTGCATGTGAATTCGGTGATCCTAGATGACGGAAACAGTATGTTGTGAAAACAATCCTAGCTCATATACACAAGTATATTGGATAAAATACCCTTTTGACATTTAACCACATATCCAACTAGGTATATATGAGGACCACTTGTTCTCTAATCACCACTCATATCTCAAACTTGAAGCCAACAAGCACCATGCAAGGGAATACATTGTAATGAGGGTATTTTACACTGCTAGTGAGAGTGTAATTGTATTACCACTTGTCCTCAGACTCAGAATTCATTTCATCTTCAGTGAAGTTTGCTTTGATAACTTCAACTCATCAAGACCATCCAATGCATCAAGTGCCCTTTCCAGGGAAATATCTATCAAGTAAGTACCAATGAGTGCAATGAGTACCAAAAGTCACATATGAAATCAACAGTGTAGGGACCAACTCGATGCCATAGAACGACCCACTGTAATGAGGCCGTCTGTTCTGTAGTCACTGACAGAACTGGCTGTTAGATTAAGGCGTCTGGGGCGTCACTATAGCGCCTTTATTAGACCATTAGTGTTATAGTAATGTAGTACTAGTAATTACTTATCTAGGTGCCACCGATAACCTAACGATACTGGTTGGCATGTGACCGTTGCTGGAGGAGTTGGAGGGATCTAAGTGGTGTCGGAGAGGATATGAGAGACAACTGCCGACCACAGTCACTAATGAGGTTGGAGGTGACATTGCTGAAATGTATCGGAGGGGGTTGAATGTCAGGTGACAATCGGAGCTGAGGTTGTAGTATTTGGACTGAATGCTCTGTCGCAGTGAGCAGAGGAGTGGTAATACCACCCCGGGGATAAGTTTCATCGGAGGGTGTTGTGGAATAGATACTTGAGTCGCTCATGTAAGCCACTTGTTTAATTCATTTATCTTATCACTCTTTTATTTCACTTATTTCATCTTAAATATCCTCTTCATCACTGAACGAGCTCAATGCTCAAGCAACTAATCGTGCAGCACACTCAACTGTGCATCAGCGCATCACGCACGCGCGACCTTCCACATCCCAAATAGGAACACTGTCACTCATACTCCTCACCATCTCCACCACTCGCTACACTTCAAACTCCATAGCTTCAAGTGAGACCTCAAGAATGGAATCGAGACAGGTATAAGGGTATATTACTTATCACTGTGAGACGGAGGATGTTGTATCATCAAATACAAGTAGATAAAATGGGTGGAATATATGAAATCTCAGAATACTAAGGTTAAGACTGCTTAATGGTGTTTCCCATGCAAGACTTCGGATTGGGCTCGGAAGTCAACCAAGCTTGTTTGATTTGAGACGGAGATGGAGATGTGCACCTTAGTGAATGCTCAAACGACTATCCCCATGATATAATGTACATGCTCCAATGGTTTTTTTCCTTCCGAAAATGTGCCTAACTTTGACCCTAAATGTATGTTGCTGGGTGACAGGATTAGAGGCCCAATAACACCTAAGGGTCCCACACTATCTGGCAAATTAGCTGGCAGGACCAAGTCACTCTCGGCCAACTAATTGGCTCTTGTTCTTCCTATTTTATGTACTCCTGGAGATATACTTCAATATCTCTGGACTTATCACTTCTCCTCGTCTTCAACCTCGGGTGTCTTTGTCACCGAACGGCATATCTGGCTACTTGGATATCACCGTGAACTGCATAGCACCCTTCCCACCATCTCTCCCATCCTCCCGCCCTCTCCCACCCTCTTCCCGTCTCGTGGATATCACCTTGAACTGCATAGCACCCTTCCCACCATCACTTCCATCCTCCACGATGTTCGCCTCACTTCCCCCGTCCCCCTGAGTACTGACACATTTCCCGCCTTTTGTTCATCCATCCCCTCCATCACAAAAAGGCACTTGGGAACAGGTGACTTTCCAGTATCTCCGGGAAGCTTTTATATCTCTTTGGTATCTCCCGGAGACTTTTGTAATTTTTTGGTATCTCCCAGAAACTTTCGTATCTTCCCAAAGCTTCAAAAATATAGTGAGTCTTTGCAAAGTCTTTTCAGAGTCTTGCGAAGTCACTCTACATTTTGCAAGGTCACCCAATGTCTATTCAAGGCTTCTTGAAGATATTTATTACTTGCCTACTTGCTATTACATATTTGACCTCTGCATCGCTACATCAAAAGCCCAAAAAGGGCAACACGACCATCACAGGCACATACTAGTCACAGTGAGGTCACTGTATCTCATCAATTTGGACAGCTTGAAGTTAAGCAAGTGTTTGTTGTAGTTAAAGATGCTATTTTCAGTACTGAGCAACCTCTCGCGATCACGTCACGTCGTCTGGCAGTGTCCTTGTAGGAACTTTAAGTCATTTTATTCAATCAGTTCAAGGGTCGCAGAAACACGTTAAAATGGTGGTGTTCGTTGTTCGGCATTCTTTTCATTGAGGTTTTCAACAACGACCATTGTCACGCCGAAGTTCTCTACAGCCTAATTACCATGTCCACACCTTTAGGTTTTCGAAGAATGGGGCATGATGCCACGGACCTTTCCAACTCCGGCTTTGCAACGGGATACCCAACCTCATCCCCTGGTTATTTCAAAGGTTTCCATTCGTCCAGCGAATACGGAGGTGACCCAGAATCTGCTATGGGGTGCGTGTGTTTTATGCTAACCTGAACCCCCTGGCTCTACTAAGCTACATACCACACTTGCAGTGATCCAGTTTTAAATTATCAAACCTACCCCTCCTCTCCGAGTCTCGCAGCCACCAACACCACTTTCCACCAAGCCATAGAGTCCGATACACAGCCGGCAGTCCAATCACCAGCCATTGAACAACACGCCCAGGAAACCACGAGTACCAAAGAAGGAACAGTCGGCACTGCAGGACCTGAGCACCAGCGAATCGATGCTTTTGGAGCCGTTATCCTTCAGGATGAGGACCCTCTCACATGGACAGGTTTTTCTTTGAAGAGGGGAAGGAAACCGATGTCATCCACTCAGTTGCAGGGCTTGGAATTTTATCGAAAACAGTGCGACGTGCTGAGAGGTTTGAATCTGAATCTACAAAATCAGCTCCGTCAGGCTGAGGCCACCATTGCCATGTTAACTTATCGCCTCGAGGGTGTCACTAAAAAGTATTTGGAGATGGGGGACATTCTGGGTCTTGTAGACACGGTGGCTAACTTGGAGTCAGAGAATGACAATGGTTACAGTAGTCGTTGAGATACAACTAGTACAAGTGGCCATCTTGTGAAATTAAAATTAAGTCATGTGGCGAGAATTTTCACACCTTATGTCAATGTTGGTGTTGCCCGTATTCATCACTCAACTCACTACAATCATCATCGGTCACCTTCAAGATCATGTTTCATCATTGTCCTGCTGATTGCAGAAAGTATTTCAAGACTTCGAGGGCATTAAACCAGCATTTACGGACTTCTTCAATCTGCTCAGCCCGAATTGAACGACAACTAAATGCGTTCATGAATGCCTCGCGACATTGGAGTCCTTATCCAGATGGGCTGCATGGTAGCAGAGTGAGAGGCTTATTTCTTTCTTTTGTTATATTCCTAACCTGTTCCTCGATAGTTGAAGATAAGGGCGCGGCATAAATGAGCCCGTCTCTACCAACCACATATTTATTGATAAACGATGTATGGGTCTGCCTCGTGTTCTCATCCCGGTTGACTTACGATTATTATCATCTTCACCGGCGCACCACATTGACATCAGTGCATCACCAATGTACAACAGTCTCACCCATTCACAATGCTTGCACGGAATTTGTCTCATATTGTATTTTCGTCTTGCTTGATGTATGTATTTTCGTGTTGCTCCAAAAATTTCCATTTACCCACAAGTTTGGTTGCGTATAAGTGTGTTCCCTTTCTCCACTCGCCCCATCATTCATCATGTCAGATGCTCCTGTTTTTTGTCCGTTTGGATGCTCAAAGTCCTTCAAAAATGGACGTTATTTGAACCACCACCTGGCCAGCTCTAAACTATGTTCGCAGCTTTTCCAGGCGGAGGTGGCTCAACTCGCCGCCGACAACGCCATGCACTCAACCAGCGATACATCTGACGAGGAAGATGGATATGCGATTGGTGATAGCGATTCTGACCAGGAAGATAGTGGCAGCAGTGAGAACGGGTGGGAGGACGAGAGCGAGATGGAATTCAATATGGAACAGGTGGATCATGGTCCATTTATTCAACCCCTTCTACCTCTCTATGGTGGTGATGGGATGGAGGGGATCATAGAGCCTGCTGCTCAGCCAGTCGAGATAGGGGAGGAAGGACCTGGCCCCCAGACAGCTGCAAATCGTCTTCTTCGACAAGGACATGTCGAACCGCATCTGACCTTGGACGACGATGAGGATACCCGCGAGAGAGTTGAACATCCAAACGCAGGAGTCATTCGGAAGAAAGTCAAACCCCCGCGGCTCCAATACGAGCCCAGCCCTCCTTCCAATATCAAGTCGTCGAAAACACCTCCAATCACACAAGCATCTCTTGACTCGCCATTTTACCCATTTAATTCATCCATAGATTGGCAGGTCGCTCATTGGGCAATCACCTCCGACGTTGGTCACAACAGTCTGGATAAACTTCTTGCCGTACCTACTGTACGTCTGATTCTATAAAACATATGTCGGCATCACTAACCATTTTATATATCTAGGTTGTAACACAACTAGGATTGTCATTTCATAACTTCCGGGCTCTCAACAAAATTTTCGAGGGTGTGGCGCCCAAAGCCGGTCCATGGTCGACAAAGATATTAAGTTTTGACGATCGCCCCAAAGATACCTTCACCATTTATCATCATAACCCCATGGAAGCTATCAAAGCTATTTGGCGGGATCCTGTCCTCTCTCCCCAGATGAAATTCGCTCCTGTCAAGGTTTTCACTGACAAAACAAAAACGGGTCGCATATACAACGAGATGTGGACAGGCCAATGGTGGCACGCTCTTCAGGTGAGGTATCACAAAGCTGCTGTTTTCCGTTTCTCATTGTCTCTCAGATGTATATTGATAGGGCAAGTCCTGGTGGAACTGCTTGTCCCATCATCCTTGCCTCCGACAAAACACAGCTCACCCAATTTGTTGGCGGCATATCTGCTTATCCGGTCTATCTCACCATTGGGAATATTCCCAAGGCCACCAGGAGAAAACCATCCTCACATGTGTGCATCCTCATCACTTATCTCTCTGTCGACAAAGTCCCCCCCAAAGGTTTAACAGAACAACAACAACGAGACCGGACCCAAAGGATCTTTCACCAAGCCATGCGGCTGATCTTGAAACCTCTCATCAAAGCTGGGACGCGAGGTGTGGAGATGACGAGCAGTGATGGTGCTGTCCGTGAAGTTTTCCCAATTGTGTCGTGCTATGTGGCCGACTATCCGGAGCAGTGTCTAATCTCATGCACTAAATATGGAACATGTCCAAAATGCTGTGTTGCTGCGCACGAGCTGGAAGAGCCTCGGCCCAAAACCCCACGGACCAACGAGTTCACTCTGGGCGTCATCGACAAAGCGAAAAGAGAAACAGAGCATCTTCCCCGTCGTAATCGATCTGCTCAATTTCATCAGAGGTGTATGGAGAATGACGTTTCTGCCCAAGTTGAAACCCCGTTTTGGAAAGAGCTTCCCCTATGCGAAATTCACCGAGCCATCACACCTGATGTTCTCCATCAGCTTTATCAAGGTGTTTTCAAGCATCTCATTTCGTGGTGCTTGAAGATCTTGCCTACCGAGCTAGACGAACAGATCGCTATGCTTCCCCCATCCTATGGCGTTCGTCACTTCAAAAACGGCTTCTCGATCCTATCTCAAGTTACAGGCACCGAAAGGAAGAATATGGCTAAAATTCTTCTTGGCTGTCTCGTCGGCATCATCCCCCGGGAAGGACTCGCAGTGATTACCGGTTTACTGGACTTCATCCAAATTGCACAATACGAGTCTCACAACACGCACACGCTTCAATATCTGAAGGACGCCCTTGCAAAATTCCACAATAATAAAAATTACTTTATCACAGTTGGCGCTCGAGAACATTTTAATATTCCCAAATTTCATTCTCTCCTCCACTACGTCGAATCTATCAAGATGTTTGGCACCACCGACAATTACAACACTGAGATGTTTGAGCGTTTACATATCGACTACGCTAAAAACAGCTGGAGGGCCAGCAACAAACGGAACGCGTTCCCGCAGATGATTCAGTACCTAACACGGCAGGAAGTAGTGGCGTATCTGGCGGCGATGCAGGCTCAGGACGCATCGACAAAAGATACAGTTCAAACAGCTGGTGATCGTCAGGGTTCTGCAACTCTCGACAACCGTTCAATGAGGGTCTTGGATTTGGCTGGCGTATCCCAACCTTCAGGAAACGATGATGGAACAGCTCAGGATGTCAACACGCAACCTGGAAGTAAGAAAGACCTTTTTAAGTCCATGATCATTATCTCGAAACATCCCGCCTTTCCCTCCTCAAGTATCTCGACGATCATGGATCTTCACTGTGCTCCTGATTTTGATCATGCTTTAAAATTCTATATCAACAACTGCTTGCCACCCTCTCAACGAATACCTCTGAGGGACTTGGAGAAATACACGCTCCCTATAGAAAGTGTTCACATATACAAACTGTTTCGTTTTCACTCCACTGCACTCCACGACCGTGAAGCCGACAAGGACATTGTCAAGGCTGTGCGCAAATCCCCCCTTACTCCACAGGGCCGGTTTGACACTGTTGTGGCTATCACTGGAGTTGATGCCGAGTCCACCGGTCTCACTGGTAAGCCTGTTCCCCCCCTATTCTATCCCTCAAGCCATTAATGCTCAGCCTGCAGGTACACGTATCGGCCGTGTGCGGGTTATTTTTTCGTCTCCGGAAAAGCTACAGACCAAATTTGGGCAACGAGACCGACCGATAACGTGGAGCTCTGATGCACTGGCATATGTTGAATGGTATGCGCCTACACCCCAAAGCCCTCATAATGAAGAGTGCGGGATGTACATGATTCAAACTGCAAGGAGGTCTGTGAGTGGAAGGATTCCAGGGGCAATCATACTGTTATCCGATATTCGTCAAGCCTGCATGTTGATACCGTTCTATGGGCGGGAATCGCCTCCTGACGGTTGTACTCCTGAAACTGCGCTGGATTCCTCTACAAGATTCCTTTTGAACAATCACCGCAATAAGTACGGATATCAGACACTGTGGTAGGGTGACGGATTGTGTTGTTGTCGGCAGTCTTGGGCAAAATGTATGCCATGAATCCAAACTTGACACCTGTGGCAGCCAGGATAATATATCAAATTTGCCAACTGGCAAACTAGGCTCATGCATCACAGCTGCCAGTTGGCAAAGTTTGCCAGAGGGTTTTTTCTGCCTGCAAACCAGCTAGATAGGTGTGCCGACATATTGATAGGGTTTGGGGTGGGGTAGGGGGATATCATAGGGGGTATAGGGATAGATATAGGTGATTTTCCGGGGGTAGGAGGATGGGTAGGGGTGTTGGGGATAGGGGGGGAGGATGGGGGGATACTGGATAGGGGCTGATGGCTTATCTGGCTGGGTGGGGGTTGGGCAAATGTTGTCGGATAGATATGATATGGGTATGGGGGTGTAGAGAAAAAAATCAGGATCCCGGAATGGGTATTTTCGGGGTGGGGGGATGAGTGGTTGGCGAGCAATTAAGGAAATACACTCTCAGAGCCGGACACAAATCAAAATAAATCGAAAAAATAATATAAATCGCGAATAGCGCGCTCATTTCCGCTCCGATTAGGCTGAAATTTTGAACGCAGCCTCCCGCATATGAACCCCATTGATCCTTAAAAAATATTTTTTTACATGGGTCACTAGAAAAGCCCCTATCTTTGGCCAAAATAGTATCCTGCTCCACATTGCACCGCTCTGGGCACTATTTTGGGTGATCTATATATCGTTAGAAAGCTCTTTACAGCCTCTATAAGATCCCACCATCCGATCTGCCAAATTGTACCAGCAACTCAGCAGATCAGGTTCGCTTTTTCCGCTTTTTCAGCCCCTATTCCCCCTACTACAATTATTTCCTCAATATTGCTTCGCTTTTGGCACCATTTGGGGGGATATATATATCATTAGAAAGGTATACACTATATCTATCTATTCATGTGGTCCGATCTTCCAAATGTGGCCACAGAAGCAGCAGATCTGCTCTGGTTATTGTGCATTGATTAAATGAGCCCCTATTTACAAATCAAATCTTCGTCCTGATCAGGAATATTAGTGTGATGTAATTGATCCCATGTAATCTCATCAATCCTCATTAATTAGCTTCGCTTTTTTGGGAAATTGGCATCACTGATCCGCTTTCAGGCACAAATGACATCACACTAATTAATATTCCTCCTCCACCATTATTGCAGCATTTATTCCACCGCTTTTTTTGGCACTTTTATATGGACATATCTATATCAATAGAAAGCTACAGCTGCCTAGTATTTGAATCTGAAATTTATTTATTTATTTTCTTGCAGGAGATTACCCAAAACAGCTCCGCTTTTTTGATAATCAATTGCCCCTATTTATCAATAGCATTATTACTGCTGCATTTTCCACCGCTTTTTTGGCACTTTTTCTGCACACCATATATACCATTAGAAAGCTATAAGTGTCTAGTTTAAGAACCTGCCCTTATATCATCACTATCCTCACTGGGGACTGCACCATTCAATTTCGCTTTTTTGGTAATTAAATTAGCCCCTATCTTTAATTATATTTCTTTGTGCACCATTTGTATTTATTCCCTTTATTATTTTAATTGACATGTATATATCACTAGAAAGCTACAATCGCCTACTTTCAGAATCTGAAAACAGAATGGAAATGTTGTGCTTGTGGAGGGAGTAATTGCATTTCGCATTTTGGGACTAAAGCGTGGGAACACCCCTTGATCCTCCTTCTCCTCCTCCCCCTTCCGCTTTTTTGGCTTCATTCCTCCACTCCCCCTGCACCTATCAACCTGAAACTTTGTAAACCCCCTCAAAAACATTATTCAATGGCTCTCACCAACCCAATAGTGAAAATACACCCTATCTTGCATTCCATCAGCATATTCATATATATTCACTTAAATTGCTAAAAAAGCGCACCAAAATGTAATGCTTCCGTATGATGTAGGCCAGTAAATGATATTGGTATATCAATATTGCATACTGGGGATCTGAAATCCAATGAAAGTGCATTATATATATCTATATTGCATGTAGAATTAGCAAAATGGACATTTCTGTTAGTCTGGACTCCTATGGCTTTTTCCATTAGTATTTCACTCCATATATACATCTCTAGCATTGTCCAAGCGTTCATATACACCATATTTAACATTCTACACGGCCCACCACCTGATATATTGAGCCACATTTGTAATATTAGCCATATATATATGCAGGGCTTAAAATACACTATTCTGCAATTTACCATACCATAGCAACATTATTTATACTTCATAAATGGTAGGAAATTAACATATTAACACTGGTTACACGATGCAAAAAACTCTAAGTGATTTGGACAAGTGTAGCTATCTGTAGGTTCAAAGTGGTGTGCAACCACCATAATTGATGCTTGGTGTTTTAAGAATACACAAGATCACCACTACATCAAACTCCTTCTGACCGCTTTTCTGAGGCTCTACCCTTCCACAATCATCCAAATCACTTCAAACCTTTTGTGAACGTTACATATCATGTCTCACCATCCATTTGTATGCTTTGATTAAATTATTTTGTTTCTGATCCTCTGTCATAAGCTTATCAGTGGAAATTTGAACGATTTTGAGACCTGCTCAGAATCCTTTGGGGGTGGGCTACTTTTGAAGGCACAATTGAAGCGTCCTCAGAACAGCTTGGAGCATGTTGAAGCGGTCAGTATGCATGAAGATATTGGCAGATTACTATTCTGCATACCCTGGGGTAGTATTTAGTGTTTTCTATTCTGTTTCTTGAACTTTTGAAGCGGTTGAGTGTTAAGTTCAATGCTATTACATGTTATGAGTAATATTAAAAAGTTTTTTGAGCAGTAGAGGAGCCAAAAGAATGTATTATTATGTATATATGGTGCAAACATAGTATTTTAATATGTAATTGGTGAATAGAATGAGTGGAACCTCTTCAATTTGCATATAAGCGGAGATATAGACATAGATATGGTGTATATAAAGGTGTAGCAAGTTTCAGGTTGATAGGTGCAGGGGGAGTGGAGGAATGAAGCCAAAAAAGCGGAAGGGGGAGGAGGAGAAGGAGGATCAAGGGGTGTTCCCACGCTTTAGTCCCAAAATGCGAAATGCAATTACTCCCTCCACAAGCACAACATTTCCATTCTGTTTTCAGATTCTGAAAGTAGGCGATTGTAGCTTTCTAGTGATATATACATGTCAATTAAAATAATAAAGGGAATAAATACAAATGGTGCACAAAGAAATATAATTAAAGATAGGGGCTAATTTAATTACCAAAAAAGCGAAATTGAATGGTGCAGTCCCCAGTGAGGATAGTGATGATATAAGGGCAGGTTCTTAAACTAGACACTTATAGCTTTCTAATGGTATATATGGTGTGCAGAAAAAGTGCCAAAAAAGCGGTGGAAAATGCAGCAGTAATAATGCTATTGATAAATAGGGGCAATTGATTATCAAAAAAGCGGAGCTGTTTTGGGTAATCTCCTGCAAGAAAATAAATAAATAAATTTCAGATTCAAATACTAGGCAGCTGTAGCTTTCTATTGATATAGATATGTCCATATAAAAGTGCCAAAAAAAGCGGTGGAATAAATGCTGCAATAATGGTGGAGGAGGAATATTAATTAGTGTGATGTCATTTGTGCCTGAAAGCGGATCAGTGATGCCAATTTCCCAAAAAAGCGAAGCTAATTAATGAGGATTGATGAGATTACATGGGATCAATTACATCACACTAATATTCCTGATCAGGACGAAGATTTGATTTGTAAATAGGGGCTCATTTAATCAATGCACAATAACCAGAGCAGATCTGCTGCTTCTGTGGCCACATTTGGAAGATCGGACCACATGAATAGATAGATATAGTGTATACCTTTCTAATGATATATATATCCCCCCAAATGGTGCCAAAAGCGAAGCAATATTGAGGAAATAATTGTAGTAGGGGGAATAGGGGCTGAAAAAGCGGAAAAAGCGAACCTGATCTGCTGAGTTGCTGGTACAATTTGGCAGATCGGATGGTGGGATCTTATAGAGGCTGTAAAGAGCTTTCTAACGATATATAGATCACCCAAAATAGTGCCCAGAGCGGTGCAATGTGGAGCAGGATACTATTTTGGCCAAAGATAGGGGCTTTTCTAGTGACCCATGTAAAAAAATATTTTTTAAGGATCAATGGGGTTCATATGCGGGAGGCTGCGTTCAAAATTTCAGCCTAATCGGAGCGGAAATGAGCGCGCTATTCGCGATTTATATTATTTTTTCGATTTATTTTGATTTGTGTCCGGCTCTGAGAGTGTATTTCCTTAATTGCTCGCCAACCACTCATCCCCCCACCCCGAAAATACCCATTCCGGGATCCTGATTTTTTTCTCTACACCCCCATACCCATATCATATCTATCCGACAACATTTGCCCAACCCCCACCCAGCCAGATAAGCCATCAGCCCCTATCCAGTATCCCCCCATCCTCCCCCCCTATCCCCAACACCCCTACCCATCCTCCTACCCCCGGAAAATCACCTATATCTATCCCTATACCCCCTATGATATCCCCCTACCCCACCCCAAACCCTATCAATATGTCGGCACACCTATCTAGCTGGTTTGCAGGCAGAAAAAACCCTCTGGCAAACTTTGCCAACTGGCAGCTGTGATGCATGAGCCTAGTTTGCCAGTTGGCAAATTTGATATAGAAATCTAGCTGACATGGCTGAACTTGATACCATCATTGTAGACGTGTATGATTAATTTAATGATATTTCTTGTTAGCTATTTTAATTTTGGTTCTATCATTGTCGGTCCAGAGGTCTTGGGAACTGAGGTTGATTATGTAATGATGGGCGGTGCAATCTGTGGATTGATGGGAGCCCAACCATCATACTGCCCACCATGATCTCTTATCTCACTCAACATCCCATACAAACAAGGGCAAATATGGTGTCTGCAGATGTTTAAACGTCATCCTCAAAATTTTGGCATGAGGGAAAATTCGTAGAATGGGGAGAGCGACGACAGAAGAGCAGAACAACTGACCGTGCTCTATGGTGGAATGACAGTCACTTCGTCGCGCATCTCTGTACACATGCATTACTACAAGCACAGTGCAGTAAGTATCTTTATCCAATGATGCATTTAAATGAACATGACATGTTTTAACAGAATGAGATTTGCGAATGGGAACCATCGACCACCTGGCGACGGGAATATCACAATTAAGAGTCTGACAGCAAAAGAATCAAGATGCTATCATCCTCGTCTCCGTGGTGGTATACAAATTTTTGTCACGATGCTAGCATCCTCGTCGCCGCGATGGCATGCAGATTTTCCTCAAGGTGCTACCATCCTCGTCTCCGTGGTGGTATGCAGATTTTCGTCACGACGCTACCATCCCCGTCGCCGCGATGGCATGCAGCTTTTCGTTAGCACGCTACTATTGTCGTCTCCGTGGTGGCATGCAGTTTTCATCACGATTACGCCTTCATTGTGGTCTCCCTATAAGTCAGCTGTCGTTCACCTGGCCGTATTTACGGTTTCTCAATTTATTCCTTTTTCAGAATGCCCCGTCAGGTTGCCGCTATCTCGTTTTTCGTGGTGGCATGCAGCTTTTCATGAGGAAGCTGCCGTCCTTGTTCACCTCGTCTTATGAAAACCTTCCCTTCATTCTGCTCTCTCCACAAGTGAGTTAATACTTCATGTTCGCCATACTCGCGCCGTTTCTGACCGTTTCATTTGCCAAAAGCTCCCATATATATATATATAATTATCCTCCGTATGCGTACTGGTGGGCACTATCAATGCTCAGGATTACCTGGCTTCCCTGACGCAGTCAACGAGCTCCTCATAATTACACATTTCTCCTTCCCGCCTTTTCCCTGGCGTGAAATTCTCGTCAATATCCCTCCTCAAATGCCCTCCTTCCTTGCGTGGGCGTCTTCCATACATGTGTCCCCACTTCCTCTCCCACCTCATGTTCAAGCGGTCTCCCATCCATTTTTCGATAACCTCCTACCTACATGCATCCACATTGTAGTCAAAACTCAGTCTCCATCGTCATCTTCGCCTTTACTTCTGCACAGTGGCAGAACATATGTTGACTCGTCAAGGTGACAAGGATTCGTACCTCTGCATTTCTGTTTGGAGCAATCGTCTCAGACCGCGAATACCCGGCGACAACTTGACTAACTATTCCCCATCGTATTGTTCCGCATACCGTCTGGTGGAACTGGTTTTAGAACAGTATATCTTGTCCATTTTTTGTGAGTTTCACGGAACTTTCGCAACTTTTTTGCACACATTCTCTCACAAACCTCCTCAGATGTTACGATTATGTTTTGTATATATAATAAAATCCTCTTTCTTATATGATCTGCAAAAGACTTGCAAGCATTCACGAAGCCGAAGGAACAGTATGCCAGATCAATAAACACCTGCCATCTCTTCATTGATGCACGTGTTTCCGCTATCTCCGTATCCTTCGTACCAAGATATTAATATGTCGCACTTTTTGTGTAATTTCATTGCTGCATCAATTCTCACTTGCAGGAGCAGCAACGAAGTCATTCTGAAGCAGTACGGTGAGGTCCGCCTGCCGCAACCGACCCTGGTCACATTCATCCACATATGGTGCGTCACCCACCCTCTTCTCATTCACCTAGCTCTCATCTTGTCCAGCGTGTACATGTCCATTCCCATTCAATATCGCCACTTCTTTTTGTTCAAGGCTTTCGTATCAGGACCAAAATGTATGGATATACGGTGCACGGTGTCATTGGGGCCGCTTTGGGTCAGTAAAAACAGTGGAATGATGTGCAGTGAAGTAATCACATCGTACCTGTCTAGCTCTCATTTCCACCTCCGCTGTCCTCTACTCCCTCCACAAGCTCTTCCTTCAGCAAGACGTGATCCAGACCCAGCAAGAGAGGCTCTTGAAACAGCAAGAAAGCCTCTTGAAGCAGCAAGAGACGCAGCAAGTGGACAATGGGGCGAGAATCACCGCACTTCGTGATGAACTGGGGGACGTTGGAGTTACTGGTCAGGAGACGGGAGAGACTCTCCGTGCCATGGGAGCTGTGGTTGAAGAGCTAAAGGAAATGGCGCGTGTTGAGGCCCAATCAAACAAGCCTCAATCGGATGCCCCAGGTCGCAGTACACCTTCATTTCTTCCACAACCACACCATGGATTTTAACCGTCTCTTTCAATCTAGTCTTCAACCATTGTATAATCATCGACTCGGATATCACACAGGTCCAGGGAACTTATCTGCGCTCACATCTCATATATCCAGGTCAGTATCCGTCTTCTACTACTCTTATCAGATCAAAGCTGACGACACTTCTCTCCCGCTTTTCTACACGTCCATATTAAATGCTCTTCGATATTTGAATGTTTGAATGCGATACTTCATATTGTTATCATGCAAACCAATATATAAATATCAATAAAATATATATGCGGAACAATTATTATGTCCGTGTATCGCCGTTCACCCATTACCCCGCTGTCAGGGGATCTCCTGCTACCTCCTATTGTTTTCCTTATTATTGTCTCTCTGTCTCTCTATTTCATTATCTGGACATACCATGGACTCATATATATTATATTACACTCTCCTTTAGTTGCCACTCATTCATCATTTAGTTGTTGCCACTGTTTCATAGTCATTCCTTTGTGTTTCCCTTTGTTTATTCCCAAAGGCATTGTTTGGCATCAAGGCTGATGCCAATGCCAGCTCATCACTTAAATAGCTGTTCCACCTGGGTTTGATCCTTTACCTCTTTCTCTTTGGATCTCCCCCAGGTGAGTATACTTCCTGTATTTATGTAGAGCTGATATATATCTTTGGATCTCCCCCAGGACTTGTGTGTGTCTGAGGTGCCCTTACAGTAGAAAGAGGTCACCTTGGAGACTGAGACTGCATACAGTCTGTTACATCCTCTGTTCTGCTTCTTCTGTTCAGCTGCATTATAGACTCTGTGCTTTCTCCCTCTCCTCTCTTCTCCCTGTCTGGCAACCATGGATCCCCATACTTCACCACCTCCAGCTGCTTCTGTCTCTCTGTCTCAGTTGCCTTCCCTGGAAGACCAGGTATCCTCCATGCTTGCTCAGCAGGAATCCCAACAGGTAGCTATCTCCCACTTGAGGTCTTCTGTTCTTTCCTTGCTTCATTATTTTTCTTCTACTTTCAACCCCTCTCCTCTTTCTCTTTCTTCTTCCCCTTCTTCTTCTCCCTCCCTTGTTTCTTCTACTTTTCCCCCACTCCCTTCCCACTCTGTTGGACAGCTGACAGATGGGATACTACACTCTTTAAACCATGGAACTGTAGACAGAAACTTTTCTCCCCCTTCTTCTTTTCCTTTACCTAGTGTAAACATGGAACAATCTTCTTCTTCTCCTCACCCTCTTCCTTCTTC
This sequence comes from Panaeolus papilionaceus, assembly GCA_015501605.1. Classification (NCBI taxonomy): domain Eukaryota; kingdom Fungi; phylum Basidiomycota; class Agaricomycetes; order Agaricales; genus Panaeolus; species Panaeolus papilionaceus. The sequence goes on along the minus strand of JADNRZ010000024.1, from coordinate 23,628 downwards.
TTCTCATTTTATTAGTGTACCTATGGAACATTCTTCTTCTTCTTCTCTTTCTTCTAGTAGTAGTCTTCCTCTTCCCCCCACCTCTATTCGGTCATCCAATAGAGTGGATCCTCCCCTCCCCACTGTCTCTTCTGGTTGCCCCAGTGGAATAGTGTCTTCCCCTCTCCTCACTGCCTCTTCTGGTTATCCTAGTGGAGTAGTGCATCCCTCTGCCCCTTCTTCTCATCGTCTTGGGACTCCTTTGATGATTGCAGAAAAGGTTAGGCCAGCTCCTCCTCCCCGGTACGATGGTGATCGTCTCAAGGGCAAAGCCTTCTACAACTCTCTCATGGGTTACTTCAGACTTCGTCCAGATCTTTTTCCTGACGAGTCCACCATGATTAGTTGGGCCCTCACGTTCATGTCTGCTGGTCGAGCTGCTCTATGGTCCTGCAGGATCTTTGAGCTCATCGAGGAAGGTTCCTCCCCTTACGCAACTTGGGATCACTTTGCTGAAGACTTTCGCAAAGAGTTCTTCCCCTTGCGTGAGCAGGAAACTGCTGCCCTCATCTTGGAAGGTACCTCCTACTTCCAAGGGGATCGTTCTGTTGACGATTATGTCGACTCCTTCCGTGACCTTGTTGCTGAAGCTGGCTACTCTGACCCCTCCTACATCGTGGTCAAGTTCCGTCGTGGCCTCCACCCCTCCATCACTGATCATCTCAGTAAGCGGGTAGCTTCACATCCAGCTCATAACGATCCCTCTGGCTGGTATGAATTGGCCCGCCTTGTTGCTCTCAACTTGGCTGCTAATGACACCTTCCATCCGCAGCCTCCTCCTCCTGTGCCTAGCCCACTCTCTTCTCTTCCTCCCTCCTTCTCACATTTCCTTGACCCCTCCCCCGGTCCTTTGTCTATCCGCACCACTCATGCCCCCTTACGAAAGCCTGTGACAAGTGAAGTCTCTGTGCAAACGCCCGCACAAACTCCACCCTGTCCCAAAGTCATCCTCAACTCTCGTAATCGGTATGCTCCTCTGGTTGATGAGACTCCATCTCTCCCAGATGAAGACAAGGTTCCCTCCTCTCCATCCTCCCTCCATGATCCTTCTGCTCCGCCCCGCCTACCTCGTCGCTCCAAATGGGAATGTCGTCGCCTTCCATCCTCGTGCACCATCTCTTCTCTTGCACCTGGACCTAGCTCCCTTCACCTGAAGGTTGAGATAGAGACCACTGACTCCCATGAAGCTCGATCTGTTAAGGCCTTGCTTGACACTGGCGCTACTGGTCTGTTCATTGATCGAGAGTACGTCAAGTCCAACCGAATTGCCACCAGGAAGCTCAGCCGCCCCATCCCTGTTCGTAACGTGGATGGAACGCTCAACGAGTCTGGTTCAATTACTGAGGTGGTTGACTTGATCCTCCGGTACAACGGCCACACAGAACGTGCACTCTTCTGTGTCACGGGCTTAGGGAAGCAGAAGCTGATCATTGGATACACTTGGTTCAGGGATCACAATCCTGAAGTCAATTGGGAAACTGGAGAAGTCAAGATGTCTCGTTGCAAGCCCAGCAGTCGATGCTTTGGTTGCAAGAAGGAACTCAATGAGGAAAAGAAGGCTGCTCGTAAGGAAGAAGCCAAGGTGAATGCCTGCCGCTCTGGTCCTGCCCCCTCTCTCACCCCTGAAGAGTCTTCCCCTGAAGATTCTGATGATCTCGAGTCCTCTGATCTGCCATTTGATCTTGAGGAAGGTGATCGTGTCTGGGTTTCTGGCTTACTCCCTGAGGAAGCTGAAGAGCATATCAACGCTACTTCAACCATCAGTCAACGCCTGGCTGAAGGTTTCTTGCGTAACTCTGCTCCTCAACCAGAACAGACCACTCTCCCTTCCTCACCTCATGGTCCAGTGCCTGACTATCAGAGTCTCTTCCATCGTGTCTTCTCTGAAGCTGAGTTTCTTAAGCTTCCTGAGAGAAGACCTTGGGATCATGCGATTGAGCTCATTCCTGGAGCCCAACCCAAGGGATGCAAGGTTTACCCATTAAACCCTGCAGAACGTGAAGAGGCTGAGCGCTTCCTTGCTGAGAACGAGGCTCAGGGAAAGATTCGCCGCTCCAAGTCCCCCATGGCATCACCAGTCTTCTTTGTGAAGAAAAAGGATGGCTCCCTTCGTCTGGTCCAGGACTATCGCATGCTCAACGATATGACTGTGAAGAACAAGTACCCTCTCCCTCTCATCTCTGACCTTATCAACCAACTTCGTGGTGCACGCTACTTCACCAAGCTTGACATTCGTTGGGGTTTCAACAATGTCCGCATCAAAGAAGGAGATGAGTGGAAGGCTGCTTTTCGCACTCACAGAGGTCTCTTCGAACCTCTTGTCATGTTCTTTGGTCTCACCAACAGTCCTGCCACCTTCCAAACCATGATGAACGAGATCTTCCAAGACATGATCTCTGAAGGTGTGGTTGTGGTATACCTGGATGACATCCTGATCTTCACCAAGGATATTCCTGAGCATCGAGAGGTCACTCATAGGGTCCTGAAGCGTCTAGAGGAACATGGTCTCTGCCTCCGCCTGGAGAAATGCGAGTTTGAGAAGACACGCATTGAGTACCTTGGGCTTATTGTTGCGAGAACCGAGTCGAGATGGATCCTGTCAAAGTTGCTGGAGTTGCTCAATGGCCCACCCCCACCAATAGGAAAGAAGTCCAATCTTTCCTGGGTTTTGCCAACTTCTATCGACGGTTCATCAAGGACTTCTCTCATCATGCACGTCCCCTCTTTGATCTCACCAAGAGCTCCACGAGTTTTCCTGGTCTCCTGCTGCCGCTACTGCCTTCCAGTCCATCAAGGATGCTGTCACCTCCTCCCCTGTCCTTGCCGCTCCCAATGACGATCTCCCTTTCCGGCTTGAAGCTGACTCTTCAGACTTCGCCACTGGTGCTGTACTCTCTCAGCAGTCTCCAGAAGATGGAAAGTGGCATCCAATCGCTTTCTTTTCCAAGTCACTCTCTCCTGTCGAAAGGAATTATGAGATTCATGACAAGGAAATGCTTGCAATCATTCGAGCCTTACAGGAATGGAGACACTTCCTTGAGGGTGCCCGCCACAAGTTTGAGATCTGGACTGACCACAAGAACTTGGAATACTTCATGTCGTCTCAGAACCTCAACCGCAGGCAAGCCCGCTGGTCTCTCACTCTGGCCCGCTTTGACTTTGTCATGCAGCACAAGGCAGGAGCTACTATGGGAAAAGCAGATGCCCTCTCACGTCGGTCTGACCATGGTTCTAGTGAACGTGACAACCAGAACATCACCCTCCTCACCCCAGGGATGTTTGCAGTTCGTGCACTAGAAGGTCTGGAATTTGTTGGACAGGAACGCTCTCTGGTTCGCGAGATCCGTCGACATTCCAAGGAGGCCTCTGATCTTGAGGACACTGTGGCCAAGGCAGTCAAGGCACTCAGAAAGACTGGATCTCAGTCTCTTCGCTCCTCAGAGTGGGATGAAGCTGATGGTCTTATCTACTTCTGTGGAAAGCTCTATGTTCCACCAGGTGGTGATCTTCGTCGTCGCATTGTGGCTCTCTGTCATGACTCCACTCTTGCTGGACACCCTGGACGTTGGAAGACCTTGGAGCTTGTGTCTAGGAACTACTGGTGGCCACGCATGTCTAAGTTCATTGGACTCTACACCAGCACCTGTGACATGTGTCTTAGGACCAAGACCATCAGGCAGCGACCCCTTGGAGAGCTTGAGCCCCTTGCCGTTCCTGACCGCCGTTGGGACCATATCAGTGTGGACTTCATTGTCGAGCTTCCTGAGTCCAATGGTTATGATGCCATTATGGTTGTTGTTGACTCCCTTTCCAAACACGCCCACTTCACTGCTACCACTACCACTGTCTCTGCCCTAGGCACTGCCCGCATGTATCGTGACCATATCTGGAAACTCCATGGCCTCCCATCCAAGGTAGTCTCTGATCGCGGTCCACAGTTCATTGCAGAGTTCACTACTGAACTCTACAGGCTGCTTGGGATTGAGCCAGCTCGTAGCACTGCCTATCACCCTCAAACTGATGGGCAGACTGAACGTGTCAACCAGGAGTTGGAACAATACCTCAGGCTCTACATCTCTGAGCGACAGGATGACTGGTACGACATCCTTTCCATGGCCGAGTTTGCCTACAACAACCATGTCCACTCCTCCACCCAGCAGACTCCCTTCCTTCTAGACTCTGGTCAACACCCTCGCATGGGCTTTGAACCTCTTCCTCCATCCCGGATGGAAACTGTGAATGAGTTCACTGATAGGATGAAGACTGCTCTTGAGGAAGCACGTGCTGCCTTAGCAGCTGCTAAGGAGGACATGGCTAGGTACTACAACCGGCGTCGCACCAAGGCTCCTGAGATCAAGCCTGGAGATCGTGTCTACCTTGATGCCTCAGACATCCAAACCACTCGGCCATCCAAGAAGCTCTCCCACAAGCGAGTTGGTCCTTACCCAGTCATTTCTAGTGTTGGAAAGAATGCCTACCGTCTTCAGCTTCCTAAATCCCTCTCCCGCATCCATCCAGTCTTCCATGTTGTCAGACTCACTCCTGCTCCTTATGACCCCATCTCTGGTCGAAGAGCCAAGCTACCCCCACCTCCTGTGCTTGTTGACAATGTTGAAGAGTTTGTTGTGGAGAAGATTTTGAACAGCAAGTTCATCAGAGGCAAACTTCGATACCTGATCAAATGGGAAGGATACGATGCTGGTTGGAATTCTTGGGAACCAGCTGACGATGTCCATGCTCCTGACCTCATCAAAGACTTCTATGCAGAGAATCCTAAGGCTCCAAAGGTTATCAGGACCACCTATGCTCATATTCCTTATAAACAGGCTGGACTTCATGCTTCGAGGGCGAAGCAATCCTAGAGGGGGGGTAATGTCAGGGGATCTCCTGCTACCTCCTATTGTTTTCCTTATTATTGTCTCTCTGTCTCTCTATTTCATTATCTGGACATACCATGGACTCATATATATTATATTACACTCTCCTTTAGTTGCCACTCATTCATCATTTAGTTGTTGCCACTGTTTCATAGTCATTCCTTTGTGTTTCCCTTTGTTTATTCCCAAAGGCATTGTTTGGCATCAAGGCTGATGCCAATGCCAGCTCATCACTTAAATAGCTGTTCCACCTGGGTTTGATCCTTTACCTCTTTCTCTTTGGATCTCCCCCAGGTGAGTATACTTCCTGTATTTATGTAGAGCTGATATATATCTTTGGATCTCCCCCAGGACTTGTGTGTGTCTGAGGTGCCCTTACACCCGCCTTTTGACGGATCAGGACACAAAATACAATTCAGATTCAACCCACAAGAGGGGTGTTATTAAAAGAAGGAACACCGATTGAGTGCATGGATCTAGATTACAGAGTGTCAATCTCAAATGTGAGATCTACCGGTATCATTAGACGACTAGTCAGTTGTGAGAAATTGGACGATATAAACGAGACTCCCTTGATAATATGTGCAAACCAACTTCGTCTTGACCTTCAATCATGCTCCCAAAACTCTTTTTGTATGTGGACGTCGCTATATCCTGTGCAACGAGGACGACGAGTGAGTAGCAGGACCCTGACAGGCGTGAGTGTGACAAGGAGCCGATTTGTCATATGCTGCGTGGCAAGTTAGCCTTGCACCACTTTCTTTCCTTCCTCCCAACTCCCTTTTCATGCCTACTGCTAGACTTTCTGAAAGTGACGCTGGAGACTTGAGTTCCTCTGAGGGTCGAAGAACCAGATCTCGTAGCAAGAATCCCAAAAATAAGGCCACCACACCCCCTGCCAAGCCGAAGGCGAAAGCAAAGCCAGCGGCGAAACCTAAGGGGCCATCCAAACCTTCTTCCAAGGCCTCTTCCAAGCTTTCCAAGGACTCCAAGAAGAATTCCAGCGCCAGTAACTCTGAAAAACGAAAACGCCCCAACGTCCCCAAGCCAACCGACAATGAGTCTTCTGAGGGAGAGTATTCGGAACCTGTAAATGCGAAAAAGCGGATCAAGAGGGCCAAAGCGACTGAAGACGATGATGGCGAAGATGAAAACTGTACGTTATATCGCTTGAGGCTCTCCACTTACTGACCGTTGTTTTGTAGCCATCTCCAATGCTAATTTGAAGCTACTTGATGCCGAGGGTGTGTCTTTCTGGTCAAATGTAGCTGCCAGCTCTTTTTTCTATCCAACCCTAGATGACAACTACGGTGATCTCGATGCCAACGAAAAACAGATCCTCGACTCTCTCAAAAACAAAAAACCCAAGAAAGCAAATGAAAATGTAAGTCCTCGTCATGATGCTTTGGTGCTTACTGCTGATGCACTTAGAGTGTCGATGATGATATGGGAAGGCACAGCAGCGAGGAACACGATCCCGAAAACACGGACTCTGAGGATGAAGAGGATGACGAGGATGACGAGGAAAGCGACGACGATGGCGTATAATCACTCTTCAATATTTTTGTTTTTTTTTTTTTTGCTGATTCAATTTCTTCAGGTTAAGGTCAAGGTCGGAGAGAAGCTTGATAAGAGCAGGTCGCGTCGACGTCGCAAAAAGAAAACAGTCGAGGCAACAGAGACCAAAAAGACACCCGCCAAGCACTTTGCTGAAAGGGTAAGACAATACTTCCGCCATCTTGTCGTCTACGACACCACCCCATTCCCTGGCACGAGTCACTTCGTTCGCCAAAAGTACGCCTGGAACAAAATCAAATCATTGGCCTCCAAAAAGGAATACCAAGTGGACAAACTATTTGTTGCTGGTTGGACCAAATTTTCGGCGTCTCCAATGAAGTTGGAACAGGGGGCGAAGATGGTACGTTTTCTCTTGTTTCTCGCACATCATCTTGACTAACATCACCACACTTCGCATGTTCCCCATCGCAATCGCAATCTGACCCACTGCCTTCACGCATCGCACCACAGTACACCAAAGGGCGTACAACCCTTTTTAGCACGGTAGTCTCAGGGGCACGAGAACGAGTCATTTGCCATTTCGGGCTCGGAAACTACAAAAATCGAGAAGTGGAACTCGCAGACCTCGTCTGGTGGCTGAGCAGCGGCTCCAATTTCGCCTTTGGTCGCATTGATACTATAGTTCGTTTTTTTCCTCCTGGTTCTCAATACTTTGTATGTGCTTACAGCATTATCAGAATCGCACCTATGATAAGGCTGATCCATTTGGCCATCCGGTGATTCTGGAAGTCATTCAGCATGTGTGGTTTCCACGCAGTGGCCGCATGAGAAAGAACGTCACCGGAGAGCAGATCAAAGATGACAATGGCATCCCCCCCTCTATGGTTTTCTTGGCCTGCGCAGCTGTAGGTGTTTCCAATTTACTTTTCTGGCACAAGTATAATGTGGTATCAATTTTAGATTGCACACGCTATCCGTGACTATGCGAGTGGCACCCCCCCTTCAGGAAGCCCTCCCCATTTTACCGAAGATATTATGAATGGCCTGTAAGCATGATTCAATGCTTCGCTTGTGTTATCTTACCAATACTCGCTTTCTAGGTATGAGAAATTCTCGCGTCACTGGGACACCATCGAATCTCAAGTTCCTGGATGGGCCGCCAAGAAGATCGAAGCCATATTCACACAGGTGTCGTGAGTATTCTTGTTTGGTATGAGATGTGAAGATATGACTAATTCATTTTGAGATAGCAATCAATCTATCCATTTGCTTGCTGAGTATCACTTGGAAAAAATGGATGTTGACATTGATGCTTTGAAGGCCAGGATGATTGTGGAAGAATAATGGATGATTCGGACAAATTTTGATTGCATATTTAGATTTTGCTTGTGATGTACGCCCCTATATAGACACCCTCAGGCTACATGCCTATAAAATATACACAATTTTGCAGAGCTTATGGAGATTAAGGAGATTCCAAGAGACTTGCAAGTGTTGTTTTAAAGACTTGCAAAAATTACGGCGAGACTTGCCAGAGTCTTTCAAAAGACCATGACAAATGCTATGAAAATCACCAGAGTCTCACGAAAGACTCCTAGTGACTGTATAGAGACTCATCAAAGTCTCAAAAGGACTACCAAAAAGTCTCTAAAAGACTTTACCAGTACTCAGCCAAAGGCATCAAAAAGACATCAGAAAGACATCAGAAAGGCATACAAGTGATACTCAAAACGCTTTCCAAAGTCAAAAAAAAGCGGGACATACGACCTGTAAAACTTTTAAAAGAGTCTGTGTATCTTTTGTATCTTTTGTATCTTTGGCCTCTCCAGGAGACTCCAGGAGTCTTTTTGGCCCAAGTGCCTTTTCGTGATGTCCTCCCACCTTCTCCTCTGTCACTCCAGATACGCTACACAGCCCTACATTATCTCGTCCATCATCTTCCCTGCTTCCCTCACTGTATTTTCCATATTACTTGCTGCCTGCCTGGTATGCTCATTTGTCCCCAGGGTATCACAAGCCCAATGTCGACATTGTCTTGACCTACAATTGAAGAGAACAGAGGGTAATAGAGGGAAACTACGTCTCTCAGTAGCTTATTTAGTCAGGGTACTCTGGGTGTGTTCATCGTCGTTTGCACTCCATTTTGTACCATATCACGTCGTCATCGCCTAGTTCTGTACTCTCACACTTTTACCGTCAATAAATCATTCATTATTCTCTCATGGATGACAATGTTTACCTGGCATTTTGAATTACTTTAGACCCAGAGTGAGGCTTGTGCTCATCGTTGAGCACAACGAGTCCGAGTTACTAAATCCAGAGTATCTGGTTCATTTTCAGGCACCAGCAAGCTAGATCCTGAAATGACATTTCCCTGATCATCAAAGTGGCGTATTGAACTTGACAAAGGTTAATAGCTTCTTAACTTCACATTTCAGGCCCAGCACGCTAACATTCTCCTAACCCAGACCTGCACTCTCACCCACATACACCATGCCCAAGGCTACCACTGGCCTGTCAAAATCTGTTCGTATCCAGTATGGTCGAGGTTCAACGACAATACCTCAGAACATAAAGAAGCTATTGGGAATATCCTCGAATATTCCAGATATTATTTCGTAGTCTTAGTCGCTCGTAGATTAGTCAGCTTCGTCTTAGCGCCCACTCTTGGTCTTACTTCATATTGGTAGAATATTCTAGATAAATATTATCTACATGTATATAAGAGCCTCGAGAGGCTAGTAGGTAGAACAATAATCCATTCATTTTACTCTTCATCACACTCTGCGCACAATAGAAGCCTATCAACCGAAATGGAAAAGACATCCAAAGGGAGCGTGATGCACTAGCACACACAATATCTAGTGAGATCGGTGCTCTCAACTGGGAATTTTGGCTGACATGAACACCCTACCAATACACGGGGGACAATTCGATGTCTGGTTGCAAAAAAATCTTGTGATGGCTCTCGTCCGTCCGTTGACTGTCCCAACAACTTTTTCAAACTCAGACCAAGCACGAGGCAGAAAGGCTTGGAGATTGTGAGATCAACCAAACCAATTGCTTTGCCTAACGAGCCAGCAACCATTGAAGTATACATGAAGGTGAGCACTTACCTGACCCTCGAAAACACAGCTCGCCGACCTCCCCCACACTAAGTCCCCCAATGCCCATCCCATATGACAATGGATGGTAATCAGCTGCTGGCTCGCTGTTGCTGCGTTCTGACTCATTTCACAGCAGAACAGGGCAGACAAAGGCGTCTGAAAACGAGTGATCATCCAGCGCATTTAAAATTTACGAGCCATTGTGTGATCCTGACAGTGCGCACACGTTAATTAATTAACTCGTTCTAATTAAATACATCACACATAGATAAGATAAGATAACACTTTATTATATTTGGTTTGGATTACTATGTGGACCAACAAGCGAACTGATCAATTGATGATAACATGCACATCGAATCAAACCAGTCTCAGAGCTGAGTTTGAATCCTGTCAAAGGACAGTCGAGGGACAGACAACGGATGCACGAGAGCCATCACAAGGACAGCATGTCATCGGACGTCCAATTGTCCCCCATGATAGCACTCAGCTTCACGCAACGCCAGCAGCTCCTTTTTGCGGACATGGTCCACCCCAATCGTCTCGATCCTGATGGCGATGTCATCATGGACACGGAAGTGGTGGATGATGATGGAGATGAAGATTGGGTAGACCAAGGGCTAGCTTGCTACCCACCTGGTGAAGAGGGATTTTTTCAAAGTCATGCTGGCAGTGAAGCTATCCTGCATGATATTCTGAACAACATGACCTCGAAGTATGTGGCCAAATGATTATCCGAAGAGTTTCACTAACAATCACTCCATCCTTTTAGCAAGTGCATCGATCCACGTACATGCAAGGATCAAATCCAGCATCAGATTGATGGCTGGAGGCAGCAGACACCTTCACTTGCCACTTGTTACCTTGACCTCAAACAGCTGGGATGCATTCCAGAGCCCTCCGCCACTTCTACTGCAACCTGGGAAATTGCAGCCATAGAAGCTAGATGATTACATCAAGTCTGCAAACTGGCAGTCCGCTCGATACCATCAGGACTGCCAGATTGCAGTGGGCCTTTTGGCAGAGGGATTTCGTCATAGGGGGGGGCAGGGGTTAGGGGGAGGGGGGGTGGGTATGGGGGGGGTATGAGGAGCATATATGGGTGATTTTCCGGGGGTAGGAGGATGGGTAGGGGTGTTGGGGATAGGGGGGGAGGATGGGGGGATACCAGTTGGATAGGGGCTGATGGCTTATCTGGCTGGGTGGGGGTTGGGCAAATGTTGTTGGATAGATATGATATGGGTATGGGGGCATAGAGAAAAAAATCAGGATCCCGGAATGGGTATTTTCGGGGTGGGGGGATCAGTGGTTGGCGAGCAATTAAGGAAATACACTCTCAGAGCCAGACACAAATCAAAATAAATCGAAAAAATAATATAAATCATGAATAGCGCACTCAATTCTGCTCCGATTGGGCTGAAATTTTGAACGCAGCCTCCCACATATGATCCCCATCGATCCTTAAAAAATATTTTTTTACATGGGTCACTTGAAAAGCCCCTATCTTTGGCCCAAACAGTATCCTGCTCAATATTGCGCCGCTCTGGGCATTATTTTGGGTGATCTATATATCGTTAGAAAGCTATTAACAGCCTCTATAAGATCCCACCATCCGATCTGCCAAAATGTACCAGCAACCCAGCAGATCAGGTTCGCTTTTTCCGCTTTTTTAGCCCCTATTCCCCTTACTACAATTATTTGCTCAATATTGCTTCGCTTTTGGCACCATTTGGGGGGATATATATACCACTAGAAAGGTATACACTATATCTATCTATTAATGCAGTCCGATCTGCCAAATGTGGCCACAGAAGCAGCAGATCTGCTCTGGTTATTGTGCATTGATTAAATGAGCCCCTATTTACAAATCAAATCTTCGTCCTGATCAGGAATATTAGTGTGATGTCATTGATCCCATTTAATCTCATCACTCCTCATTAATTAGCTTCGCTTTTTTGGGAAATTGGTATCACTGATCTGCTTTCAGGCACAAATGACATCACACTAATTAATATTCCTCCCCCACTATTATTGCAGCATTTATTCCACCGCTTTTTGGCACTTTTATATGGATATATATATATCACTAGAAAGCTACAGTTGTCTAGTATTTGAATCTGATTTTTACTTAGTTAATTCCCTCCAGTAGATTACCCAAAACAGCTCCGCTTTTTTGATAATCAATAGTCCCTATTTATGAATAGCATTATTACTGCTGCATTTTCCACCGCTTTTTTGGCACTTTTTCTGCACACCATATATACCATTAGAAAGCTATAAGTGTCTAGTTTAATAATCTATCCTTATATGATCACTATCCTCACTGGGGACTGCACCATTCAATTTCGCTTTTTTGGTAATTAAATTAGCCCCTATCTTTAATTATATTTCTTTGTGCACCCTTTGTATTTATTCCCTTTATTACTTTAATTGACATATATATATCACTGGAAAGCTACAATTGCCTACTTTCAGAATATGAAAACAGAATGGAAATGTTGTGCTTGTGGATGGAGCAATTGCATTTCGCATTTTGGGTACTAGAGCGTGGGAACACCACTTGATCCTCCTTCTCCTCCTCCCCCCTCCGCTTTTTTGGCTTCATTCCTCCACACTCCCTGCAGCTATCAACCTGAAACTTGGTATACATTTATATGTTTAGTTTTTTGGCAGCCATGGATGGTAATAATTCACTGAAGCTTGTTGACAGCACATTTCGAGCAGGTAATGAGCATGCTGATGCATGCATATCCGACTCTACATGTTGGATAACACCAGAGGATGTGAACATGTTCAAGGACAAGGTTTCCAAAAAAGTAAGTCACTTTGTTAAATACTGCCGCTTGCCACTGACAGACATGTAGCCTGTTCCTCAAAACGCCACACTGTCTGCTCCAAAAAATTCAGCCCCAGTACGTTAATCGGTTCTTTACATGTTCCATTCATTTCTCACCTATTGTTCACTAGAGCTCACACAGGCAACCAGCTACCTCAGATACGCCACCTAACATTCCCGCTATTCCTACTCTATCCTCATCAAGAAAGGAAAATTCTTCGGGTAACACACCTGCTGGGGGACCCGATAATGCAGACGAGGATGTTGCTGAGGACGTTGCTTGGCTGAACGTCACAGAGATTGACGAACTGGCTCAATGTGTCAACACTTGCGTTGAGTGGTGGCGCAATGCTGGGCCTGAGGCTCGAAAAAAGATGTTCGCCTTATTCGCCGTTGCAGGCATCTTTTTGGCAGTCTGTAGACATGGCCATGTTCTTGTCATCTGTGATATGATTCACAGTGGAGAGCTGTAAGTATTTTTTTTGCTATTATCAAGTTTCACAAGCTTAATATATTGTATACAGGATGAAGTACCCATTAGCTGTTGTCAATCGGCTTTTTGATGACTACGGAAGCGACATTTGCCTTGGGTACGACATAATGTGCGCCTTCTACAAAACCCTGTCCTGTAGTAGTCTTGGCAAAAAGACAGCAGCATTTCATTTACACGGAGTCGTTCCGTCATTCCATGGACATACACATAATCGCACCTGTCAACTTCAGTGGCACCCAATGTATACTGAAGGCGTAGGACTCGAAGACTTTGAGGAATGTGAGAGGACATTCTCAAAGTCCAACGAACTTGCTTCAGTAACCCGCCTTGCAACACCGTTCCATCGCCAGCAGCATATTGACAAACACTATCGTTTCCACGACGAAGATAAGCATGCAGCGTCAGGTACATCTCACTTCTGGTGTGATTCGGCTGGTGTTGACATCCCAAATAGGCAATTTTATTCTTCAAAATTACCGACAAGCCCTTGAACGAATTCAGGATAGCACTCCAAAGCTTAAGGCTCTCAAGACAGCGCTCAAGCTCAAGCCTTCGGACTACAAGAAGTTCCTCCAAGAGGAGCAAGCTCATTTAGAGGGTCTGAAGAGCGAACCAGAGGAGGTTCGCATTGCAGTAGATTACGTAGATCTATTGGTAGAAACAGATAAATTGAAGTATGTGGTCTTTTACTTTTTTATTGAAATCCATGAATTCAAGTTATTGTCAAAGGAAGCTGAGTGACGAAGCCACCTCCTTGGTTACACCAGATGCTATTGACCATGGCATCGTGCTACATGGTCACACCCAAAAGGAAATGCGAGCTGCATATGCCAAGGCGCGCACTGCACTCAACTGTTATCAAGTTAAGGAACAGGAGCTCTCGCTTTACGAGGAGGAGCATGGAGTTGAGGAGTGATGGGAGTCACATACAGCTCAGTATCAGGAGTCTCAACGGCTATCTAAGGAGCGGGCATACAGACACACACTTGACAGTCTTGAGAGGCTTGTTGTCCAGCGCCTGTTTGAGCTCACGAAGCTGGGTATGAATGGTGTTGGTATGCTCTATATATCCATATGTTGGGTTACATTCGGTGTATTAATAAATGTGTCAAATTTGTTAGGTTACAAAATGCGAGAAAAAATTGGGAAGGCACTACGTTCACGGTCTGACGCAATCAAAACAGCATTGAAGAATTACAATGAGGCCGCAGCCAAGCTGGTACCACCACGAGATAGCTTGTCATGGTCTACTGTGTTAAACGCGATTGCAATTGCTGATTTCGACTTTCTGCGAGACACCTGCACTGATATACGATCATTTCCGTGGGCCAAACCATCTTATCGAGAGGCCATGTCATTATTCTTTGGTATCAAGCGTGCGAAGGAGGAGATAATTCGACTTAATGTCGAAATTATTCGCCTTTTGACTTACATGCTTGACTGCCATGTGGATCTCTGCCAGGCTATCCAGGCGAATGTTGTACATCGCCCATCCCTAGCTCTTTCACTTTCTTGACTTTGGGAGCACCAGGACGCTATTAACCAGAAGATCATTATGCGACTCAACCAGGTGTCGCTATTACCAGGTTTCACTGGGAAACTCAAGTTTGGCTGCCGGATTGGTCGCAACCCCAAGCCACATGAAGGTATCCCAATGCTGCAGTGGGCAGAGTGGGTAAATTCCAATTCGTCATCAACCACACACACCCAAGGAGATGATGTCGTTGAGGTTCCACAGGAAGTAGACATTAATACAGATGTTGTCATTGAGTTATTAAACAGAATTAGTGTTGTGTAGTAGATTTATCCTTCTGGAGAACGTCGTATTTGCTGTGTAATCTGTTCACACTTGGTTATTGAATAGTACTTTATTATACTGCGATTAACTATTGAGAATACTGAGCAAGATTATAAGCTAAAATAACAAAATTTCAGGGGTGAACTTGAACAATGTCTCTGTGATTGGCGAATATAGGCGCCAGTACCATAGCAAGCCGCATCTGTCTTAGCAGTTAACAGATGATGACTTGTAAGTCATCATTGAGTATCCTGGTAGACCATTATGTAGTAACGCTCCAAATAAACCTTTAACTCAGACTATATAATCCACTGTCAGTATCTTGGAAATAAATTAGACGACGGACCAAATTGTAACCAAGCATTTCACATATGATCAAACAGTGACCCAATGTTTTGAGAATTGACACCATATGCATATCAGAGAGATCGGACATGATTGCTAATTGAACTAATGCGACATTTTGTTAAATGCACCAGAGCTTCAGCAGGATACAGACGTGTCAGAGTGTGGTTTAAATACATCCTTGAGATACTGAGTACTTGTCAGTCCCCCCTGAGTACCGTACGGACTCCCTGCCAAAAAACAGCATTGCCACCTAACACAACTGTGGACACCCTCAACTACAACACCAGCATACAAGGACAGTGCAAACAAACAAAAAAACAAGGCAAAATTACCTTGTATTATGAGAAATTTGTAGTATATGTGCTGGAGTCACTTGAGTCCCAAGGGAGTCCCTAAGGACTCTCTGGACTCCCTATGGACTTTTTACATATATTACCTAAATTTGATGTTTTGATAGGTTTCAGACAAATTCATATATACAGAGTCCCTAGGGAGTCCCTACGGACTCTGTGCAGACTCCCTAGGGACTCCCTGGGACTCCAGCAGTAATACAAGGCAATTATGGGAAATACTGTGAGTACAATTGTCCATATATTGTAATGACTAATTATTATCTACATCAGAGTCATCTGCATTTGCATTATCCAATTTTCCTGGAGTCCCTGTGGAGTCCCAATGGAGTCCATCAGAGTCCCTAGGGAGTCCCTACAGAGTCTGTAGGGACTCCCTAGGGACTCTGTATATGGATTTGTCTGAAACCTATCAAAACATCAAATTTAGGTAATATATGTAAAAAGTCCATAGGGAGTCCGGAGAGTCCCTAGGGAGTCCCTATGGTACTCCAGGGGGACTGAGAAGTTCAGGAGATACTGGACTGGACTTGAATCACTCAATTCACTTGATTTGAACAGTAGATATACAAGCATCATGAGGTACCAGTACCGGCTTCAATTTCGTCTCCCAGTCACATATTCAATCTTGTCGTTTGTACATACAAACCATTTCAAATGCTCTATGAATCACCAGAAGTGCTGGAGTTACAGTATATGTCTGATAATGAGATCAGAAAGCCAGAGGGCTGTGATGCGTGCAATGGGCTGCATTTTCTAGTTAACATTGTTAACATACCACTTTGTATAGTTTTGAGTTGAATTTTACACAGTGAAATGGGTTAAGAGTTATATAGTTATCACAATATATGCTTTATTGTACTGCACTTTAGGTGTACCTGTGCTTGACCTTGTTGATGACTCTATGGTTTTTCTACTGCAGTTGAACAGAGAGCGTTATATCTTATCTACAAGAGAAAACGATCGGATCTCCAAATCTGACTGGCAGCCGATTTCCAGATCGTTGTTCATAATCTCAGGGTTAACCACTTCCAAGTCCGGTACCAGTTCTTGTTCGGATGTCAACGATGGCTAGATCATATAACCAGATGGCTTTCCATTTTGTTGATTGACCATGAATGTTACTCTGCCGCCCCATGTCTCTGTGTCTGTACCAACTGGTGCAGGTGTTTCCCCCGTTGACTGGGACCAGCTCAAGTTCCATCCCATTGGACTTTTTGACCTCTGCCGTCTCCAAGGCTATTTTTCACGCACCCCCAACATATTCCAGAAGTACGGATTTCGATTCCTTGCTTCAGACATTGCATGGTTTGCCGCTGCATGTCATAAGGATTATAACCACCATCATACTGAGGACATGTTTCATGAAGCGTATCATCAATTTGTCTCTCAAGGATCGAAGCCAGACAGGACAACCACCTTGGAGAACATGTGAGATCTCCTCTTCGACTTGGTATGTGATCTTTATATTACTATCCATATTTCTCGTGGATGTTCTTATATATGAGTAGAGTGATGAAATAAATGAGTTAAAATGCCTGGCAAGTACTGTGTAGTGTACTGTGAGTGACATGCCACTGCTGTGCTGAAAACACTGAAAACTGTGCAAAGACATGAAGAGCCATGCAAGGACGTGCATTTTCTAGTTGCCCAGACTCCGGCTATTGAAGGAATGGAAGGATGCATAGGAGCCAGGGAGAGAAGCTGGGTATTTGATGTGGATAGGGAATATAGGGTAATTACGGAGGAGATCCTTGTATTATGAGTAATATTGTAATCAGCGACTCGAACGAGAACTGTAACCAAAAAAATCTACTGATGAATCAGGCTGATCAACTAAGAACCAACAGCTGGCGATCACAAAACCAGAACAGAACAAGATAAGGAGCAATGATAACCGCATCCCATGAGATGACATCGAGTCAGACCAGTTAGTATAGAGGGCCAGGGCGGTAGACAGTCTCAGCGGGAAGCTCAGGCATGCACTCTACATGAGTGTCATCATCGAATGGCTCGAGATTCACTTCGGAAAATGATTCGTTGAGAGCATCTGATGGACTACCTTCATGACTTGGGGCATATTCTGTGCCTCTTGCGGTAAACAGGATGTCCAATCCAGAATCGGAGCCCACTGATAATCAAATATGAGGAACAAGTCTGAGGCAGATGCAATCACCATGAACTTACTAATGAAGTCATCGTCATTGAAGGCCTTGATAGACTCCCGATCAGCAATGAAGGTGGATGGTGCCCGATGCAACACTGGGTTGCAATAGGATGAGAAGAGAGCTGACGGGATACTGACAGTCTGAATTCTTTGTCACTGGATTCAGCAGAAAGACGACCTCAAGCGGCTTTGTGTGTGAGCTTGGAAGAGGAAGTGGATGTAGAGGGTGGGGCTTTGGTTGTCGTCAAGCCAGTGCCACTGTAATTGGTGAAGGTGGTGCCACCTGGGGAGTTGGGGAGTTGTGTGGTTGAGACTAAGTGAATATGCGTCAAGAATTATCACTGCATAAGAAGCAAGAAAAAGAAGACGCACCAATGCAGAAACATTCAACACCCTTACTATGTTACTTTCTACCAACATCACCACCTATTTCTCACACCCTTGCACCCATAACGGCACCCTTTACAGGATAGATCTTAAGGCGACCAGTGAAAGTCTGCTTCTGGGAGGGCAGCCAAAGATTGATGTGATGGTCAGGATCATACCATTTCAAGAGTGTTTGGCATGCCTCGGGAAAGAGAGAATATACCTTCTCCCAGACCTCGTCTTCGGACCATTGCTCATTAAAAACATACCCCTTCGATTCCAAGTTACCCCAAGGGCGAATGGCCCATCCATATCGAGGATGAGCTCTATGGGGCTACAGCATATAATATAGAAGCAAATATCTTGCAGCTAGAACCAATAGACTAGATAGATTTAGTGAAGTTGGTAGAGATTCTGGTCATACCTATTGCTCAAGTTGTTGTTCGAATATGAATCTGAATATGGCTGGGACGGTAAATTCCCACGCAAATAATAGATTTCGGTCTCGAAACTGGAATATATTTGTGTAATTTGAGGTGAAAGCTGACACAAGCACCTTTGAAAAAGTTTGAATGGGTATCCTGAAGGTATACAATATGGGTTCTGGTTATTTTTGTCCTTCTGAAAAAGTACTCAAATTTGACCTCACTATGTTCATTCCAGTGTTGACCGTTGAACCTTGTTGCTTTACTTCACTTCATGTTGCTTCAGACACCCCTTTATGGCTTTAGTTCTTCCGGAGAGATGTTCTCCAGAAAATCTTGACCTTGTACCCCTATACGAGGTGAGTGTTGTTCTTTGCTTCATTCACGAGCATCGCGATGCACCCCGTATTTCCAATTTCGGACAATTTTGTCGTCCATGCATCTGCCAACCAAAGATTCAAGCACACAACCTACATGGTTGGCATCTTGTCATATTTCACGAGTCACGATGTAGTCACATTCATTCCACCCACAGCTACAACGAAGTTTATGTAATGGAGATTGAAGTGTGCAACGAATATACAAGTTTGGAAATCTAGAATGGCCATCAATACGAGCACTTATTAACACCTAGTTGGGAGACCATAACATGAGATGAGACCCCTGTGTTTTCAAAGGTAGGTATGGTGTTATGAGGTACCACAAATCGCAGGAGTGCTACAAAGATGAATGAAGCAGAAAAAAATGAATGAAAGGAGATAGGAAATGCACTGATGACTGCAGAAGCGATTCAGTGGGGAGAAAATGGAATTGAAATATCTAAATATAGATTCTTAGGGAGGAAATGTTGTGTTTGAGGAAGGTATCATGACACCAAGATTACGAGGGGAGGTAAAATGGTTTCAAGGAATGAACTTGAGATTCGATAGTTGTGCAAGCTCGAAAAAAATATGGCTATTATAGAATAAATTATGGTACTGGGTTCATTGCTAGCTTACCATTCGAATTGTATCCCCTTTTGCTTTCCAAATTCAACACCTGTGTTCCATTTCGTCTCCCAGTCAAGCCACAGTCATTGACTTTTGTACTCAGAAGGCACAATTGTTGTGGGTTTCTGTCTCCTTCATCCCAGAGGTCATTCATATCATTACTGATTCCCTCCTCTTTATGTTTCGATTGCTTTTAGGGCTCTGGTGCATGGTTTTACTCATTTAAGGCGTACCTTATGTTCGTTTCATGCCACTGCACGCTCAGCACATCTTTTCTGGGCCAGACAAGTCGGCACTAGAATTATAAGCGAACCAGAGCACTAGAACCCTTACATGAGGGCTTTTTAGCACTGTAGGCCCATAAACTACGGTTAAACCTACCAGTAGGATTTTTTGTAGGTTATATACGCCCATTAATTCAGGTAATTTCTGCCACCTAAGGAAAAAAGACTTGCATTTGGGCATGAATTACCTTCATGTGAGTTGAGTCAGGACTAAACCACCTGCACCATATTGAGCTAGGTAGCTGAGATAAAATAATATTCAAAGGGGACGTTACATATATGGAAAGGAAGGATATTTACAAATGGAAGGTGGAGGTTTTGGATGGCTTGTTGTTGAGTTCGAATTCAAAATTGGACTTAGAGTTTTTACAATCCATTATGGCATCACGTGCAGATGGTTTATATTCGAACAAGGCAATTGT
Source organism: Panaeolus papilionaceus (assembly GCA_015501605.1). Classification (NCBI taxonomy): domain Eukaryota; kingdom Fungi; phylum Basidiomycota; class Agaricomycetes; order Agaricales; genus Panaeolus; species Panaeolus papilionaceus. Next base: position 3,609 of record JADNRZ010000024.1, on the reverse strand, counting down.
TTCCAGCATCATGTCGCTTTGACTTGTACTACAACCATTCTCCCTATAACCCACTCTCGCACTCTATCCCCTTGACTGGTGAGTCTGTCCACCTTTACTACCTCTACATACCATGGGCAGCAACAATCTGGAGCTCAATCTGAAAGCTTGAAGTATGTCACCATATCTCTATCTGTCTGATTCACACTAATTATGTCCTCTTCAGATTCACACTAGACTTCTCCACCTGTATCCCAACGAAACACAGCACCCAACTACATCTCACCCTCTGCCGATTCACCAGCTAGTGCTGGTATATTCTCACCTTCCTTAATTCATATTAGCTCTTATAGGTGCAGTTTTATGTGGCCTATATATTATGTATTATAGACTGTAGCATTTGACTGGAATAAATGATGTTTTACAAATATCTTTTACAATTGGTGTGAGATTCCGTAGCCAAAACAACCAGCAAGAAATGAAAATTATTTAATTCACATTTATTCTGTGGGGCAGGAAATACCTCACTGAAGGAAAAACCGCTGAAAAAAAGGTCGTTTTTTGATAATACCTGGAGGAAAAACCTCCACTTGTTAAGTGAGACATACGGTAATTCTTAACACATTTCCTAATGCAAAATCGTGTGGAAATACCTTAACTAAAAGGTGGTTAATCCGCCCCTTCACTTCCTTTTATATTTCTGTATATGTTGTGGAAATATCCTTCCTCGAGGACGGAATAACCTCATGCATTCAGTGGAGGTTTTTCCATCCTTCCTGGGCCTGCAGTGTAGGAAGCTATACCCCCCTGGCAGATACACAAGACAAGGCACTCTGGGGAAGCGTGCCCCCAACAAGCGAGATATGATTCCCGCTGAACTTCTCAGTCCCCCTGGAGTACCATAGGGACTCCCTATGGACTTTTTACATATATTACCTAAATTTGATGTTTTGATAGGTTTCAGACAAATCCATATACAGAGTCCCTAGGGAGTCCCTACAGAGTCTGTAGGGACTCCCTAGGGACTCTGATGGACTCCATTGGGACTCCACAGGGACTCCAGGAAAATTGGATAATGCAAATGCAGATGACTCTGATGTAGATAATAATTAGTCATTACAATATATGGACAATTGTACTCACAGTATTTCCCATAATTGCCTTGTATTACTGCTGGAGTCCCAGGGAGTCCCTAGGGAGTCTGCACAGAGTCCGTAGGGACTCCCTAGGGACTCTGTATATATGAATTTGTCTGAAACCTATCAAAACATCAAATTTAGGTAATATATGTAAAAAGTCCATAGGGAGTCCAGAGAGTCCTTAGGGACTCCCTTGGGACTCAAGTGACTCCAGCACATATACTACAAATTTCTCATAATACAAGGTAATTTTGCCTTGTTTTTTTGTTTGTTTGCACTGTCCTTGTATGCTGGTGTTGTAGTTGAGGGTGTCCACAGTTGTGTTAGGTGGCAATGCTGTTTTTTGGCAGGGAGTCCGTACGGTACTCAGGGGGGACTGACAAGTACTCGATTCCTGCTACTTTAGTAGTGGGTTATGGGGCAACATAATTTTACGGTTAAAACTGAAACATTGACTGTCTCGGATCTATCCTGGTGAGGCTGAACAACACAGCTTGTCGGCGACAAAAGGACATGTATGTACTTGTGTGTTGTCTTGTGATTCACAGAGTTTGTTGGAGAGATCGAAGTTAGTCTATACAGTACCTGCCTCCGTGCTTATGTGGGGCAATATTTTGTATGACCCACTGCTGGCATGGGCCATTTATAGGCGCTGAGAAATGCTTAGATAAATGTTTTGTACCTTGTTTAAATGCATCACGACCGAACTATCCATTGGGAAATGATAAAACAATTTTAAATAGTGTGTTGAGAACTATGTTTTGAAAACTTAATGTCGTCCAATTATTCTTGGTGCCGATAAATTTTAATATTATACATCATTTATCCGTCCTGATACATGTTGTATCTATTTCAAATGTGTCATTCGTTTTCCAGACAAATAAATTTATTGTAGGTAACTAGGGAAGCACAAGATAACTATTCAAAGATTTTGCAACATTTATCGGCATGATCAACATAAAATAGCTGAAATAATTTATCGAAGCAGAGATTCCTTTGAGAAACTTAAAATGTATGCCAACGAAATCATGAGCGACTTGCTCAGTGAGTCACGCAGTGGGCACACAGCGATTCTTGGAGCAAAGCAAAATGAATAACATTCAAAAATACATCTACAGATCACAGAATCACACCAATTAAACCATTATTTCCTGTAATGCAATTGGTAAGCATTACACATATGCGATGAAGATCAAAAGTTAGACTTACTCTCGCAAGCGACACTATTACAACCATGTTCCGCTTTTCGTGCCGGACTGGGAGGACAGCACAATGCGCTACAATATCAGAGGGAGAGAACAGCTGCAGGGGTCCGAAATCTGTGCTCCATAATTTGGCTTGGAGAAATGGATAGGTGGCATATGGGTCTCTGGTGACAGAGGTGGCCAGACGTGGGCGTGCTGCTATGCGCGTTACAAGCTGGTTTCCATTGTTAATCGGTATTTGGACAATAAAGTCAATCAGAGCAGGTTGATGGAAAGATGGATTTGAAGTACGCAAAAGAACAGACACATTGCCTTTGTGCGATGTAGCAACAGAGAATCTGGCACTGTCAATGACCAGGTGAGGTAGCAGGAAACCAGCTGGGTCCAGAAAAGACATCTGGACACATGAGCGAAGTGGTTCTGGGAGTACTCGCTTCGCAGAAGATACTTCTTCAGCTTCAGAAGGGTTCATCGCTGTATCATCGCCGTCAACGGACATCCACGAGGATAAATGAAATATATCGGTGAGGAGGGTGTTTCGCACTTGTGGGTGAGTCAACTTTTCAAACATCGGCTCGCAGTTCTTGATTACCTCCGGAGTCGTGGACACATGCAGGACATTGCGTAGATTATTTGCATGAACAAATGATGTTGAGATTGTCGCCTCGTATTCGCCTAAAGGGATTATTCAGTGGGCTGTCCCTGGTAGTAGTCTCTATAAACACACCTGCTTTGTAATTAGTGGAAATTCGCTGCAGTAAACCAATGACCCACTCAAAAGGGAATGTCCACCATGAATGAACAGGACCGTAAAGATGGATATACTCCGACAAATGAAGTGCAGCATGGTGATTAGGACGGAATTTGTACTCCGGGAAGAGCTCTTTCAGCAATGTAAGATATGCCAGCATGTGTGCATGATACCTTACAGCATGATTCGATGATGTTGAGTGAGAAGCAGCGATCAGCACTGTGGAAACCAAATTGAGGGTGAGTTGAAGGATCTTTCGATGGCGAGGTGAGGACGTAGACCATTGGCAAATCAGTGAAAGAGGGAGAATGGTTGTGCCAAGTGCTCACCATTGGTCAGCTTTAAGTTTTCCATGGGCAGCGACGCTGAGCTGCGTGGGGACAGAAGTAAACCAAGATGGCTTGATGATGTTGCTGATGTTACGGTAGCCCGACGGGCGCTTGCGGTTAAGGCCTTTGGACTAGTCGGAGTCGGTTCGGTCGTGCGATAGGATTTGAGTATCGTTCTAAGAATGCCACTGCGTACGCACGCTATG